>JAQPPZ010017226.1:5995000-7245000 GCA_028583015.1 Wollemia nobilis | reverse complement strand
TAATCCTTGGAGCTTTTGTCTTGACCAAAGGGTTTATAGATACCTTTGGGGCGTTTAGGGTTGACCAAGCGATTATGATAATCCTTGGAGCTTTTGTCTTGACCAAAGGGTTTATAGATACCTTTGGGGCGTTTAGGGTTGACCAAGCGATTATGATAATCCTTGGAGCTTTTAGTTGGACTATGGCTCTCTAGATGTGGAATGGCCTCAAATGAATGATGTTCAAGGGTTCTGTTTCCTTGATTCCTTCAAGAGAGGCAAGCCGGTATGTTTCGGGTCCTATTCTACTCTCAATGATGTAAGGACCTAACCAGTTTGCCACGAACTTGTCCCGTAGATGGGACGACAAATTAGAATTTTGTTGGTTCTCTTTTAAGACCAAGTCACCAACCTAAAATTCCCTAAGGTGGACTTTCATGTTGTATGCTTTCTTAAGTCGCTCTTGATAGATACGCAAATGCTCGAGAGCATTAACGCGTCGTTCGTCGAGCAACGTCAGTTGATCTAACCGGGCTTGCCGTGCAGTGTCATCATCGATGAACTCTTGCATTGAAATGCGCAGGGAAGGGATTTCCAACTCAAAAGGCATGACTACCTCGGAGCCATACACCAACAAAAATGGAGTTGCCCTAGTGGGCGTTCGAATGCTGGTGCGATAAGCCCATAGGGCAAGCGGGATCTGAATGTGCCAGTCCTTATGATTGTCTGCAACTATCTTTTTGAGAATGGCGACTAGCATTTTGTTTGACGCCTCTGCTTGCCCATTTGCCTACGGATAATAGGGTGTTGAAAAGCTATGCTGAATTTTGTACTTTGTGGTCAAAGCACGCACATCTTTATTCTTGAATGGTGTCCCATTATCTGACAGGATCTTGGATGGAATACCAAAATGACATATGATGTTATGCAAAATAAATTCCGCAATGCGGGATCCAGTCGTAGTGGTCAGCGGAATTGCTTCCACCCACTTGGTAAAGTACTCTGTGGCCGTTAAAATAAACGTGTGATGACCAGACGACGCAGGGGAGATCTTTCCAATTAGATCAAAGCCCCACTACGAAAAAGGCCAAACCGATTGAATCGACTGCAAGGCCTGAGAAGGTACGTGTGTCAAATTAGCATGGTGTCGACACTTCACGCACTTCTTCACATATGCGCAACAATCTCGCTCTAAAGATGGCCAATAATAACCCATGCGAAGAATGCGCTTTGCGATGGCCATACCGCTGAAGTGGCCACCACATGTACCATCGTGAGCTTGGGTGATCGCCCAAGCGGACTCTTGTCTGGTCCAAACAATGAAGGAGGATTCCTTCATAATTTCGATGATACAAAATGTCTCCTAACAAGACATGCTTTGCCGCTTTCTATTTGAATGATCTTTTCATGGCTTGTGTCAATCCAAGTGGGAGGTTACCTAGCTTGAGGTAATCCCGAATGGGTGTGTACCAATCTTGCTGATCAAAAACCTCGATAGTATGAATGGCCAATCCCTCTTGAAGTCCATCCCGAACAAAAGCTGAGCGGGAAAGAACTTGTAAAAACAACGTGGTGTTGCTAGTAAGAGGGGTCGGGGAGAACAAGGACCCCCAATTGGCTTGAGTCAAACAATCTCGAATTCGAGAGAACTTATCCGGAGATGGTTCAATCTGGATCAGGTGGATTCCTGGCGTCAGATCAGAGCTTGCACGCTCCATCGCAGATTGCGATAATGTTTTAACCTGAATGGTTGTCATTTCACCAGAAGGGTCTTGTGGGATGAGTGACCCCAAGGAGGCCATAGTATCCGCAAAATGATTTGATGATCGAGGGAGTGCCTCGATGTCATACCATTCAAGTTGTGCCAGGAATTTGTCCACAAGGGCTTTGTAGGCCTGCAAAACTGGACATTTACATTGGAATATCCCCTTTACTTGATTGACAATTAACAACGAATCACCAAAGATGTTTAGACGTTTAATGTTCATGGTGATTGTTGTCTGAAGACCTATGAGCAAGGCTTCGTATTCTGCATTGTTGTTGGTGCACGAGAAGTCTAATTTAAATGACAAGGGCATTGGAGCACCTTGCGGAGTGAAGAATACAATTCCCGTGCCACCCCCTTGCTCACATTTAGAACCATCGAAGAATAGGGTTATGTCAGCCTGTGACTCAGGCTCATCAAAATCTGGCGATTCTGAAACATGGAAGACCCCATCATCAGGTAGTTCAAAATTCAGAGGCTGATCATCTTCAAGAGGAGCCTCAGCTAGTTGATCGGCGATGACTTGACCTTTTATGGATTTTTTTCCAATGAACTCTATGTCAAACTCCGTCAACAACATGATCCATTTTGTCGTGCGGCTACTATGATAAGTACGACTCATCATGTATCGCAATGGATTCTCCTTAGACACAACATACGTCTTATTACTGAGCATGTAGTGGCATAGCTTTTTGGTAGCAAACACCACTGCCAAGCAGAGCTTTTCAACGTATGCATAGTTAAGTTCATAACTGACTAGGGTGCGGCTAAGATAGTATGTAGCCTATTCTTTGTGAAGTTCATTTTTTTGGGATAGCATGGCGCCCAGTGCCACCTCAGTGGCTGAGATGTATAAATAGAATGACACTCCTGGTCTAGGTGGTGCCAATACTAGCGACGAAGCCAAGTACTATTTAATGTCGTCAAAGGCAGACTGGCACTCGTCATCCCAATGAAATGTGACCCCCTTATGCAATAATTTATTCATGGGTCGGCATTTGTCAGATAACTGCGCTATGAAGCGCTTGATCGATGCAACCTTTCCCTGTAGACTCTTGAGCTGCTTGATGGTGGTTGGGGGACGCATTTCAAGGATTGCCTTGACTTTGTTTGGGTCGACCTCGATTCCTCGTTTGGAGACTATGAAACCCAAGAGCTTTCCAGAGGTGATGCCAAAGATGCACTTCTTAGGGTTTAGTCTGACTTTATGTTCAATGAGGCGATCAAGGACCTTGCTCAAGTCACCGAGGTGATCTGGGCGCAAAAGAGATTTGGCCAACAAATCATCCATGTAATCTTCCAAAGTTTTGTGCATGTAATCATGAAAGATGTACGTCATGGCACGTTGGTAAGTGGCGCCAGCATTTTTAAGGCCAAAAGGCATGACCTTATAGCAAAATGTCCCCCAAGGCGTTGTGAATGCCATTTTTAGTTGGTCCTCGAGATTGATACGAATCTGATTGTATCCTGAGAAACCATCCATAAGGGAAAGCATTTCATGGCCCGCTGTGGCGTCTACCAACGCGTCGATGCTTGGCAAGGGAAAATCATCCTTAGGACTCGCTTTGTTAAGATCTCAAAAATTGGTGCATATGCGAATCCTCCCATCGGGCTTCTTGACGGGAACCATGTTAGACAACCATGGAGGATAATCCACACAGATGACAAACTGGGCATCCAACAACTTTTGTAACTCATATTTTACCATTAAGGCCACTCGTTGGGTGCATCTTGCATAGTTTTTTCTTTACTGGCTTGATTGTCGGATCAAGCGTTAAATTATGCATGACTAGCTATGGGTCTAGTCCCGGCATATCCTTGTATGACCATGCAAAAACCTCCTTCTTTTCCTTAAGAAGGGCAACATAATCGGCTCGCTCTTCGGGGGAAAGACTTACCCCTAGCTTGAGAATCCATGGATTCATTGGATCTATGTCGATGTCTACATCAGTCATTGCTTCGACCGACATATGGGATCCGTCTTCCAACCGGTGTGGAATTGGGATCAATGGATATCGTTTGCTGAATTAAGATCATCATTAGGAACGTCAAGTTCCTCTTCAACATGGAAGACATCCTGAGTCTGTCTCGGAGTGAAATGAAACATCCCACCGCAAGGCCAATACTCTGATGGAGATGGTGGTGTGTCAACGCGATCCCAATCTATAGCCTCTATGTCTAGATGCAATGATCATGTTGGATTGGCTGGATCATGGATGGGGGCGGTCAAGTCAATGGAGATCATGTTTATGAGATGATGGTAACCTCCATTACCGCAAGTGTGATAACTCTGACATTCTGGATGCTCTTGGTGCGTTGGATCTGGCTCTGTAGGCACTGGCACAAAGGGATCAGCCCTATGCATGGACCTGCAAACAGGGTCTACCCTAGGCACTGATGGTTTGATAGGGTCTCCAGGCGGAAGATGCTCTCTGTATACCTGGAGTGGCGGGTGCAATAATTGCTATAACTGCACCGGGTTGAGATGCCACCTATGTCTTGGACCTATGTGTAAGTGTTCAAACATGTCATCTATGTCCAAAGGATATTGTTGTTGTTGAGGTAGCCTATGCTCACTGGGATCATTCAATGGGAACATCATCAGGAAGCTTTCTTGATCATCATTCATTGGATATTCGTGCGAATGATCGTACTCCGACTCATCTTCAGAAGACCCTTCGTGGTCTTGTCCATCTTCCCCTTGTGGGTGAGTCCATGAGGTTTCTCCTTGTTCGGCCATAGGGAAAGGGTTGTTGAGGTCAACAAGGTTATTTGTTTGTAATGGGAAATAATCCCCCAATGTATAAGTTGTATTTGGATTGGCATATGGATCCGATGCCAACCCATCCTTGTTGCCTATCCCTAGGCTTTGCATGTTTTCGACCAAGATGTCGAGGGGCAAAGGGTGATTAAACCCTACTCTGGACTTGTCATAAGGCATTTGGTATCTTGGTTGGCACAAAACACGCATTCCTTGTTCATACCTGCCTAACCCGTATCCATGCCAATTGCATTGGCTAAGATATCGTAATGCGAAGTCTGGGTTAGCCAGATAATTGACATCTTCCACAAAGGGATCTTCATCTTCCTCTTCTTGTCGGGAAGGTTCAACGCCATGATCCAGGCCCCCAAAAATAAAGTTTGTCTGATTAGGTGGGTAGCCTAAAGGAACCACGGAGCCTATGGGGAGTCGAGGTCTTCCCATGTCTTGCATAGATTGAAGTGTGGGCGTTGCAACAACATTGCGCACTATATACTCCCCCATGCCCGTGTTAGACATCTCAACAGTAATCGTTGGCGATTGAGAGGAAGCGAATGGGAGTTCTCCTTGAGTCCACTCCATGTGGGGTGAACTAGGCGTCTCAACTTCCATTCTATTAGGCGTCTCTTCTATAGAGATGTTGGAGACTAGAGGTGGTTCCGCTTCCAGGGGCTTCTTTCCTTTGTCCGTTGGTGTGGCCACCGTAGGTGGCATCATTGTGGGAGGACCGGATGAAGAAGATGAACCCGCCTAGGAATTTGATTGATTTGGTAATGGAGATTCTTGCTTAGTCGGACCCCTTTTAGATGGATTTAACTAGAAATCCACATGCGTTGAAGGGAGGGTCGACTGCGGCATGATTTGCACTGAGTTGCAATATTTAAAAGGTTCCAAATCTATGGGGACCACGTGCACTTGTCCTTCAAATGTGTACTTCAAACATTGATGAGCAATTGAAGGGACACACTTCATATCCCGGATCCAAGGCCGCCCAAGCAAGATATTGTAAGCCATCTCACCTTCTAAAATGTGGCACAATGTATGAATGGTCTTTTGTCCCACTTGTATGGGTAGGACAATTGTGCCAACTTTCGAGCATATCGCATCATTGAATGCTCGAAGAGTATAAGTGGAAGGTACAATGTGAGAGGCTGGAAGCTTCAAATGTTTCAAGTGCAACGGTTGTAATAATGTTACTGGACGAACCAGTGTCTACCAACACCCGCTTGTACGGAGTCCCGTTGACCCATGCAATAACGTGCAGGGGTGGATCCGCTACATCCCCAGTCACCATTTTTAACTCATCTTCCCTGAAGGTGATGACTGGTTCGGTACACTATTTGACATGCCCCACAAAATTGTTGAACGAATTCGCTTCGTGGGGATGCAACTCAATTGCCTTTAATATCTCCATAAGAGCTTCCCGATGGGGTGTCGATTGTTGAATAAGCTCATAGATGGAGAGCCTAGCCGATGTGGTCCGTAGACTTTGAGTAAGTCTAGTTCGAATCGTGGCCACTGGTCTAGGCGGGGGCAACTGTGTAGGATTCGGTTGAGGTTGTGACGTGGATGGAACTTCCCTGGTGGCTGTCGCGAGGGCAGCTCCTGGGTGTCTCTTGTTTCTTGTCACAATGCTAATCATCCCAACATACCCCTCCATGGGGCAATTCTGTTGCACTTCGTTGACATGAAGAGGTTTTGCTTGTGCATCATGTGTGGGTAAAGGATCTTTGAAAACACCCATTTGTTGGTTGTTGGGTGCGATGGGGTTATCCACTACCAATGTGTTATTATCAATGAGGTCTTGCACTAAACCTTTAAATGTCCAACAGGCATGAAGGTCATGCCCTTTCCTTCTATGGAATCTATAGAAAAGATCCTCTCTGTAGCCTTTAGGCTTTGGCGCATTAGGATCGATTGTTGGAATCTCTGGCAGATTAATCAAGTTTGCCACTGACAAATGGTCAAACAAGGAGTCCCTAGACTCAGTGTATGGTGTAAATTGCCGCCTAGGGTGACGCTGCTAATTTTGATCTTATTTTTTATTATCTTTCTCATAGTTATTGTGAGGCACTGCCTGATAATTAGCCTTTGGAGGCTGTGTTGCTTGGGCAGGCGTAGGGGCATTGATAGCAACTTGATTGACCATGGTAGGTTTCTGTTGCGTATTCCCTATTTTGGTGCTCTTGTTCCACTCTTTTTTCTTAGGCTTGGCAATTTTGCCATCCTGTATCTTGATCTCTTCGATAACTCTAGCTTGCGCCAGAGCTTCTTCTAAAGTGGCGTATTGTTGCAACTGCAATAGCATAGAGATCGATCGCAAACAACTCTTTGCGAACATTTGAGTTAGGTCGGACATAGGAGGGAGGTAGGACAGCTTTGAAAGCAACGTCCTCCATCGATTCCCATATGCCACCATAGATTCCTCCTCATACTGCTTGAGGCTAGCTAGATCACTTAGTGACGCCTTTTTCTTTGTGTTGAAAGCAAAACGTTCTAGGAATGCATCCACTAGCTGATCCAAGTTGTAGATGCTATGCTTCGGTAGATGGGTAAACCAATCCGAGGTAGATCCTATGAATGTGGTTATGAATGTTCTTAATAGCAATGCATCATTGTCTTGTATACCAAAGCATTGGCTCAAAAATCGAGTCACATGCTCTTGAGCATCTTCATCCCCTCTAAAGAGTGCCAACTGGGGCAGCTTGAAATGTTCGGGGTATGGAGGTGCTGGCACTGATGGATGCACCGGATGACTACGGAGTTGGCGTAAGGTAGGCTTTTGGGGCCCAACAGTCTTGAGTTCCATAGTCTCCAAGCATTCTAACAACACTTTGTATGCATCGGAGGACGTAATCTCCTCCTCCTTGGTTTGCTCCCATTGTGGGTTGCGGGGAACTTGAGGCCTTTGGAGGGATAAATGGGTAGCATCCCTTCTGCCTTGATAGGGCATTTCAGCCCACTCTTCTTCTTGGTCATAATCCTCATAATCTTCTTGAGGAGTGTCTGGCCTAGGCCTGTAAACATTGATGGGTGCCCGCGGAGGATGCCCATCACGGTTGCGAGGAGTGGCCTCCCGCTCAGGTCTAGGAGGTCTTGGAGGTAGTGCTTGCTGAAGTCACGGAGACCTGTCTCGCACTAGGGGGTTGTGCCTCACATACATCTCAGATTGCTATGCACGAGGGACTGGGGCCTTCTCAAGCGCATTGTTGTGAAGCAATTCAGCTGTCTGACGCTGAATGCGCTCTTGATTAAGGCGACACAAATGTTCTAATTTCTGTTGGTCTTGCCTAAGCCGCATGATTTGCGCTTGGTGGGCAGCTAGTTGGGCAAATGCCAAGTCATTTTGTTCCACCGTCTCTTGTTTAGGAGGCCTAGATGTCTCCCCTACATATCTGTTTTGATCATGGTGCTCTGAGACCCCTATATGTTGCTTCCCTCTGTCGAGGTTGGCAGCATTGACTTGAAGCTCTGGTCTCAATGAGCGATCTGGATATAAAGCGGGTGCAGACGTGCATCGTTCCCACACTGTGTACTATTCTTGAGGAACGTAGTGATCCTCCTCACACTCTCTGTTATATGCAAAAAAGGTGCGGGCCAAATTATCTTGCCCTGTCGGGAGAACCTGATACTCTGGATATGGTCTAGTGTGTCTGACATTAATCAGGGGTAAATTAGGAGTAACAAAATCATATGGTTCCTCCTTGTGGACCCTTTGTTGTTCTAGAGCAATACACAGCGCTTCATCACTAGGCCACCCATAACGAACTTCCAAGGGAGGCCTCGTACTTAGACCAAGTGCTACATATTGGTTATTTTCTTGAAAAGATTCTTGTTGCTTAGGAGTTCCCCCTAAGGAGGTGCCTCTATAGTCCTGTCTATTGATGGCATGAGTTGGAGTGCCCCTCAAGGAGGTGCCTCTAGAGCCATGTTCTGCATGGTGTGAACTAACTTGTGTACCCTGCCGCCAAGGCGGGATGGCCAAGTCTTCAGGGCTATATCGGAGACGATTTGTCTCTCTTGGTGCATTCTCTACAGCTTCTGCCCGTGATTGGGCTTGGCTACGAGTAAACACCATGGTAATGTTAACCTAAAGATGCAAAAATTCTTTTTATGATTTTTCTTTTTATGATTTTTTTTTGTCTAAACAGAAAATAGCATACACACACAAGCAATGATTATCTCTTTTAAAGATTAATAGTGTGCCCTAAATCTGGTTTAGTGTGTTTTTGTTGTTTGTTTTTGTGTTTTTGAAAACTTTTGTGAAACCGTTTAAATGCAATTATGAAGGCTCTTATGACTCCCAAAATGGTCGCCCCTTCAATATACCATTGTCGGACCGATATACCAACCTCTCTATATACCCGCCCTTACGTGAGGGAGACTATAGGTACGTGAGAGCAGATGATACGTGGAACATAGGCGGTACGAAAGGGGAATCGCTCTGTTTATGACACCTACCATAGAAGACTTATCCTCATGCGCTAGGAATCACCCTAGCTACACTCGGTCAGCTTTCATCAGGATTTACGTCTAGCAACAGTCGCGATCGAGGTAATGGATGCAATATCTCAAGCCAAAGTGATAATGGAATCCACCTTTGGTCTTGCTCAAGGGTTGGGGTTTTACGACCAACTCCTTGTGTTTAAAATACCACGTGGTGTGTGGGGTTCATTTTAATTTGCAAAAATTTGAAACAGGCAAACAAAAAGGAAACTTTCCCTAAGCCATACAAAACTAAAAACCAAAAAAAGAAAACAAAAATTTGACAAAAGCTTGTTAAAAACCCCTACCTCTTCTCTGCCCAACAGGATGTTTCTGATTTGCTCTGAAAAATGCATAGAACTATACTCGTCCCTGGGTGAGGCGAATATCAGAACAGTATTCGTTCCAGGGTGAGACGAATGCTTATTCGTCCCTGGGTGAAACGAATACCAATTCTGTAATCGTCACTTGCAGAAACGAATAACAGTCTGATGATTGAAAAATAGGTACTTGTAATCAAAACAAGCAATTTCAGATCAGAAATCTAACCTAAAAAAAAATAGAGGACAGAGGTCCCACCGTGATCGCCATTGAAAACACGAGATTCCGAAAACAAAAAGGATAGACTAAAAATGCAATGTAAACGAAACTAAAATAACGCTTAAACCCTATGTTATTGAAAAATGCGTAAAAAGAAAGAACATGAACACAAGATATCAAAGCAATATAAAAAAAAGGCCCTTTTATTGATATGCTTTTCAAATTTGTGTTACAATGCGTCTCCTTCCTTTTTAGGGGATAGGAGCGTTAAATGTTGGTCTTTTACAACTTGTTTCAGAATTCCTTCTTCCGCGTGCCCACATATAAGATGGGCGAACCAAAACGTTGTCGCCGCTTGTGTTGGTAAAAGTAGATTCCTCGCTGCTCCTCTAATGCTGAAAATCTGCGTTCAAAGAAACAAACAAAGAATCAGTAGCACCTGTGTATGAAAAATAAAAGATAAATCTAACGATGGTTAAAATGAGTCTAAATAAACTGAAAACTTGACAAAAGCATAATCATGAAACTAGCTAAATACTACAAAAGAAATAGTCACCAAAGGCAATAAGGCGGGGGGTTCCCGAAGGCAAACCACCCGCGGGTGAAACTTTGTTTCGACACCAATCCGCTTGGGATGGGTCCGAAACCTGATGTGATGTGTTGTCGACAAATTGGTAGGATATTGTGGTCAGAAAAATTGGTTTTGGTTCTTGATTCGTGCCTTCAAAAGTCACCCAATAACCTCTCTTTCGATTAAGAGATTATGGATGTTGAAAGCACAAATCGCAAGTAAGTGAATTAGCAGCACTTCGTCGCTCAAAATGCTCCTTCTCTGTATATCTTTTGGGTGAGGAAGCTCACCATTTTATAGACCCAAGGGGTCTCTTTGAATTAACATGCAAAAGTGTTACTTTGCATGAATGCTTTTTTGTGAAGAGAAGACTTCTTCTTGATCAAGGGCTTCTTAACTGCCTCCGTGCATGTCTTTGTATGTTTAGAAAAGCTCACTCGCACTCCCATGCAATGAAGGGATAGCTAAGTGGCAAATCTGAGTTGTCCTAAAAAGCTCACTCCCATTCCCATGCAGTGAAGGGAGAGTCAATTGGCAGATATGAGTTGTCAAAAGAACTCACTCGCACTCCTATGCCATGAAGGAAAAGCTAAGTGGCAGTTCTGAGTTGTCATGCGCCGAGGTCTGACTTTTTGCTCGGTCAAACCTAGCGTTCGTCCCACCCCGGAGCGAGCGCTGGTAATCGTCTCTGGGTGAAACGAGTACCAATCTGCGCTCGTCTCTGGGTGAGACGAGTACCAATCCGCACTCGTCCCCGGGTGGAGCGAATAAGTAGCAGAGTGTCTAAAAGGTGCCAAATTGATCTCTGACTTGTAAAACTGTTGTGTGAGTGGTTAGAACCACTGTTTTAACCTCTGGGGCTGCCCTGGGGCTGTGTGTGTTAGTGCGATCAGTGTTTGCAGTCACATAATCGGATTGGTGCTGTTTTGGTGTCTACAGATGCCCCTTTTTGGAAAGCGCTGCACATGGTGCAGTGCTGAGCAAAAATAGATAACCAAAGCACTAATGATTAGGGTTTCTCAAGTAACCTAACCAACTCTTGATGCCCCAAGTATGGAAAATGGGGCGCATTCTTGAATCCTTGCTTCTGACGAGCTAAGGAACTTAAATCAAGCATTAACCTGGTTCGATGAGGTATTACTTGAACTTAGACATTGATCAGTCATGAATAGGCAAAGGGCGCAACCTTTTGTCTGTGGGAACCTTGAGTTCATGATTCACGAATGCCAAGTATATGATCAGTTTGTGATAATTGCTTGTTTGCTGCCCCAAGCGGGGCGCGATTGTCTTTTGCAATGATCCTTTGAATGCGTGTCATTTCCAAGATTGGGTATATTGTTGTTGATTGGCAACTAAGTGTGACTACCCCCTCAAGCGACGAATCGATGAGGGAATGACCGACATGAGAAAAGCGACGAGTCGCTTGACCCAAGATGACTTAAGTGAGGGTGCCTTCAAATGTTATCCGATGCATGCTCGAGCAGTTTCCCGATTGTTTTGACCTATTTTTGGTGGGTGTGAACCCATTTTGGGATGCCATTTGGGGTTAACATTGGCAAAAATCCGTCTTCCCGTGGAGCGGTCCGGCTATGGTAGCCTTCTTAGGGAGTAGGATAACGACAAGGTAGACCCCGACATCAGTTTTCTTATGCCAAGAGGTTAAGTGCAAGAGCACTTTTGTCCGGCAATTTTTAGTGGTTTTGTTGGCATTTGTCATTTTTATATTTTGGTTGTTTTTTATTTTTTTTTTTTTATTCGTTCTGGGGAGGGACGAACGCCATGATGGTACTCGTCCTGGGGTGGGACGAGCGCGCCTCCGAGGAAAAAGTGCTCATTCTAGGCAGGGACGATTACCAGCAAGAAAAAAGGTATAAATAGGCAAAAATGACGGATTTGGCTCATTTGCACTGTTCATCGATTGCGATTTGGAGCTCTAAGGAGGAGGAGGTAGATTTTCTGACGCGAAACGCTGCCAGATTTTCCAGCCACCATGAGTGCACAGACCGGGTCGTCAAGCGGCGGAGCCGAGGCGAGACCAGTAAGTGAACTATCTCCTCGAGTTTGAATTTGAAAAATGCAAATGTGTTTTTATTATGTTTTTCTTTTGTTTAAGACATGGAACCCTAATTAATTAAATTAAAAGGTGAATGAATTTGATTTAAAGACCATGAAACCAAATGAAACGTGGATGCAAACCGATGGAAACTTAGATGGAAAACCGTAGGATAAACCCAAAATGAAACTTAGAGTAACACCTTAGGGTAACCACGGTTATAAAAATGTTTTTTTTTTATGTGAATGGTAAAACTTAGGTCGAAACCGTAGGTAAACCATGTCCATTTTTTTTTTTTTTATGGAATTAAAAAATGAAAAATTGATGAATTTTTTTGTTTTGAAATGGTAAACTTAGGTAAAACCGTAGGTAAACCATGTCAAATTTTTGTTGTTTTTGATGAAATGTAAGATGAAAACTTGATGAATTTTTTTTTTTTTTGAAATGGTAAACTTAGGTAAAACCGTAGGTAAACCATGTCAAATTTTTGTTGTTTTTGATGAAATGTAAGATGAAAAATTGATGAATTTTTTTGTTTTGAAATGGTAAACTTAGGTAAAACCGTAGGTAAACCATGTCAAATTTTTGTTGTTTTTGATGAAATGTAAGATGAAAACTTGATGATTTTTTTGTTTTGAAATGGTAAACTTAGGTAAAACCATAGGTAAACCATGTCAAATTTTTGTTTTTTTTTGATGAAATGTAAGATGAAAACTTGATGAATTTTTTTTTTTGAAATGGTAAACTTAGGTAAAACCGTAGGTAAACCATGTCAAATTTTGTGTTGTTTTTTTTTGTTAATGGATGTACATGTGAATGAAAGATGTTACTGTACAGTTATGCATTTTTGTACATGTGATGGTAATTTGATGCATGTTTTTGATGTGTGTTATTTTTTGTGATGTGCAGGTGGTGAAGAGTCGACATCGGGTACCGACTATTTTTTCTAGTGCCCGCGAGGCGTTGAGTGCGAAGGACTGGGAGTGGCTTGATGCCTTAGGGCTCAAGCATGTGGCTCGGTTGGATGCAGTTGTTGCGGATCGGGCGTACATTACAGCTTTGATCAGCCTATGGGATGTTCGGACGAACACCTTCCATATTTCGATAGGGGAGATGACAGTCACCTTAGAGGACGTGTATCGGATTCTCCGAATTTCGATAGACGGGGTTCCCATCCGGACGATGCCACGAGGCCAGAGGACGGCTGTACTGACCCGATATTTTGGACATGGGGAGGATGTGGATGGGATGAGCTCGTTGGAGAAGGCGGAGCTGGATTGTCAGATTGGGGGGATTCTGGTACGATGGTGGTATGCGAGGGGAGTGTTGGGAGTGAGGCATGCACTACTCATGAGCCTCATTTCTAACATGCTCCTGCCAGACTCGTCAGGAGCGAGGTTCCCATGGAACCTATTGGAGGTGGTGTGGTAGTTAGTGGATTGTCCGGTGACAGAGCCGATGATCATGAGATGGGGCCAGATGCTCTTGGCTCAATTATATGATGAGTTGTATGAGGTCCGCTGCCAGAAGCGAAAGGGGATTGGCTGTAGTTACTTGTTGCAGTGTTGGGCATGGCAGCATATAGCCATAGAGCGACCACGAGGGCTACCCTAGACTACATGGGTTGACATGGTGGACAGAGATATTGGGTATGGTGCTTTATGGTATCGGTCTGAGGAGCGGGGGCAGAGTCGACGGTTTGCAGGAGACGTGGACCATTACAGAGATGCATTGGCACGACTGACTCCAGGAGATGTGGTGTGGAGGCCATATCGGGATTGTCCCGCATGGCCAGAGGCTGATGAGTGGCTTCGACGGGTCCGAAGGGGGAGATGGGTCATTGGACGACACGGGACGGAGCAGGAGTACTTTCATTATCTCCGAGTGACACGACAGTTTGGGGTACACCAGGGGTTGCCTAGGGAACCCGTAGTCTATCGACGCTAGAGCGATGAGAGGACTCTAGCTACGCCGATCCTCGAGCCGCTAGGGGAGGAGGCGGATACAGTACTGGAAATTCTAGATGTGGATGACGTCGGAGTGACTATCGAGTACCAGGAGTGGTGGACGCTCCGACAATGGCGAGGTGAGGGGCCATTGGGAGGGGATGAGGCAATGGGAGGCGGAGAGGGTGCAGAGGCACCAGGAGAGGGTTGGGGAGCTCCTACTGATGTGGACATGGTGGAGGTGGCAGATGTAGGAGAGGACTTTGGTGATGAGGAGCAGCCAGAGATGCAGGATGCTCCAGAGTAGGCCGATGCTCCAGAGAGGCCGACGTAGTCAACCGTGCTAGGGGATACAGAGGCGGGGTTATGCGCTAAGGTGGCACGATTGACGAAGGTGCTACGGAGGCGAGATGGAGAGCTTGGGGAGATGGCACAGGAGAGGGATCTCCTACGGACATAGTTGGTAGAGCGAGAGAGTGTAGGGACTGCGTCTCATCGATAGGAGGGTGATACGGATGCTACATGGGAGAGGGATCTCCTATGGGTGCAGCTAGCATAGCATGATGATGCAATCGCGTACTACCATAGGCGGGAGGCAGAGTGGAGGCTATGAGATGCATATTGGGGGCGACATCGATTGGAGATGGAGGGCGAGATTATCCGCCTTGGTGGGCGAATACCAGAGCCTCCGACAAGTGGCTCGTCATACCGGATGAGAGACAGCGGGACAGAGCAGTCAACATCATCCCATTGCAGGCGGCGAGATGAGGGAGGCGCTAGTGGGTAGGATGCAGGGGCAAGTAGCAGTCGCCCTGAGAGGTCCCAGAGGACTGATACTATAGGGGGTAGTTCTCGTCGCACCGATCCTGCGTGATCATGGTGGACGATGCCCTAGGCTTGGGGTTTTTGAGTTTTTGGATTGTGGTAGCGAGGTCCGAGGACCGATTCATTGTAGCCTACGGGCAATTTTGTTATGATATATATATACAGATGACTCTTTTTGGTGTTTATACATTTTTCATGATTTATTTTTATGTACATGTTTTTACATTGATGTATGCATATGCGATTATGAATGCGATGGTTCTAATTTGTATGATGTATGCATATGGAATGAATGAAATGAATTGTTGATGATTTGTCAATGCACCATAGACTGTACAAGATTTGATTGACTTGCTATAGTAATGGGATAACTTTGTGGAATGCTTGTGCATGTGAAAACTTTGTTTTTGTATTTTGTCTATTTTTTGATGGTGATGTACGGAATGAAATGTACCGGTTGTTTGAAAATGTAGTTAAGCTTTTCTGAGATGCAAGATATTTTAACTAACTAGCCAAGACTGTACATTTATCTCGTGAGACTTTTGAACAAGGTCTAAATCCGACTTGAATTTAACCAAGTTATTTCACATCCCTATGTGTGCAATTGAGTTCGTTTATGTGGTATTTGTCAGGATACCGCCAGTGCCAGATGGGCTTTCAACCGAACCTGTACTGAGGATCACCTAATTAGCTCCACTAACTCCTTTATTGTATTTAGTCAGATTAATCTACGATGCTATCTAGGATACCATAAGCTAGCTCATCCACATGCAAACATTGATCTATACACAAGTTAATGTGATAGATATATCGTCATGCGGGAGGTTTACCGCCAGTGACCGATAGGCTATCAACCAAACCGGTACTGAAGCTTGCCTCATGACCTATCAAAATGCTGAGAGTTCCAGGGATTCAAGTTTGACTCCCTTATTTTCTTCAATTGTATTGGGATACTTGCTCCTTTATAGTGATAAAATCACTGTTTATTTTTGTTATTATGTTTTGTTTTGTTTTGTTTTTTTTTTTTTGAGCAAGGGATTTGGATATGGAGTGACGAGAATCACTATTGTTTGTGCCTTTTGATGTGTGCACTGTAGGATGTCAAATTTTAGTGTTTTGACGTTTTGCAAATTTTTGATGTTTTGCAACTTTTGAGAACTTGGGATTCATGGGGAATTGGGTAGGGAGGATGCTTGTCCTTTTGCCAACTCTCAGCATTCTTGGGGTCATTTGCACAGGGGGATGAGCAAGATAGCCGTTTCGCTTATGGTGACTTGGATTACTTTGCAGGTTTCATCTTTCGTTCACACAACTTAGGAATTATTATATGTGTGTTAATTTGTGTTGGGATGTTACGTAACAAGGCGTGATCCAAGTAAAACTTTCCCGTGTAAAATCTGTTTAACTATGTACAGTTTTGGCTAGAAATTTAAAATAGCTGAATGACGAAAACCCTATATACATTAGGAGACAACTGATGATGCAAAAAATGGCGATGGTGCTATTCTAGATGTAGGCATTTATGAAAATGGATCTAAGGTGGAAAAGGATGGAATTGCCAAGTAATGACTGTCTATGGTGCTTTTGACTTGTATGACCTAGCAAATGTATAATGTATGGATGCGATGCCTAATGCAACCTATATTTTTGTATTTTGATTTTTATGAGAATGCATGGAATTGGAATGCAATTGTTTTTGTGATTTTGATTTTTATGAGAATGCATGGAATTGGAATGCAATTGTTTTTGTGATTTTTTTTTTTGTTTTTTTTTTTAGTATGTATGGAATTGAAATGCAAATGTTTTTGTGATTTTTGACGATTATATTGTTTTTGTTTATTTTTGAATATTTATGTTGACCAAGCAGTTATGGTAATGCTTGGAGCTTTTGGTGTTGACCAAAGGGTTTATAGATACCTTTGGAGCATTTAGGGTTGACCAAGCGATTATGAAAATCCTTGGAGCTTTTGTCTTGACCAAAGGGTTTATAGATACCTTTGGGGCGTTTAGGGTTGACCAAGCGATTATGATAATCCTTGGAGCTTTTGTCTTGACCAAAGGGTTTATAGATACCTTTGGGGCGTTTAGGGTTGACCAAGCGATTATGATAATCCTTGGAGCTTTTGTCTTGACCAAAGGGTTTATAGATACCTTTGGGGCATTTAGGGTTGACCAAGCGATTATGATAATCCTTGGAGCTTTTGGTTGGACTATGGCTCTCTAGATGTGGAATGGCCTCAAATGAATGATGTTCAAGGGTTCTGTTTCCTTGATTCCTTCAAGAGAGGCAAGCCGGTATGTTTCGGGTCCTATTCTACTGTCAATGATGTAAGGACCTAACCAGTTTGCCGTGAACTTGTCCCGTAGATGGGACGAAAAATTAGAATTTTGTTGGTTCTCTTTTAAGACCAAGTCACCAACCTAAAATTCCCTAAGGTGGACTTTCATGTTGTATGCTTTCTTAAGTCGCTCTTGATAGATACGCAAATGCTCGAGAGCATTAACGCGTCATTCGTCGAGCAACGTCAGTTGATCTAACCGGGCCTACCGTGCAGTGTCATCATCGATGAACTCTTGCATTGAAATGCGCAAGGAAGGGATTTCCAACTCAAAAGGCATGACTGCCTCGGAGCCATACACCAGCAAAAATGGAGTTGCCCCAGTGGGCATTCGAATGCTGGTGCGATAAGCCCATAGGGCAAGCGGGATCTGAATGTGCCAGTCCTTATGATTGTCTGCAACTATCTTTTTGAGAATGGCGACTAGCATTTTGTTTGACGCCTCTGCTTGCCCATTTGCCTGCGGATAATAGGGTGTTGAAAAGTTGTGCTGAATCTTGTACTTTGTGGTCAAAGCACGCACATCTTTATTCTTGAATGGTGTCCCATTATCTGACAGGATCTTGGATGGAATACCAAAATGACATATGATGTTATGCAAAATAAACTCCGCAATGCGGGATCCAGTCGTAGTGGTTAGCGGAATTGCTTCCACCCACTTGGTAAAGTACTCTGTGGCCGTTAAAATAAACGTGTGACGACCAGACGACGCAGGGGAGATCTTTCCAATTAGATCAAAGCCCCACTACGAAAAATGCCAAACCGATTGAATCGATTGCAAGGCCTAAGAAGGTACATGTGTCAAATTAGCATGGTGCTGACACTTCATGCACTTCTTCACATATGCACAACAATCTCGCTCTAAAGATGGCCAATAATAACCCATGCGAAGAATGCACTTTGCGATGGCCATACCGCTGAAGTGGCCACCACATGTACCATCATGAGCTTGGGTGATCACCCAAGCGGACTCTTGCTGGTCCAAACAACGAAGGAGGATTCCTTCATAATTTTGATGATACAAAATGTCTCCTAACAAGACATGCTTTGCCACTTTCTGTTTGAATGATCTTTTCATGGCTTGTGTCAATCCAAGTGGGAGGTTACCTAGCTTGAGGTAATCCCGAATGGGTGTGTACCAATCTTGCTGATCAAAAACCTCGATAGTATGAACGACCAATCTCTCTTGAAGTCCATCCCTAACAAAATCTAAGCGGGAAAGAACTTGTAAAAACAAAGTGGTGTTGCTAGTAAGAGGGGTCGGGGAGAACAAGGACCCCCAGTTGGCTTGAGTCAAACAATATCGAATTTGAGAGAACTTATCCGGAGATGGTTCAATCTGGATCAGGTGGATTCCTGGCGTCAGATCAGAGCTTGCACGCTCCATCGTAGATTGTGATAATGTTTTAACCTGAATGGTTGTCATTTCACCAGAAGGGTCTTGCGGGATGAGTGACCCCAAGGAGGCCATAGTATCCGCAAAATGATTTGATGATCGAGGGAGTGCCTCGATGTCATACCATTCAAGTTGTGCCAGGAATTTGTCCACAAGGGCTTTATAGGCCTACAAAATTGGACATTTACATTGGAATATCCCCTTTACTTGATTGACAATTAACAATGAATCACCAAAGATGTTCAAACATTTAATGTTCATGGTGATTGTTGTCTGAAGACCTATGAGCAAGGCTTCGTATTCTGCATTGTTGTTGGTGCACACGAAGTCTAATTTAAATGACAAGGGCATTGGAGCACCTTGCGGAGTGAAGAATACAATTCCCGTGCCACCCCCTTGCTCACATTTAGAACCATCAAAGAATAGGGTTATGTCAGCCTGTGACTCAGGCTCATCAAAATCTGGCGATTCTGAAACATGGAAGACCCCATCATCAGGTAGTTCAAAATTCAGAGGCTGATCATCTTCAAGAGGAGCCTCGACTAGTTGATCGGCGATGACTTGACCTTTTATGGATTTTTTTCCAATGAACTCTATGTCAAACTCCGTCAACAACATGATCCATTTCGTCGTGCGGCTACTATGATAAGTACGACTCATCATGTATCGCAATGGATTCTCCTTAGACACAACATACGTCTTATTACTGAGCATGTAGTGGCATAGCTTTTTGGTAGCAAACACCATTGCCAAGCAGAGCTTTTCAACGTATGCATAGTTAAGTTCATAACTGACCAGGGTGCGGCTAAGATAGTATGTAGCCTGTTCTTTGTGAAGTTCATTTTTTTGGGATAGCATGGCACCCAGTGCCACCTCAGTGGCTGAGATGTATAAATAGAATGACACTCCTGGTCTAGGTGGTGCCAATACTAGCGACGAAGCCAAGTACTATTTAATGTCATCAAAGGTAGACTGGCACTCGTCATCCCAATGAAATGTGACCCCCTTATGCAATAATTTATTCATGGGTCGGCATTTGTCAGATAACTGCGCTATGAAGCACTTGATCGACGCAACCTTTCCTTGTAGACTCTTGAGTTGCTTGATGGTGGTTGGGGGATGCATTTCAAGGATTGCCTTGACTTTGTTTGGGTCGACCTCAATTCCTCGTTTGGAGACTATGAAACCCAAGAGCTTTCCAGAGGTGACGCCAAAGACGCACTTCTTGGGGTTTAGTCTGACTTTATGTTCAATGAGGCGATCAAGGACCTTGCTCAAGTCACCGAGGTGATCTGGGCGCAAAAGAGATTTGGCCAACAAATCATCCATGTAATCTTCCAAAGTTTTGTGCATGTAATCATGAAAGATGTACGTCATGGCACGTTGGTAGGTGGCTCTGGCATTTTTAAGGCCAAAATGCATGACCTTATAGCAAAATGTCCCCCAAGGCATTGTGAATGCCATTTTTAGTTGGTCCTCGGGATTGATACGAATCTGATTGTATCCTGAGAAACCATCCATAAGGGAAAGCATTTCATGGCCCGTTGTGGCGTCTACCAATGCGTCGATGCTTGGCAAGGGAAAATCATCCTTAGGACTCGCTTTGTTAAGATCTCAAAAATTGGTGCATATGCAAATCCTCCCGTCGGGCTTCTTGATGGGAACCATGTTAGACAACCATGGAGGATAATCCACACAGATGACAAACTGGGCATCCAACAACTTTTGTAACTCATCTTTTACCATTAAGGCCACTGTTGGGTGCATCTTGCATAGTTTTTTCTTGACTGGCTTGATTGTCGGATCAAGCGTTAAATTATGCATGACTAGCTATGGGTCTAGTCCCGGCATATCCTTGTATGACCATGCAAAAACCTCCTTCTTTTCCTTAAGAAGGGCAACATAATCAGCTCGCTCTTCGGGGGAAAGACTTACCCCCAGCTTGAGAATCTATGGATTCATTGGATCTATGTCGATGTCTACATCAGTCGTTGCTTCAACCGACATATGGGATCCGTCTTCCAACTGGTGTGGAATTGGGATCAGATGGATATCATTTGCTGAATTAAGATCATCATTAGGAACGTCAAGTTCCTCTTCAACATGGAAGACATCCTGAGTCTGTCCTGGAGTGAAATGAAACATCCCACCATAAGGCCAATACTCTGATGGATATGGTGGTGTGTCAGTGCGATCCCAATCTATAGCTTCTATGTCTAGATGCAATCTTTGGAGCATTTAGGGTTGACCAAGCGATTATGACAATCCTTGGAGCTTTTGTCTTGACCAAAGGGTTTATAGATATCTTTGGAGCATTTAGGGTTGACCAAGCGATTATGACAATCCTTGGAGATTTTGTATTGACCAAAGGGTTTATAGATACCTTTGGGGCATTTAGGTTTGACCAAGCGATTATGATAATCCTTGGAGCTTTTGTCTTAACCAAAGGGTTTATAGATACCTTTGGGGCGTTTAAGGATGACCAAGCGATTATGATAATCCTTGGAGCTTTTAGTTGGACTATGGCTCTCTATATGTGGAATGGCCTCAAATGAATGATGGTCAAGGGTTTTGTTTCCTTGATTCCTTCAAGAGAGGCAAGCCGGTATGTTTCGTGTCCTATTCTACTGTCAATGATGTAAGGACCTAACCAGTGTGCTGTGAACTTGTCCCGTAGATGGGACGACAAATTAGAATTTTGTTGGTTCTCTTTTAAGACCAAATCACCAACCTAAAATTCCCTAAGGTGGACTTTCATGTTGTATGCTTTCTTAAGTCGCTCTTGATAGATACGCAAATGCTCGAGAGCATTAACGCGTCATTCGTTGAGCAACATTAGTTGATCTAACCGGGCCTGTCGTGCAGTGTCATCATCGATGAACTCTTGCATTGAAATGTGCAGGGAAGGGATTTCTAACTCAAAAGGTATGAATGCCTCGAAGCCATACACCAGCAAAAATGGAGTTGCCCCAGTGGGCATTCGAATGCTAGTGCGATAAGCCCATAGGGCAAGCGGGATCTGAATGTGCCAGTCCTTATGATTGTCTACAACTATCTTTTTGAGAATGGTGACTAGCATTTTGTTTGACGCCTCTACTTGCCCATTTGCCTACGGATAATAGGGTGTTGAAAAGCTGTGCTAAATTTTGTATTTTGTGGTCAAAGCACGCACATCTTTATTCTTGAATGATGTCCCATTATCTGATAGGATCTTGGATGGAATACCAAAATGACATATGATGTTATGCAAAATAAACTCCACAATGTAGGATCCAGTCGTAGTGGTTAGCGGAATTACTTCCACCCACTTGGTAAAGTACTCTGTGGCCGTTAAAATAAACATGTGATGACCAGACGACGCAGGGGAGATTTTTCCAATTAGATCAAAGCCCCACTATGAAAAAGGCCAAACCGATTGAATCGGTTGCAAGGCCTAAGAAGGTACGTGTGTCAAATTAGCATGATGCTGAAACTTCATGCACTTCTTCACATACACGCAACAATCTCGCTCTAAAGATGGCAAATAATAACCCATGCGAAGAATGCGCTTTGCGATGACCATACCGTTGAAGTGGCCACCACATGTACCATCGTGATCTTGGATGATTTCCCAAGCAGACTCTTGCTGGTCCAAACACCGAAGGAGGATTCCTTCATAATTTCGATGATACAAAATGTCTCCTAACAAGACATGCTTTGCCACTTTTTGTTTAAATGATCTTTTCATGGCTTGTGTCAATCCAAGTGGGAGATTACCTAGCTTGATGTAATCTTGAATGGGTGTGTACCAATATTGCTGATCAAAAACCTTGATAGTATGAATTACCAAGCTCACTTGAAGTTCATCCTGAACAAAAGCTGAGCGAGAAAGACCTTGTAAAAACAACGTGGTGTTGCTAGTAAGAGGGGTCGGGGAGAACAAGGACCCCCAGTTGGCTTGAGTTAAACAATCTCGAATTTGAGAGAACTTATCTGAAGATGGTTCAATCTGGATTAGGTGGATTCCTGGCGTCAGATCAGAGCTTGCACGCTCCATTGTAGATTGTGATAATGTTTTAACCTTAATGGTTGTCACTTCACCAGAAGGGTCTTGTGGGATGAGTGACCCTAAGGAGGCCATAGTAAGAGGGGTCGAGGAGTTCCTCTTTAGCATGGAATACATCCTGAGTCTGTCTTGGAGTGAAATGAAACATCCCACCACAAGGCCAATACTCTGATGGAGATGGTTGTGTGTCAGTGCGATCCCAATCTATAGCTTCTATGTCTAGATGCAATGATCATGTGGGATTGGCTGGATCATGGATGGGGGCGGTTAAGTCAATGGAGATCATGTTTATGAGATGATGGTAACCTCCATTATCACAAGTGTGATAACTCTGACATTCTGGATGCTCTAGGTGCATTGGATCTGGCTCTGTAGGCACTGGTACAAAGGGATCAGCCCTATGCACGGACTTGCAAATAGGGTCTGCCCTAGGCATCTATGGTTTGATAGGGTCTCCAGACAAAAGATGCTCTCTGTATACCTGGAGTGGTGGGTGCAGTAATTGCTATAACTGCACCGGGTTGAGGTGCCACCTATGTCTTGGACCTATGTGTAAGTGTTCAAACATGTCATCTATGTCCAAAGGATATTGTTGTTGTTGAGGTAGCCTATGCTCACTGGGATAATTCAATGGGAACATCATCAGGAAGCTTTCCTGATCATCATTTATTAGATATTTGTGCAAATGATCATACTCCAACTCATCTTCAGAAGACCCTTCATGGTCTTGTCCATATTCCCCTTATGGGTGAGTCCGTGAGGTTTCTCATTGTTCGGCCATAGGGAAAGGGTTGTTAAGGTCAACAAGGTTATTTGTTTGTAATGGGAAATAATCCCCCAATGTATAATTTGTATTTGGATTGGCATATGGATCTGATGCCAACCCATCCTTGTTGCCTATCCCTAGGCTTTGCATGTTTTCGACCAAGATGTCAAGGGGCAAAGGGTGATTAAACCCTACTCTTGACTTGTCATAAGGCATTTGGTATATTGGTTGGCACAAAACATGCATTCCTTGTTCATACCTACCTAAGCCGTATCCATGCCAATTGCATTGGCTAAGATATCGTAATGCGAAGTCTGGGTTAGCCAGATAGTTGACATCTTCCACAAAAGGATCTTCATCTTCCTCTTCTGGTCGGGAAGGTTCAACGCCATGATTCAGGCCCCCAAAAATAAAGTTTGTTTGATTAGGTGGGTAGCCTAAAGGAACCATGGAGCCTATGGGGAGTCGAGGTCTTCCCATGTCTTGCATAGACTGAAGTGTGGGTGTTGCAACAACATTGTGCACTATATACTCCCCCATGCCTATGTTAGACATCTCAACAGTAATAGTTGGTGATTGAGAGGAAGCGAATGGGAGTTCTCCTTGAGTCCACTCTAGGTGGGGTGAACTAGGTGGGATAACTAAGTGGCAAATTTGAGTTGTCCTAAAAAGCTCACTCCCCTTCCCATGTAGTGAAGGGAGAGTCAATTGGCAGATATGAGTTGTCAAAATAACTCACTCGTACTCCTATGCCATGCAGGAAAAGCTAAGTGGCAGTTCTAAGTTGTCATGCACTGATATTTGACTTTTTATCGGTCAAACCTAGAATTCGTCCCACCCCGGAGCGAGTGCTAGTAATCATCTCTGGGTGAAACGAGTACAAATCTGCGCTCATCTCTGGGTGAAACGAGTACAAATCCGCACTCATCCCTGGGTGGAGCGAAAAAGTAGCAGAGTGTCTAAAAGGTGCCAATTTGATCTCTGATTTGTAAAACTACTGTGCGAGTGGTTAGAACCACTGTTTTAACCTTTGGGGCTGCCCTGGGGGCTGTGTGTGTTAGTGCGATTAGTGTTTGCAGTCACATAATCAGATTGGTGTTGTTTTGGTGTCTACAATATCAATGGGCACGCAAGTTTCATTAGTAGTTTTGGAATGAGTGAAATCTTCCCACTTCTTCCAAGCATCATAATAATCATCTTTCAAAATCAAGTGGTGACGTTCAACTACTTCTTCAACATCTTCCAATTCATCAATATGCTTCTCATCAAACTCATCTTCACCTTCCTTAGATTGTTCAATTATTTCCAAAAGTGGGTTATTTCTTGAATTCAAATTTGTAAGGCTATCATCGTCCAAATTAGTAACCCATGATTCAATTTTTTCGTAATTTTGAGGGTGAAGAATTTCTTGATCATTAATTTTATGCATCTCATCAATAGTATCTTCCAAGAACAAGTGGTAAAATTCTATCATATCTTCAAATTTATTTATTGATTTTATTTCAATTTCACTTTCAACCACTCCATTCAATTTTATGGTGGGTTCCATCCTATCACATATATCAAACATTGTTGAATTTAGAACCCCTTCATCCGAATAATCGTGTATGTCTATGAATGAGATCATTTCTGTATAATATTCACTAGCGGATGTTGGTTTAGCACTTTGCACCTCCCCTTGGACTACATCTAAGGTGGTTGTAATATTTGGATATTCAAATTCATCCCCTTGATCATTTACCCTAGATATCATTGGAGTGGAGGGTGCTATGTTTGATGGTTGGTGTAGGTTGGCATCAAAAGAAAAATCTCTCATATGAACATGTTGTGCCTTTTCTTCTTCAATACCTTGTCGTTCTGTCTCTTCCAAGATCTCATGGATTTTCTCTAAAGATAAACCACTCATTTTTTCCTCAATGAGTGAAGCAAGTGTGAGGTGTATGGCTCCTAGGTATACTTCCATGGCTTCCTCTTCTAATGTGTTAAATTTTTCCCACATCTTGGAGTGCAACTCATGAAATATTCCATTAAATTGACTCAAGGATTCATTAGGCTCCTTACATATGGGGGTAAACTATTTTTTCAGGATTTCTATATCAACCTGATTACCAAAATGGTAAAGATAGGCTTCTTCTAGTTGTATCCAAGAAGTCCTAACCTCCATAGGTAGTTGGCTGTACCAAAAGAATGGTTTGTCATCCAAAGTTTATGCAAATAACCTAAAAGCTACCTCCTCATAGAAAACCTGGAATTGACATAATGTATTCTTGTAGACTTGTAGTTTTTGCAAGTATCCTAGTGGCACCTCTTGATTAAAACACCATAAAAAATCCAATAACATATTAGGAATTTGATAGGGTACCATAGGTATATACAAACCCTTATAATGGTCCTCCATTATTAATACCATTATTTCTCTTAGAGACATCATTTCTTTTCTTAGGGATACCATTTGCTCCTCAAGTGTTGCCATTAGTGAAACTTAAAATGTAATTTTAGAACCAAATCTATTGAATATTCAACCTGCAATGTATAAAAAAAAATCAAGTTAGCATCAACTAAGAGATGTATTCATTAAAATAAAATGAAAAGTAATTTCATGAAACAACACTTTGTTAGACAAAACCAAAATTTTCAAAATTAAATCAAATCACATTGTTTCTATATGAACAATCAAAAAAATATACAGCATACCTGAATTGCTTAAAATAGAATAAAGTAAACCAATTTAGGCCATCCTTTTAATAATTTGTCGAGTGTTAGAGGAGTAAATATAACAATTAATAGGGCATGAAATATTCAAAATTTAAATCCCTGTAGCACTTAAATCACCGTGAAATAAACCGGTTCAGGTCCTCCTTTTAACGCCAATCTGTTGAGTGGTGTTAGAGGAGGCCGAAGACGCTAATCAAATGGACTTGAAATATTTAACAATGTAAAGCTCTTAAACAATTATAAACCTGTAGCATCTAAAATCATGATAAAATAAAACTTTTCATGCCCTCCTTCTAGCGCCAATCTGTTGAGTGGTATTTTCACCTAGTTGTGAAAACACACTCTCCAATAGGATTTGGGTTCTAAATCCTCTGCTTGCAAAGAAATTAAACAAGTAACTTCTCCAAGGTTCCTGTTATGTTAGCATTTTGCATCTGTGTATTAATGATCTCAAATGAAGATACTCAATTAAAATTCTTGGAACACCTTAGTGGTTGCAAGTAACTAAAAACAAGGGGCACTGTGGTTTATTTTACTGTGAAACTTTAATGATTGTTCATTGAACCCTAATAGAGCAAATGTGATTTGGTCTCTATATGACCATGCTATAACTTCAAAATGAAATTTAATGAAATGCCATAAATGAAGGAATTATTTATGGATTTTGAAGTGTTTTTAATTTTTTTATTTTATTTTAATGCTTGAAAAATAAAGTTGGAACTTCTAAAAAATAAGGTGTAGAAAAAAGAAAATAAAATGCAAAAGAAAAAGAAATTAAAAATTGCATTCAGTTTGATGCTATCCTGTTCTGGAAAAACCGAAGATGTGAGGTTTCCATGCATGCAACCTAACCTATTGGACCTGCAAACATGCACAATCCTGATAAGCTAAGTGTTGATTCAAAGGGTTTTGAAATAAAATTCAAATTTTGAATATTTGCCTAATGCAACCCACAAAAGTGGCATTTAACATTATCTATAAATCCGAAATCTAAAAAATGAAAGAATAAACATTAAATCTATAGCATGCACATAAGATCTCATTCTTTCTTGCCCACAAGATGCAAATTTCTAAGCACTCCTGCATTAAAAATAAATCATGTTACAATAGCAGAATCTCTGGTTTTCTCAAAACCAAAAAAAGGGGAAGAAAAACACTCCCAAGCAGGCCCAGAATGGCTTCTCAACTTCGGCACTGCAACTCTGCCCGTAGTAGTTTTTGACCCCCGTACCTGTCCTATGCTTTTGCTTTTAAATTTTTGGTAAATTGCTTCTCCTTCCACGACGGTTCATTTCGTCTTCCAGTTGCTTCGTTTCACCTTCCTCGCTTTTCCATTGCTTTTGACTTTATGCTTGACATTGAGATGCTTGATCTTCTCTGTGAACTGTAACACCTCTATAGCCCTTACAAATGTACGCCATGTGTTCCACTCTTTTCTGCATGTTCTATAATGGCCCCATATAAATCGTGACAAAAAATAGCATGTCGCGATATCGCGACATTTTTATGCATGTCGCTTTGGTCCTCTACTTTCATCTCAAAAATGCGACATGTCACGATATCACGACATTTTTATGCCCGCAACCTTTCCTGCTTTCATGCATAGCAAAAATAAGACATGTCACAAAATCGTGACATTTTCTTGTTAACAGCCTTGCAAAAGCAACCTGTCGCGAAATCACGACGTTTTTCTGTTTCGAGCTGTGAGGATGCAACCTATCATGAAATCACGATGCCTTTTCATTTTGTCGTGTTTCCCTATACCTGGTCATGAAAAAGTGACATGTCACAAAATCGTGACACTTTTCATTTGGCATCATCTCACTGCTTCATGTTGCAAAATCGCGACACCCTTTCATTCTATACCCTTTGGCTGCTTTTCTGTCGCAAAATCGTGACACTTTTCTCTTCAGCACCACTTTGTTGTTTTCTATCGTGAAATCGTGACACTTTTCTATTCTGTACACCTTGGCTACTTTCTATCACAAAATCGTGGCACATTTTCATTCGAAGCTGTCTTGCAGATTTCTATTGTGAAATCATGACATTTTTCTCTTTCGAGACGTTTCGTTGTTTTTCGTCGCAAAATCGCGACACCTTTTCCTTCCGTACACCTTGGTTTCTTTTCGTCGCGAAATCGTGACGCTTTTCTATTTCAGGCTGCTCTTGCTGTATTTGGCCACGAAAACGTGACATGTCACAAAATTGTGACATATTTTCCTTCAGTACCACTTCGCTGCTTGGAGCCACGAAAACACGACCTGTCGCGATATCGTGACATTTTTTTGCTTCGTACCCCTTTGCTGCTTCCTATCATGAAATCATGACGCTTTTCATATTTGGCATGTCTTGCTGCTTCAGGTCACAAAAACGTGACATGTCGCGATATCGCGACAACTTTAGTGCCTTGCCCTATTTGACTGGTTTGACCGCGATTTTATGACATGTCGTGATATCGTGACAATTTTCCATTCTGTATTTCTCTCTCTTATCTGGACCACGATTTCACAGCACGTCATGAAATCATGACACTTTTCGATCAACACCTCTTCCTACTTGTCTGGGCTGTGAAATCTTGACATGTCGCGATATCGTGACATTTTTTCATTTCTGGCCACGACGGAGCAACACGTCGTGAAATCACGACACTTTTTTTTTCCTCAGTTGCGACAGAGCAACATGTGGCGAAATCGCAACAACTTTCATTTCTGGGCAGTGACAGTGCAACACGTCGCAAAATCGTGACAACTTTCATTTCTAGGCAACGACGGAGCGACATGTCGCGATATCGTGACATTTTTATTTTTTGGCCGCGATGGAGCAACATGTCGTGATATCGCGACATTTTTTATTTTTCGGTCGCAACGGAGCAACATGTCGCGATATCGCGACAACTTTAGTCTTCTGTGAAATTTTGCCTTTTTCCTTGATTTTTAGCATCTAGGTCACTGAGGTCTTCTTTGAAAGCATGCAAAAAAGGTGGGTCCCCAATTTTGGGGTGTGTTGTGGATCAGCCACAACAGGTTGATTTTTTTTATAACTTTTATTTTATGGGTGTTGATATAGGTATGACAACTCGATGATGGACTACTAAAGAAGAGTCTAATATTGTCATATCTTTGTATGACCAAGTGAGAGTATCTTTTAATTCCATTAATCACTTAGTGCATTCTTTTAATTATACCATGATTAAAAAATTTCTAGCTTAAGGATCTAGTGATCATCTTGAGACCTAATAGTGACAACAATTATCATTTCAATTAGGATACAAGACTCATACTCTAATTTAGAAAGTTTAAAGAACACCTAGAATTTACAGGTTAGTAGGTTCTATAGGGGTCGATCATTGCCTTGTCCCTTTGATATATCTATATTGGAAATTTGAGAAAATATCCCAAAAGATATAATTAATTTTGGTCAAGGTAGCTTTGGCAATTTTTATTGGATAATACTACATTATTTGGTACATGCTAACGTACCCCCATGGTACCTTATTGCACAATTATATTTATTTAATAGATTAGAATGTTTTTATATACTTTAAAGGTGTGATTTGTATTTACCATTTATGTATGTTTTGATGTGTAGGATGTGCAAAAGTGTCATGTAATATAGTGTGCATGTGTATAGATGTAGAAGTGTTATAATGATCCTCCTTGAAAGGAATTGTTCTTGATCATTGATTTATGTATTGATGTGTGGATATCTAATGCATAATATCATTTTATGTTATTAAGATGTATTGATAGTTGCACTTTATGCTTTGATTATACTACTTTTAGAATATGGTATTGTTGATGAAATTTGTGGTTGTAAGACTAGGTACTCTCATAGGTGGATAGGTATAGGACAACCGTTAGAGTTTAGAGAAAAAGAAAAATGATGGATGAAATTCTCATTGATAACTCAAGGGTAAAATAATATCTTCATATTAATGCATTACATATGTTTGTATAATTAAAATGCACAATCAGATAATGCAGGTGATAACATTATAGTTATCGTAAAACCTCTTGCTTAAGGAAATAATATGGTTTGTGCATTTTATCAATTAAAATATTGGTTTTGTAATGCATTCATGCATGTGTTGGAATATGAATATTTTTTTATTTTTAATTTTGTCATGTTAAGTATCAATAATTAATACTAAAAAATTAATATCGATGTTCATAATTAATATTAATAATTGATATTTGAAGATAATACTAATGTTGGTGAATCACACTGATATTAGAAGAATTTCAATGGAATTAATTATTAAAAATGTTAGAACTATGGTCAATAGCATTAAGGTAGATTTATTATTAAGGTATTTCATGGATAGTTAAAGCCATAATGTTGGCAAGATGAAATTAGAGGAACATTGTTATGCTAGCAACTTTAGAATCTTCTTGTAACATAGATGAGATGTTACTCTTTTGGCATGCAAGAAGGATTTTCTTTTTGTTGGTCTCTCTTTCTAGGGAGAGGGATTTCCCGAGATTCTATGGGAAAGAGATTTCCAAGTTTTGAGATAGCAGAAGCAGATAGCAAGGAATAAAAGCTTGAAGGAAGGAGCATCGTTTGGGAATATTTTGGATAGAGGTATTTATCCTCATGATTTATATTTAGTGAATGAATACTTTATGATATTGTTTCTTGTTAGGTGTTTGATGTTAAGCTTTATTTTAAATCAATGTTTGTAATCGATCGTATGCTCATTTTTGTTTGCTTTTGGCTAGGCTTATTTTGGTTCATTGAGTTAATCATTCTGAGGAGGCCTTACCATTGTTTCCATGAGTTTTCTAACATGTAAAGCTTGGATAGGGGTTTGTCTGGGTAGGTTATTTTTTTTTATTAATTATGCTTTGCCTAGTCATCCAACATAGATAATCTCTACGATTTTAGCTATTTTTGCAAAGCACTATAGAGAAGGTTGTTTGGAAGAATCCTAAATTTTTCTAGCTATTGCACTCTCCATTTGAAGAGTTAGCCTTATTTAGGGTGATATTTAGATGTCAACTTGGTGTTGTTATTATAGCAATAGAGTATTAGTGAGCAAAGTTATGATATCGTTGGCTTACAAACCTTCTTTGTCACATTTACCTTGATAACAATGATAGTTTTGGTTTTTATCACCTTTAGGAAGATGTAAACTATGGGGTACCAATGTTGTTACCTAATTTTGAGTATTTAGTAAGGGTGCTTTCTAGTTGAAGCTACAATTCTAGTGGTATATGAGCTAGTTGGACATCACGATGTACTTGTTTTAGAGCGAGGACCTTAGTCAATATTATTTACATTTAATCCTAAGTGTTTAGTTTGTGGTAGAGTGTTATATGTATCCATAGATGGGATATCAATCTAATTTTATTTGATTAATGAATCAGTGAGATCTTTTATTTATACAATGTGGTTATTAATAGATTTAATTAAAAGTTAAAGTTGATATTCTTAAAGCTTGTATTATCTTCTATTAATGTATTCTATACTTGTAATGATTAATAGATTATTTGATTTTTGGAAGGAACCATTTTTATTAAATTAGAGTTACTGATATATTTTAATATTGTTTTCCTATTTGGTTTAATTAATCAATCATTTATTGATTTATTGGAAGAAAATAATGCTATTATAAAGAACATATTGCATTTTAGGTTTTGATCCAACAATGCTAATTGATATCATGCTATGAGGCTATAGTTATGGATTTTTGTTGAAGGAAAATATGAATAGAGTTTATAAATGGATTTAAATATGGATAAGGCTTGAGTAGCTAAGGAGTCCATATTTTAAGAGAAGTGTGGGATTCTCTCAATGTATTGCATTGCTTTGCATTTGTATGTTTATCCATTTTAGATATGATGCTTGCATAGTGCATGTTAGGTTTGCATATGCATATTATGACTCACCTTGATCCCTAGACTATCAACTACTCCTTGGAGATGAACCAAGTGGAAGATCTTAAGAAAAATATGAAAGTTTATTCTTATAATTAAAGGATAGAAATATAATTTTGTTGGTGTAGACACCTAAAAAATATCATGTTTAGGAGACTACTCATATGGGCACCTTTGTAGACCATATGAATGACCTTGGACCTTCCCAAGGCTAAGCAATGATTCTAATCACTCATTTAGGTATTCTAGGCCTATTTAGCCTTAGCCACAAATGACATCCATAGCTAAGATCTTAGCCACTGATTATAATAGCGGCTAGGGTCCTAGCCACTCTAATAAATAGTGGCTAGCCCTATAAAAAAATTTGCCTTTTTGAGTTGAGAAAAATCATTTGTAACAACCCAATTGCAACAATTTTGGAGTAGTTTTGGATGAGGAAGCTTCTAGAGGATTCCTCCCAACTGCTTAGGCCAACTAATTATTGATCTTGGCTTCCTTAAGAAGCTAATATTAGGATTTGTAGAGTATATTTATAGACCCCCTAAAGAGGTAAATAGAGAGACAAGTTGAATGCAATGAAGCCCTATCAAACTGGAGAGCCAATTGTAACCCTTGAGGAGTGCCAAGATGTTTTCAATTTGGAGAATGACACCTACATTGGAAGTAATGGAGTTTCCAATAGCTTGAGGAGCAAGCTTACAATTATCAACCAATCCACTATGAATTCACAACAATTCACCCATAAATTAGTGTTTAGACACGCAGGTGACTTTGTGAACACCAATTCCATAGAGAAATTGAGCATCCACAAACCTGATTTCAAGAGCAGGATACTTTTCTCATGGCTGCTATTGTCAACAACAACCCGTAGGCTTAGCTTTTGGACCTAATAGTGGTTAGTAGAGCCAGCTGCTATAAGCATTAGTGACTAGGGTTTTATGAGCTTAATACCCTTAGTTAGCCATATATTTACATTTCTTAGTATGCATTTAGATTAATTAAGAATAAATTAATCATATTTCATGCATTTCCATGGTTGATTTATGATTTCTTAGGTACCTTTGCTTACATTTGTACACTTCATGCTTTCCTTTATATGTTTTCATATATTAGGTTCCTTCATGCTTAGTATGAAATATTACATGCAATATTAGGTTCCTTTATATATTTTAAGCTGTGCTTCATGCTTATTCATCAATCTTATAGGCAACTTTGTGGATATTTATACATGTTCATGCATTCTTTACATATTTGCTATATTTCATGCACTTTCTTGGAAATCAACCTCATCATGAGAGGATTCATGTGCTACTAATATGCTTTGTTGTTTCCTTGCATTTAGGTGATAGTTATTTCAAATACAAAGCATCTTTCAAGACCATTCCTCTTGACATTGGATAAGGAGACATCCTAATAAGCCCTAAAGCAAAGTTTGAAGATCTTAAGATTCTATTGAAGGCATCTACCACATGAGTTGTGGATTGTAATATGTATCACAATGGTCAAATCCTTAAGAGGGATGTTCTTATAACCTTGTTGTAAAATAGATTCACAATTATTAATAAATATGGGCACATTCTTATACTTTCTTCTTGGTTATTTTATTAATCTTGTCCTTTTGATATCATATTGCATTAGTTGTTAGAATTTTAAAGCCTCTTTCAGTTGGGATTAGGATTTTTATGAATTTTTAGGATTTTCGAGGAATAAATAAATTCTTGGAAATTGACATTATTGTTATATTATTTGAGATTGATTTATAGAATGAAATATTAAATGTTATTAATCTCTATGTGAAACTTTTGGAATGCATATTTTATGCAAATTGAATAAATGTGTTGGATTCTAATTCATAGTATATGGATTTTAATTCATTTAGATAATGTTTAATGCTTTATTTAATGAGAAATAGGAAATTCTAATTTCTAGTATTATGATTGAAAATATTTAAGATCCTAGTTTTTAGCAATGTGTTATATTTAAGCATATTTTAACGTAACACTTTATTTATTTTTAGTAGAGATGTTATTTTTTGTTTAATATGACTCTTAGATTTTGTATAGGGTTTTTGGGCATGAATCTATAACCATATTAGATAACCTTTGAGTCAATATGTACCCAATCCTAGGATAAGTGATGATGCAATAACTAGGTATATATCTGGGATGAGTTACAATGATGCAATAATCAGATATTTGTGAATGATACATTTTGAACAATGAGCCTTGAGTGTACCCAATATGGTGAGGCTTTTGGGAAGTCATACGCGGTGAGGCTTGGATGTATCCCTAGTGGTTAGGTCTATGAATCATTCACAAGATAGTATAGTGGTGGCACCTTGAACAATGAGGATCGGGTAACCATGCTTGTTACTATGTGAGTGGTAATGGCCTTAGCCCACAATGATGTGGTAACTAAGAACTAAGGATTATTGCCATAATAATCCTACATAGATAAAATTATGTAGTGTTAGGTAAAATATATCTCCCGTTAAATATTATGGGCCTCAAAGGATAATCCATATGCCATGGTCAAGTTGTCCCATACTGGTGATGGTATAGGAATGCTGGAGGGACTACTATAGACATCCTTTCTAAATAGTGAGGTTTAGAAATGTGAACACAAAAGTATGGAAAGTTTACCACTTCTATCCACTTAAGTGTCATTTGTAGTGGGAATGGGGGTTGCAGGGGACTTCCCTAGGAAGTCCTATGCTTCCCTACTTTCCCCTTCCTTGGTCCCATATTAGTTCTCTAGAACTTCCTTGGCCCTTCTTCCTTGGCTGGATGGTATTACAGATGATCTCCTTGGAGTGGAAGGTCACTTTTCCTTTTGTCTACCCCTTTCCATACCTATTTGAGAGGTCCTTTCTTGTGCCACTATTTTAGGATGTTCTTGGGACCTTCCCTAGGATTTTTGTGTTGCTTCAAGGATTATTTTTCCCTAGTGCCCTCAGATTTGTTCCAAGTTTTTATAGGCTTCTACTTAGAGCTAATTTGTAGATGTTATTTAGGTGTGGTGCATCGTGGCTTTGGGAGAGTTACTTCTTGAGCAATTTTCATAGCTTTTTTGGATCTGGGGGACCACATGCTTATTTTTGTGGATCTACTCTTTGGGTTCCTGGATGTGGTCTTCTCGATGGGCTCTCAACATTTTTTCATGGCTTAGTTGGGCCTCTGCTTTGCTTGCTATTGATATCCCACTGGTATTCCTTTTTTGAATCCCTGAAGCTATTCATTGGTGGTGTTGGAGGTTATCTAGGGTTTCTTGCTGCATTTATTGGTTTTGGACTTAACATTTACAACTTGTTAACCCTATGGGTCATTCTATTTGGGTTCCCTGGGACCTTCCCACACCTTTATCATGGCTTGTGGTTCTACCTCTACTACTTCCTCTACTTCCTCTGGTCTTTGCATAGTTCTACGTTATTGCAAAGGGATTTCGTGGCCTATGGAGATCCTCAAATTGCTAATCCATTTTCTAGGCCTATACAAGATGTTGTTCTAGTATATTTTCTTGCATCCTTGTGTGTATCTTGGCCCTTCATGGGTGGTATGTTCCTTATTAGTGATTCGTCTACTCCATCCTACTGTTCGAGGTGGTTCTATGTATGGCAATTTTGGTTTTCTAGTGTTTCCTTGGTAGAATACTAGTTTTTGGTTTCTCTCATATGCAGGATTTTTAAAATTGTATTATTCTTGCTATTGTGGATTTTTTTAAATTTTCCATTTTCTGGGTTTTTTAAAATTTCTCACTAGGCGGGATTTTCAATTTTCAAATTTTCCATTGGGTGGGATTTTTCATATTTCCCACTGGACAAAATTTTTAATTTTCATGTTGGGTAGAATTTTATAGGCTAACCTTTGGCATTTCCTTTGGCATATCCTTGGGCCTATCCTTTGGCCTTTACTTTGGAATTTACTTTGGCCTATCCTATGGCCTTGTATTTGGTCTGGTGACCTATTGTAAAAAGGTTTTGGGGCCCTTTCAAAACCACTTCTTTTAATAAAATTTTAACTTAGCAAAAAAAGTGTCATCTGTAGCGATATTGATCTCAAAATGTGGTTATGCCTTATAATGCTAAAAAATATTAGGACTTTTTAAGAGTTATTCCTTGATAAATAAATATGCTCTCTCCCTTGATTTGGTTCGATGGGTTGTTATAGTTTGTATCTGATCCTAAGATAGGACTAGAATCTTTCATGGAGAGAATATGGGTTAAGCCTTGAATTGATGTGCTAATTTGGGGAGAATTACTCTTCTAGGGACCTTAAGTTTATTTGTGATAAGATGAGTATTGTGCATCATCTGTACCAATTAGACCAAGGTGTAAAAATCCTAGAGAGTATAGTTTCTTATTGGGAATGGCACCTTGTAGTGAGGCAAGTGTGACCAAGATCATTATGAGGTGAGTGATAATGGTCATACCCAATATGGCACCTTACAATGAGGTAAGTGCGACCATGATGATTATTAGGTGAATGCTAATTGTCTAGGTTAGTTCATGGGGAGATGAAATTAACTAATTGTAAGTAAAATTTTAGAGGAAATTATAACATATCCAACTTATTTTATTGTAGATAGGATATCACACCTATGTTAAGAGGAGGATCATCCAAGAGGATGATGGCCAAATATGTAGGAGGAAGCTATAGTACATCCCCAAAATAAATCTAGAAGAATAATGGACTCTAGGAAAAATTTTGGAAGAAAAATATAATCTTGTAAGAAGTCTAGAAGAACAATGGATTCCAAAAACAAAACTAGAAGAACAATGGAATCCAGTGAGAGGGTGGAAAACCTTTCTTCAATAGCTAAGTTGCTTCAATAGTATATGGAGAAGCAACAAAAAATGTTGAAAACCCTGGTTAATAAGGAAATTAGTAACAAGAATTTCGAGGCTAGACAGGAAGAGAATCTTTCTAGAGGAATCCATGAAGGTAAATCTCTAATTGAGGTTGAGCTTGTCAAGGACCATAAGAATGTTAAGGTATCTAAATTTAATGGAATAGAAGGGGGTGATGTGGTAGATTCTTGGATTAATGAGTTGGAAAATTTATTTTCATGAATAATTACTTATTTAAAACCTAGACAATTTGGGCAACCCTTCATCTTCATGATGCAACCTTAGAATGGTGGAACAAATTCAAGGTAGGCAAAGGAGTCCAAGCCATGGACCTTAAATGGGATATTTTGTAAGGGAAATTAAGAATATATTCCTATCATATTAGTTTTAAGTAGAGAAGTTTGAGAAATTCTTTACTCTCCAATAAGGTACATTGACTGTGGAGATATATTAACAAAGATTCATTAAAATTTTGAAATATGTTCTTGAGTACAATATCAATGAACAATTGAAGGTGCATAAGTTCATATTGGAGGTGGATCATAATATTTACATATTTTTAAATTGCTCAAGCCCAAAACCCTTCAAAATGCATATGATTTGGCTCGACAAGAAGAGACCAATCTACAAACCAAAAAGTCCTTCTTTAGCTATGGAGGGTTGATAGAAGGAGAGAACTAACAAATAAAGAAGAGGAAAAGTGTTGGATTTTTGAAATGAGATAAGGAGAAAAATAATAAAATGGGAGCCTAAAGTTAAAAGATAAGAACAATGGGAACCAAAGAGATTATAAGAAGAATTTCCATAAGAGATACAATTTATAACCTCAACCTTAGAATCCGAATGAGTCAACTCAAAATGAGAAAATAGGGGATAAAAGGTAAGAAATATCACAAGTACCCAGGATATATTGTTTCATTTATGGGGATCCTCATTATGTCAATAAGTGTCCTCAATGGCCAAATTCAAGTAACAGAGCTAAGAAGCAACCTCATCGAATCTACATAGTCACCAAAAGTCAAAACCTTGATGGATAAGCAACTCCCATGTTGTTAAATAATATATTGTTTAATAAGGATGTGGAAGTTTTAATTGATTGTGGAGCTATAGATAGTTTTATTTCCACTAGTATTATTGATAATATGCTAGAAAAACTTGGATTTTTGGCACATGGGTGGAAAGTTAAGTATGGGTCTAGAAAAACTTAATCTATGGATCAATGCTTTCCTACTACTGAGATCACCTTACCCTATGAATCCACTATTTGGCACTTATATGTAGCGTCGCTACATGGTTTTGATATTATCATAGGGATGGATTGGTTAAAGGTTCATGGAGCCCTAATAAAATTCCAAGAAATATGAATGGACTATATTGATAAGGATAAGAAGAGAATAAGGGTTCAAAGTAGGCAAGGGTATTTTTAACCATATTTTTTGTCAACTATGCAACTTAAGAAGGCAATCAAGAGAGGTGAGATGTATGTGGTTAAGATAAATGGAAAAAAAAATTAGCTTTTGATGGTGTATGCTAAGGGAGAATGCAATCACAGGATGCTAAATATGCAAAAATGTAAGATGCTAAAATATGCTATTAATGGAAAGTGATGAAAATGATACAATGCAATATGGAGGAAATGAACACTCTAGAACTAATGCTTAAAGAACTACATTGTACCCCATCACAAATATATATGGTGATATACCCAATATACCTACTACTATCTACTGTGATATGTAATCACTCAATATGAGGCCCTTTATATAGAAATATGGATTGCTTGGTCAATACTCTACATAGTTGTACAAGGGGACACCTTGTACATTTACAACTTGCACATAAAAATTTGTGCATTTATTATATTACTTGAAGGAACTAGCTAACTACACCTTAAAGTAATCTACTACTCTACTTATGTACCAAGGGTGGTACATTTACATGATTCAAATTATGTAATATACTATAACATCCCCTTGTATTACATTATTTAGGTATTGAAGACTTTAGTCTTCAATATAGAACTTCTCTTGAATAGTTGAAATTGTATTCTTCTTCTCTGTTTACAATAATCTATCCCAGTAAGTAGTTTTTATCTTCACACAAGAGCGAGAATGCTTTGGCTGAAGACTCCTCCAATTCTTGAATCTGAGTATGTCTATCTAGTTTTGTCTTTATGGCATCTTCTATGTTCATGTCTTCTTTAATATGTTCTCTCTTAGTGTGCCTTTTCTTTCTTTTCCTTCTTTTTCTCCTGCAATTTTGTATTGGCACTTGCGGAATTTTTTTTCATTATGAGTTAGTCTATCATCATAGTAATATTTATTTGTATTGCTAATTTGTTTCATGTGTTGTGCAAGTACAAAAATAATTATTGATAGGTAAATCATCAAACATTCCTCTACTATAAAAGTGACCAGTTTTTTGTGAATTCCACCATGTTGTGAAGATAACTTCATGAAGATATCCAATTAATGCTGCAAAGCTACTCTCTTTTGCCTCCTTAAGGAATAATGAGAATATCTCTTTATCGCTAGTAGATAGATACTCATATCCTTCAAGAGTATATATTAGGTTTTGAGAGTAGAATTCTATTTCATGGAATAGTTCTTCATTATTAAAAGCATTTATTAGTATTTCATCCATGTTTGATTGATCTAGAGATTTGAGAATATTCTAAGTAGTCTACCTTATAACTCTCTAGTTTAAGATATATGAGTTGGTTTGATAAAACTATTCAAGTCTTAGCTTTTGTAGAATTCCTTATATCTCCCTAGTTAAGAGATGTGAACTAATTTGATAAAACTTCTTTTTTGAATTAGGTTTTGTAGGCTTGCTTATATATCCCTAATAACTAGGATATGCTTAGTTCGCCTTCTAAGTTTATTTTGTAATGTTTTTTAGAATAATAAACCTTTTAATTTTACCTTATCTTTCCCAATGAATTATACTTTAATGGTTGGATTTCTTTTTGTCTCCTTATAATGAGTATGAGATAATTTTTACCAATTAATTCAAAATCTATATGTAGGAAATTGATATGCTTTTCTATCCAATAGATTAATTTTTTAAATTCTAATTATATGTATATAGTTTGAATTAGTATGCATTATATCTCCCTACTTTGGAATATTAGAAAACAATAATATTTGCATTAATAGATTTTTTATTTTTCAAGTAGAAACCCTTATATCTCCTACTTTATTATTTGTAAATATGAGAATGTTCTTGGAATGAGCTTTCTTAATGAGTTACTAATGCTTGATGAATGCTTGCAATAGTAAATATATTATATCCTTATAACTCCAATGTCCCTTAGTTTTAAAGCAAGCAAATTAAATATAAACTTTACCTTAGTAATCCTTGTGGATTATCTTCCCTTGATATGTTAAGTTGATGGATTTGGTGGTAGTGAAGACTTCTAAAATGTGGTGCTAAGGAGAATTCAATTCTCTCTTTGTTTGGAATTGGTATCCTCCTTGTATATCACTTATTTTCTCCGTGAATGGTACTTGTTTAATGTAATCATTCTCTAATTGAAGAGTGCTAGATTTGTTGGTTTATGACAGGACTTTAATGTAGGCTTACACTCCTATTGAATGGTGCACACGCTTGATTTAGTTCCTTCCTATAATTTTGCTTCCACACCTTTCAATGCTTGATCTTACTTTGACTTTGTCCTTTATCATGAGTTTTTAATGCTCTTATATCCTCTTACACAATGTGCTCTTTTACTTGCTATGAATGCGCCTTTCTTCCTTTATTTTAGGTGCCTTTAAATAGTACGAATAACACTTAGCTTTGGATAGGTTTTATGGAAGTTACATTCAATGCTCGAGAAATTCATATGCACATCTACACTTGATGAATAGATGTTAGGGTCTTTTATGATAAAATATTCAATGCTCTTGGTTGAGAATAATGATGATTGTTTTTTAAGAATGTATCTAATACTTCTAATATGAGCATTATATTATGTATGCTTCTTCTAACACTCGAGAATGAATTTTTTGGATGTTATGAGCACTCCATTTTAGATTTACCAAGTGTTAGGTCCTTTGTATGCATGTAGAGCTTGCTTCAACATATATATTTCCTTGCCAAACCTTGCTCTGTTGTAATTCCTCATGCTTATTATCTAGCTAGATCCATTTCAATGTATGATGCTTTGGTGGTTGAGTGGCACTCTCCTCGATGTGTGTATGGATATTTTATGGCAGATTAAGTGGTGCTCTCCTGCAAGTTTTCTCTTGGTAATCTACCCTTCCCTTTACATATTTTTATTGTCTTTCTTCTCTATTGTAGTGAGTCATGTGTTGGAATGCAATAGACAATAGTTGCTTGATATTATTGCCTCCTTATGTTGGCTTTGGCACTGTAGGTGAATGCTTGATGATAGGTCAAATATGGAGGCTTTACCCTTTGTTGGCTTTCTTCCTCACTTGGATAATTTTGTAGGTCTTGCAATCCATTGGAGTGTTCTTTTAACACTCAAGCTTGTCCTTCCAATGGTGAAAGAAACTAATGTAAATACCTTTATAAAAGTTAGAATAGAATATTTTATTTTACACCTACTTTCCAATATCCTTGCAAGCTTGCTTTCTGCTAATTCTGATGATTTCTTATTTGTACAATATCTTGTAGGTAAGGTATGATTCAATGAATTATTTATTAAACAAATCTATCCTTTGCTTGGTTAATTTAGTAATGAATCCAAGCTAATAATCATGCACATAATATGCTATTGGAGGAGAAATTTCTTCACTAAATTTTACTTGTAATGAGCTCTTAGTGCACCTTGAATATGAGACTCACCAAGTCTCAATTTTTGGCTTCTTTTCAAGGATCTTAATGGTGGATTTCTTCTCCACTCCTTGGAGGAATATGATCCTATTTGGTGGCTTCTCTAGGCCATAATACCTTGCTGGTATTGAGTTATAAATAGTGTCTTTAGACACTTTGATATTTGCATATTTTTGTGTCCTTAACAATCAATACATAAAATAACTATGTAACTAGTTTAAAGAACAACTAGTATAGTGCCATGAACCAATAATATTTATAACTTAATGCAATTTAATAGTATCACCTTATTACTCCTATTAATAATATCTCAAAGTAGTTTCAAATGCACTAATGATCACTACAAATTTATTAATGTAGTCCTCTTCTCAATAATTAGATAACAGGAAGAATGTATCTAGCTCATATTTATGTGCAGGTAATGAACCTTAATAGAAACTATCTTTTACGATTTCTTTGAGGACTTAAAATGCAACCTTTTATTTTGCAACTTCTAAATTCTAATTAGGTGCTTAATTAATTTAAGTAGTAATCTAAATTAAGTGTTCAAGTAATGAATCTTTTGCACCTAAGTTGCTTACCTTTTATGATGAATATCTTGGTGAGTTGATTCACCAAATTTCTTGTCTAGAATGGTGGTTGCTAGTAGCTATGAATGCTTCTAGTCTACTTATCTATAGTATATTATTTCAAATTCTCTTTCAGGATCTGGATTGGAACTCTGAAGTCTTATAGCTAGTAATGCTATCTTGATTGTTGTTCTTTATCAGTCAATATATTCACTAAAACATGCATTCTTAGTTATGAAGGGTAATCTCCAAATATTATTAGATTTGGTAGGTTTCTTCTATCTCAGTTGTGACTTCAAGAAAGGCTTTCTTCCCAAAAATATGAAGGTCTTTAGGTCTTCACAAATATTTTCTTTAAATTTTGATAAAATGTTTACCAAATATTTCTCCTTTGGGTTTGTTTTAAGATGGCAACAATTTTCCCAATTCTTTCACTATCTTTTGTAGTGAATTTTTCCAATGAATTCTACTAGGAACTTCTTTGATGGCTTCTCCAATTTCTACAATGAGGCTCGTCAAGCCTTCTCATTATTTCTCCTTGATACCTCTCCAATGTATTTAGTATTGCAACTTCTCTGGTCTTCTTTATGAAACCTTTGCTTCAACCTTCAACTATGAAAGTGTTGGTAATGATATCTTCTTCATGGATCTCTGGAACAAGACTTTTGATAGTCCTTCTCTATCTCTTATAGGGATGGAATTTATTCAATAATACATTTTATGGGTCTCTTTAGTGTCTTCTAGGGGAAACATTCAATCAGTAAAGGATATCACCAATCTCCTATCTTTCACGAACCCTTCTTTAGAGTCTTCTTCAGGTTCAAGGACTCTTCTCTAGAGTCTTATTCAAGTTCAAGGTTTCTATGGCCTTTTATTATGGATAAAGGCTTTTGTGGCCTTTTATTTTGCAATAAGGATTTTGTGGCCTTTTATTTTGGATCAAGGCTTTTGTGGTCTTTTCTTCTCCAATAAGGCTTCTATAGCCTTTTATTTTGCAATGTGCAAGTCTACAACATGGATTTCTTCAGTTTCCTTTTTTTGCAATAAGACATTAGTAATATGATACTAAATCGTGTAAATAATGAATATTCACTTGTTGATTTGTCAATCTAGTGGAATGAATGCTAATTCCTAGTCTTCATGAGTTTTTCTACAACTCTGTGGATAGACTAGCCAAAATGTAATCTCAAATTTTTTTGAATAAATATTTGCTTTTCCTCTCTATCTCACTTGTAGATCTCCCTAATAATATCAACCTACCATGTCTTTTATAACACTGTTAGCTTTTTATGGTGTATGCCAACGAAGAATGCAATCACAAGATGTTGAATATGCAAAAATATAAGATGCTAAAATATGCTATTAATGGAAAGTGATGAAAATGATACAATGCAACATGGAGGAAATGAACCCTCCATAACTAATTCTTAAAGAACTGCATTGTACCCCATCACCAATATTTATGGTGATCTACCCAATATACCTACTGCTACCTACTGTGATATGTTATCCCTCACTATGAGGCCCTTTATATAGAAATATGGATTGCTTCACCAACACTCTACCTAGTTGTACAAGAGGACACCTTGCACATTTAAAACTTGCACATAGGCACTTGTGCATTTATTATATTACTTGAAGTAACTAGCTAACTACCCCCTAAAGTAATTTACTACTCTAGTTATGTACCAAGGGTGGTACATTTACATGACACAAATGATATAATATACTCTAACAAGAAATATGATAATGGATATACAAAAATATTTAAGAAATATATAGTCTTGCATGAATTTAAGGATGTATTTTCTAAGGATCTCCCAGGCCTACCACCTTGGCATGATTTTGACTTCACCATAAAAATAATAGCTGGAGTTGAACCTATTGCAAGGAAACCTTACAAAATTACTACAATTGAGTTGAAAGAGCTAAAGGTGCAACTCAAAGATCCTTTGGAGAAATATTTAATTAACCTAGTGTGTCATCATAGGGTGCTCCAGTGTTATTTTTAAATAAGAATGGTTCCTTAAGGTTATGTATTGATTACATAATTATGAATAAGATGACCATTAAGAATAGGTGTCCATTGCCAAGGATTGATGATATCTTTGATCAATTAAAGGATGCCACTATATTTTCAAATATTGATTTGACATCAAGATATAATCAATTAAGGATTCATGAGGCATTGAGGAGTATACTCACAAAATAAATTTTAATACTAGATATGGACAAGACGAGTTCATAGTATTGCCATTAGGGTTAAAAATGTGCCAACAAATTTTATGAATCTAATGAAAAATATGTTCAAGAAATATTTGGATTGGTTTGTTTTGATATTTTTGGATGATATCTTTATATATTCCCACACTATAGAATAACATGACTAAAATTTGAGGTTAGTGTTAGAGGTGTTGGAGAAAAACCAAATTTATTGAAAGTTATAAAAATGTGAGTTCTATGCCTCACAAGTTCAGTATTTGGAGCATTTTATATATCGACAATCACTAATGTATCCAAATTTAGAATATTCATGGGAATAACTAGGTATTATAGGCATTTTGTGAAAGACTTTTCAAAAAATTTCTATTCTATTAACAACCTTTAGAGAAAAGAAAAGGAGTTCAAATAGACAAACAAGTATGAAGCTACCTTTGAGACTCTAAATAATAAGCTAACTACAACAACTGTTCTTAGGATACTGGATCCTTATGGGAATTTCACTATATGTATAGATGCTTCTGTATAAGGTTTGAGAGGGGTATTATCCCAAAGTGAATCTATAATAGCATATGAATCAAATAAAATCAAGAATCATGAGTTAAACTATGCAACACATGACCTAGAGTTGGTAGCGGTTGTGCATTCTCTTAAGATATGAAGGCACTATTTGTTGGGGAAATATTTTGAGCTAAGGACAAAAAAAAAAGTCTAAGGTATATATTTACCCAACCTATGTTGAATGCAAGGCAAAGAATGTGGATAGAGTTCCTATCCGAATATGACTTTGGTATAGAGTATATCAGAAGAAATGAAAGTAAGGTTGTTGATGCCTTGAGTAGGAGAAGGTACACAACAACATTAACTTGGAGTCATGTATACTTGATGGAAAAAATTAGGGAAGTTCAATTATAGTATCAATATTGCATTGAAATCTGGATTAAACTTGAGAAAAATCCTAAGGAAATAAGGATCTTAACATAAAATATGGACTTTTATGTTTCAAATATAGGGTTTTCATACCCAATATTGGTGACTTAAGGAGAATTATTATGTATGACATGCATAATTCTCCATATTCTACTAATTTGGAAGGTGCAAAGATGAGAGAAAACATGAAAATGCCTTCTATTGGTTGGGGATGAAACATGATGTTAATAGTTTAATTGCTAGGTGTTTGGAATACCAAAAGGTAAAGGTAGAACATTAGAATCTAAAAATAAAATTGTACCCACATGATATACCTACTCAAAAATGGCAGGTTATATCTATGGATTTTATTGTGGGTTTACCTAAGACTAGGTACAAATATGATGAAATATTTTTGATGGTAGACAAGTTGAGTAAAGTTCCAGATCATATACCAGAGAACATCAAGGATGATGCATTGGTTATGGAAAATAGGTTTTCCACAAAATTTTTTGGGTTACATGGTTTTTCTAAGGTGATTATATTAGATGTAGATTCTAGGTTTACATTGGAATTTTGGCAAGGTCTTCATCATGCAGTGGGTACTAAATTGAATATAAATTTTGCATACCATCTAGAATTATATGGGAAAATAGGAATGGTAAACCAAGTCTTGGAAAACATGCTTCACATGTACTATATGGATCAAAAGTCTAAGTGGGAAGAATTATTGCATCTAGTTGAATTTGTATATAATAATGGATACCATGCATCCTTGGGAATGATTTCATTTGAGGCTTTATATGGAAAAATATGGATACCTCTATCATGGAATAATCTAGAATATCGGGTGGTGATCGAACAAAACACTATTAGAGAGATGGAGGAGCAACTTAGAATTATTTTGTAAAGGCTTAAGGAAGTATTCGATTGTCAGAAGAGCTATGTTAATTTGAAAGGATCACCAAGAGAATTGTCTATTGGAGATAGAGTATTCTTAAGGTTAAGACCCATGAAAAGTTTCATCAAGTCAACTAGGTTGGATATTCATTTTGTTGGGCCTTTTATGATCATTTATAAGATTAGTCTAGTAGCCTACAGGCTCACCTTGCTACACAACTTGTCAAAAATCCATGATACTTTCCACATCTCCCTACTTAGGAAGTATGTTGTTGATCCTTATCATGGTTGGAATGTTTCAAAATTATATATGGAAAATACCTTAACCATGGAGGTGTGATCAATAAGAATTATAGGATTTCATGCTAAGAAATTGATAAAATGAACCCTAGATCAATGTAAGGTCTAGTGGGACAATTATTTTGAAATTTGTACAACTTGGAAATATGTTGAGGAAATGATGAGGCAATTCTCATATTTTTTGAATGAAATGTATGCTTTATTTTTAGGAAACATAGGAGAATGTGTTTAGTACAAGGGGAGAGTATGTATTAGCCCTCCTTGGCAAGACTCTTTCCTGATACTTGATTTATGTATTGATGTGTGGATATATGATGCATTGTATTATTTTATATTATCAAGATGTGTTGAAAGTTATACTTTATTCTTTGATTATATTACTTTTGCAAAATGGTACTGCTGATAAAATTTGTGGTTGTAGGACCAAGTACTCTCATAGGTGGATTGGTATGGGACAACCACTAGAGTTGAGATAAAAGGAAAAATGATGGATGACATTCTTATTGATAGCTCAAGGATAAAATAATACCCTCATATAGATCCATTGCATATTTTTATATGTTTAATTAAATACACTATCAAGCAAGGATATTACTAAAAGCAAAAGATCCATCCGTACTAGGTGGGTGATAACGTTATAGTTATCATTAAACCTCATACTTAAGAAAATAGTATGGTTTATGCATATTATAAATCGACATATTGATTTTGTAATGCATTCATGCATGTGTTGAAATATGGAAATTGTTTGATTTATAATTTTATCAAGTTAAGTATTAGTAATTAATACTTAAAAATTAAATATCAGTGCTACTAATTAATATTAACATTCAATATATGGAGATAATACTAATCTTAGTGAATCACATTGATATTAGAAGAAAATAAATGGAATTAAGTATTAAAAAATCTAGACCTATAGGTGATCATTAAGATAGATTTAATATTTAGGTAAGTAATTTATAGTTTAGGCCATACTGTTGGCAAGATAGAATTAGTGGAAAGTTGTTTTGCTGGCAACTTAGAAATATTCTTGTAACGTAAATGAGATGTTACTATTTTGGCATGCAAGATGGTTTATTTTTGCATTGATATCTCTTTATTAGAATAGGTCTTCTCCAAGATTATATGGGAAAGAGATTACCAAGTTTTAAGCTAGTGAAAGTAGACAACAAGGAATGAAAGTTTGAAGGAAGGAGCATCGTCTAGGAAGTTTTTGGATGGAGGTATTTTTCCTTGTGAATTATGTTCATTGAATGAATGATTTATGATATTATTTCTTGCTAGGTGCTTAATGTTAAGCTTTGTTTTTAATCAATGTTTGTAATCAATCATACGCTCATTTTTATTTGCTTTTGGTTGGGCTTGTTTTGGTTCATTTAGTTAATCATTCCTAGGAGGCCTTTCCATGGTTACCCTGATTTTACTAACCTATAGATCTTGGATAGGGGCTAGTGTGGGCATGTTATTTTTGTTGCTTAATATTTCTTTGCCTAGTTATCCAGCATAGATGATCTCTATAATTTTAGGTTTTTCGACAAAGCACTATAGAGTAGGTCGTTTGGAATAATCATTTGTTTTGCTAGCTGTTGTAGTCTCCAGTTCAAGAGTTGACATTATTATTATGGGTATTGTTTGGATGTCAACCCAATGTTGATATTTTTATAGTAAAGGATTGGTGAGTAGAGTACATTGTTGGCTTATGAACTTTCCTCATTACCTTTACCCTAATAACAATGATAGTTTTGATCTATTGTACCTTGAGGAAGATGTGAGTTGTGGGAAACCAACATTGTTAGCCTATATTGAGCATTCAATAAGGGTCCTTTCTAGTTGAAGCTATGGTTTGGGTGGTTTGTGAGCTGGTTAGATGTCATGGCCTAATTGTTTTAGAGCGTGGACCTTGGTCAACCTTATTTACATTTAATCCTAAGTTTTTGGTTTGTTGTAGTGCATTAGACATATCCATATATGGGATAGTGTTATGCTATTATTTAGTTAATAAATTAGTGAGATATTTTATTTATGTAGTGTGGTTGTGAATGGATTTAATTAAAAGTTAAAGTTGATATTCTTGAAGCTTATATTCTCTTCTATTAATGTATTCTATACTTGCGGTGATTAATAGATTATTTTATTGTTAGAAGGATTTTTTTTATTAAAATAGAGTTATTGATATCTTTTAATAATATTTTCCTACTTGCTTTAATTAATCAAGTGTTTATTGATTTGTCAGAGGAAAATAATGCTATTATAAATAAAATATTATCTTATAGTTTTTAATAAAATAATGCTAATTGGTGGCATGATGTGAGGCTATAGTTATGGATTAATGTTGAAGGAAATTATGAATAGAGTTTATAAATTGATTTAAATATGGATCAGGTTTAAGTAGTTAAGGAGTCCATATTTTGAGAGAAGTATGGGATTATCTCAATGTATTGCATTTCTTTGGATTTGTATGTTTATGAAGTTTAGATATGATGCTTTCATAGTGCATGTTAGGCTTGCATATGCATATCATGACTTTTCCTGATCCCTAGACTTAATTTGAATTGCTTCTTGGAGACAAACCATCAAGTGGAAGATCTTGAGGAATAGATGAAATTTTATTCTTGTAATTAAAGGATAGAAATATAATTTATGTGGGATTAGGATATTTATGAGTTTTTAGGATTTTTGAAGAAGAAATAAATGCTTGGAAATTGGAAATATTGTTATATTATTTGATATTGATTTATAGGATGAAATATTAAATGGTATTAATCTCTATGTAAAAATTTTAGAATGTGAAGTTTCATACAAATGAGAAATGCTAATTTCTAGTATTATGATTGAAAATATTTAAGATCCTAGTTTTAGCAATGTGTTATATTTAAGCATGTTTTAATATAGCACTTTATTTCCTTTTGGGAGAGATTTTATTTTTTTTTATATGACTCTTGGATTTTGTATGGGGTTTTTAGGCATGAATCTAGAGCTATATTGGACAACCCTTGATTCAAGATGTGCCCAATCCTGAGAGGAGTTGCAGTGATGCAATAACTAGATATATATTTGGGTGGATTTATGGTGATGCAATAACCAAATATTTATGAATGATACACCTTGAATAGTGAGGCTTTTATTTACCCAAAGCGGTGAGGATTTTGGGAAGTCCTAAATAGTGAGGCTTGGATGTATTCCTAGTGGTGAGGTCTAGGAATCATTCACAAGATAGTATAGTGATGACACCCTAAATGATGAGGACCTGGTGAGCATGCTCATTACCAGGTGAGTGGTAATGGCCTTAGATTGTGAAGGTGTGGTAACTAAGAACTAATGAATTATGTCATAATAATACTAAATATATAGACTTATGTAGGGTTAGGAAAAATACATCCTTATGGGCCTTAAAGGATAATACCTATGCCATGGTCGAGTTGTCCTATACTAGTGAGGGTATAGGAAATGTGGGGGCACCACTATTGATAACCTTTCTAAATAATTATGTTTAGAAAGGTGAACTCTAAGATTATGGGAAGCTGACCACTCTTGCCCACTTGAGTATCATATACAATAACATTGAACTCAAAATGTGTTATGCCTTATGATGCTAAAATATATTAGGACTTCTTTGAGAGTTATTCCTTAAAAAAAAATATTCTCTCTCCTTTGAGTTAATTTGGTTTGTTGTTACAAGTATGCAATGTGTCGTATAGTAAAGTGTGCAAGTGTGCAAATAGGAGTGTGCAAGTGCCATAGAGTAAAGTGTGCAGGAGTAAATAGAGAGTCAAGAGTCATGTATACAAGTGGCAATATGAGAAGCTAAAAATCATGAGCGACTTGTCTTATATGTGTAATATGAAATGATGCATCTCCAAGATATGTGAGGAGTACAATAGTCAAGTATTGAAGAGTCATGTTTCTAAGGCTATATTATGGAGACAAAGCTCTATGTAATGTATTGAAGAATATACATATTTCAAGCATCAAATAAAGAACCTTGTATACAATTTGAGCAATTATACTATAATATTTCTTCATGTTATTGCATGAATGACATTGGACATTTTATTTCATATTATTGTTATTTTATATGAATGTTTTTTATTAATATTGGTCAAATATATTGAATGCTCAAGTATTGAATAATATGGAGTGATCCTGAAATTAGGGCCTATGATAATTCGGCGAAGAAGCCAACAAATTCATTGGATGACTAGGTAAGAATAATAAAAGGTTTCTTCTTAGTTGCAAGAGCCTTCATAAAAATTCAACTCACTATACTCTAAGGCTAGAAATTTCATGTTATTGTGATGAGTAACTTGAAGGGCATAAGAATTGAAATTGACAACGTTTAGACCATCAAAGTCATCATCACTCAATGAAGAGTATTTAAAGTGATTTACTAGATATAGAAGCTTACCCAAATGGTCTTCATGATCAAGCAATTCATAATCATCAAAATAAGACCTAGGATAGGATTAATTATTGCTAGGAATACATCCTATTCAAAAAACCCTTGTCCAAGAATTGGTTTGCAAAGGCTCCTTGACATGTTGTTCATGCAAATATAAGCCCTTATTTTTACAGGCCACATTAATCAATATTTATTTTGGGATGAGATATGTATTTGACAATAAATATGATGTGTAATATTATTGGTATGGATAAAAATTACTATCATTGATATCCTTATCATTAGATATACTAACACAAATAAAATAACAACACCCTTTTTTACTACCTTCAATTTATTTCTAGGAGATATCCTACTGTCCAAGGGGAAGGAGGAGGTTTGGCTAGGTCCACATGGGAAATAATTTGATGTTGAATATTACCAATTATGTTTTTATTATTATAAGTAGTGGTTATGTTTTGATATTTATTGTTAATGTATGGTACTAGATTCTACTTATTAATATTTTTATAAATATACAATGATTTCTATGCATCAATGACTAGATATTTAGAATATGAAGGATCAAGATATGGGTTAGAGGATAAAAATAGTTGTTTAAAGAAACATGTATTGGTAATATGGGAAATTTTTTTGAATTTTTTATTTTAAATTTCAAAGGTTTTGGATCAATAGGGATGTTGTATGTTTGACCCTTGTACTCATATTTAAGACATTGATGTAGGGTGGTTGGATAAACCATGTTTTATGGATCCAAGACCTACCCAAAAGAATGTTTAAGGATAATTCATATGGCATGACATAAAATAAAGTATTGAGAGATTGAGGCCCTACTTAGAGGGTCACCACTATAGCACCACTAGCCTCACACTCTCCATTGTCAAAGGTCCAAATTACCAAATAAGAGTTTTCAAGAGCTATGTGTGGCTTCTATTGGGGGCCACTTCCATTAAAAAAATAAAACATGACATTGCTCTCATTATATTTCTAACATGTTAATTAAAACATACCTATTTTTTCCTTTCTATCAAAGATATTCTCCATATTCCTCAAAATACTAAGTTTCCATAATAAACTCTTTTTTGAAGGAACTAACAACAAAAACAACCCTTACATGACACATAACTCCAACATATAGAAGGAAAAAAATATAATAGTCATCCATAAAAGAGGAAATTAGTTTGATTATTTTTCTTTTGTAGTAGAGGTTCTTCCTCCTTTAGAGTGGCAAGATCTGAGAATGCATTTTTGCACTTCAATATCCTAAGGTAATATCTAGTTGTAACACATTTTGTAGTATCTTCATTTTTTAGAAAATTGACTATCACCAATTTTCTCATAATTAGTTTCAAGAATACCATATGAGGTGCTAATATTTTCCAAGGAACCATCTGGATAATCTTTCTTAACCATTTGGCTTTTATCAATTTCTCTTTAAGAGGTTGAGTCTTTTATTTCTTACATGATTCCTACTAGACAATTGGTGCATCTGGAGGATGAGCTTTTTTATTTTGAAAATTGGAAGGTTTCGAATCATTTGCATTTAGGACCTTCTCCTCCCGCAAGGAGGAATCAGAGCATGATCGGAAGAAGTTTTCATATTTAATATTTTGGATCCATTTCCTTTTTATTGAGGATATAGTAATGGATTGAGGCCTACAAACTAAAAAATCCATCCAAACAACCAATATTTCTTTACTCATAAATTCTAGTGGATAGATTTTTGGTATCCATTTACTGGAATTCACTAGTGTCATTACCAATTTTGGTGAATATCTTCTCTCCAAAAAATTCCATAGGGAGATCATAAGGATTCACCTAGTTTGGGAAGCCATTAAATTCTTCTATAAAGCAATTGAAACTAGGAGTCCAAGGTCTTATATAGATATCCCTTTCTCTAAAAAACCAATTATATTTATAATTCATTACCCTATCTCTATCCACTAAATTATAAAGGTAAACATAAAAGAAATTTTTAGGTACGAGAGTTACCTAGAATTATGTATTGGCTCACCAATGTTTAATGTATCCTTTGATATCCTTTAGGCATGGTATTTTTCTCATGAGTTTACATATAATTGTTCAGGCTTCATGATCAACCAGATCCAACCCAAATTCATCGTCCAAAATCATGATATATGGCATAGGTTCATCCATCCATGAACCCAAATATCCTAGAGAGATATTTCTTCTGACTGAAGAGGTTTTCTCATAGATTGAAGAGATCATTTGTGAAAAAATCTCTTTCTTCAATGCATGACTAAATCTAGGGTTTGCATATATTTCATGAATATTGTAGCTAAATTTATCACTTTATTCCATCACTTGACTACACCTATGGTTTACACCCCTTTTACAAAGTTCGTAGCCACAACAGATATAGTTTACTTTTCAAGATCACTTTTAGTCCAACCAAAGTATCTAATTAATTTCAATCTACATAAATTTATTCTAAAGATATTATTATCTAAAATTTTTCTACCAAATTTATCATTGATTTGGCTTGTGATATATAGAGGATTGTACCATATTAGAGATGGATGAGAGATATCATCCTCATAAAAAGTGATATTGGTATGGTTTACCCCAAATGATCTATTAATTGAAGAAACACCCTTAGGATTCATGTTTTGAGGAAATTTACACTCACTCAAAATTATAATAAGGATCTCTCCATAAGTGGGAGAGGATTTGAGAATGTCAAAGATGAAGATTTTGGTTGGAATTTTTTTGATCTATTTTAGTAATTAGAAAACACATTTAGTATTTTCCTTCATCTATAGTTGAATGGAGTATTCCCAATTTATTAGTTATGGATTAAATAGATTGAAATACCAAAGTAGGCCTTGATAGTTGGTTGATTAGATATTTATATAAGGAAATATTTATTTGGTGTTGTCTAGTGGCATTCTAAATAAGTGAGACATAATTAATATGAAAAAATTAGTCAATGATGCCCACCTGCTGGACTAAAATCCACCTAGTTTGTGGATAGGCAATACACCCTAGATCTCATTCAATGATTTAGATTGGATGAAATGATATTTCTCTCAATTTCAACCTCTAGATAAGGTCGACTCCTTGTAATTCTAATGAAGCAAAACCAATATTTAATCTTATAGGCAAAGGGAGAGGGTAAGGAGAAGGTAAGATTTTAGAGAAATAAAATAAATATGGATGGGATATAGTGTAACAACATTGGATTTCACTGTATGAGAAGCTAACACAATCAATTTAAATGATACTTAATAGACCAAACATTATAAAATGCAATTATAGACCTATTAAAATTCAATTATTTGCTCTAATCATTCCAAAGAATCAAATGAATAGAAATCCAATAACCATCTAAATATCTAAGTGTAACAAAAAATACTTAAAGCAAAGATGCATTATCAAAACCTACAATTACATAGTAATGGAGGCAAAAATAATATCACTTCATTAACTAAGAACTATATTACAGAAAAAAATATCCAAAAAAGGACTATAGAGCCAATACTTCAATTAGGGATGTGACAAATTATTTATAAGCTGCATTTTCAAGCTTACAATGAAATATTTACATTTTTTTAGAAGACTATAAAGAAAACATGGTAAAAAATCAAGATGTTGAGGTGGTTGCTTCAGATTTCATCTTGAATTTTATGCAATTTGCTCCATTTATCTGCAACAGTATTCTGCAAGTGGTTAAATCATTGCAACTAGTTTACTAAAGCTACCATTTTTATGCCTTGGTATCATTAACTAGAAAAACAAGAAGGCACCATGGTGGTTACAGGTCTAAAAATATGTTTCATGGATGCTTGCTTTGAATTCAAGCTTGTAATTTTATTCATAGAGTATTTTGGAACAAAACCGTGGCTTTTGGTTTCTTTGATGATGTTACTTCAAGATGGACTTCAAATTTTATCACCTTTAACTTTGTGCATTGACTTCTCTTGTATGATCTTGGGTTTTAGCTGGGAGATGTTATCATCGTCAAAGGATCCTCAACTTTGTGCACTTTGGCTTCCTACATCCTGACTTTGTGTAAAGGCCCACTATAATTTTATGTATTTTATTTCTTCTTGCACGATTCTAGGCTTTGGTGTGGAGTCACCTACGTCATCACCAAAAAAGGCCTGACTTTTTCATATCAATTTCATTCATTATGATTTTGTGCAATTGGCCTAGAGAACTTTACTTACATGATTTTGGTCTCTTTTTCTCATGTACTGACATCACTTACTTAGAGGGTCTAACTTTATTGATCTTAATTTTATGCATCTTTCCTTTTGTATAATCTTAGGCTTTGGTTTGGAAGCACTGATGTCATGGATGATGTATGCCTAACTGTGAACATTCTAATTTTATTCAATGTATGTATTTTTGGGCTATCACAATGTCGTTTTGACATCATGAACACAAGGGGGCTGATTTTGTTCATCACAATTTTTGTGACCTTTTGAATATTCAAAGCACTTAGGCAATTTTTGAAGCAAAAAGGATTTAACTCCTTGTTTTACAAATGAGGTCATGAAATTAACCTACATTCTTTGCATATCTTAAGGAATTTCCGCTTGTAGGAGTTAAGAACTTAGAAGGATTCATTCCATTGGGTGTAGAGTCTTGGTGATTGTGATATGAAATGTGAATGGAATTGTTATGATAGAAAATAATTTTTGTAAATGAGAAATATGATGAGTGGGTGAATTATGTGAAAAAGGAGAAAATATGGATGGCTTATGATATATATTATAATGGTTGGTGAAATGATTGTTGAAGTGTAATGAAAGTGAACTGTACGTTTTTGGCCTTCTAGGTGGTTTATTCCCATTTTGAAACTTTATGTTTTATCTTTATCGTCATGGTACAAAGGTGTCAGGTTTTGAGTATTAATCACTCTGGTACTGCTTCTTGTATTCTAGGTGTCCCTTGACCATCTTGTGCTCCAATAGATTCCTCTATGGGAATTCCTACCTTAGGGTTTCCTTCTCTTTATGCATACACTTTATTCTATTCATTGGCTAAGATAATTTTTGCTCTTTTAAGAACTTGATAAACCAACATCGATATGTGTGATGGGACAACCTTGAGTCCTAAGACTATATCATATATTTCTCTTAGCTTGTAGGCTTTCTCATAGGAAGGATATCAATATATTTTGGCCATCTCTTGAAATTTAGCTTATATCATAGATACTCTATTGAGAAATTCAAGCACTTCAGATTCATTGATAGGATCTTACCATTGGTTTATTTTAATTTCATCGTTAGCTATGGATTCTATCTGAGCCTGAAGTTCATTTTCTTAAATCCTAGATTATTTGTATTAGAAGCTTGGAAATCCCAATTATTTAGCTTCCCTTACTAGATCTATTATCCTCTCTACCATGAGCTATAGCCTATCTATCATCTTCCATCCTTTACGGACCCATTTATATATTTTTTATTATTATCTTGGAGATAATCATGGTTGCATTTCATCAGCTACTTGGTATGGATCTAATAACAAGTTCAAACCTTCTTCCAACTAGACTCATTTGGCTTTCAACTTGTTTTAACTTATCTTCCAACTCACATTCAACTTGTGTGAAGTGTTCTATTACTTCCTCTATGTCTCATGCATTGAATTCTAGGTAGCCTATGACAAGATAAGCCTCTAGGGAAATTTGAAGGATCTTGTTCTAGTTATCCTTCCTTAATTGTTTTAGTGTTTCCTTAGAAAAGGAGGAGGCTATAGGTTATTATTTTTCTATTTCCATTTGTTGTTGCAGGTCTTGAAGTTATTCTGTTAGCACCTTATTCATATATTTAGTTTCTTGCACTTGTTGATGACTTGGAAGTTGCATAATCATTGTTTTCCATTTTTGGTTTTCATTTTGAAAGGCCTTTTTTATATTCTTCTCTTATTTGGCCAGTTTATCTATGTCTTTAACTTTATCTTCTAGTTATCTACATATTATTTGTAAGTTTATCACCTGGAAAATAGATACTGCTAACATGGACCTATGCATTGAACAAAAAGTCCTCCAATGGTAGTTGGAATATATCCACTATTGTGTCTCCACCTAATAATCATAAGGTATCATATTAACTTTTGGTTTATCCACCCTTGGCATAGCCATGAATATTAGTTATTGATAGGTGGTTAGATAAAATATAGTTATTAGTCTAGGGAAAGCATGCTCTTCTGCTTGCCTAGGTGTTTTACTTCTTCACCACTCTTGAGAATTTTAGCTCATCTCCTTGAGCCTATTAATGGTAGATATAGATGGGTCGTTGGGTTGTGGTAGTGTTAGAAATATGGATTGCAATATGAGAAATATATATGGAGGATTTTTTGTATAGTTGATGTGGTAGTGTTTGTAGAGGTTTGCATTCATGGAGTGGATGTGATTGGAGGAATTTTAGATGTAGTGTTATCTTCGATAATTGGCCCTTATGGAGAGTTTTGTGCCAATGGAGAAAGGGAAGGAGTATTGGTAGGGATTATAGGAATATATGAAATAGTAATTGAGTTCAATGAAATCATACCTACCTTTGTTACTTGAGGTTGCTCTATTGCCAGCTTGGTCACTACTCCAATTTCTAGGGGTGGCCCTTGGATCATTTATTTCTTACGAGATCTTTCCTACTACTTATTTCCTTTGTACAATTGTGTGATTAGAGAAGCCATCCTTGGAAACTACTACAAGTATAATTGTATATTCACATTGAATCCATCATTGCTATAAATGGATTGGCTTGGCACTTGTGTATTCTCAATTGACACTTCTAAATCCTAAAGTTTTTGATGATCTATTGAGCTTGAGATAAACTTTGGGGGTGGCCTAAGTAGGGACTCCAAAGTGTATCCTTGAGTATTCCTTATATTTGGTTTTGGAGCAGGGGAGATAGGAAAACATCCTCATGAATCTAAGTTTTAGGGGTGCTTCTACACTTGTATAAGCTCTTATAGACCAATGGATATTTTCCCTGAACCTCCTCTAGTGTATCCTATTTTACCTATAATTTGTGATCCTTTTAGGTATATATCTTGTTGCAATTCTATTGGCATGAAGGCTACAACTTGTTGGTTTGGCGAAGAAGTCTCTTTTATGGCCACTTGCTTTTCTAGGCCTGTCACAATGTTGTTGTCAATTGGTGGCTCTTCTAATGTTTGTACATTTTCTATCATGTGATTATCTTTGTAGGTCATCTATTCCAATTTAACTTATTCTATAAGCACTAGAGGTTCTTATTCCTATACTTATTCATATTGGCTATCTATAATAGTGGCTTTGATTATTTCTTCCTCAGGCTTCCATGTTGCTATATTTTTGTCATATTTCTAAGAGAATATTTTATCCATTAACAGTGTATATGTAGAATTTTACATTTTTTATTGACACTTTAACATCCACCATTCCATGATCTTGGCTTCATCCCATCCAATTTTATTTTCCCATAGTGATTATCTTATTTTGGGTTAGCATGTGATACGTATATATTTATATATCATAGTAAGCTTTTTGCTTGTAGAAATATCTCAAGGGAGGCAATTATTACATTTTATTAATCTTCCTATAAAGCTCATTATGCTCAAAAATTTTTCATAGCTACTTTAGGTCATGTCTATTGACTTTCTTGAAAGCTAGTGGTTTAGCCTATTCAAGAATGTTATTCTCTTTGAATTTGTATTCAGGGTCATACTTCCATTTGTGAGGTATAGCTTACAACCTTAACCTTTCAATTTTGTTGTAGAGCAATTCCCCTTGTCCTCTTGCTATTATTGTGATTGGTTCGAAGTTGAAGGGGTATTTGTAACAATCAACCAACTCAACCCAAGGGAAAGAGATATATTTTAACAAGGTTAACTCACAAAGAAGACCCAATATATTTTAGTAGTATAAGGCATAACCACATTTTATTGCTGCTATAAAAAACACTCAATTGGATAGGAGTGGCCAACTTCTCATACTTTTGGTGTTCACTTTTCTAAACCTAACCATTTAGAAAATACACCATCAATGGTCCCCCACTTTTCCTATACCCTCATCGGTATATGAAAACATGACAATGGTGTAGGAATTATCGTTTAAGGCCCATAAAACTTAAAGAGGTACACCTATTATGTAATCCTACATAATTCCATCTATGTAGGATTAATATAGTGTGATGCTTTAGTGCTTAGTCACCTTCATCTCACTATGGGCTGACTAAGTCCATTACCACTCACCTAGTAATGATAATGGTCACTTTTACATCACCGTAAGATGTCACCACTTGACTATCTTGTGAATGATCCAATGTATTATCCCATACCAATCCACCATTATGATTCCTAATCATCACCTCTAGGAATATGTCCAAGCCTCACATCTAGAACTATCCAAAAGCCTCACCACTTTGGGCCACCCAAGCCTTACCATCCAAGGTGTATCATTCACAAATACCTAGTTATTACCTCACTATGACTCAATTAGGAATTGGAGTACATCTTTACTCAAGGGTTTGCTAATATGGCCCTGTTGTGGCCATTCCACAACTAGCCCCAATTATTGGGGACCCACCTTTTAATTTTTGTGTTTGGGTGTTTTTGTTTCATTTTGAGTGTCTAGTGGATTGGTTAGGTTCCTCCTTGTTTTTTTTGTTGTTTTGGTTAATTTTAATGTTTTGGATTAAATCAATTCAAACATTTAAAATTAATTAAATCAAATTTAAAGTAAAAGAGAAAGCAAGTAAAACAAAACAAAAAATTAAATAAAGCTTTTTGAATTAAATAAAAAAACAAGTTTATATATTTATTTTATATATAAACAAATAAAAAAAATTAAAAAGTGAAAATATTATATATATATATATATAAAGTAAATTAAAAAAAAGTAAAAACAATAAAATATAAATAAAAAGAAAAAGTAGTGAATGAAGCCATGGTGCTTCATTCACCATGTTTTAGTTCACGTTTTTAAATAGTTTAAATTTAATATATATATTTTTAAATAGTTTAACTTTATGCTTTTTGTATAATTTATTTTGTTTTTTTAAAGTTTGTTTTTTTAAAAGCTAATTCATGTGTTTGTTTTATGTGCAGGTAAGAATAATCCAAGTGGTGGCTAAAATGAAGGAATAAAAGAATGCGTTATGGAAAAGAATGCGGAGCACATGCAAATAAGTCATTTTTGAAGCCATTTGAGGGAAAACAAAAGACTTTGGAAAATGAAAGTGCAAGAGAAGCCAAACAGAAAATAAAGAAAATAGACAGTCAAGAAAGATGGAAACGAAGGGGCAAATGATTTTTCTTTAAAAACAACAGAAAATGCGATTTGAAGGGTTGGATCTTTTGGGATTTTTCCGGAGGAGGAAGGCATACCGCTAGGCCGATTTTCACCATTTGGATGTCAAATTTGGCCATTTTTTTTTCTGCATTGTAATGGAATATTGAATATCTTTTTGCAGTAATTAATTGGAAATATCTGAAGTTTTATGTATTTTTTATGGTTTACTTGATTTCATTTTCAGTTTATTGCACCCTTTTCCTCTGAAGCTCGCACCATATTAGATGTTGATTGCACTAAGTCGGGTCACTCTAATACTGGTTTTATGCAGAATACTAATACTTGCAGGGTCTGTGGAGAAATTCGGGGTTGCAACATTTCTATTTTTCATTTTTTTTTTCTAATTTTTTTAATTTTCAGAGATTAAAATAAAAATCGAAAAAAATTAAAATAATAAAAATAATTACATGGTTGTGAAGAATGATGTAAAATCTATAATACATAACAGATTTCGATTCATTCCGAGATCATTTTGATTTTATACAAATATTTGAAAATGGTTGTTTGATGCAGATTTTTATAATTCCGGAAATTTATTTTTTCAAGTTTTGGAGGCAAATCAGATTTTTAAATTCTGCATTTTCATTTATAGGCATAAGATGACCTTTCCTTTATGAAAATTCAATTTCATAAAAGGAGGGGAAATTTTCATGGCATTTCATGAGCCTTCATTTTCGGAGCAATTAATGCACCTTTCTTCATGAAAATTCTGATTTCATTGAAGGAAGTAATTTTATATGTTACATTAAAAGGCTATTGTTTTAACACATTAAATTATTATTCTTTATGATTTTTTTTCATTAAAGAAATATAATTAAATGACATTTTAAAGCCTATATTTCAAGGCTATAAATTATTATCTCTTTGTGAAAATTGATTTCACCAAAGAGGAATAATTTATTATTCATATCAAAGGCTATTTTTATCTTCATGATAAGAAGCTACATTTAAGGAGCCTATTCATCATTTCGGATTCACATTCATAGATAGATTTTAATGTTTCTTTCATGTTTAAAGTAGGATTTAATGCAAGGTAAAGCTTTATTAAAATCCACTTAATAAGAGATGATAAAATCTACCTTAAAATCCTCAAGATAAAAGGAACTAAGGCAGTACATCATGGTCATATGAGAGCCAATTCACATTTATTTTTATTTTAGTTTCATGAACAATCATTAAAGTAGCATGGTAAAATAAACTAACACATGCCCCTTGTTTACAATTACATGCAATCACTAAGGTGTTCCTAGCATTGAATTGGTATATTTTTATTGAGATTACTAATACACATATGAAAAAGCTAATATAGCGGAGACCTTGGAGAAGTCATTATTTAACTTCTTTGAAGGAGAGGGTTTTGGGATCCAACCCCTAAGGGAAAGTAATTTCACAATTGGGTGTAAAATTAACACTCAATAGGCCCTATATTCATTTTCAAAAATCCCTTCTCAACCCAAGAGTATTAAATTTTATGATCTCTCCAAAAGTAAATAAAATGCTACATTGAAACATAAATAAACTCAATATAACACAATGCTAGAGACTATTGGATTTTGAAGCTAAATACTCAAGATAAAATATCCACAAGATCTAAAATAAATTTGCAATATGAAATATATGATAATGGAAAACTACTAAGCATATTAAAATCATAAACAACTTTAGAAATAACTCATATGAATGCCATTAATAAATGCTCACAAAAATTAGATCTCAATTGAAAAAAAATATCAAATACACCATACTTCCATCCTCTCCATTACATTTGTATATGTCACTCACCATATATATATCTCGTAATAGACACATATATAATGTATTGTGACTCGTTATATGGAGTACTCCTGGTATTTTTTTTTTTTTGGTAAGTAAGAGAATATTATAATTAACACCGGGTTTTAACTGGTTGACCCAAAACCATTTTACAAAATAGGGTCCACTGACCAACTGGACAAAGGCCAAGCCCTAAAAGTTTAAACCGACAACAAAAAGGGCCAAGACCTACTCTTCCATCAGAATACAGCCAAACTAAACTATGGAAGCCTAATGTTATGGCCATCAGAAAAGAAAGACGCAAAATAGAACTAACAAAGACAAAAACTAATCATGCAAGCACCATGGAATCCTGGTATTCACTCTTCTAGAGACTCTTCATTTTCCTATTCTATGGACTCATGTGCACATGGACTATTATGCACATTTACAATACCAAAATACTTTGCACACTTGTGCATTTTTTACATTGAATAAAGTAAATACTCAAACTCTAATCTAGTACTCTCTTTTATAATATAAATATCTATCCAAGGTGATACATTAGCATGTACCAAATAATGTAATATATTCCAAAATCCCCATGTATTACATTATTTTGTTATTGAAGATATTAGTTTTCAATATAATTTTCATCTCTTAACTCACTTTGCATTGGATGCCTTCTTGATAAGATGTTTTCTCTTCTTGCTTATATTCATCTTTAATATCAACATGTAAGCTTTATATGATGTCACATTTTCAGTTAATTCTTGCAAAAATACTTTCTCTTTGCCTTTGTCCTTCATATCATAAGGCTTATTTTGTACAAAATATTTTGAGCATTCACTTATAGCATCATGATATGATCCTAAATTGGATGAACTTGAAGCATCAATTATACATGAAGAATGAAATAATTTTTCTAAAAATGATTCATCCACTTTTTTTTTCTTCTTAAGGGATTCAATCAACTCCTTTTGTTTCAAGTTCTTCTCTTTGTGATATTTAAGTGTAAGTAGTGCCATGTATATTATACTAGCAATGTTTAAAGGAATCATAACACTATCTTTATCATTGTCAATTGCTTCAAACATTATTGCATGCAAATAGTATTCTAATGTTTCAAAATTTTCTTCTAATGGTTTTCTATAGATGAAACTTGAAACTAAGTCTAACTTTCCTTTAGACCTTTCAATCAATTTTTTGATTCCTTATTTTATAACTTTTACTCCTTTTATAATTTCATTTTCCATTTCTTTATCCAATGGACTCTTTGGAGTAGACATCCTTGTAAGTCCCTAGTATAAAAAATGAAAGACAACTTTGATAGGATCTTTTTAAATATCTAAACCTTTGATATTGACTTCCTTATGGATCCCTAGTTTAGTTTATCAAATAATTATTTGATGCAATGTCAAGTTTTCTATTCTTGATTTCTCTTTAGTTAGATAATTTTCACATTTTAACTTTAAGTTGATAACCTTTTATCTCCCTAGTTTTAATATAAATTTTCGATTTTATGTTTTATCATATACCTTGTATGTCCCTAGTGATTGAAAGATAATATAATTTTCCAACTTCTATTCTTCAAAATAACTATTTTATTTTCTTCTTGTCAATAAATAATTTGGATGTAATTTTAATCTTTTAAGTCTTAAAATTTATATCTCTTTCAATTTTGAATTAGAGATTAAATTATCAATGCAATTTCCCTTTGTCAAAAGTTATTTATTAAATTCCTTTTATCTCCAAAATTCTAATATCTATTAAATTTCCTTTTATAATCTCCCAATTCTAAATTTCCAAGAAACTAATTTTGATGTTGAAAATCTTATAACTCTAAATCTAGAAATTTAGAAATTTTATAAAAGAGTATTTCTCAAAAATTTTCAAATTGCAAATATTTAAAATAGTTTTGTAAACTCAAATTTTCAAATTACAAAACTTTAAAAATAATCACTTCAATCTTTAAATCAATCTCCACAACTTTATAAAAGCTCTCAAATTGCAATAATGAGATTTCTAAGGTTTCAAAATAATACTTCAAGGTCTTATCTCTCCAAAAAAAATTCAATCTTAACCTTAGACAATAATAATCTCTTCTAGCCTTATAATTCCTATCTTGCCATAAAATATATTTTAAATGTAATATATTACCTCTAAAATTTGAGGTGCTCCTTCTTTGATGCTATATTTTGATTTGCTTTAGAAAATGGGTGCTCTTTCTCCTCTTTGACTCATACACTATGCTTTAAACTATTCTCAGGTGCTTCAAACTCTAATTTATGTGTAACACACGGAAGTCACCAATTCCAAAAATAATGGAATAATGGTTGAATGTTCTTTTTATTGATTTAAAAAGGAGGTTACAAACTAGACTTTCTCTTAAGAAAGGTTTTCCTCTTTTTCTCATGCATTTGCTAATGTCTTCGGATGCTCTCAATGTAGATGGGTTTCTTGCATGTATGCCATCGCTTGGATGCTTGAAAATATCTTTTGTACCTGTTTGGATCTGTAAAAATGGGTAAGTACATTTGGAGACTTGACGTAGATAAGATCCTATATTTATGAAGATAAAAATGACCTTGAGATGAAAGGAAAAATGATGAAAACTGGAAATAATGATGTAGAAACTATAAACAAAAGATACCTACCTGATCTATAGTTGTAGAGTTTTTGTAGACCAAGTTTGCATGGTGGTGTGTGAACCTTTGTATTGGGTTCACACAAAAGTGTGCTAACCTTGTTGTTGTTGATCGATTCTATAGATTTTTGTCCATATGAACTCCTGATGATGTTGCTTGATGTATGATCGATGTAGAAGTGACAAAGGATGTTCTAGAGTGATTTCTATAGAGTTTTGGTAAGTTAACCAAAGAAAAAGAGTGAACTTCATGATGAAAATGACCATTTATTTATAGAGGGGGCCAAGACTAGGGGGGTGAGGTATCCTATGTGAGGTGGCATGAACCCTGGGTTAGATTCCAACCATGGTGAGGTTAAAAGAATCAAGTGGAAGGTGAGTCATTTCTTCATATGCCCTAAAGAAGCATCTTATAAATATCCTAGGTGCACACATGTGTGAGCAAGGGTTGAGGTTAACCCTAATTAAGTAAACCCTAGGTTAGGTTGTGATTAGGTTAATCATATTTTATATATCTTAACTAAGTGATGTGTGCACACATGTGTGAGGATAAAATTAGGGTTAATGTTGATTATCCCTAATTAATAAGGTTTAAGTCATAAATTTTACTTTAACGATAAAGACACTAGGAGTCCAAGGTCTTATATAGACACCCCTTTCTTTAAAAAACCAGTTATATTTATAATCCATTATCCTATCTCTATCCACTAAATTAGAAAGGAAAACATAAAAGAAATTTTTGGGTAGGAGAGTTACCTAGAATAATGTATTGGTTCACCAATGTTTAATGTATCCTTTGAGATCCTTTAAGCATGGTAATTTGCTCATGATTTTACATATAATTATTAAGGTTTCATGATCAACCATATCCAACCCAAATGCATCCTCCAAAATCATGATAGAGGGAATAGGTTCATCCACCCATGAACCCAAAGATCCTTGAGAGATATTTCTTCTGAATGAATAGGTTTTCTCATAGATTGAAGAGATCATTTGTGAACAACTCTCTTTCTTCAATGCTTGACTACATCTAGGGTTTGCAAATATTTTGTGAAGATTGTAGCTAGATTTATCACTTTATTCCATCACTTGACTGCACCTATGGTTTACACCCTTTTCCAAGATCACATTTAGTCATACCAAAGTATCTAATTAATTTCAATCTACATAAATTTATTCTAAATATATTATTATCTAAAATTTGTCTACCAAATTTATCAATGATTTGGCTTGTGATATATAGAGAATTGTACCATATTAGATATGGATGAAATATATCATCCTCATAAAAAGTGATATTGGTATGGTTTACCCCAAATGATATATTGATTGAAGAACCACCCTTAGGATTCATGTTAAGAGAAAATATACACTCTCTCAAAATTCTAATAAGGATATCTTCATAGGTGGGAGAGGATTTGAGAAGGTAAAATATGGAAACTTTGATTGGGATTTTTTGATACATTTTAGTAAGTAGCAAACACATTTAGTATTTTCCTTGATCTATAGTTGAATGGAGTCTTACCAAATTATTAGTTATGGATTGCTTAAATCGAAGGACCAAAGTAGGCCTTGCTAGTTGTTTGATTAGAGATTGATATGAGGGAAGATTTATTTGGTGTTATCTAGAGGAATTGTAAATAAGTGAGACATAATTACTTATGGAAAAATGAGTCAATGATACCCACCTGGTGGACTAAAATCCACCTAGTTTGTGGATAGGCAGTACATTCTAGATCTCATCCAATTATTTAAATTGGATGAAATGATTTTTATCTCAATTTCAACCTTTATATAAGGTCGAATCCTTGTAATGATAATGAAGCTAAACCTTTTGAGCTTATAGTTAAAGGCAGAGGGTAAGGAGAAATGAAATATATATGGATGGAATATAATGTAATAACACGGGATTTCACTGTATGAGAAGTTAATACAGTCAATTTACATGGTACTTAATATATCAAGCATTCTCAAATGCAATTATAGATCTATTCAGCATCAATTATTTTCTCTAATTACTCTAAAGAGTCAAATGAATTGCAATCCAATAACCATATAAATATCTAAGTTTAACAAAAATACTTAAAGTAAAGATGCATTATTAAAACCTACAATTACATAGTAATGGAGATAAAAATAAATATCACTTCATTAACTAGCAACTATATTACAAAAAAATATATCTAGACAAGGACTATAGGGCCAATGTTTCAAATAGGGGTGTGACAACTTATTTATAAGCCGCATTTTCAAACTTGTAAAAAAATATTTATAGTTTTTTACAAGACTATTAAAAAAAAATGTGGAAAAAAATCAAGATGTTGAGGTGGTTGCTTCAGATTTCATCTTGCATTTGAGTTTGAATTTTTGTGCAATTTGCTCCATCAATATGTAATAGTCTTCTGCAAGTGGTTAAATCATTGCAACCAGTTTACTAAAGCTATCATTTTTGTGCCTTGGTACCATTAACTAGAAAAACTAGAAGGTACCATGATGGTTAGAAGGCACCTAGATGTTTCATGTATGTCTGCTCTAAATTTAATCTTGTTAATTTATTCATAGAGTATTTTGAAACAAAACCATGGATTTTGGTTTCTTTGATGGTGTCACTTGAAGATGAACTCTGATTTTTTCACCTTTAACTTTGTGCATTAAATTCTCTTGTATGATCTTGGGTTTTATCTTGGAGATGTTGTCATCATCAAAGGTTCCTCAAATTTGTGCACTTTGTCTTCCTACATCCTGACTTTGTGCAAAGGGCCACTCTAATTTTATGCATCTTATTTCTTCTTGCACAATTCTAGGCTTTGATGTGGATTCGTTTACATCATCACCAAAAGAGACCTAACTTTTTCTTTCCAATTTCATTCATTGTAACTTTGTGCAATTGGCCTTAAGCACTTTACTTACATGATTTTTGACGGGGCACGAAAAAAAACACCCTTCTGCACAAACCCTGCCTTTTCATTAAAAACACTTAAAAATATACATGCAGAAAAAAAATCACAGCCCGCAGGCTTACAATCACCGGCCCTCGGCTCGGTTCTCCGCTTCCTCACTCCTAGACTCTAAGGGTATTCTCCGGTCCACCGTCCCGATTAAAACAATAAAATGGGTTTTTATAGAGGCCCCGACCCTCTCACGCAATTAATGCCTCCACCTACCAACCTTTTCGCTCGAATTTCCCTCCTTGTCGAAGCTTCAAAATTCTTGATCATAAATGGGCCACCGCCCGATCTGCACTGCTGCTCGCATTCATGGTCTTCCTCGACCTGCAGCCGTCGTCGTACCCTATTACAGTTGTTTTGTCGAAAAGACTTTCAAATGGTGGTTTTCTTCCTTTAATGCACGTGGCTGTTCTCAACAACCCGAATACGTGCCCTCCACTTTTTAATTTAAACACGTAGCTAACCATGTGTTTAAATTCGGCTTGCCCTCTCCTTAATGCGCAATCTTCAAGGCACGTGCCCTTTACAACTTCGAGGATACACGTGGCAGTCCACGTGTCCATTTCAAACAGTCTTCGAAAACACCGTTCCCGCCATATTTTTCTCTTCCTCCTGCGCCATTTTCTCTCTCTGTCATGATATCGCGACATGTCGCGATATTGCGATGTTTCTGGCTCCTTGTGCTTGCTTCCCATTTTGGTCGCGATATCGCGACATGTCGCGATATCGTGACCATTTTGCTTCCTGCCCCTCATGTCGCGATATCGCGACCATTTTGCCTCCTGCCCCTCCGCTGAGAAACTCGTCGCGATATCGCGACGTCGCGATATCACGACCATTCTGGCTCTCTGCACTTGCTTCTCATTTTGGTCACGATATCGCGACATGTCGCGATATCACGACCATTTTTCCTTCGCACCCGCTTGTCCAATTTGCGTCACGATATCGCGACGTCGCGATATCGTGACCGTTTTCTCGTTCTCTCCTCTGCTCTGCAACCTGTCGCGATTTCACGACATGTTGCAAAATCGCGAGTCACGATTTCGTGACATGTCACGAAATCGCGCCCCCTTCTGCGCCTTCGTCCCTCTCCGGAAAACTGTCGCGATTTCGCGACACGTCACGAAATCGCGGCCCCTTCTGCTGCACTTCCTCCTTGCCAATTTCTGTCGCGATTTTGCGACATGTCACGAAATCACGATGGTTTTCTGACTTGGCCATTTTTTCTTCCTTCTTGCTTCCTGCTTCTTCTTCTCTCGACTGTTCAGCATGATTTTTCCCAAACTTTGCTGCTTCTGCTGTTGGTGCTATCGGATGCTCCTGCATCAGACACCCGGGGTAAGTGAAGAAGTGATCTTCACTTCTGCTGGGTTCGGTTGCTGCCTCCCACAACACTTCCGAACTCATCTCTGTCTCTGCAAACTACTTCGACCTCGGCTCTGGGCCCACACTTCTGTCTTCAATCGGACAGATTTCTCCACTGCTACAAACTTCTGCTGTAGCCGGCTTTAACTCTTCCTCTTGCATAGAATAATTTGTGCTTTCTTTCGGGCAGGTCCCGGTACTGCTGCTCTCTTCCTCTATAGCCTCCTTCATCTTCTCTTCTTTCTTTCTCCGTCTCTCTTCCCGCATTTTCTGTCGTTCTTCCTTCTCCCGTAACTTCATTGCAAGCCACTCCTTTTGCAATGATTTTAATTGCCGCTTCAAGGCTAAATACTCTTCTTCTGAAACCACATCCTCCTGGTTATCCCGTCTTCTTTGGGAATGCATTCTTTTTGCTTGCTTTTCTCACAACTTAACTGATCTCGGTGTAGCTGCCTCACGTCCGGCGGTCTGCTAACACGCTCGGGGATCCTCAACTCTCCTTCTCTCTCAACTCTCCCGTAGGTCCTGGCGCAAACTGCCTCACGGCCGACGGTCTGTTTACGCACTCAGGAACTCCCGCTCTGATACCACTGACGGGGCACAAAAAAAAACACCCTTCTGCACAAACCCTACCTTTTCATTAAAAACACTTAAAAATATACATGCAAAAAAAAAATCACAGCCCGCAGGCTTACAATCACCGGCCCTCGGCTCGGTTCTCCGCTTCCTCACTCCTAGACTCTAAGGGTATTCTCCGGTCCGCCGTCCCGATTAAAACAATAAAATGGGTTTTTATAGAGGCCCCGACCCTCTCACGCAATTAATGCCTCCACCTACCAACCTTCCCGCTTGAATTTCCCTCCTTGTCGAAGCTTCAAAATTCTCGATCATAAATGGGCCACCGCCCGATCTGCACTGCTGCTCGCATTCATGGTCTTCCTCGACCTGCAGCCGTCGCCGTACCCTGTTACAGTTGTTTTGTCGAAAATACTTTCAAATGGTGGTTTTCTTCCTTTAATGCATGCGGATGTTCTCAACAACCCGAATATGTGCTCTCCACTTTTTAATTTAAATACGTAGCTAACCACGTGTTTAAATTCGACTTGCCCTCTCCTTAATGCGCAATCTTCAAGGCACGTGCCCTTTACAACTTCGAGGATACATGTGGCAGTCCACGTGTCCATTTCGAAAAGTCTTCAAAAACACCGTTCCCGCCATCTTTTTCTCTTCCTCCCGCACCATTTTCTCTCTCCGTCACGATATCGCGACATGTCGCGATATCGCGACGTTTCTGGCTCCTTGTGCTTGCTTCCCATTTTGGTCTCGATATCGCGACATGTCGCGATATCGTGACCATTTTGCTTCCTGCCCCTCCGCTGAGAAACTCATCGCGATATCGCGACCATTCTGGCTCTCTACACTTGCTTCTCATTTTGGTTGCGATATCGCGACATGTCGCGATATCATGACCATTTTTCCTCCGCACCCGCTTGTCCAATTTGCGTCACGATTTCGTGACGTCGCGATATCGTGACCTTTTTCTTGTTCTCCCCTCTGCTCTGCAACCTGTTGTGATTTCGCGCCATGTTGCAAAATCACAAGTCACGATTTTGCGACATGTCGCGAAATCATGGGTCACGATTTCGTGACATGTCGCGAAATTGCAGCCCCTTCTGCTGCACTTCCTCCTTGCCAATTTCTGTCGTGATTTTGTGACATGTCGCAAAATCATGACGGTTTTCTGACTTGGCCATTTTTTCTTCCTTCTTGCTTCCTGCTTCTTCTCTCGACTCTTCAAAGACGATTTTTCCTGAACTTTGCTGCTTCTGCTACTCGACGGGGCACCGGGAACCCACACTTCACGCCCACAATGCAAAACCAAACATTTTCATTAATAATTGGAAAATATTTACATGCATCCAAAGAAACAGCCCGCAGGCCTTACAATGGCCGAGTTCGGCTCTGTTCTATCTCTCTGTTCTACTTCTCTGTTCTCCGGTCCACCGTCCCGATTAAAACAATAAAATGGGTTTTTATAGAGGCCCCGACCCTCTCACGCAATTAATGCCTCCACCTACCAACCTTCCCGCTCAAATTTCCCTCCTTGTCGAAGCTTCAAAATTCTCGATCATAAATGGGCCACCGCCCGATCTGCACTGCTGCTCGCATTCATGGTCTTCCTTGACCTGCAGCCGTCGCCGTACCCTGTTACAGTTGTTTTGTCGAAAAGACTTTCAAATGGTGGTTTTCTTCCTTTAATGCACGCGGCTATTCTCAACAACCCAAATATGTGCTCTCCACTTTTTAATTTAAACACGTAGCTAACCACGTGTTTAAATTCGGCTTGCCCTCTCCTTAATGCGCAATCTTCAAGGCACGTGCCCTTTACAACTTCGAGGATACACGTGGCAGTCCACGTGTCCATTTCGAACAGTCTTTGAAAACACCGTTCCCGCCATCTTTTTCTCTTCCTCCCGCGCCATTTTCTCTCTCCGTCGCGATATCGCGACATGTCGCGATATCACGACATTTTTGGCTCCTTGTGCTTACTTCCCATTTTGGTCGCGATATCACGACATGTCGCGATATCGCAACCATTTTGCTTCCTGCGCCTCCGCTGAGAAACTCGTCGCGATATCGCGACCATTCTGGCTCTCTACACTTGCTTGTCATTTTGGGCGCGATATCGCGACATGTCACGATATCGTGACCATTTTTCCTCCGCACCCGCTTGTCCAATTTGCGTCGTGATTTCACGACGTCGTGATTTCACGACGTCGCGATATCGTGACCATTTTCTCGTTCTCTCCTCTGCTCTGCAACCTGTCACGATTTCACGACATGTTGCAAAATCATGAGTCACGATTTCGTGACATGTCGTGAAATCGCGCCCCCTTCTGCGCCTTCGTCCCTCTCCGGCAAACTATCACGATTTCGTGACATGTCGCGAAATCGCGGGTCACGATTTCGTGACATGTCGCGAAATCGAGGGTCACGATTTCATGACACGTCGCGAAATCATGGCCCCTTCTGCTGCACTTCCTCCTTGCCAATTTTTGTTGTGATTTCACGACATGTCACGAAATCACGACGGTTTTCTGACTTGGCCATTTTTTCTTCCTTCTTGCTTCCTGCTTCTTCTTCTCCGGACTCTTCAGCATGATTTTTCCCGATCTTTGCTGCTTCTGCTGCTGGTGCTGCTGGATGCTCCTACATCAGACACCCGAGGTAAGTGAAGAAGTGATCTTCACTTCTGCTGGGTCCGGTTGTCGCCTCCCGCAACACTTTCGGACTCATCTCTGTCTCTGCAAACTGCTTCGACCTCGGCTTCGGGCCCACACTTCTGTCTTCAACCGGACAGATTTCTCCACTCGTTGCAAAATTCTGCTGCAGCCGGCTTTAACTCTTCCTCTTGCACAGAATAATCTGTGCTTTCTTCCGGGCAGGTCCCGGTACTGCTGCTCTCTTCCTCTACAGCCTCCTTCATCTTCTCTTCTTTCTTTCTCCGTCTCTCTTCCCACCTTTTCTATCGTTCTTCCTTCTCCCGTAACTTCATTGCAAGCCACTCCTTTTGCAATGATTTTAATTGTCGCTTCAAGGCTAAATACTCTTCTTCTGAAACCACATCCTCTTGGTTATCCCGTCTTCTTCGGGAATGCATTCTTTTTGCTTGCTTTTCTCACAACTTAACGGATCCCGGTGTAGCTGCCTCATGTCCGGCGGTCTACTAACACGCTCGGGGATCTTAAACTCTCCTTCTCTCTCAACCCTCCCGTAGGTCCTGGCACAAACTTCCTCACAGCCGGTGGTCTGTTTATGCACTCAGGAACTCCCGCTCTGATACCACTAACGGGGCACCGGAAACCACACTTCACACCCACAATGCAAAATCGAACATTTTCATTAATAATTGGAAAATATTTACATGCATCCAAAGAAATAGCCCGCAGGCCTTACAATGGCCGAGTTCGACTCTGTTCTATCTCTCTGTTCTACTTCTCTGTTCTCCGGTCCGTCATCCCGATTAAAACAATAAAATGGGTTTTTATAGAGGCCCCGACCCTCTCATGCAATTAATGCCTCCACCTACCAACCTTCCCGCTCGAATTTCCCTCCTTGTCGAAGCTTCAAAATTCTCGATCATAAATGGGCCACCGCCCGATCTGCACTACTGCTCGCATTCATGGTCTTCCTCGACCCGCACTGCCGTCGTACGTCTCCTACCGCATTAGTTGTTTTGTCGAAAAGACTTTCAAATGGTGGTTCTCTTCCTTTAATGCACGCGGCTGTTCTCAACAACCCGAATACGTGCTCTCCACTTTTTAATTTAAACACGTAGCTAACCACGTGTTTAAATTCGGCTTGCCCTCTCCTTAATGCGCAATCTTCAAGGCACGTGCCCTTTACAACTTCGAGGATACACGTGGCAGTCCACGTGTCCATTTCGAACAGTCTTCGAAAACACCGTTCCCGCCATCTTTTTCTCTTCCTCCCGTGCCATTTTCTCTCTCCATCGCGATATCGCGACATGTCGCGATATCACGACGTTTCTGGCTCCTTGTGCTTGCTTCCCATTTTGGTCATGATATCGCGACATGTCACGATATCGCGACCATTTTGCTTCCTACCCCTCCGCTGAGAAACTCGTTGCGATATCGTGACCATTCTGGCTCTCTGCACTTGCTTGTCATTTTGGTCGCGATATCGCGACCATTTTTCCTCTGCACCCGCTTGTCCAATTTGCGTCACGATTTCACGACGTCGCGATATCGTGACCGTTTTCCCGTTCTCCCCTCTGCTCTGCAACCTGTCGCAATTTCACGACATGTTGATTTGCATCGCGATATCGTGACGTCGCGATATCGTGACCATTTTCTCGTTCTCCCCTCTGCTCTGCAACCTGTCGCGATTTCGTGACATGTTGCAAAATCACGAGTCACGATTTCGTGACATGTCACGAAATCGTGCCCCCTTCTGTGCCTTCGTCCCTCTCCGGCAAACTGTCACGATTTTGTGACATGTCATGAAATCGTGGGTCACAATTTCGCGACACGTCGCGAAATCGTGACCCCTTCTGCTGCACTTCCTCCTCGCCAATTTCTGTCACGATTTCGCGACATGTCGCGAAATCGCGACGATTTTCTGACTTGGCCATTTTTTCTTCCTTCTTGCTTCTTGCTTCTTCTTCTCTCGACTCTTCAGCACGATTTTTCCCGAACTTTGCTGCTTCTGTTGCTGGTGCTTCCGGATGCTCCTGCATCAATTTTTGTCTCTTTTTATCATGTACTAACATCACTTGCTTAGAGGGTCTGACTTTATTGATATTTATTTTATGCATCTTTCCTTTTGCATAATCTTGGCCTTTGGTTTGGAAGCACTGATGTCATGGATGATGTATGCCTAACTTTTAGCATTCTAGTTTTATTCATTGTGTGTATTTTTGGACTATAACAATGTCATGTTGACATCATCAACAAAAGGGGCTGATTTTGTTCATCACATTTTTTTGCGACCTTTTAAATATTCAAATCACTTAGGAAAATTTTGAAGAAAAGGGCTTTAACTGCTTGCTTTACAAATGATGTCATGAAATTGACCTACATTCTTGGCATCTCTCAATGAATTTCCACTTGTATAAAAACATAGAAGGATTGATTCCATTGGGTGTAGAGTCTAGGTGATTGCGAGATGAAATGTGAATGGAATTGTAATGATAAAAAATAATTTTTATAAATGAGAAAAAAAAAATTTGGTAGATAAGATACTAAAGCATTAATACTGGGTTTTACAGGTTGACCCAAAACTTTTACAAAAATCAACCCAGGGCTGTTGATGAACATGTCCTTACTAAGGATCCTATATATGTAAAATCTACATGCCACCAAAGCCATTACATCCGGTAAGGCACATAGCCTGTTATCAAAAAGAAACTTCCCATACAACATTTTGGGTATACCCCGAGAAAACACACGTGCATCATAATTACAAAAAAAGAAACAGACATGAATCCCTTCCTTGAAACAATGGAGAAACAAAAAGTTGTAGACACACATAGTAGAGTACTGAAAAAAACTCCCACAAGATCTGTATTGACAATTACTCTTAATAATTATTTGGTAATTACTTTCTTTCGTATATGACATGCTTTGGGACCGTAAACCGTCCTGGCCAGTCAGCCTTGGAGAAGTGAACCTGCTGGCTAGATTTATGGCGATGGCTATTTGGTGGTCCACATGGCTCTGGTTCAAAGTCTTATATTGCCATTTCTTTACTGACCTATGATTATCAACCAACCTCAAAATACTAAGATGACTAGGAGCCATGTTATCTAACATGTGATAGTTCAGATAATTTTTATTGTGTCCATTTCAAAAAAGATGTGGGAATACTATTAGCCTTCGAACTTATAATGTCTTCCTTGTTGGTAAATTTGACTATCATTCTTGGAATTCTTGTTGAATAAGCTCCTCTACTTCACTCGGGACAATGTGTTCCCATTTGAAAAGTCTGTCACCATTAACACACAAATTGGCCAGATTATCAACAATTTTGTTAGATTCCCGAAATACATGTTGGGCTTTCTATCCTGTCTTCCCTAGAAAAGGATCCTAGCCTCTTCAACAATTATTTTAATTCTCCAAGGAGGTGTTTTCCAATTATTGAGGAGATTTATAACATGCATAGATTCTTCTTCTACGATAAAATTTCCTTCTAAGTCTTGAGTCATTTGAAGACCTCTCCACATAGCTCTAGCTTCAGCTTTGTTGTTTGTCCTTGTTCTCAAATATTCAAAAAATACAAGCATCATATTCCAATTATGATCTCATACAATGCTGCTAGTGTTTGCTCTGCCAGGATTATCCTTAGTTGCTCCATCAAAATTAAGCTTAAACCAGCCTGTATGAGGTGGGGACCACTTAACATTGGCTCTAGGGTTGACTACCCTAGGCACAGACTCATCTAACAAGGTTAAGCTTAAATATTGAGAAATCATGGTCTCCTGCAGATGGTATTTACGACTATCAAAATGGATAAAGTTCACATTCTCATTGGCAAAGGATAGCATCATAGCAATGATATTTTGATGAGTATGGATAGACTCATTAAATACTCTATGGTTCCTTTCTAACCACACCTACCAAGGATAGTGATTGAGACAAATTTTCCACATGTATCTAAGTCTTTGTCTTGAAAAATGGTAAGGCCACTAGATGAACAAATCAAGTACGATGGCTGGTTTAACCCAAGATATATTGAAGGTCTGAAAAACCCCACTTAGGACAGTCAAGGAAAAAGGGCACTCAAGTAAAATGTGATAAATGGTCTCACAATTAGCCCTACACAGATAACAGTGATTAGTGATACAAATACCTTTATGCATCATATTATCAATGGTTAGAATTCTTCCTTGGATAACCAGCCATGAAAATACTGCAATTTTTGGAATTAAATTTTTTATCCAAACTAAGTCCTTTTGGAGGAAAAAATCCTCGTCATCAAGCAAAATATTGTAAGCTGATTTAATAGTGAACTTTTTCGTAGGAGCCCAGGTCACTTGATCTTCCTTGGATCTCATGGGGATAAACTGTTGCCTGAGAATATTACAAAGATCATTAAATGAGAAATATGATGAGTGGGTGACTTATGTGAAAAAAGGAGAAAATATGGATGGCTTATGATATATAATGGAATGCTTTGTGAAATTAATCTTGAAGTGGAATGAAAATGAACTATACCTTTTAGGCCTTCCAGATGGTTTATTCCCCTTTTAATACTTTGTGTTTTATCTTTATCCTCATGGTGCAAAGGTGTCAAGTTTTTATTGTTGATCACTCTGTTGTTTCTCCTTGCATGCTAGGTGTCCCTTGACCATATTGTGCTCCAATAGCTTCCTCTAGGGAAATTTTTACCTTAGGGGTTCCTTCTCTTTCTACATCCACTTGATTCTCTTTATTGACTAAGATATATTTTGCTCTGTGAAGGAATTGACAAACCAACATCTAGATGTGTGATGGGGAAACCTTGTGTCCTAAGACTTTATCATATATTTTTCTTAGCTTGTAGGCTTTCTCATAGGAAGGATATCAATATATATTGGTCATCCATTGAAATTTTGCTTGTATTATAGCTACTCTATTGAGAAATTCAAGCACTTGGGATTCATTGATAGGAACCTACCATTGGTTTATTTTAATTTCATAGTTAGCTATGAATTCTATCTAGCCCGAAGTTCATTTTATTAAAGCCTAAATTCTTTGTATTATAATATTGGAAATCCCAATTCTTCAGCTTCTGTTACTGGATCTATTATCCTCTCTACCATGATCTATAACCTATCTATCATCTCCCATACTTTGTGGACCCATTTGTCTTTTTTGGGTTATGATCTTAGAGATAATCATGGTTGTATTTCATTGGCTACTTGGTATGGATATCATAGCAAGTTCAAACCTTATTCCAGCTAGAATCATTTGGATTTAAACTTGTTTTATCTTATCTTCAAGTTCAACTTCAACTTGTGTGAATTCTTCTATTGCTTCCTCTATGGATCCTGCTTTGAAGTCTAGGTAGCCTATGACTAGATAAACCTCTAGGGTATATTGAAGTATCTTTTTCTAGTTGTCCTTAATTTTTTTAGTATTTACTTAAAAATGTAGGAGGCTCTAGATTATTATTTATCTATTTCTAATTGTTGTTGTGGGTCTTGGATTTGTTCTGTTAGCACCTTATTCATATCTTTAATTTCTTACACTTGTTGATGACTTGGTAGTTGCATAATCATTGTTTTCCATTTTTGGTTTTTATTTTGCAAGGTATTTTTTACATTCTACTCTTATTTGGCAATTCTCTAAAAGTATTTAACTTTATCTTCTAGTTATATACATATTATCTATTAGTTTGTCACCTTGAAAATATATAGTGCTAACATGGGCCTATGCATTGAACAAAGACTCCTCCAATGGTAGTTGGGAGATATCCATTATTTGTGTCTCCACCTAATAATCATTATGTATCAAATTAGCTTTTGGTTTATACACCCTTTTCATGGCCATGAATCTTAGTTATCGATAGGTGGTTGTATCAACTATAGATATTATTCTAGGGAAAGTATGCTCTTCTACTTGCCTAGGTGTTTTATTTCTTCACCACTCTTGATAATTTTTGGTCATATCCTTGAGCCTATTAATGGTAGTTGTATATGGGTGGTTGGGTGGTGGTAGTGTTAAAAATATGGATTGCAAGATGATAAAAAGGATATGGAGGGATTTATGGATAGTTGATGTGGTAGTGTTTATAGAGGTTTGCATTCATAGAGTGGATGTGATTGGGAGAATTTAGATGTAGTGTTATATTGGGTAATTGGCCCTTGTGGAGAGTTTTGTGCCAATGGAGAAAGAGAGGGAGTATTGGTAGGAATAAGAGAAATAGATGAAGTAGTAGTTGAGTTCAATGAAATCATATCTACCTTTATTGTTTGAGGTTGCTCTATTGCTAGCTTGATCACTACTCCAATTTCTATGGGTGGCCCTTGGATCATTTATTTCTTATGAGCTCTTTCCTACAACTCTTTGAGAGGATTGACATTTCTTTTTCTCACTACTTATTTCCTTTGTAGAGTTGTGTTATTAGATGAAGCCATCCTTGGAAACTACTGCAATTATAATTGTATACTCACATTGAATCCGTCATTGCTATCAATTATGGGTTGGCTTGGCACTTGTGTGTTATCAATTGAAACTTCTAATTCCTAAAGTTTTTGGTGATCTATTGAGCTTGAGATAAAATTTGGGGGTGGCCTAAGTGGGGACTCCAAAGTGTGTCCTTAAGGCTTCCTTCAATTTTCTCTTGGATTAGGGGAGATAGGAAAACATGCTCATGAATCTAAGTTTTGGGGGTGCTTCTACACTTGTATAAGCTCTTGTAGACCAATATATATTTTTCCTGGGCCTCCTCTAGTATATCCCATTTTGCCTATAATTTGATATCCTTTTAGGTATATCTCTTGTTGCAATTATATTGGTATGAAGGCTACAACTTGTTGGTTTGGCTGAAACGTCTCTTTTATGGCCACTTGCTTTTCTAGGCCTGTCACAATATTGTTGTTAGTTGGTGGCTCTTCTAATGCTTGTAATTTTTTTGTAATGTGATTATATTTGGAGGTCATCTATTCCACTTTAGCTTATTATACTAGCACCAGAGGTTCTTCTTCCTATACTTATTCACATTGGCTATCTATAATAGTGGTAATAATTATTTCTTTGTGAGGCTTCCATGTTACTATATTTTTGTCATATTTTTGAGAGAATATTTTGTCCATTGATAGTGGATATTTTATTCACACTTTAACATCCACCATTCGATGATCGTGGATTCTTCTCATCCAATTTTATTTCCTATAGTAATTATCTTATCTTGGGTTACCATGTGATCCATATATATTTATGTATCATAGTTATATTTTTGCTTGTAGAAATATCTCAAGGGAGGCAATTATTGCATTTTATTAATATTTCTATCAAGCTCAATATGATCAAAAAAATTTCATAGCTACTTTATGTCATGTTATTGATTTTCTTGAAAACTGGTGGTTTATCCCTATTCAAGAATGTTATTCTCTCTTTGAATTTGTATTCAGGATCATAATTCCATTTGTGAGGTATAGCTTGCAACCCGAACCGTTCAAGTTTGTTGTAGATCAATTACCCTCGTCCTCTTGGTATAATTATGATTGTTTTGAAGGTGAAGGGGCATTTGTAACAATCCACCAACTCAAACCAAGGGAAAGAAGTATTTTTTTAACAAGGTTAACTCACAAAGAAGACCCAATATATTTCATTAGTATAAGGTATAACCACATTTTGAGTTTATTGTTGCTATAAACAAAACTCAAGTGGACAGGAGTGGCCAACTTCTCATACTTTTGGTTTTCACTTTTATAAATTTCACCATTTATAAAATACACCATCAATGGTCCGCCTACTTTTCCTATACCCTCATCGGCATAGGAAAACTTGACAATGGTATAGGGATTATCCTTTAAGGCCCATAACACTTAAAGGGGGACACCTATTACCTAACCCTAAATAATTCCATCTATGTAGGATTAATGTAATGTGATGCCTTACTTCTTAGTTACCTTCATCTCACTATAGGTTGACTAAGGCCATTACCACTCACCTTGCAATGATAATAGTCACTTTTACCTCACCATAAGATACCACCACTATACTATCTTATGAGTGATCCAATGTATTATTCCATACCAATCCACCATTATGATTACTAAGCCTCACCTCTAGGAATATTTCCAAGCCTCACCTCTATAAATAACCAAAAGCCTCTCCACTTTGGTCCACCAAAGCCTTACCATCCAAGGTGTATCATTCACAAATACATAGTTATTGCCTCACTATGACTCAATTAGGAATTTGAGTACATACTTACTCAAGGGTTTGCTAATATGGACATATATTCATTTCCAAAAGCCCCTTATCAATCTAAGAGTCTTACATTTTATAATATCTCTCCTAAATAAAATAAAATGCTACATTGAAATAAAAATAAACTTAACATAACACACTGCTAAATACTATTGGATTTTGAAGTTAAATACTCAAGATAAAATAACCACAAGATCTAAAATAATGTTGCAATATGAAATATATGATAATGGAAAACTACTAAGCATATAAAAATCATAAACAAATTTAGAAATAACTCATATAAATGCCATTAAGAAATGCTCACAAAAATTGGATCTCAGTTGAAAAAAGATCTTAAATACACCATACTTCCATCCTCTTTATTACAATTGTATGCGTCACTCACCATATCTCTATATCTCTCAATAGACACATATATAATGGAATGTGACTCTTCATATGTAGCATTATTGGCCTTCACTCTTCTAGAGACTCTTCATATTCCTATTCTATGGACTCACTTGCACATGGACTATTATGCACATTTACAATACCAAAATACTTTGCACACTTGTTCATTTATTACTTTGAATAAATTAAATAATAAAACTCTAATCTAGTACTCTCTTTCATAATCTAAATATGTACCCAAGGTGGTACATTAGCATGTACCAAATAATGTAATATATTCCAACATCCCCCTGTATTACATTATTTGGTTATTGAAGACTTTAGTCTTCAATATGATCTTCATCTCTTAACTCAGTATTGATTAGATGTTTTCTATTCTTTCTTATATTCATATTTAATGTCAATATGTAAGCTTTAGATGATGTCGCATTGTCAGTTTATTCTTGCAAAAATACTTCATATCATAAGTCTTCTTTTGTACAAAATATTTTGAGCATTCACTTATAGCATCATGATAGGATCCTGAATTGGATGAACTTGAAGCATAAATAATACATGAAGAATGAAATAATTTTTCTAAAAATGATTCATCCACTTTTTTTTCTTCTTAAGGGATTCAATCAACTCCTTTTGTTTCAATTTCTTCTCTTTGTGATATTTAAGTGTAAGCAGTGCCATGTATATTATACTAGCAATGTTTAAAGGAATCATAACACTATATTTATCATTGTTAGTTGCTTCAAACATTATTGCATGCAAATAGTTTTCTAATATTTCAAAATTTTCTTCTAATTGTTTTATATAGATGAAACTTGAAATTAAGTCTAACTTTCCTTTAGACTTTTCAATCAATTTTTTGATTCCATATTTTATATCTTTTACTATTCCTTTTCTAATTTCATTTTCCATTTCTTTATTCAATGACATATTTGGAGTAGACATCCTTGTAACTCCCTAGTCTCAAAAATGAAAGACAACTTTGATACGATATTTTTAAATCTCTAAAACTTTGAGATTAACTTCCTTATGACTCCCTAGTTTAGTTTACCAAATAATTATTTGATGCAATGTCAATTTTTATATTCTTTATTTCTCCTTAGTTTGACAATTTTCAACTTTTAACTTTAAGTTGATAACATTTTTTCTCCTTAATTTTAATATAATTTTTCAATTTTATGTTTTGTAGAGTACCTTGTATCTCCCTAGTGATTGAATGACAATATCATTTTCTAAATTCTATTCTTAAAAATAACTATTTTATTTTCTTCTTGTCAATCAATAATTTGGATGAAATTTTAATATTTCAAGTCTTCAAATTTATGTCTCTTTCAATTTTGAATTAGAGACTAAATTATCAATGCAATTTCCCTTTGTCAAAATTTCTCTATTAAATATATTTTATATCCCAAATTCTAATCTCTATTAAATTTACTTTTGTAATCTCACAATTCTAAATTTCCAAGAAACTGATTTTGATTTTGAAAAGCTTATAACTCTAAATCTAGAAATTTAGAAATTTTATAAAATAATATTTGCAAGTTTTGATTCCTAATTTGATGTAGAATATCTTATTTCTCCAAACTTATCAAATTGTAAATATTTCAAATAGTTTTGTAAACTTAAATTTTTAAATTACAAAACTTCAAAAATAATCACTTCAATCTTTAAATCAATCTTCACAACTTTATAAAAGATCTCAAATTGCAGTAATCAGATTTTTAATGTTTCAAAAAAATACTTCAAGATCTTATCTCTCCAAAAAATAAATCAATATTAACATTAGATAATAATAATATCTTCTAGCCTTATAATACCTATTTTTGCATAAAACATATTTCAAATGTAATATATTACCTCCAAAATTTGAGGTGCTCCTTATTTGATGCTATATTTTGATTTGCTTTAGAAAATAGGTGCTCTTTCTCCACTTTGACTCATCAACTATGCTTTAAACTATTCTTAGATGCTTCAAACTCTAATTTATGTGTAACACATGGAAGTCACAAATTAAAAAACTAATGGAATAATAGTTGAATGCTATTTTTATTGATTTAAAAAGGAGGTTACAAAATGGACTTTCTCTCAAGAAAGGTTTTCCTCTTTTTATCAATGTGAATATAGTGCATTTGCTGATGTCTTCTAATGCCCTCAATGTAGGTGGACTACTTTCATGTATGCCACCACTTGGATGCTTGAAAATATCTTTTGTACCTATTTGGGCCTGTAAAAGTGAGTTAGTATGTTTGGGGACCTATCATAGAACAGATCCCATATTTATGAAGACAAAAATGACCTTGAAATGAAGTTAAACATGATGAAAACTTGAAATAATAATGTAGAAACTATAGAAAAAAGATACCTACCTGATCTATAGTTGTAAGGTTTTTATAGACCAAGTTTGCATGGTGGTGTGCAAACCTTTGTGTTGGTTTTGCACGATGTAGTGTGAACCTTGTTGTTGTTGACCTATTATATAGATTTTTTTCTAGATGAGCTCTTGATGATGTTGCTTGATGTATTATGGACATATAAATAATGGAGGATCTTATGGAGTGATTTCTGTAGATTTTTGGTAAGCTAACCAAGAGAGCAAGGGAGTGTTTCATGGTGAAAATAACCATCTATTTATAGAGTGGGCCAAGGCTAGGGGGGTGAGGTGTCCTTTATGGGGTGGCATGAAACATTGGTTAGATTTAAACCATGGTGAGGTTAAAAGGATGAAGTGGAAGGTGAGTCATTTATTAATATTACCTGAAGAAGCATCTTAGAAATATCCTAGGTGCACACATGTGTGAGAAAGGGTTGACGTTAACCCTAATTAGCTAAACCCAAAGTTAGGTTGTGATTAGGTTAAGCATATTTTTAACATCTTAACTAAGTGATGTGTGCATACATGTGTGAGGATAAAATTAGGGTTATGTTTTTTATGTCTAATTAATCATTTTTGAGTCATAAAGTGTGAAGAATACAAGCTTATATTGAGAGGGAGGGTGACTAGTATAAGATACAACTTTTACTTTTATTTCTAAAATAGTATTATCCAATATTATCAATTGCAATAATGAAACAATGCACATATCATCACACACATAAGAGACACAAATTTAACATGGTTCACCCAATGTGGGCTACATCCACGAAGAAAATATTTCTTATAAATTTTCTCAACAAATATCTTGGGAACCAATTCCCTATTGCAATGTTTATGGGCACCAACTCAAATGAGACACCAATCCCCTATCCTCAAGTTTATGGACTTATTTCCATAGGAGACACCAATATCCTTTGCTCTGGTTCACAGACTTCTATCCACAGGAGACACCACTCCCATTTTCTCTGGTTTTCTCCAAGACCTGCTCTCAACTTTGCTCAAATTTTCTCACCAAATTCTACCCAAATATGCTCATAATTTTCTCAAATATGCTCACATAAACTTGCTCAATTTTTCTCATAACACCTTCTCAAATCTACTCATAACACTTGCTTAAATCTATTCATAACACCTGCTCAAATCTTCTTCAAGCCTACACATAAGGCTTGCTCAAATTTTCTCTATAATATGATCCAAAAAACGCTTATCCATAGCTTATTTTTGAATACTAACTATGCTCATATATTTCCCAAGTATTGCACATAAAATAATGCTCATAACTTTCCCAAAAGTTCTTTCTTTGACTAAAGTAATTCAGACATATTCTACCCAAAATTATTTTTCTTCATGAACATATAGAGAATGATATGCATTACAAATACTCAATATGTTTTTCTCACAGTCATTAAGTTTATCACTTTCACATGTCTCACATTCATTGCATTCAAAAGGATACTCTAGTCTAGCATTTGATAGTTGACCTTCTTATGTAATTCTAAAATTAATCAAAACCAATGCACATACTTGCTTCCCAAAACTGGTCTATAGCCCTTGCAAATTTATTCCCAATATCAATCATAATAATGCATAAATGTACTTCACAATATTGGTCTATAACCCTTGCAAGTTCATTTACAATATGATTCAAAGTTAATGCATCAATTTTCTCTCAAACCCTTATACTATTATTCCCAAATTCATTCAAGGCAATCCATAATTCTACTCACAAAACTGACCTATAATATTTTCATATTTAATCCAATTTCATTCAACACTAATGCTTATCAAATCAGTCCTTATATCTCCAATCATATGACATAAAATATTTTCTTCATTCAAAAACCAAACCTTGAGTAAGGGATTAAATAACCATACCTCTAAAACTACCTCAATTATTATGATTCTCTATGAGCTCCCCAAACCTATCTTGACAAATAATTTTTCTTTCTTTTGCCACTTCATAAACAAGTTAGCAAAACCCTTTTTTTTATTAGATATCAAAATATTCACATTAAAATCCTTTATCAAAATGTGCTCAATTAGGGCTTAAAAATAACATCTTATACCTCCTTTTATAAAACTCTCAATAAAAGACTTTATTTATATCTCAATCCCTTATAACCCCATTTATTAATTTTCAACAAAAATACATAAAAACCTTATAACTCCCTTTATAATTTTCAACAATGCAATCCCCTACTAACATAAAAATCTTATAACTCCTTTTATATTCATGTGCAAAAATTACAACTTGAAACAAGCACCTTGACCCTTATTTCTCCTATCCCCTATATCAAATTTAATAAAATAAAAAATTAAGTACCTTGCATAGCAAGCAGTAGGATTTGATCCCATACCTTCAGGTAGCGAAGTGCTTTACCAAGCGCTCATTGTTGGCTACACTACAACAATTGGTGGAACTAAAAAGGGTATCCAAGTATTTTTTTGTGTCTTTGCTCTTCCACCAGCAAAATATCACTCAAAATGACATCAGTAGCAATTGACCCCTTGACCTTCTATTTAGCAATGCTTACATGCTCATCTAACAACCGATTTGTCTACCTCAATTGGTGAGAACAAATGCACACATTGTACCCTTTATCTCCGTATGTCACACCTTTGAAATATTCATTGTCTTCCTCCTTCATTCTATTGTTTGAACTCACATAGGAATAATTTGATTGCCCATCGCATCCATAAGGTGAAATATTTTTCACATATTTATATGCCTCCATAGTGCTTCGATTTTTTAATGATGTCAAATCACATTTTTTCTTTCAAATTTTATAACCCTTCAATAATATTTGACACCTTTTATTTTTCAAACCCTTTTGTTTTATAATATTTAAATTTAGAATTTAAATATTATTTAACTTTGTCCCTCTCTTTGTGATATATAAACATTTGTCTTTCTTGTAATATTTAAAAACCTTTGTCTCTCTTTTAAACTTCTTCTTTATAATATTTAAATATGATATTATAATCCTTTGCTCTGCTTCATCTTAAAATATGCTTACCTTGAATAAATGTCCTTTGTCCAACCTTGTAAATTCATCACTCTTGAAGAATATTTTTGCCTTGAATACCATGCACCCTTTGACATTGCTTTGAGTCTCATACACCCTTTGACATTAATGACAACTCAATATTTCCAACAATATCCCCCTTTTTCATTGATGGTAACCCTACACAAAATTTCTTCTACTGTAATTGAATTCCAAAATTGCTTCCCCTAACAAGCTGCTCTCCCTTATTGAAATCTCTCCCCCTTTAACATCAATGTAAAAGGGCTCCTTTTGGGGCTAAAAATAAAGCACTTAGCTTAGACCCCTCACCACCTCCTTTTATTGAGGTGACTAATTATGGGATGGGAGTGAAGTTACTCCCAATTTTTCTCTGAGATACTCAAAAGTTTCCTTTGGAAGTGGCTTGGTAAAAATGTTAGCAATTTGTTACTTTGTAGCAATGTATTCCAATTTGACTTGTTGATCATTCACTTTCTCTCTAAAAAAATAACATTTGATTGAAATGTGCTTATTCATTTAATGCATCACTGGATTATTTGAGATATTGATGGCACTTGTATTATCACACAGTATGGGGATAGGATGATCATGCTCTATTTTGAAATTACTTAAATTCTGCTTCATAAATAAAACCTGTGTACAACAAGCAACTGCTACAATGTACTTTGCTTTTGTAGTGGATAAAGATATTGATGCTTTTTTATTGCTTAGCCAAGAGACTAAACAATATCCAAGAAAGAATGCTCCTCCACTTGTTTTTTTTCTATCTTCAATATTGCCTACCCCATCTGCATCTGTATATGCTGTGAGAGTGAAATTATTGCACCTGGGGTACCATAGTCCAAAATCGATAGTACCTTTCAAATATTTAAATATTATCTTAACTACTTATACATGTGTTTCTTTTGGTGCGACTTGAAATCTTGCCACCACTCCAACTACCTGCATTACATCAGGTCTTGTAGCTATGACATACAGTAAAATTTCAATCATTTATCTATGCAATATCTAATTTGATTTAGAAGACTCATCGTATTTACTTAACTTACATCCTGTAACCATGAGCGTACTCACAAGATTGCAATCCTCCATCCTGAACTTTTTCAATATTTCTTCACATACTTGGTTTAAGATAGAAATATACCTTTGTCTGATTATGAAATTTGCAACCCAATAAAGAAAGATAACTCACCAAGAATAGACATCTCAAATTCATTTTGCATACACTTTACAAATGTTTGACACATCTTGTCATTACTGCCTCTAAAAATGATATCATCCACATAGACCACTACAATCAACAAGTTATTTTCTTCATTTTTGATGTATAGATTGTCATTAGCTATATATTTTTTTAAACCTTGTTCTTGGAGATGCTTATCCAATCTTGAGTACCAAGCGCTAGGAGCTTGCTTTAGTCCATAGAGATATTTATTTAATTTGCATACAATGTTAAACTTATCTTTCAGGATGAAACCCTCTGGTTGCTCTATGTAGACCTCTTCCTCTAAGTAACCATTAAGAAAAGCTGATTTTACATCCATTTGATACACCTTGAATTTTTTGATGCTTAAAAAAGCTAGGAATATTCTTATAGCCTCAAGACATCCAACAAGATCAAATGGTTTCTTTAAAGTAAATCCCCTCAACTTGTGCATAGACTTTACACACAAGTCTTGCTTTATTTCTAACAAGTTGACCATATTCATTCAACTTATTTTTGTAGACCCATTTGTTACCAATTACATTATTGTATTTTGGATGTGGGACAAGTTTCCAAGTTTCACTCTTTTCTATTTGGTCTAACTCTTCTTCCATTGCTTTAATCCAATATTTGTTTTCTCTTGATTTATTGAAATCCTTGGGCTCAAATTTGGATAGCAAAGAAAAATTTACATGTTCACCTGTTCCTATTATATTCCTCCTTGTTTATCTCTCATTTGGATTCCCAATAATCAGTTCTCTCGGATGATTATTTTGCACATACCTAGACTGTGTCTTTGGTAGTACCATTTGTGTCTCATATTCTTTAGTTTCTTCACCTTCTTCTTTGCAACTTTATCCTTCTTGATACATAATTTATTGAGTTGGTTCTCTTAGATCTATTTCTTCATCAAATCTTACATTTGTACTTTCCATAATTTTATGTGATCTTTTATTGTAGCATCTATAGGATTTTCTCTTAGTGGAATAACCAAGGAAAATACCCTCTTCACACCTAGAGTCAAACTTGCCCAGATTTTTCTCTTCTCATCTAATTTAGCATTTTCTTCCAATTTTTTTGAAGTACTTCACTGTATCTGGTCTTCCCTTCCAAATATCATATGGGATTTTATGGTGATTTACTGTTATTTGAGATCTATTGATAATATAAAAAAATGTATGAATTACCTCTTTCCAAAATGCATCAAAAATATTAGACTCATTTAACATAGCCCTAGTCATACCCTGAATAGTTCTATTTTTCCTTTCAACTACTCCATTTTGGTGTGGAGTTCTTGCTACTGAGTATTGTTTTTTGATTCCATTTTGTTAACAAAATTCTACAAATTCACCTGAAGTGAATTCTCCTCCTCTATATGATCTTAGACACTTGATATTTTTATCTATTTTATTTTCTACTAGTTCCTTGAATACCTTGAACTTTTAAAATGCTTCTGATTTTTATTTTAAGAATGTTACCCAAGTCATTCTAGATAAATCATCAATAAATAATATGAAGTAACTCTCACCTTGTAAACTCTTTGTAATTTTAGGCCCACATAGATCAGTTTGAACTAGATCCAAGGGATTGGATGAAGAAAACTCCTTTTATTTGAAACTTTATCTTATTTTCTTACCGTGTTGGCATTGTGCACAAATCGTGCTTGTGGGTTTTGCTATTTTGGGTAAATATATGATTGCCTATTTTTTGCTTATTTTCACTATGTTTTTAAATTTCATGTGACCCATTCTTCTATGCCATAACTAGCTCTCATCCTCTTGTGATAAAAATGATTTTCTTTCCTTAATTTCACTTAACATGTACAGATTGTTTGTAGTTCTACTGGCATCTGTAATAAGCTTTCATGTCTTGGATTTCCTAATATCACATACATTTTGGTAGAATGTGATTATGTGCCCTTGATCACATAGTTGACTTATTCTTAGTAGATTGTGCTTCAATCCTTCAACATAACACCTTTTCTATCCTAGATTTTTCATTATCCAAATTCAAAGTCTCTTTTCCAATAATTTTGGCAGAAACATTGTCATCAAATTTCACTTTTCCTCCATTTATTTTCTTGAGAGAAAGAAATTTGATTTTGTCACCTGTCATATGGCTTGAACAACCACTATCAATGTACCATTGATTTCCTTCACTTTGCACATGAAGAGTTGTTTGTACCAACATGGAATTTTATTTTTCTTGTTGCTTTTTCTTTTTCCAAACTTTTGATGATATCTCATTCTGAAATGTTTGACCTTCCTCTTTCTTGCTTGATTTAGGAAGTTCAGGAAATAATATTTTACACCATCTAGCTTTGTGCCCAAAATAATAATATTTGTAACACATGACATTGTTATTCATGAGAGGTGCAAAATAATTGTAATTTATATTGATGATGCCAACATTATTTTTCACATAGACCATGCAATGTACAACTTTATGAACATATGTGTCACATGAAAAACAATAACCATGGAAGAAATTTTTAAACCTGTTTGATTGCCTTGAATGATATAGTTGCATGATTATTTCATTTATGTTACTATGATTGACTTCTGTCCATGATAATTATTAGTATTCTTCCTCCTTCTATACCTCATCATAGGTCATGGGTTCCTTTTTACTAATTTTATCTGATATCTTTGTTCCTTTTGAGCTCGAATCCTCTTTCTATTTATCTAACCTTGTATTTTGCAATAACTTATCCTTAGAATTTTCTACTTCCTTTATTAGAAACACAACTTCATATTCCAATTTTTCACATTCTAATTCTTTTGTATTTAATTTCTCATCCATAACTTCTTCAATTCTTTTTGTCTCTTCAACCTTCACTTTTAATTCTATGATATCTTGTATAATATTTGTCTTTGTTTCCTCAATCTCTTGAATTTGAGCCTTAAATATTGAATTCTTATTTCTGACCCTTTTCAATTCTCCAAGAGCAGTAATAAGTTCCTTTTCCATATCAATTGTGGCTTCCTCTTCCTTTTATGATTCTTTCTTGTTGATTTCAACCATAGGAGCATCTTCTATCTCTTCACTGGCCATGTGTGTTCTTGTAAGATATTCATTCAAACTATTAGGCTTTCACAAAGGAACTGGCTCTGATACCGATTGAATAACACAAGCTTATACTGATAGGGAGGGTGATCAATATAATATAAAATTTTTACTTTTCTTTCCAAAATAGTATTATCCAATATTATCAATTGCAATAATGAATCAATGCACAAATAATCACACACATAAGAGACACAAATTTAACGTGGTTCACCCAATGTAGGCTACGTCCACGAAGAAAATATTTCTTATAAATTTTCTCAATAAATTTCTTGGGAACCAATTTCTTATTACAATGTCTATGGGCACCAACCCAAAGGAGACACCAATCCCCTATGCTCAATTTTATGGACTTCTATCCACAGGGGATACCAATATCCTTTTATTTGGTTCATGGACCTCTATCCATAGGAGAAACCATTCCCCTTTACTTTGGTTTACTCCAATATCTGCTCTCAACTCTGCTTAAATCTACTCACCAAAACCTGCTCAAATTTGCTCATAACTTTGCTCAATTTTTCTCACATAAACTTTCTCAATTCTGCTCATAACACCTGCTCAAATCTACTCATAACACCTGATAAAATCTACTCATAACATCTGCTAAAATATTCTTCAATCCGACACATAAGGCTTGCTCAAATATGCTCTATAATCTGATCCAAACAATGCTTATCCATAGTTAATTATTGCATACTAACTATGTTCATATCTTTCCCAAGTATTGCACATAAAATAATGCTCATAACTTTCCCAAAATTTCTTTCTTTGACTAAAGTAATTCATAAAAACCAATGCACATACTTGCTTCCCAAAACTAGTCTATAGCCCTTGTAAATTTATTTCCAATATCAATCACAATAATGCATAAATTTACTTCACAAGATTTGTCTATAAGCCTTGCAAGTTCATTCCAAACATGACTCAAATTTAATGCATCAATTTGCTCTCAAAACCTTATACTATTGTTCCCAAATTCATTCAAAGCAATCCACAATTCTACTCACAAAATTGACCTATAATATTTGCATATTTAATCCAATTTTATTCAACACTAATGCTCATCAAATCAGTCCTTATATCTACCATATGACAAAATATTTTCTTCATTCAAAAACAAACCTTGAGTAAGGGATTAAATCACCATACCTCTAAAATTGCCTCAATGATTATGATCCTCTATGAGCTCCCCAAACCTGTCTTGACAAATAATTTTCCTTTCTTTTGCCACTTCATAAATAGGTTAGCAAAACCCCATTTTTTTGATTAGATATCAAAATATTCACATTAATTTTTTTTATCAAAATGTGCTAATTAGGGCTTAAAAATAACATCTTATACCTCCTTTTATAAAACTCTCAATAAAAGACTTTATTTATATCTCAATCCCTTATAACCCCATTTATTAATTTTCAACAAAAATACATAAAAACCTTATAACTCCCTTTATAATTTTCAACAATGCAATCCCCTACTAACATAAAAACCTTATAACTCCTTTTATATTCATGTGCAAAAATTACAACTTGAAACAAGCACCTTGACCCTTATTTCTCCTATCCCCTATATCAAATTTAATAAAATAAAAAATTAAGTACCTTGCATAGCAAGTGGTGGGATTCGATCCCCTGCCTTTAGGGAGTGCAATGATTTTCCAAGTGCTCATTGCTAACTACACTATAGTAGATGGTGGAACTAAAAAGGATGTCCAAGTATTTTTTCGTGTCCTTGCTCTTCAACCAACAAAATCTCACTCAAAATGGCATCAACAGGAATCAAACCCTAACCTTATATTCAGCAACACTTCCATGCTCAACCAACAATCGACTGGTCTACCTCAACTGGCGAGAACAAATGCACACAGTGTACCCTTTGTCTCTGTTTATTGTGTCTTTGAATTATTTGTTGTCTTTCTCCTTCGTTCTATCATTTGCACTCACGCAAGAATAATTTGATTGCTCATCGCATCTATAAGGTGAGATATTTTTCACATATTTATATGCCTCCATAATGCTTTAATTTTTTAATGACATCACCTCACATTTTTGCTTTGAAATTTTATAACCCTTCAATAATATTTGGTGCCTTTTATTTTAAAACCCTTTTATTTTATAATATTTAAAATTAGAATTTAAATATTTTTTAAATTTTTCCCTCTCTTTGTGATATATAAAGCTTTGTCTTTCCTATAATATTTAAAAACCTGTGTCTCTTTTTTAAACTTCTTTATAATATTTAAATATGATATTAGAATCCTTTGCTCTGCTTCATCTTAAAATATGCTTATCTTTAAAAAATATCCTTTGTCCGACCTTGTAAATTCATCACTCTTGAAAAATATTTTTGCCTTGAATACCATGCATCCTTTGATATTGCTTTGAGAGGCATACATGGTTTGACATCAATGACAACTGAATATCTCCAACAGAGTGTACTTTAATAATAAAGTGTCTTTCAAATTAGAATTAGAATTACCATGCTTACGATTTTTGGAGGATGTGGTCACATGGAGACCATGATTAGGTATAGGAAAGGATTGAGATGGTCTAAAGGGGCTTATAGATAGCCCTTTTGTGAATAGAAGGTGTTTTAAGAGTAATTAGTGCTATTTTGTAGGTTTTATGACTGTGTGACTACGAGCGACTACGTACGACTACGTGCGACTACGTGTGACTACGTGTGACTATGTACAACTATGCATGGCTATGTGTGACTTTTAGGTGTCTACATTTACCTCTTTTTATACTATGTTGTGAAAAACATGATTTAGTACAAAAATATGATAGAAGAAGTCGATGAAGTGATTGGAAGGATGAAGAATGTATGGGTGGATGAATGTGGGTGATTACAAAAGAAACATGATGATAAAACAAGTGATTTGAGATTTAGTACAACAATTTTTAGTATTGTACTAGTTGCTTTTGGGAGAAACCTAATATTATTTTGTTCTTGTGATCAATGCAATATGTTCCAATTGCAGATAAAACAAATACCTTTTCATATTTTTACCTTTGATTGATTGATGAGCACATGATGATATTTGTCAAACCATTAGAATTGAATGGTGAGGACATATTAGGTGCAACATTTAGAAAGTGGTCTTATGCATGCCACTATAAATAATGGAATCAAGATGTATCTATTTGGTGCATGGCTTTCATGGTTTAACAAATGTTTGATTGGAATTGGATTTATGTTGAGATAATCTTCAACAAAACTTTCGTTAGACAGATGTAATACTTGTGATTGGTTGTTTGATCACATGCAAAGTAGATTTTTGTATGAATACCCCCTAAAGTGATGAATCAATAATGGAGCTAATGAAAAATTGTGATGAGTTGATTGAAAGAATATTATGGTAACAAAAAGTAGAAAAATGAGGAAACCAAGGATGGAAATAGAAGATGAATCTGAAAAGGTTTGAAAAAAATGAAGATGATGTGGTGAGGATTGGTTTGTGTAGTAGTGTGTGAACCAGGTTTGCATAGTAGTGTGCAAACCAAGTTCACACATGTGGGTGCAAACTAGGTTCACACAATAGTACGTAAACCATGTTTACACATGTGGGTGCAGATCTACAAATTTTGAGAAATAAAACCCTTTTTCACATTTGCGAGAATCATTTGTACTATGCAAACTTGAGAGGTGAGGAGTGAGAGAGAAGTTATGAAGTAGATCACTATTGAGATATCAATTTATAGCTGATATGGTGGGTAGACGTGCGAGCACTAGTAGCAGGGCGATATACCAACGGTAAGTGCACAAAAATCCTAGGTGTTTGATTTGCGTAAATTTTTGAAAAGTATAAGAATGTGTGTTTGAGTGTAAATGAATATTTACATATTTTGTTTGATTAAAATGTATGCACAAATTGTGGTAATGGCAAAATGGGTATCCAAATGTGGCATATATGTTATGTTTTGACCGTTGGATTGTGATGTTTGACTTGTGTCTCATGTTACGTGTTGTTGAGATTTGACTTTGCTTTTCTAAATGATTGATGTGTTGTTTTTGAGATCTGAACAATTTTTTATTGCAAAAGGGAAAAATGGGTTTCCAAAAAGTTTGTTTGTTTATTGTTTTGATGGTTTTATTGCTATGTTATTGTGTGCCTTAGAGTGCATGCCTATGAGGTTTGAATATGTGTTTTATGTATGTTAGATGCAATGTTTTTTGGATTTTGAGCAAAATTTCACCATGAAAATGCATAATAGGTATCCAAAAATGCCCTCTATGGAAGGTTTGAGTAGCATTGTGTGAACCAAGTTTGCACATGTGGGTGCAAACCAGGTTCACATGTGGGTGTGAACCAATTTTTTTTGTATGATGCATGATGAATGATGTGTGCATGTGATGAATGTTTCTTTGTAAAAATGATGACGAATTTGTATACATGTCAGACTGATGAAATATTTGTATGGTGTGTGGGAATGGATGCACGTGAGGAAGATTGATTTAGGACATCACATGTAAAATTTGAGAGGTAGCCTAGGGGATGCATGGATAGAAGCAGATGGGAAGTGGATGGTCACTATGGGCATTAAGAGCCTATGGGAATTGCAAAGTGTGCATGTTAATAGGGCCTATATGTATCATTTGTATGAGAGGTGGGACCCATATAGAAACACCTTTCGTATCCCAACAATGGAGATGATGATCACACTAGAGTATATATATAGGATATATTGGTTGTTGATAGATGGTATTACGGTGAGGGTGATAGTAGATGATGGGAAGGTTGAGATATTATAGCGGATATTTGGTTATTGTTGGGGAGAGGTATAGCATGAGAAGGGGGTGTATTATGAGAATTATTGGAAGGATAAGATGTTTTCCAATCACCATTGCATGACGATGCTTATGATAGTGAGCTATACTTTGCAAGATAGTTCAAGGGTAAAATTTCCATGGAATATGATGGGCATAGTGTGCAATTTGGTGGAGCATGAGGCGATATTTGCATGGGAAATTGCACTACTAGCATAGGTGTACAAATATTTGTATGATATTGTGAGGATAAGGTGATTTAGATTGAGTATTAGCCCATTGTTGTATGTGTGGGTGTGGGAGCACATCACAATGGAGTGGCCCACGAGATTTCCTTATAAGGTGCATGCATTGATGGGAGATTGTGTACCTTATATCCTAAAGTGGTGTATGGATATGAAGATGCAAGTGAAGTGGGGGTATGAGTGGGATGATCTACTTTGGAGAGGGATGCTAGATAGTTTATGTCCCAAGCATATCCTATGGAGACCTTGGAGGGGAGGTGTTGTATAGGATGAGGATGAGGAGCAGTTAGGGAAGATCCACCATGGGAGATGTTTAGTGGTATGGTATCAATGGTAGGTTGAGCACTTTCCTTTCAGTAGAGTGATGCAGTAGTTCTAAGTATGGTAGGGGAAACCAAATTTTCTTGTCATTATACGAAGGATGGATGTAAAGTAGAGAGTATGACCTGTAGTACCTCCCTTAGATATGTTTATGAATATACCAATGGTTATCCCTAAGGTGGATGATATGGGGATGACTTTAGAGAATGATATATGATGGGTGATGCAGAGGTGGTAGCTAAGAGTAGGGGTAGCACATGAATGGGTGGATATGGTATTACCTACAACTAGTGTATAGGCACCAAGAGGACCTGTACCTATGCCAAATGTAAATTTAGAGGAGGTGGTGGAGGATCCTCTTTGATGGTAGAGGTAATTTTAGGATGATGAGGTGAGAACTCCTATAGTTGGATCACCAAAATGATAGGAGAGTGGTGGAGGTCAACCACTAGATGAGGTTGTACCAATGGAGGAGGTGGTGGGAGGATAGGTTAACTGAGTGTGAGATGGATTAGGAGTAGAGCAATATGAGGTGAGAGTATAGTTTACAGTTGAGCAGGCAAGTAGCATAGAGAGGTATGTGCAACTACATCACCAAATGGTGGTGGCTATGAGAGATGTGACATAGTTGGCCATAGAGAGGGATGCATTGCATAGAGAGTGTGAGGATATACAAGCAAAACTTGTAGAGGAGTAGGCAAGTCATGCAAAGTTTATGGGATATCTATGATACTAGGTACAAGAGACCATGGCTTTGGAGGAGAGGGTGAGATCAAAGATCACAGTGTTATAGGAGAGTCTACAGCTAGCATAAGAGGCATAATGAGGTGGAGGTAACATACCTACATGAGGAGATAGAGAGATATCAACATGCACAAGTGGAGGTAAAGAGAGTTAGGATGGTAGATGAGTAGTCTAGGGTTGATGTGATAGGCTTACAAGCTAAAATAGATCATTTATAGTGAGCAAACAATTATTTTTCGAGGATGTACATAGAGGAGGTATCGATGAGGGTGTAGTTTGAGGTGTGGTTGACATTATATGGCCATGGGATCCCAAAGTATGTAGGATCATAATCAAGATCATTATCATGATCTTGTACATACTCATATTAAATTCTATAGAACACCCATTATATGGTACCGATAGAGCTGAGGATGGCAATGTCAGTAGCCTCATAGTCAATGGGAGGTGTCCCAGGGTTTAGAAGGGTATCCAAGGAGTGGAGAGTAGAGGTGACATTGATAGTGTAGGAGGGGAGTGGGGAGACTCCTAATGGGCAATAGTTATCAAATGTACTACTAGTATTATGGATTAATGTGGTGGCTAGATGTCCAATTGTAGATGTGTATTATGTACACTTGATTTTTGTAGCCCAAGGGAATTTTTTTCATGATATATATATATATATATATATATATATATATATATATATATATATATATATACATATGTGGTTCTATTTGTGGCTTGATTTACATGTGTTATGACTTGTGTGGATGAATGATTATGTAGGATTATGTGTATGTATAATGTAAGAAATGGTAAATGTAAGTGAATGTAATGTGGAAGAATATGTAGAAGTAGGTATTAATGTGTATAGGACGTGATGTCATTGTATATTTAGAGTAACCAATAATAATGCAAATATATATGTATAAATATGAGTATATGTAGAGTAAAGAATGCATGAGGAGTAAATAAAATGACTAATATGTAGATGAAGTGTATGAGATGGGTGAAATTCATGTCAGAAGCACTTGCATTGTTGCAAAACTAGTGGTAATGTAATACATTCCATTATATGAGATATGTAGGATGGAAAAAGAGAGTTTTGCTGTAAATTTAACTACCATAGTTATAACAATCAAACCCTGTGAAAAATTGAACAAAGTTCAACAACAACTCATAACTATCATGACTGAAAGGAAGTCTAGGACCAGTGTGTGCGATGAGTGATGTTCATTTATCAATTTTGAGGGAGTTAGGACTAACTTTTTGTAAACTTAGTCAACATAGCTAGCTCATCCGTGAGCACACAATGATATATACAAAATAATATCGCTAATATGACAGATGTGTCACCACTTGTAAGACTATTCCACTGCTAGGTAGGCTCTTGAAACCTATTTATAGGGATGAAAATTCACCCCATGATGTTATGTTAAACCAAAGGACCAAAGATATTCAAGCATTTTTGTTGTACTCTTGGAGGATTTATCTTTTGTTTTCTACCCCTCTTCCTTTTAATTCTATTTTTGTGGTGCTCTTTTCTCTTGTTTTTTTGTGGGCATTAGCTTTTGTTTTCTACCCATTTTCTATATTGTATTATGCTTATCCCTTTTTTTATCCCTAGGTTTTATGTTAATCACACAAATTATAGGATGAGAAGGAGAAACCGTTCGCTAATTGGTGATGTCTATGCAAGGTTTTATCTTCCCTAGACTCAAAATTCACTTAAGATGTGAAATGTGTGAGTGGTCCATGAGATAAATAAAACCAACCAAGGGAAGCTATGAGAAGCATGAGAAATTATCAACTAGAGGTGATGTTTGATTTACCTAACTAGTGCATGGTTAAATCATGCAAAACTCTGTACAATCCATGATATTGAAAAGGGGAGTGGATATTCAAGCGGTGATGCTAAAAAGTATGTGTTTAAATCTGTTATGAGTACATTTATAGATTTGAGAATGTACAAGTATGAATGTGGATATAATGATATACATGTGGATATGTGATGGAAAATATTGAAAGAAATGTGCATGGAGGAAAATATGTACAAGAGGAATTCATGGAACTAAAGGATGATGACATTGGGAAATGTCATGAAAGAGGTGAATAGATGAAAAAGAGGGTGACAAGGAGGGGAGAAAATTAGATGTAGTTGCCCCAACATGGGGTATGTGTAAGAGGTGGAGGAGATGAATGCAAAATAAGAATGAGTATGATTGCTCATATCAAGAATAGTGACAAGCAAAAGAGATGATGGACAAAAGAAAATTGTATGAAGCATATTGGAAGGAATGAAAGAAACAAAGGAGGAAATATGAATAAAATAAAGGAGAAGAAGGGAAATTTAGCATAGGTATGTAGTCGCTCGAAGTGTGATCGTAAAATTATGCAAAATAACAAGAAAATGAGAAATGAATAAGGGAAATTCAATGCAAGTATGTAGCTGCTCGAAGCGTGACCATACAACAATGGAAAATAACAAGAAAGGAGATATATCACAAGTATGAAGTCACTCAAAGCATAACCATACAACAATACAAAATAACAAGGGAGATATATAAGGTAAATATAGCATAGGTATGTAGCCGCTTGAAGCGTAACCATACAATAGTGTAAAATACCACAAATGGGAACATGGTGTCCTGAGTGAAGTAGAGGATCTTATTCAACAAGAATGTCAAGAATGATAGTCGAATTTACCAACAAGTAAAGCACTGTAAGTTCGAAGGCTAGGAGTATTCCCGTATCTTTTTTTAATGTGTATATGGTGTAATGTGTACAATATATAGGATCCTTAGTAAGGAATGTTCATCAACAACCTTGGGCTGGTTTTTGTAAAATGTTTTGGGTCAACCTGTAAAACCTGATATTAATGCTATAGCATATTATCTACCAAAAAAAATACAATATTGCAAAATAAAAATAATAATAGAATGAAGGGGGAGGAAAAATAAGGATATAGGGGGCTAAACTAAGGATGTGAGGAGTGGTGAAGCTTAGGTCATGAATGACTAGGTATAGTGGCAATACAACTAGTGTCCATATAGGTTGTGTGGTTGTGTAGTTGCTAGAAGTAGTGAGGTGTATAAGTCAACGATGTACATGATGGAAGTATTCCCGTGTGTATTGTTTAATGTGTACAATGCATGTGCTAACGAGATGATAAATATGCATAACTATGATGGTATGTACAATGATAAGTGAGTTATACCTAACATAGTTAGGAATTGAATGCATAAAGATGAATGATGTTAATCGGTTCAATTTCCATAAGACCTTAAATATTAACCAATAGATAGGCCCTAAAACTAAATTTGTGAGTGATAATGTAAGCACCTAGCCAATTGGGTGTAAATTTATCACGTAGCTATCAAGGTTGGCTAGTGATTTATTGGTTTTATTTAAGAACCAAATCACTGATTTGGAACTCTCATTGGTGTACCTTATTGTTGTAGGTACAATGGAGATGGTCTTGGTAAACATGAGTGTGTTTGATGGTATGAATGTAATGTTCATATAGGAGGGTTAGTTGGTCAATTCTGGCTTGATGAGCAGTATCATCATTGATGAATTCTTTAATTGAGATGCATAAGGATGGTATATCAAGCTCTAGGGGTATAATGGCCTCAACATCATAGACCAGAGAAAAGGGTGTTGTCCCATTTGGGGTATGAATGCTCATTTGATAGACCCACAAGGCCAATGGCATTTAATTATTCTAATCAATATGAGACTACGATAATTTTGTGAAATACTGTGTAGATGGTTTTATTGGTAGCTTCTATTTGGTTGTTACCCTGAGGGTAGTATGGAGTAGAGAAGCTATGATGGATGTTGAATTTTGTGCATAATGCATGTAAATTCTTCTTTTGAATGGTATACCATTGTCAAAAATTATCTACAAGGGGATTCCAAAGTGGTATATGATGTGTTCAGTGATGAATATCACAATTTTGGCTCCTATGGTCTAAACAAGCAGGATGGCTTTAACCTACTTTATGAAATACTCAGGAGAAGTGATGATGAACATATGGTTATTGGATGAAGTAGTCATGATTTGTCCAATAAGATCTAAACCCCATTGTGATAAGGGCCACATGGATTGGATGGATTGCTATTCTTGTGAAGGCAAGTGTGTGATATTGACATGTTATTGACACTTGATGCATCATTTAACATACTCACAATAATCATTCTCTATTTTGGGCCAATAGTATCCCATGTGTAAGATGCATTTGGTAATGGCCATGCCACTAAATTTGCCATCGCAAGTTCCATCGTGGATTTCTTGAACCACTCATTGAGCTCCCCGTAGTTTGAGGTAATGCAGAAGGATGCCATCATGATTGTGGAAGTAGAGGATGTCCCTCAGTAGCATGTAGCAATTCACCCTTTATTTGAATTCTCTATGATGAGAATGAGGTAAATTGCAAGGGAGAAAACCTAACTTAATTTAATCCTTAATTTGAGAAAACCAAGGATTAAGTGGCTCGACGTGGATGGCATTGATGTCGTTATCATTGGTAGGGAGTGAGGGTGAAATGGTAGATTGGGATAAGGTGTGAATGAACACATGCATCATGTTAGAGAGTGGATTCTATGGTACTAGATATCCTAGAGAAGCCATGGTGTCTAGAAATTATTAGAAGAGTGAGGGGTGGCCTCAATATCATACCACTCGAGCTGGGTGAGTAGCTACAAAGTGATTTGTTTGTACTATTGAAGTACAAGATAACAACATTATCATAGTTCCTTGACTTGGTTAATGATAAGGAGAGTATCACCAAATATCTAAAGGCATATGATGTGCATAGAAAGTGCTTGCTTTAGGCTAAGAATGAGAGATTCATATTTAGTATTGTTTTTTCTTTTTACATGGTGGAATCAGTAGCCGCCATGAATTCGAGCATGATGTCTAGTTTTTATAGCCGCCACAGTATTTTGTGTTGTCTGCCCCAGAAATCGTCACACAGATCTTCACATAGTCCACCCCTATAACTGCCATGACACAATCATTTTAATCCTTTTACGCCATTGAAAGCACCAGGAAATGGACAAGCGTTCAGTACAGTGAGGCCCGATATTTGAACCTTGGACCTCCGCCCTGCTTATGGGGTTTGGATGAACCAATTGGTCTATACCTTAGAACTAAATCAATAAATTTTTCAATGAGTTTACACATGTTTTTATGAGGGGTCATGGTCCTCTCATACTGAGTGGGGTTTAAACCTTTAACCTCTCAAATAAAGGCTAAGGCCTTTACCACTACAGTAAGCTTGCAGCTTCATATTCAGTATTGTTGTTTATGAAGGGGAACCTAATTTAAAGGAGAAGGGCAATAGTTCCCCATCGAGAGTGAAAAATATGATCCTAGAACCCCCAACATGTGTACAATTGGAGCCATCGAAGAATAGCATCATATCGCCTAGCACTTTTGGTTCTACATATTATTTGGATTCAATGATGTAAAAAATAGAATTATCAAGTTGGATGAGGAGCAGTTGGTCCTCCTATAATGGTACCTCCACAAGTTGGTTCACGATCACTTACCCTTTAATGGCCTTTTGGGAGAATAATTGAAGGTCAAATTTAGTAAGGATCATGATCCATTTAGTGGTGTGAGTTATGATAACCCTTATTCATCATGTATCACAATGGATTATCATGAGTGATTACAAATGTTGTATGGTTGAGCATGTAGTGGCATAACTTTTATATAGCAAAGACCACTGCTAGGCATAGCTTTTCCATATATCATATCTCATAACTGACCAAAGTATGGCTAACATAGTAGACTGTTTGCTCATGGTTGAGGATGTTCTTTTGGGCCAATAGTACTCCTAGTGTAAAATCCATGGAAAAAATGTATAGGAAGAATGACAAGTGTTGATGTGGTGGAGATAGAACTGATGATGAGGTAATATAAGCTTTGATTTCATCAAAGGCTTATTGGTAGTGAAAATCCCATTTTAAAATGACTCCTTTTTGCAAGAGGTGGTTAAATGATTTGCACTTGTTAAATAATTGGGTGATAAAGCGATGAATAGCTTATATTTTGCCCTATAGGCTATGCAGTTGCTTGAGATTCATAGGGGGAGGTATCTCGATGATAGCCTTGAATTTTTTGGGGTCAACTTCCATGCCCGATTGAGAGATGATGAATTCCAAGATCTTGCTTGAAGTAACACCAAAGACACACTTATTTGGGTTTAACCACACATTGTGTTCAAGAAGGCAATCAAAGATTTTATGAAGGTCTACAAGATGTTGTGAGCACTCTTTAGATTTGGAAATAATATCATCAACGTAATATTCTACAATATTGTGCATGTAGTCATGGAAGATATATGTCATAACATGTTGGTAGGTTGCCCCAACATTTTTGAGGTCAAAAGGCATGACCTTATAAAAAAAGGTCCCCTAGGATGTCGTGAAGGAGGTCTTGTGTTGATTAGCTAGATTAATCTTGATTGGGTTATAGCTAAAAAAGTTATCCATGAGAGATATCATTTCTTGACCTGCTATAGAATTGACCAATGTATCAATGTTGGGGAGTGGGAAATTATCCTTGGGATAAAATTTGTTTAGATCCCAAAAATTAGTGCATACATGGACATCCCTTGTGGGATTTGGTACTGGGACCATGTAGGACACCCATTTTGGTAATCAATTCGTTGTATGAACCCCACATCAATAAGCTTTTGAAGTTCATATTTACCATTAACATGATCATGGGATGCATGCATCGTAATTTTTTCTTGATGGGCTTGGTTCTCTCATCAAGTGTAAGGTTATGGATTACTAGTGATGGGTCGAGTCCAAGCATGTCCATGTAGGACCAAAAAAATACCTTGATGTACTCCTTAAGAAAGGAGGTAAACAAGGTACACTCCTCTAAGGAGTGGCTGGTAGTTATTTAATGATATGGGGGTTGGTAGGATCATTAACAATATCAACATCAATAGTTTCTTCCACAAGTATGTGGGAACCATCTTGGAGTTGAGTAGGAATAGGGATGATATGGAGGTCATCAATGCCTCAAGTAAGTCAAAATAATAATATAGATATACATATGTATGGTTCATCCAAGGGTTATGGGGTAGAGTAGATTGTGAAGGAGTATTTGCGATATGCAACATGGATGGTGACAGTAAGAAATATTGTGATAAGGGAGTAGGTGATATGTGAGTGAAGTCAATGAAGTCTGGGTTGGGTGCATCTATTTGATATGGATGAGATGTGTAGAAAATAGGGGTGAATAAGTCAATGAAAAATATATTAATGGAGGTTTTCAATACTATGGGAGATATAAAGCATGGGGATGAAGACTCAGAATGATGTGCATGGCATGTTAGATTCAACGAAGTTCATAAAACCACAGGTGGAGAATGAGGTTGAGCCTTAGAATGGTGAATCTGTTGTTGGTTATGCAAAGATATATATGAATGTATAGGTAATGGAAAGGAAGGTGGAAGAATGTGATATGAGTGAGGAGTGAGGGAAAGGGTAGAAAAACTATTGACCAAATCATCAATGAAGTAGGTGGATGTGGCATCAGAAAGCGGTGACTCCTGAAAGAATGTACATGGTATGTTGATGGTGGAATGGGAGGATGGACAATCATAAAGTACATCGATTTAAATTTCATATTCTAATGAGTGCATAAAAACTACTAAAGGATGAAGAATGAGCTCTTGATGTTCATATTTTAGATAGTGAACAACTATAGGACGATATACCAAACCATATTTATCCGTAGGTAGTTGAACGTAGGGGTTAATAGGCATCCATAAGCCTTGTTTGTAAAATCCAAACCCAAAATCATACCAATCAAAATATTGAAGATAGTGTAAAGCAAAGTGTGGATTCGACATGTTGTCTAAGGTATCACAAAAGCTATATTATGGCAACAAGGTAGAGTTGTTGGGAGTGATGAATTAAGGCCCACATAAATGAAATTTGTATGATTTAGTGGCATGATGGTATAGATGGTTAGTAATAAGATAGAAGGGTGATAAAATTTATGGATAGATTGGATTATGAGAGGATACACATAAGCATCATGAATATTATATTCATCAGGACCAAAATTGGTCACAAAAATGGATACCTATGGTGAAGTATGATGTGGTGAATGAGGTGGCGATTCTGAATCCGAATATGAAGAAGAGAGTTGGGAGTCATGTATGGTGGTATGAGAATATTGGAATAGTTGGGCATCTAAACAGGAGGCTCTTTGTTCCCAATCATGAAATTTAGTTGTGATGCAAGTGATAGGATGAGTAGCATGTGGAAACTATGATGCAGGGTGAGCACGAGTCACATTGCGAGATGAAGTGAAATATTAAGGTTGAGGATGGAATAGGAGTGGAGGTGTATGAGGAGTAGGAAGGATAGGAGTATCTATATAATATGGGTGATATGGAGTAGGAAACCACAAATAAGGTATCATGAAAGGTATGAAAGTAGTAGGGGGATTTATAGAAGAAGATGGATGAGATGGAGAAGGATACCACAAAGAAGGTGGGAAGAAAGGTAAAAATATTAGGGGGATTTGTAGAAGAAGATGATGATATGTGGAAATTAGATACAGGGGAATGTGTGCACATCCCAGGTGAGAGATGTGAGGATGAGTTAGGTGATAGAGTAGAAGTGGATGTCTCTACCTGATGATGTGAAGGAGTAGGAATGACATGGGTAGAGGATGATGATGGAATATTTGTGATGTTGTAAAACTTGAAAGGATCATCGTCGATGGGAATACAATGGACTAGTTCATCATGCATGTATTTGATATGATGATGTAAGGTAGATGTGAACATATTACATATTATAGATCCATGGATGTCCAAGTAAAATATTGTATTGCATCTCACCTTAAATGATATGGAATAATGTGGACATGATCCTTACACCTAATTGGATGGGTATAATGATGAAACCTACTATAGGATGCATAGAACCATTAAAATATTGAAGGTCGAGTGATGGTGTAGTAAAAATTAGTTGGTGGAATATGAAGGTGATGAAGGGTAGCAATAGAGATAATGTTGATGGAATAACCAGTATCAATGAGGACACATTTGTAAGTCATTTGTAAGTGATGTCATTAATGGTCACTTGGATGTGTAGCAAAGGATTAGCTCTTTCACCCATAAGCTCAATATTTTTGTGATTATGGAATCTGATCAAAGGTTGCATGCATCGAGGTATGTTCCCAATAAAATTTACAAATGCATTGGTATAATTGGTTTAAATTTCAATGGAGTGAAGAATATCATTTAAAGCTTTGCAGTGAGGGTGAGATTGTTGTAAAATATCAAATATGGATAATATAGCCAAAGCATTGCACAACTAATGAGTGAGACTACCACAAAAAAATTATGATATTATGTGGTAGAGGTGGTGAATCATTTGATGTGGTGGGTGAGTGAGGAGAAGTAAATTATGGTGTATATGAAGTAATGGATGCATCCTGACATGATGGATAACATTGATTATGAGTAGTAAGGTTAATCATGCAAACCACTTTGTGTGTGAGAGGATCATGGTGGACATGATTGCCTTATCTTGATTGAGCTTGTTGAGTGGGTTGAGTTCCTTGAGGATTAGTCCCCCCATGTTTAGGTAATAGGTTTTAATAAATACCCCAATTTTTATTTTGGGGTGCAAGTGGATTTAAAACTTGGTAGTACCATGATCGATAAGATATTGTACCAATCTATGAAAGGAGCAGCAAGACCCAATATCATGATTGTGCTGATGATTGTAAGTATAAAAGGCATGTTCATTGTATCCATGAGGTTTGGGTTGAGTTGGGTCTACGGGTCTAATGTCAGGTAATGTAATATGACCAATGTCAAAAAATATTTGGAATGAAACTGGTAGAAGCTCAAAAAGTGGAGCCCAAGTGCATTTGGGCATTGAGGATGAAGACTGTAATCTTGTTGTGGATTAGATGGAGGCAACACATTAGTATGAAATATATTTTTTTGTGGATGGGGTCGTGAGATCAACGAAGTGGATGGAGAGGCCACTACAACTTGATTGGTTTGTGGTGGCTTGGAAAAAGGGCAGATTAGGAGCATTGTGATTGAAGCAAAAATTTTATGGATAGGATGTTTTTGATGAAGTTTTATTTTTCTAGATTGGACTTTGATGTCCTTGATTTTCCTGATCAATGGCTTCATCAAATGTGCAACTTTTATGGAGTTGCAAGGGCGTAGAAATGTGTTTGTGGTAACTTTTAGCAAACTGTGTGATAATTTCAGTAGGCAGGAGGCTATAGTTTGGATCATGAATGACCGATATCCACAAAGAAATGAAATCCATGATAGGCTCATCATTATCCTATCGTAAGGCATGGACATGAAAAAAATTCATTTTTTTCTTGATGTTGATGGAAAAGTATTCTAGAAATGAGTTAGCCAGTTGTTTGAACATCAATAGGCTATGACATGGGAGAATGTTGTACCAATAGAGGTCTTGTTCCCTAGGTGAAAGAGCAAAAGTACACAACATGAGGGGATCACTATTGTGAATCTAGTAGCATTTGAATAAATAATTGTTGATATATTCACGAGGATCATATTTACCCTTATATTTATTGAATTTTATGTTGAGCAAGGTGCATAAACAGTTTTGTCATTGTTGTCAACTCAGACAGATAGATCAATTGTTGTTGCAGTGGACAGATGTTCAGAGGTCTGCCAGAACAGGTACAGTAAATTTCCAAGAAGAAAGAAGTGGCCCAGATTCAAAAAAATCAAAGAAAAAGACAAGTAAGAAAACTGTTGCGATATCGCGACATGTTTTATGTCGCGATTTCGCGACATGTCGAGTTTTCGCTGAGGAGAGAGAAAATGTGCCACGATTTCATGACAAAATCAAGGAGAGAGAAAATGCAGAAAAACTATCACGATTTCGCGACATGTCGAGTTTTAGCTGAGGAGAGAGAAAATGTGTCGTGATTTCGCGACAAAACCAAGGAGAGAGAAAATGTAGAAAAACTATCACGATTTCGCGACATGTCGAGTTTTCGCTGAGGAGAGAGAAAATGTGTCGTGATTTCACGACAAAATCGAGGAGAGAGAAAATGTGGAAAAACTGTCGCAATTTCGTGACATGTCGAGTTTTCGCTGAGAAGAGAGAAAATGTGTCGTGATTTCGTGACAAAATTGAGGAGAGAGAAAATGCGGAAAAACTGTCGTGATTTTGCGACATGTCGAGTTTTCGCTGAGGAGAGAGAAAATGTGTCGCGTTTTCGCGACAAAATTGAGGAGAGAGAAAATGTGGAAAAACTGTCGTGATTTCGTGACATGTCGAGTTTTCACTGAGGAGAGAGAAAATGTGTCCTGATTTCGCAACAAAAATGAGGAGAGAGAAAATGTCGAAAAACTATCACGATTTCGCAACATGTCAAGTTTTCACTGGAGGAGAGAGAAAATGTGTCACGATTTCGCGATATGTTCCATTTTTGCAGGCGTCGAGTTTTTGCGAGAGGAGAGAGAAAATATTGTCGCGATTTCGTGACATGTTCCATTTTCGCGGGTGTCGAGTTTTCACGGGAGGAGAGAGAAAATGTTGTCGCGATTTTGCGACATGTTCCATTTTCATGCCAGCTTGCCAAGAAGAAGACAAAAAGATGTCAGAGCAGCAGTTCTGCTGTCAGAGAAGCAGGTTCGGCTGTCAGAACTGTAAATACGCAGGTAAGGTGTGATAGAGCCATAAAAATGTAGGTAAGACGGTCAGAGCTGTAAATAGAAAGATAAATCTGTCAGAACATCAGATTTACTTATAAAGAGTCACAAAAGCTGTCAGAGCAGTAAAGTGGACAGATAAGTCTGTCAGAGACACAAGTAAGATTTTAAGGCCATTAATAGCATAGTATGTTGTGCTGTAAGTATGCTTTACATGCACATAAAGTTAGGGTTAGGTTTGAGCTCTACACGTGGCAAGAGTATTGTGACTTGCCAGATAAAAAGAAAAAGGTGCTGTGAAAGCTAATTAATTAAGAGAATATTTTGCTGAGAAAAATATAGAGAGTATTATGCAGAGAGTACAGCGTGTATTTTACAGAGAAAATACCACAGAGTATTGTGCAGAGAAAGTACAGAATGTTGTAAAAGTTCTGTAAAAGTACAGAACAGAGTTCTATAAAAGTACAAAACAGAGTACTGTATAAGTACATAACAGTGTACTATAAAAGTTCTATAAAAGTACAGAATACTATGTTGTGAAAAGTGAACAGAGAGATTTTTGCTATTAAAAGTGAACAAAGAGCTTTGTGCTGTGAAAAGTGTAGAGAGGATATTGCAGTAAAAGTACAGAACAGTGTACTGTAAAAGTACATAGCAGTGTGTTGTAAAAGTATAGAAGTCAGTGTTGTAAAAGTATAGAACAGAGTGCTATAAGAAAGAATAGCAGAGCTATAAGAATATGAAGTTTTTGTTTTAAAGGATTTAGACCAGTGAGGGTCTTGTTGTAGAGAAGGCATTTTTATGTCAAAAAATTCTGTTCAAATCTGAAGTCCAAGTTGGTGCTTGGCATTAAGGGGTTGGTGCTCCTTTCTGTTGGTGCAGATAAATTGTTTGTAAAGTTGATGCTTTGCAAAGGCTGGATTTGGATGGGTGTCCAAGCAGTCTAATTTTTGAGGAGTAGCCAAATCTAGTGAACCTCGATAAATCTTGTGTTGTGGATTGTTCTCTTGTTTATTTGCTGTATCTGTTTTCAAGTTCTCTCTGCTTAAGTTTGAAAGAGTTGTAGATCTATTTTTAAATTGCTACACTGATTCACCCCCCCCTCTCAGTGTCATTGTGTGAATATCATTTTAGAATATCAAAATGATAAGGATAAGGAGGAATGAGAACTGAAGGATGAATGGGTTCATTGTAAATCTCACTATATGTGTTTTTTTGGGGCCCATAGCCAGTCATGCATAGATCCAATATTTTGATTTATTCTTGTATAAGTTGCAGTTTAGTTGATGGGGCTTGTTAACTCACAAAAAGCTAACCATATTTTGGGAGCTAAATTTACACTTAAACTTGGGGCACATAAGGTGGTGCACCCCAAATTAGCCTTATGGGATCCACTCCAATGGAGCGCACTCAAATTAACTTGAGTGCAAAGTGTGTGCTTCCCTAATCCAGGTTATGTGCTCCATACAATGGAGCACAAAGTACCCTGAGTGGGTGCACAAGGTTGTGCATCCACCTCTAGCCCATGCATCCCATTAGGGAATGGGGTACACAATGTCACTTAGGGGCGCACAAGGTAGTGCACCCCACCAAAATATTGTGTGATTCCATGGGGAGGTGGAGCGTGCAACAGTCCCTTGGGGCGCACAAGGTTGTGCACCCAACATGCTCCAAGGAGTGAAGCGTGCATAACCCCTTTAGGGCACACAAGGTCATGTACCCCACGCTCTCCAAGGATTGTATTGCACATAATTTCATGAAGGGTGCACAACCCATGTACCCTGAAGTATCCATATAGTCCACTACAATGGAGCACACAATAGATCATAAGGGCATGCATTTCTATGCACACCTCGAAGCCCAATGTGCACTCCATTGCAATGGATTGTACTAAGTCCCTTGGAGCACACAATTCATGCACTCCCCCTCTAGCTAATGTGCTCCACTCTCAAATTGGAGCTCATAACCTCTACCAGGGCACACAAGGTTGTGCATCTCATCCCAAGTCGGCATACCCCTCCCATTAGGGTACGCAAGTGTCCAAGTCGAGCATACAAGGTTGTGTGCCCACCTTGGAGTTATGTGCTCCACTACGATGGAGTGCACGAGGTCTATAAGGGTGCACAATATATGCACCTCATTGAGTAATGTGTGCTCCACTCTCTTGGAGTGCACGAAGGTCAAGCGGGTGCACAATCCTATACATCCACCTTGAAAGTTGTGTGTCCTACTCCCCAATGAAGTGTACGTGCTAAAATTAATATCGACACATCTCAAGTAAGAGTATACCTACCTGCACCATGCCATCATCAATCCTAAGCTACCACATATCCCAACCATTGTCTACAGCCGCAATTCACCCATTAGTATGAGAAGGTAGCAGTTGACGTGGCATGCCCGACCAATCTCGAAGCTCTTGGAAAGCAAAAATGTGCATGCACCATCTATCATATTTAATGCACATATTCTAAAATGGAAGGTGGTGGCCCTATTTTGTACCATCCATGCATGCAGAGTTACCCATCGATGAGGTCGAGTGCAGAGTGAAGTATGGAGAATGCAGAGGAGATATTATAGTTGGGAGGTAAATTTTTCATTGTTATTTGAGAAAGATGGTGTCTACCAGCTCTTCAATCCCTGAGACATCAATTATTCAATGAATAACTAGTACAATTATTGGGACATGGCTCATAGACAAGAGGTAAGGAAGTACACAGAACCCTAAGACATTTGAGGATTTACCTAATACCTGCAGAGATATCATCGAGGAGCAACAAAAATAAGTAGAGGGGATCACTATTTATGCATTCGACCCCATGGAAGAGGATAACCAATGTCACTCGATGCTCCTAAGAGACCTCTATGCATGGGCCTATCGAGATAGCACCAGGCCAACTCCTATGTGCAAAAAGTGGAGTACGAACCTGGGATGGTTAACCTATCCAAAGGTGTACCATTCCTTTGATATGCTAGTATGTCTTGCAGTTTCTTACGACTCCAGAGCACATACCATTCACGATTTCAAAATCTAGGTAGTGTCCTGGGTGTCAGTTGATAAAATTTGATAGGTTTTTAGCCTAGCCACCACTTCCAGGGTGGTATATTTTAAGGCATTGACCCTCTAGGCCAATTATATGATGAATAATACATTCCCTCAGAACCTATTGAAGAAGGGGAATATGAGGTTAGCATATTTCCCTTTCAAAAAATTCATGCTCTATCCCTAGGCATAATATTTTTCCGACATGATCAATCTAGCCCTAGGAGTGAAGGACTTGGAGCCAATCACTAAGGAGGTGATGTTTTTAATCCTCCAATGCAACAGAATAGAAAAAAATCCTCTTTACCAATGGGAGGATATTATCAGTGATAATATGGATGAAGAACTGTGACTACTGTAGGAGGCCATATTGGCTGATAAGAGGGAGATGCCTCATTTCTTGTACTACTCATTTTTTATTCACTTGTTTGTAGCACAATTGGATAAAGCCTTAGTGGCCCATATGGGGGGGTGAATGCATCCATTGTACATGATCGGATGCTATGCATCTAGGAGTGGTGTTCTAGCTGTACAACATTCTTTGAGAAGGTCCTATTCATGGTACATTTCCGGTTGTGTGGAAACTTCCCAGATAGAATTGGGGCATGGGTTAGAGATTTCCTACACAAGGAGAAAGTGGGAGATTACTTCTACGTAGAATAATTTTCCTATATTAGGATATATGGATCAAAATTACCCCTAAAAGCACTACCATACCACTGCCCAACTTCCATTGCTATCCTGGAGATCACTCGACAGATGGCCGAAGAAGTAAAAATTAGACATCTAAGGAAGAAGGGACCAGTGAAGTGGTTGCCCATTCCTTGCACAATGGGCCATTACACCTATCTTGGTCACTTTGCCACGCTGCGGGCCATATGGAATATGGACACCTATTATTTCCCGGAGGTCACTTGGAGGGCCTATGACCTAGATGGCCACCACATGAGAGAAGTTACCAGCAAGTTGGCCCTCCTAGCGGTCACACATAGTGGTGACGATTTTGAAGATGCAATGCAACAGGCATTCAGGAACAACCAGACTTTGGACTTGGTTTGGAGGATGCCCAAGGATAAGCGACATTACAATGAATTGGAGGTTTTCAATGATTATAGCACTCAACTAAAATTGCACCGAAGCTTGCTAGTGGATAAGATGGCCCCACTAGTCCCATTGGTCCCTCTAGAAGAATTCAAAGATCTCACTCTTTAGATCGCTCAATAGGACTCTGACCTCTTCGAGGTCATGATGAAGATAGTTGATGAACATGCCAAGCTCCCTTCTTCTTCCAGCTCCCCCATTCTTTTGAAGGGAAGGATTTGGCCATTGGTCCATCTCAACAAGCTACCACATCATCGGTGCTAACATTGATAAGCCCACAAGAGTAGGGTCAATTGGCAAAAAATCAACGTTCCTTGTATTCTGCCACCCTGGTAATAAATCAAGAAGAATGTCAAGTACGACCCAAGGTAATAAAAAAGATAATGCAATCTAGGGTGTTGTCTAATATTTTAAGAGGCTATGAGGTGGAAATCCTCGTGCGATCCCCTACTCACAAAAAGGCTAGGATTAAATCCTTGGATCAAGGAGTGGAGAAGTTTACAATGGCAAGGGTCACTAATGCCTGCCAGTTCACCACCGATGAAGAGGACCAGATCCAGGACATGGAAGAACAAAGGTTCCCTAGCAAGGGGATAGTCAAGCATAGGAAGACAACTGGGCAAACAACCACTGACATGTCTACTGCTACATTTGAGATCCCTTTGTCACCTAGCATGGAAGAAGCCACTATTTATGTAATTAAGGATGTCATAAGAGCATATGCTGCACCTATTGAAATAATGAAATCCCATATGGCCTCTCAAGCACAGGTGGCGAAAGCAATAGAGAAAGAACTCAAAGAATTGAAAGCCAAGGCTGCATAAGTGGGGCCATTACATCTCAAGGTCAAGCAACTTTAGGAGGAATTTTATAAACTAAGAATACCTACTCCTTCCACTATGCAGGCTAATGTCCAGCTCAGGTCATCAAATGAACTTAAGAAATAGATGAAGGAGAAGATCAAAGAAAAAATGGGACATTTGGAGTCCATTCTGATAGACATATATGTTGTGAGGTGCGTAGTGGGCCTCATCTGGAAGAAATGAATAGATACAATTATGCCAATTTATAAAAGGTTCCAGGGTGACTATGTGCCTATTTCTAGGCTAATGACCACCCTATCATATGAATCTTTATGCTTCTTTGCAGAATAATACATTAAGGTATCCATATTTTTACAAAATGAGCAAAATTGGCTCCAATGGAACCAGGAGGTGGCAAATTCTGAGTATGAGGCCAACGATGAATTGGCCGATTGCAACCTCTCCATTGAGGACTTCGGGTGGGCCCTAGTTATTAAAGATTTTGTTTTCCAAAGGATCCAGGATTTTGATTTGGAATCTGGTGGTAGAATGTCTAAATGCTTCACAACTCTGGTGGAGATGGTAGACCGCCTATGTGAGTTTACAAATAATAATGTGCAGTGGGCCAAGGACCATATAACTGAGGCCATAGAAGATTTAAACCTGTTGCTCTTCTCCTTGACCTTTCATGATGAGGCTTGGGAATTCATTGATCAAGCTATTCAAAATTACAAGATATGAGTGGGACCCATCGCCACTGCCATACACGCACCAGGAGGTTCGTAGCTGCCAGCATAAGGCAATATATGTGGGGATGCATAAAATCCATATGTATGAAGGGAAACATGGGCTACGTACCCATTTTTGAATGCATCTCAAGTTTTGGTACAACACAATTTTTATAATGGAGCAGGTGGTTACGACAGTCGGCCAACCCACACTATATAGAGGAGAACACCACAATGGAATTTTTCTTATCGAACCTTTGAGAGAGAAAATATAGGTATAGCTTTGTTTATTTTTGTCATATTTTCCTTTGTGTTTCTTGTGTCTGTTTCTTACCGTCCTTCCTTCTGCCATGTCCAGGTATTACCAAGGAGTGTTGTTCACTGTGATCATTTCCTGTTGAACGTGCTGAGTTGGAGACTCTTACGTCACTACAATCAAGACAGAGAGGAATAGCCCCTTTGTTACATTATTCGAATGAGGTTTTATTGTATATCATTGGCATACAGAACTTGAACACTCTACCAGGCCTGCTTTATGTAAATCTCTTTATATTAATACAAAATCAAACTTGATTCCTAGCTCATCTTCTATGTTTATGGTTTATGTGTTGCTCATTCATGTGTTCTTACAATAAAAACCTATGAATTATGCTTTACGTTTCATCAGTTTAATCATTTTTTTTACTTTACATTATTTGAATGGTGGTGAGCATAAATTATGTTCAGGAAAATATTTATTTCTCTTCCATAAATTATCAATTTGGCAAGTTCATAAACTTTCGAGTGTCATGCATAGTATATGCCTGTAGTTTTGGGGAATAAATCCAATTGTACCTTATTTAGTTTGGTGGGGGATGTATGTGCATTTTGATTTCATCCAAACTAAATAAATCTAAGTGCAAAGAATTAAATAAATAAATTACAAACTAAATTAAAGTGCAAAAATTAAAATACAGAAAACTAAAACACACAGCTAAATTAATTAAAGTAGAAAAATAAAGCAGTAAACTAATCTGTTGAGTGGTGTTTTAACCCGATTGTGAAAACACACTCTCCTGTAGGATCCGAGTACTAAATCCTCTGCTTGCAAAGAAAAACGATTTCTCCAAGGTTTTTATTATGCTAATTATTGATTATCAAGGATGCTGTTTAAAATGAAATTCTAAGAACACCTTAGGGTTTGCAAGTGGATGTTAACAAGGGGCACTGTGGTTTATTAATTTCGAACTTTCAATGGACTCAAAATGAATAAAATCTGTATTAACCTTTAATTCTGATGGATTTTCAGTGATTTATTCAAACACGATGAATTAAACCGCTGAAAATAAAATATGGGTTTGAAAAGCAAAGCAAAATAAATAAAAACGTAAAATAAATTACAGTCAGAAAGTTGTCATTAATCGGATGAAACCAAAGATACTGAGGCTTTCTACATGCAACCTAACCTAATGAACCTACACATCCACACAATCCAAATAGGCCAGGTGCGAGTCTCGAGGGTTTCTGTGGTAATTCCAGAAAACAGGCATTCGCATGAAGCAACCAAGAGATCTTGCATTAACTTCACCTAAAAACCTAAGAAATCTAGAAGGAAAGATAGACATTAAATCATGCATGCAGAAGTAACTCCTTCTTTCTCATCCAAAAGATGCCAACTCTCTGTATTTGTATTTAAATGATATCTCGATTACATTCAAAAATGTTCCAGGTGTGAAAGAAAATCCCAAAACAAAAAGAAGGAAATTTCCCAAGTACGGGCCCAGAATAGCACAAAGCTCTCATCTCTACAACTCCGTATTTGGAAATTTCCAACCCCCTCTTCGATTTGCAATTCTGGTCTTATAATGTTTGACGCGGCTCTTCGATCTTCTCTGTCGCTTCATTTCACCTTCCTGCACATGACCCCTCAAATTCTTGCTTTTTCCCGCTTTGATTCACGCTCAAATTTGAAAATGCTTCGAAATTCATCTCTGCATGTAATGCCTCTGCAATTTTGACACCTATGCGCCACGTGTCCTGCTTTTCCTACGTCCTGTGTAATGCTTACTGCGAAAAAAATGACAAAACTGCAAGTCCGCCTGTTCATCTTCTTAGCCGCGATATGGCGACATGTCGCGAAATAGCGACATGTCACGATATCACTACATGTTTCCCGACCGTACGCCTTCATCAGCTCCCCGTAGCGATGTCGCGACCGTTTTTCATTTGTCTACCTCCGGCAACTTCTCGTAGCGATATCGCTACCCTTTTAACATTTTGAGCCCTCCTCTTCGAATGGTAGCGATATTGCTACCACTTTCTAACTTTGAGCCCTTTTCAAAATGTGGTAGTGATATCACTACCACCTTGGCCTTGCAGCGTCCCTTTGAAATGTGGTAGCGATTCGCTACCACTTTCATTTCAAGCCTTCTCCTTGTGACATGGTAGCGATTCGCTACCATTTTTGTTTCAAGCCCTCTCTCACTAAACTTGTAGCGCTATCGCTATCCTCTGACTTTGAGACTGGCCTTTATGAAATTTGTAGCGATATCGCTACCGTTTTGAACTTTGAGTCTTCTTTCCACAAGGCATAGCGAAATCGCTACTATTTTTATTTCCGAACCTGCTTGCCACAAACCGTCGCGATATCGCTACCGCTTTTATCTTCCGTACGCCTTGGCAAAACCTGTCGCGATATCGCGACGTTTTTCCCCCTCGGACCTTCATGTAGCTTTCTGTCGTGATATCGCTACCACTTTTATGTTTTGTTGCCGTTGACCGCGTTGACCGCAATTTTCTGACACGTCACGATTTCGCTACCGTTTTTCGGCTTCGGTCGCAATTTCGCGACATGTCGCGATTTCGCGACATGTCACGATTTCGCTACCTGTCACGATTTCGTGACCCCTTTCTACACTTGGGCATTTTCTCTTTTTCTTCAATTCTGGCATCTGGGTCACTGAGATCCTTCCCTGTAAGCCTGCAAAAAGGTGGGTCCCCAATTTTGGGGTGTGTTGTGGATCAACCACAACAAATGGCGACTCTATTGTCAAATTCTCTTGAGCATTTTAGTAAGAACCCAACCTGAAACATATCACAAACTCGTAAATGTGTTAGCACATAAGCAAAATAACAAATGCCCAAAGATCGAAAGTACATGAATCATCAGAATCATCAAGTATTAGCTCAGTGTGTGCAATGTGTTTTCATTCCCTATCGTTTGAAATTGATCAACATTCCATTATCAGTTTTGCATGAATGCATATATGGGATGGTGAATGATTTGTGTACCCTAATGAATGTGCAAGGAGATTTTCTTCCATAAAGGGCATGGTACTTCTTCTAATACTATGTACAAGCATTCAAGATTGCCAAACCCTCTTAGGATCCACTAGTTCATTATCTTATTGTATCCCAAAGTTGGTTATGAGTCCCTACTATCTAGAAACCATGTGCAAGTGAATGTGAAATCAGAAATTTAGGGAATGAGACTCCAAACCAACCGAGATGAGAGTTTAACCCTATCCTTACTACTCCATGTGGGTCAAATCAAAGCTTTGGGGAATTGGATCCTCAACCTAAGTTTGATGAGGATTTAACCCTATCCTTACTACTCTGATTTTAAGCTTTAAGCTCTATGGAAGTGGTCAAAACCACTGTTTTAAGGATCATGTTGCATAATAGGATAGACATGAAAACCACTTTCGCCCAACCCTTTCCTCCAAGTTAGGTTTTTATCATTTTGCTCAAGATCCTTTTTAATGCATGAGACGTGCTTGGTTCTAGATATCTCAAGACTCAGTTTCCAACCTTAGGAGCTACTTACATATATGTTATAACACAACCCTAAGAGGATTTGACATACTTTAATGGCTTGTACCTAAGATGCATATGTAACTAAGATGAGATGTATGTGAGGTGAGATGGAATATGAATGCATTACTTCTTGAATTGTGAATGAAATGATTTGTCATGCAAAACTGACTCTTTCATGTATCACAAAATCAAACAATATAACTTAAGATGTTTATGTTACTTGTGGAGCTTCTACAACATAATTCCAATGTTTCATGTTCTCCCGATCTAGAACATAAGTTGACATCTCAATTTTTTTTTTTTTTTTATCATTTTATTTTTATTTTTATTTATTTATTTATTTTTTTTTATAGACAAATAAAACATGTCAAATAAATACACAACTTTAAATTCAAATCCAAATAGCAATCCCAAAATGAAAATTTGAAAACACAAACCAAAAACCAAAAACCAAAATTTATATACAAATGTACACTATAATACAAGATGATGCAAAGCTTAGCTTATCACTTTCCTGGATCCCACACATGATTAGAACATTTCAATAAAAATATGACATAATATGCATGCCAAATGTTGTGAGAATCTAAGATCAGACCAAACAATGCAACAAATTTCCACTTGCCATGCTCACCATACCAATTTGATTTAGTTCCAATAATACTCCCATAGGTGAGCATCAAATTACTAGAATGATTAGACAATAAATGATTTTCAATTTTATCTTGTCTATTCTTTAAAATGTGAACTTCATAATTGCCTCCTTGATTTAGAATTAGGCTATCCTTTTCAAATATGCAATTTTGTAAGTAAGAGCCTATTTCTACAAACTTCAAAGCCAAATCATTTTCCAAATTTGTAGGCCAATCAAATTTGTGTAATAATTTACAAGAATCTAGGATATTTACTAAATTAGGATCATTAAAAGTTTTTATCCTAGATTCAATTAGTAATTGTTGATGAATTTTATTTAACAATTCAAGTGCATCAACTTCTTTTCCATTCATTAAAACCATGTTCTTAAAGATGTGATTAAAACATATACCTTGTTTTTCATTTACCTTTATTGACATTTCATCATTCAAATTATTTAAATTCAAAATATGGTCATCCTTTTCAATCCTCAAACACTCTTGGTCAAAGTGTATGTCAAGTAATCTGCTTTGATGATCACTTATTTGAGTTTCTTCCAATTGATCCATCTCTTTATCATTTGGTTCTAATTCTTTGTTCACTATCCATGGCATCTCTTCATTTGAATCCCCAAAATCATCCCGCAAACTTGCATCCACACTTTCAATGAATTCATATTTTGTCCCCTTTTCAAATCTTGTGAATATGATATCTTCGTATGATGTAGAAGGCTCACCATCCTGCACGTCAAGTGAAATATGAGTTTCATCTATAGGGATGTGAGAAAAGAATGCATTACCATACCTTCCCCAACCATTGTAAAAATCGTCATCCAAATCTGTGAGATGAAACTCCATGATATTTATGACATGCTCTTTTGATTCCTTCGTCAATTCTTTTTCTTCTTTGTCCTTGGTAATAGAATAATTATAATCTTCCAAAATTTGATGAGATCTGAAACCCTCTTCCAAAACATCCTCAAATTGTATAGGAGTTGTAATATCTTCCTTTGAGTAGGCAATTATGTTGTCCTGTATATCAATAGGCACACGAGTTTCATTAGTAGTTTTGGAAAGAGTGAAGTCTTCCCACTTCTTCCAAACATCATAATAATCATCTTCCAAAATCAAGTGGTGACGTTCAACTATTTCTTCAACATTTTCCAAATCATCAATGTGTTTCTCATCAAATTCGTCTTCACCTTCCTTAGATGGTTCAATTATTTCCAAAAGTGGGTCATTTCTTGAATTCAAATTTATAAGGCTATCATTGTCAAAATTAGTAACCCATGATTCATTATCATAATTTGGAGGGTGAAGAATTTCTTGATCTTTAATTTTACACATTTCATCAATAGTATCTTCCAAGAACAAGTGGTGAAATTCTATCATATCTTCAAATTTATTTATTGATTTTCTTTCCATTTCTCTTTCAACCACTTCATTCAATTCTATGGTGGGTTCCATCCATTCACATATATCAAACATTGTTGAATCTAGATAATCATGTATCTCTACATGATCCTCACTATTGGATGTTGTCTTAGCAATTTGCACCTCCTCGTGAACTATATCCAAGGTGGTCATAAAATTTGGGTATTCAGATTCATCCCCTTGATCATTTACCTTAGATATCAATGAAGTGGAGGGTGCTATGTTTGATGGTTGGTGTAGGTTGGCATCAAAAGAACAATCTCTCATGTGAACATGTTGTGCCTTTTCTTCTTCAAGACCTTGTCGTTCTATCTCTTCTAAGATCTCATGGATTCTCTCTAGGGACAAACCACTCAGTTTTTCCTCAATGAGTGAAGCAAGTGTGGGGTGTATGGCTCCTAGGTATACTTCCATGGCTTCTTCTTCCAATGTGTTAAAATTTTCCCACATTTGGGAGTGCAATTCATGAAATCTTCCATTGAATTGACTCAAGGATTCATTAGACTCTTTACAAATGGAGGTAAACTGATTTTTCAATATTTCTAAGTCAACCTGATTACCAAAATGATTAAGATAGGCTGCTTCTAGTTGTATCCAAGAAGTCCTAACCTCCATGGGTAGTTGGCTATACCAAAATAATGGTCTATCATCCAAAATGTATGCAAATAACTTACAAGCCACCTCCTCATAAAAAATTTGGAATTGACACAATGTACTTTTGTATACATGCAGCTTTTGCAAGTATCCTAGTGGTACCTCTTGATTAAAACACCGTAAAAATTCCAATAACATTTTAGGAATTTGGTAGGATACCACAGGTATAGATAAACCCTCATAATGATCCTCTATCATTGATACCATTATTTCTCTTAGAGACGTTATTTTAGCTCTCAGGGACACCCTTTGCTCCTCAAGTGTTGCCATTAGTGAACTTAAAATGTAATTTTAGAACCAAATCTGTTGAATATTCAACCTGCAATATAAAACATAAATCAAGTTAGCATCAACTAAGAGATGTATTCATTAAAATAAAATGAAACGTAATTGCATGAGACCAAAATTCTGAAAAATTAAATCACTTTATTTCTGTATGAACAATCAAAATGCATTGTAAAGTTCTTAAGCAATTTTAAGCATTTAAAATCACAATGAAATAAACCGTTTCATGCCCTCCTTCTAGCGCCAATATGTTGAGTTGTGTTTTAACCCGATTGTGAAAACACACTCTCCTATAGGATCCGAGTCCTAAATCCTCTACTTGCAAAGAAAAACGATTTCTCCAAGGTTCTTATTATGCTAATTATTGATTATCAAGGATGCTGTTTAAAATGAAATGCTAAGAACACCTTAGGGTTTGCAAGTGGATGTTAACAAGGGGCACTGTGGTTTATTAATTTTGAACTTTCAATGGACTCAAAATGAATAAAATCTGTATTAACCTTTAATTCTAATGGATTTTTAGTGATTTATTCAAACACAATAATTAAACTGCTGAAAATAAAATATGGGTTTGAAAAGCAAAGCAAAATAAATAAAAACGTAAAATAAATTACAGTCAGAAAGTTGTCATTAATCGGATGAAACCAAAGATACTAAGGATTTCTACATGCAACCTAACCTAATGAACCTGCACATCCACACAATCCAAATAGGCCAGGTGCGAGTCTCGAGGGTTTCTGTGGTAATTCCAGAAAACAGGCATTCGCATGAAGCAACCAAGAGATCTTGCATTAACTTCACCTAAAAACCTAAGAAATCTGGAAGGAAAGATAGACATTAAATCATGCATGCAGAAGTAATTCCTTCTTTCTCATCCAAAATATGCCAACTCTCTGTATTTGTATTTAAATGATATCTCGATTACATTTAAAAATGTTCCAGGTGTGAAAGAAAATCCCAGAACAAAAAGAAGGAAATTGCCCAAGTACGGACCCAGAATAGCACAAAGCTCTCATCTCTGCAACTCCGTATTCGGCAATTTCCAACCCCCTCTTCGATTTGCAATTCTGGTCTTATAATGTTTGACACGGCTCTTCGATATTCTCTGGCGCTTCATTTCACCTTCCCGCACATGACCCCTCAAATTCCTATTTTTTCCCGCTTTGATTCACGCTCAAATTTGAAAACGCTTCGAAATTCATCTCTGCATGTAACGCGTCTGCAAGTTTGACACCTGTGCGCCATGTGTCCTGCTTTTCTGCGTCCTGTGTAACGCTTACTGCGAAAAAAATGACAAAACTGCAAGTCCGCCTGTTCATCTTCTTAGCCGCGATATGGCGACATGTCACGATATCGCTACATGTTTCCCAACCGTACGCCTTCATCAGCTCCCCGTAGCGATGTCGCGACCGTTTTTCATTTCTCTACCTCTGGCAACTTCTCGTAGCGATATCACTACCCTTTTAACATTTTGAGCCCTCCTCTTCGAATGGTAGCGATATCGCTACCACTTTCTAACTTTGAGCCCTTTTCAAAATGTGGTAGCGATATCGCTACCACCTTGGCCTTGCAGCGTCCCTTTGAAATGTGGTAGCGATTCGCTACCACTTTCATTTCAAGCCTTCTCCTTGTGACATGGTAGCGATTCGCTACCATTTTTGTTTCAAGCCCTCTCTCACTAAACTTGTAGCGCTATCGCTACCCTCTGACTTTGAGACTGGCCTTTATGAAATTTGTAGTGATATCGCTACCGTTTTGAACTTTGAGTCTTCTTTCCGCAAGGCGTAGCGAAATCACTACCATTTTTATTTCCGAACCTGCTTGCCACAAACCGTCGCGATATCGCTACCGCTTTTATCTTCCGTACGCCTTGGCAAAACCTGTCGCGATATCGCGACGTTTTTCCCCCTCGGACCTTCGTGCAGCTTTCTATCGCGATATCGCTACCGCTTTTATGTTTTGTTGCCGTTGACCGCGTTGACCGCGATTTTCCGACACGTCGTGATTTCGCTACCATTTTTCGGCTTCGGTCGCGATTTCGCTACCTGTCGCGATTTCGCTACCTGTCGCGATTTCGCGACCCCTTTCTACACTTGGGCATTTTCTCTTTTTCTTCAATTCTGGCATCTGGGTCACTGAGATCCTTCCCTATAAGCCTGCAAAAAGGTGGGTCCCCAATTTTGGGGTGTGTTGTGGATCAACCACAACATAATCTATAGAAAGAAAATACAAAAATGAAATAGGGGAGGACTACTGTAGGGAGTGTTCCCAAGCTCTCATAGATAGTTCACCCAGCTAGCTACGTAGAGCTTGCTCAAATAAGAGGAATTGCACTCTTAATAAATTTGACAAGAAATAAAATAGAATAATCTCTCCATAAAATTAATCATCCTTCTCTCAAGGAAGACCTGTGCATTTATAAAATGCACAACCTTCCTCTATTAAAAATTTAGGCAAGTCTATTTAAGACTTGCAGTTACAGTAGATATGCAATGAATATTGCATCCGTTCAATTATAACAATCACATATTAATTAAAATAGTCATGCACTAATTTTACCCTCTTGCAGGATAAATCAGGCGTGTTCTATTTTATCATAACATAATATGTCTGGCAAAAAATAATGGATGTGTTATTCTATTTTAATAATATTGCATAAAATAGAATATCTCCCACATTGATCGTTGGAAAAATTGTTGCTCTTGGTTCATCCGTGAGTGTGAAAGAATAATGCTCATGTTACAAAGGTATCCAGCCAATCAAATAATAGAAGTGTTCATTCTATTTTAATAATAGTAAATAAAATAAAATATCTCCTTTTTGTCTTTACGTGCAACTTCCTCCTTAGCCCATTGGTCAACCGGTCAAAGCTGGCTTGGTAAATCTTACAAAGTATGGAGGCTTGGAGGTGCCTTCTTCATGAGGAAGGTGCCTAATTTTGTTGGGTGCCTTCTTCATAAGGAAGGTGCCTACTTCTGTTGGGTGCCTTCCTTATAAGGAAGGCACCTACTTCTGTTGGGCACCTTCTTCATAAGGAAGGTGCCTACTTCTACTAGGCACCTTCTCCATAAGGAAGACGCCTACTTCTGTTGGGTGCCTTCTCCATCCGGAAGGCACCTACTTCTATTGGGAACCTTCCTTGAAGAGGAAGGCACCTACTCTCATGCCTTAGTATTTGAAAGTAGAAGTATGCTAGATCCAAGTAGATGTAGACTGGAAAACACCAAATTAGTACCAACACCTGCATTTATACACAGTTTCTACTAAAAAAACCAATTAAACATAATACTAGATTTTCTATCAATTATATGCATAAGTTATATAAAAATACATCTCATATGCTAATTAAACCAGTAATGATGCCCTTTATAGTGTATATAAAATGAGCATTTCTGGTGCTCATCATACCCCCATGCCTAACATGTGCCACGCCCTCATGTAGGGTTATGCATAGTGGTGAATATTAAAAAATTGGGCAAATTTTAGGATTTAAAAAATTGGAAATTGGTGAATATGAGGACCCTCGACGTCGGCCCATTCGCCTAAAATTTTCAGGATTAATTTTTTCTTAGGGTCAATTCTCCATAATATATATCCAAACATAGGCATATTTGTACTCGTTGGAAAGCTCTTTTCAATCCTGATCTAATGGTGGTGTTTTTAGGAAGTTATAATATGATTTAATAGGTCAAAAGTGGCCACAAATATGATCTTACATTTTAGGGATTCAAATGCCCCAAATTTTTGTGTGAAGATGCTCGATTTGATTTGCTTAATATTATCCATGATTCACCTTGATTTTGATTAGGATTCACCATTTTTTTACAAGTAGATTTTGAGTCCAACCCCTTATGCATAACCCTGCCCTCGTGGCACTAAAATCTAAAGTTATACCTCTCACAGGCTGAGGATGCCTAAATATTGTCATGTCCTCGTGACAACAACCCTCGGGATAATATATATATATATATATATATATATATATATATATATATATATATATATATATATATATATATATATATTTTTTATATTCCCTATTTTTTGTTTTTTCAATGGCCTTCAACATCTCTATATTTTGCATCCATGGGGTGCTGCTATGTATTTTCTATTCAGTAGTACTGTATTTTTTTTACTCAACACTATTTTTTTTATTCAGCACTGCTGATTTTTTCATTCATTCAACACTATTATTTTTTTTCTTTTCTTCCATTGAGTGCTGTGACACCAACATAAGTAAAAAACACATCCTGACTAATCACTATGGACAAATAGTTAAATTGTGACCACACCATTCAAGGCAAATTACCACTGCACTAATTTTTTATAAATGCTGACATTTTCTAATGTTGCTTATTGGTCAGATTTGGTGAGACCAAATTGGTTTAAAACAAGTGTAGTCACCAGCCGTTACTTTTACCCATATCTAAAATGTATTTCACATCTCCAACATCTCCTTTGTGGTATATAGTAGCATCATTTATATGTGTTCGCTCAAGTTGGCTACCTTTGTCATGAGGCAACAATGAAAATGATGCCAAATTTATTCACGTAGATGCCATAGCTTCTTTTTTTTTTTTAATATCCTAGGCATGTCATGTGTTCAAATTCTAATGGGATATTTTGAAAAACTATGGATGCATCAGCTAGTATTAGCATAGAAATGATTTTAAAATAACTATACACATAATTAACAAGAAAATTAGTACATACTCGGGTGAATTTTGTAGAACCTGATGTATATGATGTTGGTGGTGTAAGACATCTTCACGTTGGTGCTCTTGGAGATTTTATTTATTTTCTCTGGCTACCTTCTTCCTCCACACCATTAATCATTTTTGTTCTTCCTTCTTTTGTAGGTGTGGATTTAACAAATCCAACATCGCAACCTTAATATATATATATATATATATATATATATATATATATATATATATATATATATATATATTCTCCCCCGCTTAAATTGGTGATGCCCTCATCGCCAACAATAGGTCCCTCTACTCAATAGGTCTATAGCCCTCCAAACATTAGGTCCCACACTAAACAATAGGTACCCCCATCCAAGGGAGAAGAAATCCGCTTATTGGTGTCTTCCTCCAGGTGGAAAAAGGCACAACTATACTGGAGTGATTATAAGCACTCTCTTCCTGGTGGGAAGTAAGTGCCTTTTCCACTTTGCTACACTCCTAATTGCAGGGCATGATATGTCACATCTGTTAGGCCTAGTTTAAGCCGGATCTACCTACATATTGTGTTCACGGCCATGTCCTATGAAACTATACACACAAAAAATGGAAAATAGGAATCATGCCTATGCCTGAGGCCCTAGCTCTTAGGATACCTTCAGATTTTATTCAAAGGGCACTGTAGCACCCTAAAATTGGCACAGTAAAATTACAATAATTACATTCACCTTAGTAAATAATTTAAAATTCAAATTTAACCTCCCAAACCGCCCGTTAACCGCCGGGTAATCCGTTTCCCCCTTTTTCATGCCATTTTTAGAGGTTGTTTTGACCGTTTGATGATATCGTCGCCGATCAGACGATATCGCCCCAGATCTGACGATTTCGTCTGGGCTAGGACGTCCAGACGATCTTGTCGCAAAACTGATTTTGCAAAATTAGCTTCTATTCCAACGGGTCTCCAATCCGGGTAGAAGCGTGTCTGCGTCGTTAGGGACCCTCCCCCGTTGGAGATCTCCCAAATTGGGATGATCTCCAACCTCCTAACTACTCCCCTAAGCCTATTTAATCCTAAGCTATTCCCTTAGCACCCCCCTGGCTGAAATTCTCTACAATTTAACTCCATCTACGTTGAACCATCCCAATTTTTCATTTGCACTGGTCCCATACCAATTTTGTTGCAGGTACATCACTATTTTTTAGTCGAAGCCAGCACACATCGTCGTCGACGAACTTGTTCAGATCGGAGGTGAACTTGTCGAATTCGAGGCGATTTCATACTAATGCGAGACGATCTCGACTGTAGTCCATATTGAGGCAATCAGTGCTTGAAGTTTGCATTTCTCAACCTTTTCTCTGCTATTTTATTCTGCAAATTAGATAGTTTATTCAGTGTTTATGTTATTTTGCATTTGGAGTTCACCCATTTAGCTTAGATTGCATACAAAGATCATGATTTGTCATTAGAATATCGTAATTTGCTTGAATTTTTGTTCATAACTATTATTCAATATTCATACAGTCATTTGGTGTTGTTTCCCTCTGTTAGCATAGTAGTATTCGTTGTATTTTGTATCTATTTTTCTGCTTGCAGGTCTCTGACAAATTCGTCAGATCTCAGACGATTCTGTCAGATCTCAGATGATTCTGCCAAATTCTAGACGATCCTGACTGCTTCAAACATCAGAATCATCACCAGACATCCGGATCAGGTATTCCTCATTTGTATTCTGTAAATTCTCTGTTTTATGTCTTTAAATCTATTTTCTGTACTCATTGAATTTGCATTTTCATGTAGATTAATCTAGATTCATTTGGCCAAACCTAGGATATGAATGCTTAAAGTTAAAAATGAACACATTAAAACACATTCCAAACCTAGGCGTGGAAGCGCCCTTAAATGTTTCCTGGTGAACCCACCATCCGTCAAAAAATCATCAAAATACACCTCCCTTGAGAGGCGGGACCTTCGCAAAGTCCTCTCAGTCCGAGGTACCACGACATCCTTTTCCCATCCTCCTTTCGGGCACGGATCCAATAGCCTGAAGGTAAGGATGCAAAAAATTTGGAGCGATACATTTTGGTGAACCCGACATGAATGCATCATAACCTTTTGAAAACAAAAACAAAAAAAAATATATATATATAGAACAACTAAAACATAGATGCATTTTAAATCCTTTAAGTTTGAAATCATGTTTAGATGGTAGCTCCTAAGAAAAGATTAGCAGTTACTATAAATGTAGAAAACCAATTGGCAGTCGTAGAAATCAATTCTATGCTTAATGTGCCTGAAACAAGTAGGAATCAATTCTGTGGAACGAACTTGATAGAAGACTTAGTCTCATCTCATCTAGGTCCACACAACTTAAGCAAATCAAGAGGCTAGTCCTAGATAGAATCCTGGATCCTCATCAACTAGTTTTTTATCATGAACTTCAGAGAGCCTGCCATAGATGGTTAGCTTATAGGAGAGCTCTAGTATCTTCAGAACTGTTCACCTTCGAGGAATACCTCGAGAACGCAGCCATTGTGCACCAGTTCCTAGGTTGTGTAGAAGACCAAGAGGTTGTTCTTATAGATAGGGAAAGATGGAATAGAGTTCCACGAGCTGTGTTATATCGAGAGTATTGCCATGAGCTTTACTTTTATCAACCAGCATCTGAAACAGATAATATCACTATAGCTCTTTTCATCAAATTTTTAAAAGAAAACTTTCAATTTGAAGAAGAACACTTCATGACTCCGGAACAACTCGAGCCTATTAATGATATTCATAAATTGTTTATAGAAAACTAGATTATTACTTCAGTCTTATTTCTTGCATTTATTGTGTTTTGATTGTCTTTATTATATTATTTCAAAAAAAAAAAAAAAAAACCAAAAACTTAGCAAAAACTTAAAAATTTCATTTCAAATATTGTAGTAGGTATATAGTAAACATATACCTCTTAATTTGTTGCATATATATATATATATATATTTTTATATTATATATATATATATATATATATTTGCTGAAATCAAAATTAAAGCACCATGCCTAAACTTAGGAATGGTAAAGAAACTTTAGGAGAAGAAGAAGATTGGTTACAAGATACAACTAGAGACCCAAATGTCCTTCTTGGAGATCCAAATCCGGAAGGAGAAACTCTAGGTCAATCAGAAGAAGACTTAGGTGAAGATAAGGAACAAGAAGGGAGTGTTAAAGAGGATGGATCCTCATCCCCTAGAGTAGCTCCAAATGGAACTATTGCTTTTGACAATGCAGAGCATTTTCAGAAATTTCTCATTGATAACATTGATGACCTTAATGTGGCAATTCGTATTGATAAAGGGAAAATTAGTAACACTCAAGCAGCCATGGAATATATGTGTAATATGCGCACTAATCCCTTGTCTTTCATTGATCAAGAAAGTGACAAGGCTGGGCCATCCAATACGGATATGGTCACTATGGCTCAAAACATGTCAAAACAACAGGTTACCCAACCTCCTAAGGAACTCGTTATTCAACCTAAAATCACTCCCACACAAAAGAAACCTTCCTTCACTACTTTATTCCACCAAACTATTGAGCAATATGCTTCAAGTAAACAAAAACCTAAAACAAAGCCAAATACAAACTTTCAACAATCCGGAATACAACATAATACAACTTCAAAATTCCTTCATAATACTTTTCCTACCAATAATTTACACAATAGTAACATGGCATCTAATCTGCATGTTCCTCCATCATATGCCCATAAAACCCATGTCAATGCCCTACCGAACCAATATGGGGGGCAAACTAGTAATCTGGAAGCCATGGTGAAACAATTAGCTTCACGTATGGACCAGATAGATCCCTACCGTCCCTCGTATAATTATCGAGAGATCTGTAGTCAACCTTTGGATCCCATAGTTGTAGCTCAACCATACCCTAAGCATTTTCCCATGCCCATCTTGCCTATATATAAAGGAACCGAAGATCCCATAGAGCATCTTCGCATGTTTAGGATAGCATGTCACGACATATCGCATGACGACTTGCTATTACTAAAAATGTTCCCAAAAAGTTTAGGTGGGATGGCATTAGAGTGGTACTATCAATTGCCCACTCATTCTTTGAGAAACTTCGAAGAAACAGCGGAATCATTTGTCCATCAATTTAGTGCCTACATCGAGAGGCATGTAACTATTAAAGACCTATACAATTTAAAACAAGACAAGGATGAATGTTTTGCCGATTTCTTAGCTAGATGGAGGCAATTGACAAGAAACCTACACTTTGTGCTGCCTTATAGGGAAATGTTGGACATTTTCATCAATAATTTACAAGAACAAATATCTTATGAGCTATCAATTGCTACTTTAACTACCTTCGATCAAGCTATAGATTTAGCTCGAAGAGTAGAAGATGCCCTCATTAGGAGAGGCCAACTTAGGAAGAAGGATGATGAGAAAACATCCAGAAATCAATATAAAAACAAACAAGTTGTCGGTGATGGAGTCACTGACAACAGAAATGTTGCTAATATCAATGCAACAAAGACAACAGAAAAATTTATATTGAAACCTCCTGACAAGCCTCCTCGAGAATTCACTAGATTAAACCAACCCTTATCAACTATTTTACCTCAATTACTCGAAAGAGGTTTGATCCAATTACCGACCATCCGAGAACCTGATCCAACTATACCCGGATACAGAGCTGACTTGCACTGTGATTTCCATAGAGGACCTGGACATTCTACCAATGCTTGTAAAAGGTTGAAACATAAAATACAAGATTTGATTGACAATAATGAAATGGAAGTGCAAGCCTTCCAACCTAAACAAAACCCTCCTAATAATACTCAAAAGACCATTCCTCAAAATCAAAATCAAAATGCCAATCAAACTCTAGACATATTTCAACACCCTTTACCAAGACATGGTAAAGAGGTAGCCAATCAAATCGAACATCATAATGTTCCCCCTCCTACCCGATATGTAGGAACCATTAGCGGACAATTACCTATTCGGGATCCTCAAATATTTGACACGACCTTATCCCGGGTTACGACCAGGCCCTTACATAATTTTCAAACTTCTGATTCTAGTGATATAGAATCAGATAGTGAAAGTGAACTAGACATTACTTCAAACCAATCGAATAGTTCTGAAAATGAATCAGATCCTATTCAACCCGTCACAGATGCTATGGTTCCAGAAGAACCATTTCCTAGAAGAGTCACTACTCGACCTTCTTCCAATATATTCCTTTCTAATGAACAAGCCATTAATGCTCAACCGAGACCAGTTCAGCGTCTTCACTATAACATTGTAGGTACCATTGGAGTCGTTACTCGACAACAAGCTCAAAATTCTCAACAAGAACCAAACCAGAATGATGGATCAGCTCCATTCGTTTTGAAAAACCCCAATAAAGGGAATCATGCTCCTCTTGTTCAACCTAAACCCCCTTACAATATTAATGAGCAATTGTCCAATACTACGGCCAAAATTTCCCTTTTGGATTTATTAAGATCCTCTCCCACCCATAGGGATGAGTTGATGCTTACATTGAGCCAAATGATGGTACCTCAAAACATTCAACCTGAAGCTATGGCCAATACTATCATCACTCGAGAGATTGATTGTATTGACTTTCGGGATAAAGATATCCCACAACACAGTTTACATAAGGACAATCCCTTATACATTACTGCTCTAATTGGAGATGTAGCTGTCAAAAGAGTTTTGATTGATAATGGCTCATCTCTAAACATTTGCACTTTTGACTTCTACCAACGATTTGGCTTTAGAAGTGATGAAATGAAGAAAACTGATATGATTATCAAAGCTTTTAATGACGAAACACAAGAAACGTGTGGAGTTATTACCCTCCCATTGCAAGTTGGTCCTAGAACCCTAGAAACAACCGTGTTTATTGTACATTGCCCAACATCGTACAATATACTTTTGGGTCGCCCTTGGATCAACGCCATGCGAGCGGTCCCATCAACCTTACACCAATGTGTTAAATTTGAGTTTAAAAATTAGTTGGTCACTATCCATGGTGACCCTAGACCTTTTGATATGTGTGCTTTGGCAGAACCCGTTGGAGTGCAATTTTGCCTTGCTCTGTCATCCACACATCCTAGTTCTTATTTTTCATCTAAAACTGTGAAACATACACCCATAACTTCACCTATTTCCCCTCCATTAATTTCATCCTCCTATATAGATCAACAACCCTCTAAAAAAATTACTTTAGAACCTCAAAAAGATCTTAAATCTACAACCAATCCTTCAAGTTCTACCCCTATAAATTCAAAACCTATAGAAACAACTATCATACCTTCCACATCTAAAGATATAGGTAATAAGCCTTCTACATCTTATGCCCTTTCTGATGAACTTTTACCAGATTTATCCACAACCTTAATATCAGAAAAAACAAATGCTTTCATGCAAGATTCAAACCTTTTAAATAACTTACCGCCATCTCCCCGTACTTTGGGCCTCCCACAACCTATGGGAAGTACTTACCAAGTCGGGAGTTGTGCCTTCATTTATAAAGGATATGAGCTGGGAAGAATCCCTCGGAATATCAAAACTCATCATGAAGGATATGCTCGGTGTTATTTTACCAATGATTATATTAAAGCTAAACCCATGATGCTTAAAATGGGATATAAAGGGAAAGGCTTGGGACCTTCCCAAAATGGCATGAAAGAACCTTTCGAGGTAGAACCCTGGCTCGCCTGTTGTGGTGTGGGCCTATTTCCTAGTAAGGGTCAACCCTTTCCTTTTGAAGATGATGATCATCTCATATGTTATCAAGATTATTTGGATAGGCATGTTGATTTGCCTCTTAAAAATCAGTCATTTTCATGCAACATGCTATCCATAGCTTACCCTGAAATGATTTCCGACCCCGATGAAGAGTTGGAAGGAGATATCTTCCATGATGTCTCTTTTGAAGAGATGTTACACAATGGATTTTATTTTGATGGTTCTATACCAACTATAGCCCAACTTGAGGCCACTAATCCTCAAGATGAATTATCTAAATTAACCTTACAAGAATTACAAGAATTGGGCGTTTCACCCGCCCCACCTAATTTTGAAAGAGATCTACACATGGAGGTAGAAAACGTCATTAAAATTAATATTGGAACTGAGGACAATCCTCACATAATCAATATTGGATCAGAATTAAGTCAAGAAAAACAAGAACAATACATTGCATTCCTTAAAGAGTATGAAGATGTCTTCGCTTGGACATATGAAGATATGCTAGGTCTAGACCCTTCTGTAGTCATGCATCATCTAGTGGTCCATCCGGATGCTAAACCTGTTAAACAAAAACTTAGAAAAATGCATCCCAAAGTGGCTCTGCTAGTCAAAGGGGAGTTAGAAAAACTCTTGAATGTTATCTTTATACAAGCTATTGATTATGCTGAATGGATCTCAAATGTAGTTCCAGTCACCAAGAAAGAAGCTACCAAAGTTAGGGTTTGCACAGATTTTAGAGATATTAACGTTGCATGCCCTAAAGATGACTTTCCTCTTCCAAACATGGATCAAATCATTGACTTCACTGTCGAAAGTGGGATGATGTCCTTAATGGATGGATTCTCTGGTTATAATCAGATTAGGATAGCTCCTGAAGACTAGGCTAAAACAACCTTTATTACCCCCTGGGGTACCTTTTGCTGGAAAGTGATGCCATTTGGCTTAAAGAACGCAGGTGCAACTTATCAACGAGCTATGACCTATATTTTTCATGATATGATGCATGATATCCTACATGATTATGTAGATGATATTATAGCTCACTTTATTATTGAAGATAATCATTTAGATGATTTGAGGAAAGTCTTTAATCGATTACGAGAATATCTTATTCGATTAAATCCAACAAAATGCATATTCGGAGTTAAATTCGGCAAACTATTAGGGGTTTTAGTTTCTTTACGTGGTATTGAAATCGACCCTCTCAAGATTGCGGCCATCACCGGAGTATGCCCGCACCTACTAATATATCGAGTTACGAAGTTTTTACCCGCCCTTTTAATTGGGAATGTGTAAGCTTTTGAACTTCTCAAACATCCTCCTTAATCCACCTATGCTTTCACCACCTAAATCTGATCGCCCATTTCTCCTATATATTTCTTATTTTGGCTATGTTTTGGGGGCTATGTTATTGTTTTATATATTTGTTGTCGTGTTTCCCCAAAATTATGACATTATATGCTTAGTCAAAAAACTTATGTCATTCTCCCTTAAGGTATCTCATGAGTCGACCTTATTTATCGGGTCGCAGCCAAGTGGGTTCTTGCTCTAAGCGAGTTTGATCTCACATTCATAGGACAAAGTTTGTTAAGGGTTAAATCATAGGAGATCAATTAGTTGCACCCTTAGAGTCTACCCATCCCCTCATCATCGAGTTTCCGGATGAATGCCTTCAATTAGAGGTAGACCATCGAACAATGGTCCTTATACTTTGATGGAGCCCGATGCATGAGTGGGTGGTGCGGGTATTATTTTAATATCTCCACAAAAACATCTTATTCCTCTGTCCTTCAAATTGACATTTGCTTGCACCAACAATATCTCTGAGTATGAAGCTCTAATCCTTGGATTACGAGCTGCCCTAGCGCTAAAAATTAAACATCTTTTAGTTTTTGGTGATTCTCAACTAGTTATAAACCAAATTAATGAAGTTTATCAAACTAGAGATGATAAAATGCACCCATATAAGGCCTATGTTTTACAATTAATGTCTTTATTTGATCAAGTTACCTTGGAAGCTATTCCTCGAACTAGCAACCGTGCAGCTGATGCTATGGTCGCGACTGCATCTCTCCTGCCCTTGGAGTTAGATGACGAATATGCCACTATCATTATTCAGTCGACTCTAGGAACCCATTTCAAATAAGTCATGCTTAGAGCCTTTGGATGTGTTTCTAATCAATGAAACTACTCCTGAACCTTGGTACACGGACATATTTGATTTTCTCCAAAATGGGACTTTCCTCGCCAATTCTAATAGAAACCAACGTCGGTTATTACGTCGACGAGCAAGTCGATTTGTAATAATTGGCAATACTTTATATAGGAGATCTTTTGAAGGTATCCTATTAAGATGTTTAAACTTAGAAGAGTCTAAATCAGCCTTGAGTGAAGCCCACGATGGATCTTGTGGAGGACACTTTAGTGGTAGTGTCATTGCTAAAAAGCTCCTTCGGATAGGATACTTTTGGCCTACCATGGAAACGGATGCACATGAGTATGTGCGCCATTGCGACAAGTGTCAAAAACATGCTGACCTTGTCCATGCGCCTGCACAAGAGCTGCAAGCTATTTCATCTCCTTGGCCCTTTTCTAAATGGGGCTTGGATATTATTGGCAAAATCAATCCTGTGTCATCTGATGGACACAAGTTCATCATAACCGCCACTGAGTATTTCACGAAGTGGGTCGAAGCTATGCCTTTAGCTTCCTGCACTGGCACACAAGTTTCTAAATTTATTTTTAATCAAATCATTTGCAGGTTCGAAATTCCTGCAAATCTCATCTCTGACAATGGAACTTGTTTCAAAAATAAAGATGTTAAAAAATTATGCCAAAAATATAAGATTCAACATCGCTGGTCCACTCCCTATTATCCTCAGGGTAATGGTCAAGCAGAAGCATCTAACAAAACCTTAATCAAAATTCTCAAAAGATTAGTCAATAAAACTGGCCGTGACTGGCACATTCAATTATATCCAGCCTTGTGGGCCTATCGAACTAGTGTTCGAACCCCCACAGGAACTTCACCATTTGTTTTGGTTTATGGTGCTGAAGCAGTTTTTCCATTTGAATTGGAAGTTCCTTCTTTGGCTCTGCTACTTCAAGATATCGAAGTAGGAGATGAATATCGAGCTGGCAGACTCAGTCAGCTGGAACTCCTAGATGAAAAATGCATCAATGCTTTGGAGCATCTCCGTGCTTACCAAAACAAGCTTAAAAGATCATATGCTAAAAAAGTTCGTCATCGATCCTTTGAGATCGGCGACCTTGTTTTAAAAGAAAATAAAAAAAATACAAATGCAACTAAGGACCTTAAAGGTAAATTTGAGCCCAAATGGCTTGGACCATATATTATTACTGCTAAATTTGCATCAGGAGCATACAAATTATCTACCTTAGATGGTAAAGAACTTAAAGAACCCATGAATATTTTGCATCTTAAACGTTACTATGCATAAATTTGGTCACTTCATCCTTGTATATAATTGTTTAAAATCAAATTTTATCTTATATTTCTTTCAAATTTATAAAAATCCAAAAACACCAAAAATATTCATAATCATCAAAAATCTTCAAAACTATTTATTGCATTTATTTATGGCACTTGTTAAATTTTTTTTCTCAAAAACAAAAATCAAACCAAACATCAAAATAATGATAAAAATATAAAAACAATAATATGCTTGACTCTTTCGGAACCAAAACAATATAATGAAGAAAGAGAGAGTCAGCATTCTCAAAACTTCTCAAAATTATTTATATATATTTTCTTACAATTATTGCAGTTATATGTTTCAAATTATTTTGGATAAATTACCATTTATTTGGAATCCCTCACTTTCACACTCACAGAAATAAATATCTTGATGATTACTAATCTCTCTTATATCAAAGTCCACAAAATTCAATTAAATAAAGTTTGAGCATAGAGAATTGATCTTGTTATTTACTTAAACCAAGCACATCTTTTCACAATAAAATGATTATATTTGTAATTTCCAAGGGTGGGGGGGGGGGGGGGGGGGGGGGGGGGGGGGGGGGGGGGTGAGGTGAAATCGACTACTTAGTAGTCTAGTATGGTTATATGCATCTACATCATGGTTAATGAACACTTATTTGGTTTCTTCAAATCACTTGTATCATATTATCTTGCTCAAAGCTGGTAAATGAACAATGCAATTGCACACACATTTGTATTTGAGAGATTTTGTGTATCATTATGATAAGTCAAGATTGGAAATGAATTCACATATGCACATGGGATTCCTTATAAATCTAACTTTTGTCTTCAAAATACTTTGAAATATTATTTTTGCAACTTGTTTGGAATAAATCAAGTACAATTGTTTACCACAAAGACAACTATATAATAGAAAAATCAAAAATTTCTTTCAAACTATACAATCAAAACATATACATATATATCTGGTTGACTTTCGTGACGATGGTATAGTTTCAAAACCAAAATTGGAATTTTATGCCTAGCGCAAGTCCTCATTTTCATATTTTCTGTTCATCAAAAATCAACCATGCAATAAAACTATCTTTTTTTGGATTTTCGCGATGATGGTATAAGTCTATACCTACATATTCTATGCCTAGCGCAAACCATTGTAACAATTTTTATTCCCCATTTATTAAAAATCATGAAAACCATATGACTTAATTCATTATGTTACACAAATTATGCTTTTAAAAAGCAAACCCATTTTCATTATTTCATGTCATTATGTCAACCTTCAATTTTGCAATGATGGTATAATTCCTAAAGAATTATCCAAAAATTTTATCACACTTAGGAATTTATGCCTAGCAAAAATCATTTTAAACATTATTTCATGCATACTATTTTTATGAAAATCTGAAAACAAACCATCACCTTCATTTTCATCATTGCACCAAAGTCTTAAGACAGTCTCTTAAGCACTCTTTTACTTTTAAACAATATTTCTATCCTGGGATTAGCTTGACGACCGAGTGAGCAGCGACTCCATGAAATGGTCTATAATAGCGACAATGTCCTTTGAAATTATTGTTAGAAGTCTCTTTTTATCTTTTACCACATTTCATCACAAACAACCAATTTGTTACATCAGATTATTTCATTTAAAATATTACAAGCATGACATTCAAAGTTATAATATTTCCAAAACGACATAATTACATGAATTATCAAATCAATCAATCAAACATAAAAGCATCATAAGCACCACACAATACAAGTCATATGATCAAAACTATATCACCTCATATATATATCAACAGTATATACATCATCAAAACTGGATTGGTATGCCACAATCTGTACCTCGGCATACTCAATCCTCTATCAACATAATAATAAAACAATGTTAGTCTGTACACAGCTGTGCAGCCCTCTAGCCTCGAGAGCCCCTCGAGCTCTCTGCCTCATCTCCTCCCTCGCCCTGAGGTGGACGAGGTGGCCCCATCACAGTCTATGTATTCCTAGTCCTCGATCGAGATGTGGTCCTCGATGACCCGATCTTGATCGGATCTGCAATGTTGGCTGGTAGGGGTAGTCTATCCGCCTCTGGCACCAACTGGTAATACAATGTCTGATAGAATGTCAGTTGGGCGATAGCCCGTGTCAGCTCCCCAGAGCTTGCCCCTCCACCCCATGCCCTGAGGCGTGCAATCTCGTCTCGCAGCTATGCCACCTCAGCTCGATGGCGTGCAGCCTCATCCTGTAGAGTCTGCACCTGGGCCTGGAGATGATCTCTCTCCACCCGGAGAGTAGCCATCTCGCTACTCTCTCCTGTGTCGACACCCTTGCCCTTATCGAGCGATGGTGGCCTCTCCCTCTATGGAGATGGGGGTCTCGCCTCCCTCCTCTCCCTCTCTCCGTGGCCTCTCCTATGCCTGTGGCCTCCTCGCCTCTCTCCCGCCGTGACCCTGGGCTGCCTCCATCACTGCCTAGCATCGCCTCCCTATCCGACGCACAACCGCGTGTATCGGACCCTGTGCCCTCGTCATCCGAGGAGGGTGGATGCCTACGTACCAGGCATCATAGCCATCGGCTACCCCTATGTCGTCCCCATCCATTGGCTGGATGGGGGCATCATCCGCGTCCTGGCTCCAGAACCACTGCATGTCGGGAGCCCCGCTAACTGTGGTGTTATCCCGGACAGTCCGAGAAAACTCGTAATCCCTCAGAGATGGGATCCCCTACTACAGACCAAACTACCTCAAAACTCGGTCATAGCGGTGGAGCTCCACCTCTCCTCTCTCCATCCACAACCAGCAAACTTGCCTGACGCGAGCCAACTCCTGTCCGTCCTCGGCCCACCCTGGATGCTCCCTCCATGGCCTCCAGGTGATCTGATCCGGGACTAGGTCATCCAGTAGCCTCCAGGACATAGGGAGGTCGATCCGTCGCTGTGACCCTCTTCAGAGCCACCAATAGAAGACTCGGGGCCTCTCCCCGTCAACCCCTGTCAGAGGAAGCCCTATCGGCCTTCGCACTGCAATGTGCTCCCAACACCAAACCTGTAAGAGCGATGTCATGACCAGACATCGGCCGCCCTTGTACACGACCCCATATAGGATCCTGTACAATCGGCATAGCACAAAGCTTCCCCAAGAAAACTTGTACCCATGGTCCCGCATATCGTAGATCACATCTACGAGCATCCATGGCACCCTGCACCCGCTCTGGTGGCACAACAAAAGTCCACCAACCACTCCAGCTAGCACCCATGTGAGCCTAGATGCCCCAGGCATCTGGCGTAGTGCCTCGATATTAACTCTGCCCTTCTCCAGGGTGAAGCTCGGGTCACCGCACAGTCATCCCATAGCGTGGCCCTGATTGGCCGCAGGAGTAATCAACCGTCCTTGTATGGGGATTCTCAGAATCCTCCATACATCCTCTAGAGTGGGAGTCATCTCCCCTGTCGGTAGCCAAAAACATGAAGAACCCGGATACCACCTCTCTGCTAGGGCCGTCAGTAGCCCCATATCTGTGGATACCTGTGGCATCTCTGCCACATGCTGCAAGCCGGCCTGTGCCAGCTGATCTCGCTCTGCCTGTGTGAGAGCGGCCAAGTCATCTCTCAACCCTCCATACTTCCATTCCCTGCTCTTTAGTAATCCTCTCTGCAAACATAAACAACAAAACAATAAACAATCATTAATAAACAATTCAAGTAATTAATAATGCAAGTTAAAAATTCAATTTTTTTGCAATTGATGATATCGCCCACTATTGGACGATATCGTCCCAAATTTGAGCAGAATCGTCTCCGATTTTGCAAGCCGAAATCGTCTCTAATTTGACGAAATCGTCCCCCTTTCGCCGATTTCGCCCTTGGGCGAAATTGCCGAAATTGAGATGATTTCGTCGAAATCGGGACGATTTCATCCCGACGACGTCGATGGCCCAAAAATGGCCGCGATGCTCAAAATTCACCTAAAAATTACCTACAAAGCATGTAAATTCAAATTAAAGCATCCTAGTTAAGTCTAGACTCTTACCCGTAGACCGCGCCGGACCTCTGTCGATCTGTGCGTCGTCTCCACCATTTTTGCTTCAGAGCTCTAAAAACCAAAAAATGAACAGTAAAAATGAATTAGGGTTTTTACCCTATTTTTCTTAATTTTATTCAAAAATAATTTTTTGCTTTTTCGCGTTTTTACCTCAAACGTTCGATTTGGGTAAAAACACGGAGGGGGCACCATAGTAAGCTGTCGTACGATTCGACCAAGAATCGTCGCCTAAAAATGGGAATAATTTTTGCTTTCTCGTAGATCGAGAAGAACTCATCTTTAACGCATTTTCTTCAAAAAATTCGCTAAAGAGGGGGCAAAATGTAGCACCCTAAAATTGGCGCGATAAAATTACAATAATTACATTCACCTTAGTAAATAATTTAAAATTCAAATTTAACCTCCCAAACCGCCCGTTAACCGTCGGGTAATCCGTTTCCCCCTTTTTCGTGCCATTTTTAGAGGTTGTTTTGACCGTTTGACGATATCGTCGTCGATCAGATGATATCGCCCCGGATCCGACGATTTCGTGCGGGCTAGGACGTCCGGACGATCTTGTCGCAAAACTGATTTTGCAAAATTAGCTTGTTCCAACGGGTCTCCAATCCGGGCAGAAGCGTGTTTGCATCATTAGGGACCCTCCCCCGTTGGAGATCTCCCAAATTGGGATGATCTCCAACCTCCTAACTACTCCCCTAAGCCTATTTAATCCTAAGCTATTCCCTTAGCACCCCCTTGGCTGAAATTCTCTGCAATTTAACTCCATCTACGTTGAACCATCCCAATTTTTCATTTGCACTGGTCCCATACCAATTTTGTTGTAGGTACATCACTGTTTTTCAGCCGGAGCTAGCACACATCATCGCCGACGAACTTGTTCAGATCGGAGGCGAACCTATCGAATCCGAGGCGATTTCGTACTGATGCGAGACGATCTCGACTGCAGTCCATATTGAGGCAATCAGTGCCTGAAGTTTGCATTTCTCAACCTTTTCTCTGCTGTTTTATTCTGCAAATTAGATAGTTTATTCAGTGTTTATGTTATTTTGCATTTGGAGTTCACCCATTTAGCTTAGATTGCATACTAAGATCATGATTTGTCATTAGAATATCGTAATTTGCTTGAATTTTTGTTCATAACTATTATTCAGTATTCATACAGTCATTTGGTGTTGTTTCCCTCTGTTAGCACAGTAGTATTCGTTGTATTTTGTATCTATTTTTCTGCTTGCAGGTCTCTGACAAATTCGTCTGACGAATTCATCAGATCTCAGATGATTCTGTCAGATCTCAGACGATTCTATCGAATTCCAGATGATCCTGACTGCTTCAAACATCAGAATCATCACCAGACATCCGGATCAGGTATTCCTCATTTGTATTCTATAAATTCTCTATTTTATGTCTTTAAATATGTTTTTTGTACTCATTGAATTTGCATTTTCATGTAGATTAATCTAGATTCATTTGGCCAAACCTAGGATATGAATGCTTAAAGTTAAAAACGAACACATTAAAACACATTCCAAACCTAGGCGTGGAAACTGCCCTTAAATGTTTTCTGGTGAACCCACCATCCGTCGAAAAATCATCAAAATACACCTCCCTTGAGAGGCGGGACCTTCGCAAAGTCCTCTCAGTCCGAGGTACCGCGACATCCTTTTCCCATCCTCCTTCCGGGCATGGATCCAATAGCCTGAAGGTAAGGATGCGAAGGTCCTGCCTCTCAAGGGAGGTGTATTTTGATGATTTTTCGACGGATGGTGGGTTCACCAGGAAACATTTAAGGGCAGTTTCCATGCCTAGGTTTGGAATGTGTTTTAATGTGTTCGTTTTTAACTTTAAGCATTCATATCCTAGGTTTGGCCAAATGAATCTAGATTAATCTACATGAAAATGCAAATTCAATGAGTATAGAAAATAGATTTAAAGACATAAAATAGAGAATTTATAGAATACAAATGAGGAATACCTGATCCGGATGTCTGGTGATGATTCTAATATTTGAAGCAGTCAGGATCGTCTGGAATTCGACAGAATTGTTTGAGATCTAACAGAATCGTCTAAGATCTGACAGAATTGTCTGAGATCTGACGAATTCGTCAGACGAATTTGTCAGAGACCTGCAAGTAGAAAAACAGATACAAAATACAATGAATACTACTGTGCTAACAGAGAGAAACAACATCAAATGACTGTATGAATACTGAATAATAGTTATGAACATAAATTCAAGCAAATTACGATATTCTAATGACAAATCATGATCTTAGTATGCAATCTAATCTAAATGGGTGAACTCCAAATACAAAATAACATAAATACTGAATAAACTATCTAATTTGCAGAATAAAACAACAGAGAAAAGGTTGAGAAATGCAAACTTTAGGCGTTGATTACCTCAATATGGACTGTAGTCGAGATCGTCTCGCATCAGTACGAAATCACCTCGGGTTCGACAAGTTCACCTCCGATCTGAACAGGTTCGTCGACGACGATGTGTGCCAGCTTCGATTGAAAAACAGTGATGTACCTGCAACAAAATTGGTATGGGACCAATGCAAATGAAAAATTGGGATGTTTCAACGTAGATGGAGTTAAATTGTAGAGAATTTCAGCCAGGGGGGTGCTAAGGGAATAGGTTAGGATTAAATAGGCTTAGGGGAGTAGTTAGGAGGTTGGAGATCATCCCAATTTGGGAGATCTCCAACGGGGGAGGGTCCCTAACGACGCAGACATGCTTTTGCTAGGATTGGAGACCCGTTGGAATAGAAGTTAATTTTGCAAAATCAGTTTTGTGACAAGATCGTCTGGACGTCCTAGTCCAGATGAAATCGTCAGATCTAGGGCGATATCATTTGATCGGCGACGATATCGTCAAACGGTCAAAACAACCTCTAAAAATGGCACAAAAAAGGAGGAAACGGATTACCCGATGGTTAACAGGCGGTTTGGGAGGTTAAATTTGAATTTTAAATTATTTACTAAGGTGAATGTAATTATTGACAATTTTACTGTGCCAATTTTAGGGTGCTACATTTTACCCCCTCTTTAACGAATTTTTTGAAGAAAATGCGTTAAAGATGAGTTCTTCTCGATCTACAAGAAAGCAAAAATTATTCCCATTTTTAGGCGACGATTCTTGGTCGAATCGTATGATAGCTTAATATGGTGCCCTCTCCGTTTTTTTACCCAAATCGAACGTTTGAGGTAAAAACGCAAAAAAACAAAAAATTATTTTTGAATAAAATTTAAAAAAATTGGGTAAAAACCCTAATTCATTTTTACTGTTCATTTTCTGGTTTTTAGAGCTCTGAAGCAAAAATGGTGGAGACGACGCACAGATCGACAGAGGTCCGATGCGGTCTATGGGTAAGAGTCTAGACTTAACTAGGATGCTTTAATTTGAATTTACATGCTTTGTAGGTAATTTTTAGGTGAATTTTGAGCATCACGACCGTTTTTGGGCCATCGACGTTGTCGGGATGAAATCGTCTCGATTTCGATGAAATCGTTTCAATTTCGACAATTTTGCCCAATGGCAAAATCGGTGAAAGGGGGACGATTTCATCAAATTAGAGACGATTTTGGCTTGCGAAATCGGAGACGATTCTGCTCAAATTTGGGACGATACCGTCCAATAGTGGGCAATATCATCAATTGCACAAAATTGAATTTTAAATTGCATTATTGTTTATTTGAATTATTGATTAATGATTGTTTGTTGTTTTGTTGTTTATGTTTATAGAGAGAATTACTAAGAGCAGGGAATGAAAGTATGGAGGGTTGAGAGATGACTTGGCCGCTCTCACACAGGCAGAGCGAGATCACCGGCACGAGCCGCCTACAGCATGTGGCAGAGATGCCATAGGTATCCACAGATATGGGGCTACTGATAGCCCTAGCAGAGAGGTGGTATCTGGGTTCTTCATGTTTTCGGCTATCGATAGGGGAGATGACTCCCACACTAGAGGATGTATGGAGGATTCTGAGAATCCCCATACAAGGACGGTTGATTACTCCTGCGGCCAATCAGGGCCACGCTATGGGATGACTGTGTGGTGACCCGAGCTTCACCCTGAAGAAGGGTGAAGTTAATATCGAGGCACTACGCCAGATGCCTGGGGCATCTAGGCTCACACGGGTGCTAGCTGGAGTGGTTGGTGGACTTTTGTTGTGCCACCAGAGTGGGTGCAGGGTGTCGTGGATGCTTGCAGATGTGATCTACGATATGCGGGACCATGAGTATAGGTTTTCTTGGGGCAGTTTTATGCTATATCAACTGTACAGGATCCTATATGGGGTCGTGTACAAGGGTGGCCGATGTCTGGTCATGACATCACTCTTACAGGTTTTGTGCTGGGAGCACATTGCAGTGTGAAGGCCAGTAGGGCTTCCTCTAATAGGGGTTGATGGGGAGAGGCCCCGAGTTTTCTACTGGTGGCTCCGGAGAGGGTCACAGCGACGGATCGATCTAGCTATGTCCTGGAGACTACTGGATGACTTAGTCCCAAACTAGATCACCTGAAGACCATGGAGGGAGCATCCAAGGTGGGCCAAGGATGGACAGGAGTTGGCTGGCGTTAGGCAAGTTTGCTGGCTATGCATGGAGAGAGGAGAGATGGAGCTCCACCGCTATGGCCAATTTTTAAGGCAGTTTGATCTACAGCAAGGGATCCCATCTCTAAGGGATTACGAGTTTTCTCAGACTATCTGAGATAACACCATAGTTAGCGGGGCTCTCGACATGCAGCGGTTCTGGAGCCAAGACGTAGATGATGCCCCCATCTAGCCAGTGGATGGGGATGACGTAGGGGTAGCCGATGGCTATGATGCCTGGTACGCAGGCATCCACCCTCATCGGATGACGAGGGCATAGGGTCTGATTCATGCGATTGTGCATCGGATAGGGAGGCGATGCCAGGCGGCGATGGAGGTGGCCCAGGGTCATGGTGGGAGAGAGCCGAGGAGGCCACAGGCATAGGAGAGGCCGTGATAGAGGGAGAAGAGGGAGGCGAGACCCCCATATCAATAGAGGGAGAGGCCACCATCGCCCGATAAGGGCAAGGGTGTCGACACAGGAGAGAGTAGCGAGATGGCTACTCTTTGGGTGGAGAGAGATCATCTCCAGGCCCAGGTGCAGACTCTACAGGATGAGGTTGCACGCCACCGAGATGAGGTGGCACAGCTGTAAGACGAGATTGCATGCCTCAAGGCATGGGGCAGAGGGGCGAGTTCTGGAGAGCTGACACGGGCTATCACCCAACTGACATTCTATCAGACATTGTACTACCAACTGGTGCCAGAGGTGGATAGACTACCCCTGTTAGCCAACATTGTAGATCCGATTAGGATCGGGTCATCAAGGACCACGTCTCGATCAAGGACTAGGACTACATAGACTACGATGGGACCACCTCGTCCACCTCAAGACGAGGGAGGAGATGAGGCAGAGAACTCGAGGGGCTCTCGAGGCTAGAGGGTTGCACAACTGTGTACAGACTAACATTGTTTTATTATTATGTTGATAGAGTATTGAGTATGCCGAGGTACAGATTGTGGTATACCAATCCAGTTTTGATGATGTATATACTGTTGATATATATATGAGGTGATATAGTTTTTATCATATGACTTGTATTGTGTGGTGCTTATGATGCTTTTATGTTTGATTGATTGATGTGATAATTGGATGTAATTATGTCGTTGGAAATATTATAATTTGAATGTCATGCTTGTAATATTTTAAATGAAATAATCTGATGTAACAAATTGGTTGTTTGTGATGAAATGTGGTAAAAGATAAAAAGAGACTTCTAACAATAATTTCAAAGGACATTGTCACTATTATAGACCATTTCATGGAGTCGCTACTCACTCGGTCGTCAAGCTAATCCCAGGATATAAATATTGTTTAAAAGTAAAAGAGTGCGTAAATGATGAAAATGAAGGTGATGGTTTATTTTCAGATTTTCATGAAAATAGTATGTATGAAATAATGTTAAAATGATTTTTGATAGGCATAAATTCTTAAGTGTGATAAATTTTTTGGATAATTCTTTAGGAATTATACCATCATTGCAAAATTGAAGGTTGACATAATGACATGAAATAATGAAAATGGGTTTGCTTTTTAAAAGCATAATTTGTGTAACATAATGAATTAAGTCATATGGTTTTCATGATTTTTAATAAATGGGGAATAAAAATTGCTACAATGGTTTGCGCTAGGCATAGAATATGTAGGTATAGACTTATACCATCATCGCAAAAATCCAAAAAAAGATAGTTTTATTGCATGGTTGATTTTTGATGAACAGAAAATATAAAAATAAGGACTTGCGCTGGCATAAAATTCCAATTTTGGTGTTGGAACTATACCATCATCGCGAAAGTCAACCAGATATATATGTATATGTTTTGATTGTATAGTTTGAAAGAAATTTTTGATTTTTTCTATTATATAGTTGTCTTTGTGGTAGACAACTATACTTGATTTATTCCAAACAAGTTGCAAAAATAATATTTCAAAGGATTTTGAAGACAAAAGTTAGATTTATAAGGAATCCCGTGTGCATATGTGAATTCATTTCCAATCTTGACTTATCATAATGATACACAAAATCTCTCAAATACAAATGTGTGTGCAATTGCATTGTTCATTTACCAGTTTTGAGCAAGATACTATGATACAAGTGATTTGAAGAAACCAAATAAGTGTTCATTAACCATGATGTAGATCCATATAACCATACTAGACTACTATGTAGGTCAGATTATCAAGAGCTAGCTAATCCATAAGCGGACATAGGTCTAGTACAAAAGAAGGTCGCTAATGTGACAAACATATCACCATGCTAGGAGTTACCCAAGGCCAAGCGGGTTGGGCACAAACCACCTGTTATGGGGCTTACCTCACAGTTTTCGAATAATTGAGAATTCTAGGGATTCAAGCTCATCAACCCTTCTTTTATTTTCAAAGGGTAGGGAAAGGAATTTTATTGCTTTCTTGATTTCTTTTGAATTTTGGTATTTTTTGCTTGATAATGCTTGGAACATTGCTGTAATGATATAAAAGAACATTTTTTTTCTTTTCTCTTTTTCTTGAACTTTTCTTTTCTTTTTCTTTGCTAGGGATACTTGCTCGGATTAGCTGTAGAGCAAGGGATTTTTATTCTGGGTAGGGGTGAGCTTGTCCTTTTGCCAATTCTCAAATATTCTAGACCATGTGCATGATAGGATAGCAGGGGATACTTTTTGCTCAAGAAATCACTTCTACTATGTAGCAAAACATGGAAATTACAAATATAATCATTTTATTGTGAAAAGATGTGCCTGGTTTAAGTAAATAACAAGATCAATTCTCTACGCTCAAACTTTATTTAATTGAATTTTGTGGACTTTGATATAAGAGAGATTAGTAATCATGCCAGAGAAAATCAAGAGATTTATTTTTGTGAGTGTGCAAGTGAGGGATTCCAAATAAATGCGAATTTATCCAAAATAATTTGAAACATATAACTGCAACATTTGTAAGAAAATATATATAAACACTTTTGAGAAGTTTTGAGAATAGTGACTCTCTCTTTCTTCATTATATTGTTTTAGTTCCGAAAGAGTCAAGCATATTATTGTTTTTATATTTTTATCATTATTTTGATGTTTGGTTTGATTTTTGTTTTTGAGCAAAAAAATTTAACAAGTGCCATAAATAAATGCAATAAATAGTTTTGAAGATTTTTGATGATTATGAATATTTTTTATGTTTTTGGATTTTTATAAATTTGAAAGAAATATAAGATAAATTTTTTGAAATATTTTAAACAATTATATACAAGGATGAAGTGACCAAATTTATGCATAGTAACGTTTAAGATGCAAAATATTCATGGGTTCTTTAAGTTCTTTACCATCTAAGGTAGATAATATGTATGCTCCTGATGCAAATTTAGTAGTAATAATATATGGTCCAAGCCAGTTGGTCTCAAATTTACCTTTAAGGTCCTTAATTGCATTTGTATTTTTTTTATTTTCTTTTAAAACAAGGTCGCCGATCTCAAAGGATCGGTGACGAACTTTTTTAGCATATGATCTTTTAAGCTTGTTTTGGTAAGCACGGAGATGCTCCAAAGCATTGATGCGTTTTTCATCTAGGAGTTCCAGCTGATTGAGTCTGCCAGCTCGATATTCATCTCCTACTTCGGTATCTTGAAGTAGCAGAGCTAAAGAAGGAACTTCCAATTCAAATGGAAAAACTGCTTTAGCACCATAAACCAAAACAAATGGTGAAGTTCCCGTGGGGGTTCGAACACTAGTTCGATAAGCCCATAAGGCTGGATATAATTGAATGTGCTAGTCATGGCTAGTTTTATTGACTAATCTTTTGAGAATTTTGATTACGGTTTTGTTAGATGCTTGTGCTTGACCATTACCCTGAGGATAATAGGGAGTGGACCAGCGATGTTGAATCTTATATTTTTGGCATAATTTTTTAACATCTTTATTTTTGAAACAAGTTATATTGTCAGAGATGAGATTTGCACGAATTCCGAACCTGCAAATGATTTGATTAAAAATAAATTTAGAAACTTGTGTGCCAGTGCAGGAAGCTAAAGGCATAGCTTCGACCCACTTCGTGAAATACTCGATGGCGGTTATGATGAACTTGTGTCCATCGGATGACATAGGATTGATTTTGCCAATAATATCCAAGCCCCATTTAGAAAAGGGCCAAGGAGATGAAATAGCTTGCAGCTCTTGTGCAGGCGCATGGACAAGGTCAGCATGTTTTTGACACTTGTCGCAATGGCGCACATACTCATGTGCATCCATTTCCATGGTAGGCCAAAAGTATCCTATCCAAAGGAGCTTTTTAGCAATGACACTACCACTAAAGTGTCCTCCACAAGATCCATCGTGGGCTTCACTCAAGGCTGATTTAGACTCTTCTAAATTTAAACATCTTAATAGGATACCTTCAAAATATCTCCTATATAAATTATTGCTAATTATTACAAATCGACTTGCTCGTCGACGTAATAACCGACGCTGGTTTCTATTAGAATTGGCAGGGAAAGTCCCATTTTGGAAAAAATCAAATATGTCCGTGTACCAAGGTTCAGGAGTAGTTTCATTGATTAGAAACACATCCAAAGGCTCTAAGCATGATTTATTTGAAGCGGGTTCCTGGAGTCGACGAATAATGATAGTGGCATATTCGTCATCTAACTCCAAGGGTAGGAGAGATGCAGTCGCGGCCATAGCATCAGCTGCACGATTGCTAGTTTGAGGAATAGCTTCCAAGGTAACTTGATCAAATAAAGACATTAATTGTAAAACATAGGCCTTATATGGGCATAGTTTATCATCTCTGGTTTGATAAACTTCATTAATTTGGTTTATAACTAGTTGAGAATCACCAAAAACTAAAAGATGTTTAATTTTTAGCGCTAGGGCAGCTCGTAATCCAAGTATTAGAGCTTCATACTCAGCAGTATTGTTGGTGCAAGAAAATGCCAATTTGAAGGACAGAGGAATAAGATGTTTTTGTGGGGATATTAAAATAATACCCGCACCAGCCCCACTCATGCATCGGGCTCCATCAAAGTATAAGGACCATTGTTCGGTATGGTCTACCTCTAATTGAAGGCATTCATCGAGAAACTCGATGATGATGGGATGGGTAGACTCTAAGGGTGCAACAACTAATTGATCTGCTATGATTTGACCCTTAACAGACTTATGTCCTATGAATATGAGATCAAACTTGCTTAGAGCAAGAGCCCACTTGGCTGTGTGACCCGATAAATAAGGTCGACTCATGAGATACCTTAAGGGATCATATTTAGCAATGACATAAGTTTTTTGACTAAGCATATAATGTCATAATTTTTGTGTGGCAAACACAACTGCTAAACATAGTTTTTCCAATGCTGTGTAGTGGGTTTCATAACTGATGAAGGTTTGGCTAATGTAATAATTAGCACGTTCTCGCTTTTCATCATCAAGTTGAGCTAACATAGCCCCTAAGGCAGAATACGAAGCAAAAATATATAGGAGAAATGGGCGATCATATTTAGGTGGTGAAAGCACAGGTGGATTAAGGAGGTATTGTTTGAGAAGTTCAAAAGCTTCTCTACATTCTGTGTCCCAATTAAAAGGGACATCCTTCTTAAGGAGTTTAAGAAAGGGACCAGTTTTGTCTACCAGCTTATTAATGAAGTGACAGATAGCTTGAAGAGATGACTTGGCCGCTCTCACACAGGCAGAGTGAGATCAGCTGGCACAGGCCGGCTTGCAGCATGTGGCAGAGATGCCACAGGTATCCATGGATATGGGGCTACTGACAGCCCTAGTAGAGAGGTGGTATCTGGGTTCTTCATGTTTCTGGCTATCGACAGGGGAGATGACTCCCACACTAGAGGATGTATGGAGGATTCTGAGAATCCCCATACAAGGACAGTTGATTACTCCTATGGCTAATCAGGGCCATGCTATGGGATGACTGTGCGATGACCCAAGCTTCACCCTGGAGAAGGGCAGATTTAATATCAAGGCACTATGCCAGATGCTTGGGGCATCTAGGCTCACACGGGTGCTAGCTGGAGTGGTTGGTGGACTTTTGCTATGCCACCAGAGTGGGTGCAGGGTGCCGTGGATGCTTGTAGATGTGATTTGTGATATGCGGGACCACAACTACAGGTTCTCTTGGGGAAATTATGTGCTATGCTGGCTGTATAGGATCCTATATGAGGTCATGTACAAGGGCGATCGATGTCTGGTCATGACATCGCTCTTATAGGTTTGATGTTGGGAGCACATTGCAGTGCGGAGGCTGGTAGGGCTTCCTCTGACAGAGGTAGACGGGGAGAGGCCCTAAGTTTTCTACTATGGCTCCGGAGAGGGTCATAGTGGCAGATCGATCTGCCTATGTCTCAGATACTACTAGATGACTTAGTCCCAGACCAAATCACCTGGAGACCATGGAGGGAGCATCCAGGGTGGGCCAAGGATAGACAGGAGTTGGCTCGCATCAGGCGAGTTTGCTAGCTATGGATGGAGAGAGGAGAGGTGGAGCTCCACCACTATGACCAAGTTTTGAGGCAGTTCGATCTGTAGCAGGGGATCCCATCTCTGAGGGATTACAGGTTTTCCTAGACTGTCCAAAATAACATCATAGTTAGCGGGGCTTCTGACATGCAGCGATTCTAGAGCTAGGACGTAGATGATGCCCCCATCCAGCCAGTGGATGGGGATGATGTAGGGGTAGCTGATGGCTATGATTCCTGGTACGTAGGCATCCACCCTCCTCGGATGACGAGGGCATAGGGTTTGATACATGCGGTTGTGCATCAGATAGGGGGGTAGTGCCAGGCAATTATGGAGGCGGCCTAGGGTCACAACGGGAGAGAGCTGAGGAGGCCACAAGCATAGGAGAGGTCACAGCAGAGGAAGAGGAGGGAGGCGAGACCCCCATCTCCACAGAGGGATAGGCCACCATCGCCCGATAAGGGCAAGGGTGTTGACACAGGAGAGAGTAGCAAGAGGGCTACTCTTCGGGCAGAGAGAGATCGTCTCCAGGCACAGGTGTAGACTCTACAGGATGAGGTTGCACACCACCGAGCTGAGGTGTCACAGCTGCGGGACAAGATTGCATGCCTCAGGGCACGGGGCGGAGGGGTGAGCTCTGAAGATCTGACATGGGCTATCGCCCAACTTACATTCTATCAGACATTATATTACCAGCTGGTGCCAGAGGCAGATAGACTACCCCTGCCAGCTAACATTGTAGATCCGATTAGGATCGGGTCATCAAGGACCACATCCCAATCGAGGACTAGGACTACACAGACTACGATGGGGCCACCTCATCCACCTTAGGGCAGGGGAGGAGATGAGGCGGAGAGCTCGAGGGGCTCTCGAGGCTAGAGGTTTGCACAACTGTGTACAAACTAACATTGTTTTATTATTATGTTGATAGAGGATTGAGTATGCTAAGGTATAGATTATGGCATACCAATCCAGTTTTGATGATGTATATACTGTTGATATATATATGAGGTGATATAGTTTTGATCATATGACTTGTATTGTGTGGTGCTTATGATGCTTTTATGTTTGATTGATTGATGTGATAATTGGATGTAATTATGTCATTGGAAATATTATAATTTGAATGTCATGCTTGTAATATTTTAAATGAAATAATCTGATGTAACAAATTGGTTGTTTGTGATGAAATGTGGTAAAAGATAAAAATAAACTTCTAACAATAATTTCAAAGGACATTGTCGCTATTATAGACCATTTCATGGAGTTGCTGCTCACTCGGTCGTCAAGCTAATCCCAGGATAGAAATATTGTTTAAAATTAAAAGAGTGCTTAAGAGACTGTCTTAAGACTTTGGTGCAATAATGAAAATGAAGGTGATGGTTTGTTTTCAGATTTTCATGAAAATAGTATGCATGAAATAATGTTAAAATGATTTTTGCTAGCATAAATTCGTAAGTGTGATAATTTTTTTGGATAATTCTTTAGGAATTATACCATCATTGCAAAATTGAAGGTTGACATAATGAAATGAAATAATGAAAATGGGTTTGCTTTTTAAAAGCATAATTTGTGTAACATAATGAATTAAGTCATATGGTTTTCATGATTTTTAATAAATGGGGAATAAAAATTGCTACAATGGTTTGCGCTAGGCATAGAATATGTAGGTATAGACTTATACCATCATCGCGAAAATCCAAAAAAGATAGTTTTATTGCATGGTTGATTTTTGATGAACAGAAAATATAAAAATGAGGACTTGCGCTAGGCATAAAATTCCAATTTTGGTGTTGGAACTATACCATCGTCGCGAAAGTCAACCAGATATATATGTATATGTTTTGATTGTATAGTTTGAAAGAAATTTTTGATTTTTTCTATTATATAGTTGTCTTTGTGGTAGACAACTGTACTTGATTTATTCCAAACAAGTTGCAAAAATAATATTTCAAAGGATTTTGAAGACAAAAGTTAGATTTATAAGGAATCCCGTGTGCATATGTGAATTCATTTCCAATCTTGACTTATCATAATGATACACAAAATCTCTCAAATACAAATGTGTGTGCAATTGCATTGTTCATTTACCAGTTTTGAGCAAGATACTAAGTGATTTGAAGAAACCAAATAAGTGTTCATTAACCATGATGTAGATGCATATAACCATACTAGACTACTATGTAGGTCGGATTATCAAGAGCTAGCTAATCCATAAGCAGACATAGGTATGTACAAAATAAGGTTGCTAATGTGATGGACATATCACCACGCTAGGAGTTACCCAAGGCCAAGTAGGTTGGGCACAAACCACCTGTTATGGGGCTTACCTCACAGTTTTCGAATAATTGAGAATTCCAGGGATTCAAGCTCATCAACCCTTCTTTTCTTTTCAAAGGGTAGGGAAAGGAATTTTATTGCTTTCTTGCTTTTGCTTTTCTTTTGTATTTTTTGCTTGATAATGCTTGGAACATTGCTGTAATGATATAAAAGAACATTTTTTTTCTTTTCTCTTTTTCTTGAACTTTTATTTTCTTTTTCTTTGCTAGGGATTTTTGCTCGGATTAGTTGTAGAGCAAGGGATTTTTATTCTAGGTAGGGGTGAGCTTGTCCTTTTGCCAATTCTCAAATATTCTAGACCATGTGCATGATAGGATAGTAGGGGAAACTTTTTGCTCAAGAAATCACTTCTACTATGTAGCAAAACATGGAAATTACAAATATAATCATTTTATTGTGAAAATATGTGCTTGGTTTAAGTAAATAACAAGATCAATTCTCTACGCTCAAACTTTATTTAATTGAATTTTGTGAACTTTGATATAAGAGAGATTAGTAATCATGCCAGATAAAATCAAGAGATTTATTTTTGTGAGTGTGCAAGTGAGGGATTCCAAATAAATGCTAATTTATCCAAAATGATTTGAAACATATAATCGCAACATTTGTAAGAAAATATATATAAACACTTTTGAGAAGTTTTGAGAATACTGACTCTCTCTTTCTTCATTATATTGTTTTTGTTCCGAAAGAGTCAAGCATATTATTGTTTTTATATTTTTATCATTATTTTGATGTTTGGTTTGATTTTTGTTTTTGAGCAAAAAATTTAACAAGTGCCATAAATAAATGCAATAAATAGTTTTGAAGATTTTTGATGATTATGAATATTTTTGGTGTTTTTGGATTTTTATAAATTTGAAAGAAATATAAGATACAAATTTTGAAATATTTTTAAACAATTATATACAAGGATGAAGTGACCAAATTTATACATAGTAACGTTTAAGATGCAAAATATTCATGGGTTCTTTAAGTTCTTTACCATCTAAGGTAGATAATTTGTATGCTCCTGATGCAAATTTAGTAGTAATAATATATGGTCCAAGCCAGTTGGGCTCAAATTTACCTTTAAGGTCCTTAGTTGCATTTGTATTTTTTTTATTTTCTTTTAAAACAAGGTCGTCGATCTCAAAGGATCGGTGACGAACTTTTTAGCATATGATCTTTTAAGCTTGTTTTGGTAAGCACGAAGATGCTCCAAAGCATTGATGCATTTTTCATCTAGGAGTTCCAGCTGACTGAGTCTGCCAGCTCGATATTCATCTCCTACTTCGGTATCTTAAAGTAGCATAGCCAAAGAAGGAACTTCCAATTCAAATGGAAAAATTGCTTTAGCACCATAAACCAAAACAAATGGTGAAGTTCCATTGGGGGTTCGAACACTAGTTCGATAAGCCCACAAAGCTGGATATAATTGAATGTGCCAGTCACGGCCAGTTTTATTGACTAATCTTTTGAGAATTTTGATTAAGGTTTTGTTAGATGCTTCGCTTGACCATTACCCCCGAGGATAATAGGGAGTGGACCAGCGATGTTGAATCTTATATTTTTGGCATAATTTTTTAACATCTTTATTTTTGAAACAAGTTCCATTGTCAGAGATGAGATTTGCAGGAATTCCAAACCTGCAAATGATTTGATTAAAAATAAATTTAGAAACTTGTGTGCTAGTGCAAGAAGCTAAAGGCATAGCTTCGACCCACTTCGTGAAATACTTAGTGGCGGTTATGATGAACTTGTGTCCATCAGATGACACAGGATTGATTTTGCCAATAATATCCAAGCCCCATTTAGAAAAGGGCCAAGGAGATGAAATAGCCTGCAGCTCTTGTGCAGGCGCATGGACAAGGTCAGCATGTTTTTGACACTTGTCATAATGGCGCACATACTTATGTGCATCCGTTTCCATGGTAGGCCAAAAGTATCCTATCCGAAGGAGCTTTTTAGCAATGACACTACCACTAAAGTGTCCTTCACAAGATCCATCGTGGGCTTCACTCAAGGTTGATTTAGACTCTTCTAAGTTTAAACATCTTAATAGGATACCTTCAAAAGATCTCCTATATAAAGTATTGCCAATTATTACAAATCGACTTGCTCGTCGACGTAATAATCGACGTTGGTTTCTATTAGAATTGGCAGGGAAAGTCCCATTTTGGAGAAAATCAAATATGTCTGTGTACCAAGGTTCAGGAGTAGTTTCATTGATTAGAAACACATCCAAAGGCTCTAAGCATGATTTATTTGAAGCGGGTTCTCGGAGTCGACGAATAATGATAGTGGCATATTCGTCATCTAACTCCAAGGGCTGGAGAGATGCAGCTGCGGCCATAGCATCACTGCACGGTTGCTAGTTCGAGGAATAGCTTCCAAGGTAACTTGATCAAATAAAGACATTAATTGTAAAACATAGGCCTTATATGGGCGCAGTTTATCATCTCTGGTTTCATAAAATTCATTAATTTGGTTTATAACCAATTGAGAATCACCAAAAACTAAATATGTTTAATTTTTAGCGCTAGGGCAGCTCGTAATCCAAGGATTTAGAACTTCATACTCAGCAGTATCATTGATGGAAGCAAATGTCAATTTGAAGGACAGAGGAATAAGATGTTTTTATGGGGATATTAAAATAATACCCGCACCAGCCCCACTCATGCATCGAGCTCCATCAAAGTATAAGGACCATTGTTTGGTATGGTTTGCCTCTAATTGAAGGCATTCATCTAGAAACTCGATGATGAGGGGATGGGTAGACTCTAAGGGTGTAGCAACTAATTGATCTACTATGATTTGACCCTTAATAGACTTTTGTCCTATGAATGTGAGATCAAACTTGCTTAGAGCAAGAACCCACTTGGCTGTGCGACCCAATAAATAAGGTCGACTCATGAGATACCTTAAGGGATCATATTTAGCAATGACATAAGTTTTTTGACTAAGCATATAATGTCGTAATTTTTGCGTGACAAACATGACTGTTAGACATAGTTTTTCCAACGCTATGTAATGGGTTTCATAACTGATAAAGATTTGGCTAGTATAATAATTAGCATGTTCTCACTTTTCATCATCAATTTGAGCTAACATAGCCCCTAAGGCAGAATCTAAAGCAAAAATATATAGGAGAAATGGGCGATCAGATTTAGGTGGTGAAAGCACAGGTGGATTAAGGAGGTATTGTTTGAGAAGTTCAAAATATTCTCTACATTCTATGTCCCAATTAAAAGGGACATCCTTCTTAAGGAGTTTAAGAAAGGGAACAATTTTGTTCGCCAACTTATCAATGAAGCGACGGATAGCTTGAAGCTTACCTTGTAAACTTCATAACTCAGATATATTAGTAGGTGCGGGCATATCAGTGATGGCCGCAATCTTGAGAGGGTCGATTTCAATACCACGTAAAGAAACTAAAACCCCTAATAGTTTGTCGGATTTAACTCCGAATATGCATTTTGTTTGATTTAATCGAATAAGATATTCTCGTAATCGATTAAAGACTTTCCTCAAATCATCTAAATGATTATTTTCAATAATAGAGAGAGCTATAATATCATCCACATAATCATGTAGGATATCATGCATAGTATCATGAAAAATATAGGTCATAGCTCTTTGATAAGTTGCACCGGCGTTATTTAAGCCAAATGGCATCACTTTCCAGCAAAAGGTACCCCAGGGGGTAATAAAGGCTATTTTAGCCTGGTCTTCAGGAGCTATCCGAATATTATTATAACCAGAGAATCCATCCATTAAGGACATCATCCCACTTCCGACAGTGAAGTCAATGATTTGATCCATGTTTGGAAGAGGAAATTCATCTTTAGGGCATGCAGCGTTAATATCTCTAAAATCTTTGCAAACCCTAACTTTGGTAGCTTCTTTCTTGGTGACTGGAACTACATTTGAGATCCATTCAGCATAATCAATAGCTTGTATAAAGATAACATTTAGGAGTTTTTCTAACTCCCCTTTGACTAGCAAATCCACTTTGGGATGCATTTTTCTAAGTTTTTATTTAACAGGTTTAGCATCTGGATGGACCACTAGATGATGTATGACTATAGAAGGGTCTAGACCTGGCATATCTTCGTATTTCCAAGCGAAGACATCTTCATACTCTTTAAGGAATGCAATGTATTGTTCTTGTTTTTCTTGACTTAATTCTGATCCAATATTGATTATCTGAGGATTATCCTCAGATCCAATATTAATTTTAATGATGTTTTCTACCTTCATATGTAGATCTCTTTCAAAATTAGGTGGGGTGGGTGAAAAAAGGCACAACTATACTGGAGTGATTATAAGCACTCTCTTCTTGGTGGGAAGTAAATGCCTTTTCCACTTTGCCACACTCCTAATTGTAGGGCATGAGATGTCACATCTGTTAGGCCTAGTTTAAGCCGGATCTGCCTACATATTGTGTTCACGGCCATGTCCTATGAAACTATACACACAAAAATTGGAAAATAGGAATCATGCCTATGCCTAAGGCCCTAGCTCTTAGGATACCTTCAGATTTTATTCAGAGGGCACAATTACCTACACACACAAAATTAGGAAAACATGAGTCATGAATCCATTCTTTTTAGGCCCTAACTCAGAGGATGCCTGCAACTTGCATTTGGTTCATGATTTCTTGCAAAGCAATAAGAAAGCAATTTTTATGCTAAGCAAGACATCTTCTATGCATTTTTTTTTCATTGGGAGGATTTGCATTTTTTTTTTATCAAGGCACCTCTAATGTATGCCATCAAGGAACCTTGTCACTTATTCCTTTTTTTTTGTCTCTTGTGCCATCAAACCACCTAGGTGCGGGAAATGGATCAAGGTACCCTAGATGTCAAGGCACCTGCTTGTTGTGGAAGGTGCTTGCTTGCTGTGGAAGGCACCTTCAATGTATGGTGCATTCCTAATGCAGAAGGCACCTCCAATGTATGACACCTTCCTGATGCGAAAGGCACCTCCAATGTATGGTGCCTTCTTGATGTGGAAGGCGCCTCTAATGTATGGTGCCTTCTTGATGTGGAAGGCACCTCCAATGTATGACACCTTCTTCATGTAGAAGGTGCCTCCAATGTATGGTGCCTTCTTGATGCTGAAGGTGCCTCCAATGTATGGCACTTTATTCATGTGGAAGGCACCTTATTGATGATCAAGACGTCTTTAACTTCATTTTTATTTTTTATTTTTTTCACGTATTCTCCCTTTTTTTTTCCTTTTCTTTCTCTCTCGTCTTTTTTTTCTTTTCTTTCTCTATTTTTTATTTTTATTTTTTTTAACAAATTATTTAACATTCGTCCAAACTACTGGTATGGTATGAGGTCTCCCCCATGTCGATGTATGATCCACTCTCACAAATGTGAGACAATTGTTAATGGAGTTTGTTGACCATTACTCGAAAATTATCTTGACATTCTACTTTGTATGTGGTATAGCATATTTGAATTCACTCATCATTTACTCAGGTTGTAAGAGTCACACACCTTGTGTAGACATCTAAATTATGTCATGCTTAGGGAAGCTTCTCACATAGACACACTCATAATATCATAAGACATAATATTGGACTTTCCAAGCATAAACAGTGGTTTTCACCACTCATTTGGGGCCTTTTCAAGCCATTCAAGCTTGGTCGCTCAAACCAAGAGTGGCCAGATCCTATCCGCTCAAGCCTAGAGTGGACAAACCTTAGCCATTGCAGATGATAGTAGCCAGATCTTAGCCACTGCATACAATAGCGGCTAAGCCATAAGAAGCAGTTTGTCAACAAACATGTCTAATCACAGGTGGAAGTGGCAGTCTGCATGCAATAAAGGTGGTCAAGAGTAACTTTGCATTCCTTTTCATGACTAGTTCACATAGGAGACTTGAGTTTGCATTTAGACTTTGGTTAACTTACCTCCAAGCATAAACAAAGTACAAAATATTCTCATGCTCATGATCAATTTGCATAGAAGAATCAAGTGGGTAGTTAGATTTTAGTTAACTAGCCTTCAAACATAGATAATGGACAAAAGCTTCTAATGCTAATTTGCACTACGCATGAGAAATTCATTCCTAGGGCTTGAACATAAACCTAGGGTTTTACACTATAAAAGGTGTAATCCTAAGAGCACCAAATGATAGAGAGAGACATATTTTTGAGGAAATATTTCAAGACTTGGCAAGTTCTCTTTGAGATCATGTGTACGGTGAAGCACTAATGGATTGAAGAGCATAGCACCTATTATTTGAACATCAGATACATGATTTGACCCATAGTTTTGGGGTAAAGAGAGCAAGGTTTACCTTAGGGGCCAGTGTCTTGGACAATGGCCCGTGGGTTTAGCTCAGGTTTTAGACATAACATATTTTATTCTTCTTATTTATGTTTTCATATCATTAGCATAGATTTACATGATTTCATGGTATAGTTTCATCATATTTTTGTTACATACTTTGATTACTAACAACCTCATATGCAGAGGTAATCTCAAACACCTAAATGTGTGTTTTTTTTTCATTGCTTGCAGGGCCACAGGTACATGGGATGAAGTTTGCAACATATGAGAGCAAAAGGGATCCCTCTAGGAAACAAACCTAGAGAAGGAGGCATCTATAAGCCCTCATACATTTCTATGTGTAGAACTAGGAAGCCTTTATAAGTGCACCACCTCTTTGTGAAAGGGGCACTCCTTGCCTATTTGTAATTTATAGTATCGAAATGGGTATCCCTAAGAGGGACCGACATGTAACCGAGATTCAATATCAATAAAGAGATCCGTATTTGTTATTTTGTGTTATATGCTTTTTCCTCTTGTATTTCCATTTCATATTTAGTATTTTAATAACATTACAAGTAGGGTTAGACAAGGGACCGGTGTGTGTGTTACCGAAGTCACTACAGATGGAGATCACGATGGGACCACCACTAATTTTTCATTTTATGCCAAAGTACTAACTTAATTTTTTGTGCAGGTCTAGCTGCTCTAAGCTACAGTGGCAAAAAACTAGCTGCTATAAGCTACAGTAGCCAATAGATCTTAGCCACTCTAAGGTATAGTGACCAATAGAGCTTAGCCACTCTGAGCTACAATGGCTAATAACCAGGCGCTCTGGTCAACAATGACCAGAACTAGTGTGTAGTAAAGGTTAAAACATCGACTCTCTGAGCTGGATTAAAGGTTGGTATAACTTCTCTAATATTTTATACCTTTCTATATGCTTCTGTGTGTCTAAAATAGAGAACATAAAGCACATTTATGTTTGGAAATTTAAGGAATAAAAGAAGAAAGAATTAAGCATTTCGTATATCTTAGATCTTCTTTTAAATTTTCCACTAGGCATTGCTAGGAACATCAATTTATGCCTAAAAATTTCATCCTATAATCCAATGTGCTAGAAATTGTATGTTGCTTGCTTGCTTTGAGTCCCTACTAGAGGCCATAGCTGCATGAAATAAAGTGTGCTCATACAAATAATAATAGTTCATGCATCTTTCTAAATATTGAAATGTATTTTTGCACTTAGGCATATAGGAAAGGTTCATTGCTGCTTTATGACGCACTTGATGTTATGCAAGCTTAAAATGAACACCACACATGCACATCTCATTTAAACATTGGAGAGTTGGATTTCATCACAAACCTTCAATTCAATCCAATGATGTTGGAATTCATCTCCTTCCACTAGTTTACCCCCTAGAGCTTCCTAGAAATGGATTGAGAAACTTACTTATAGTGACACTAAGTTACTTGTGTTCAAAATGTCTCCCAATATTGGAACAATAATTGGTTCAGAGTGGAAGAGCTAGGTGAACCCTCCATTAGATCTTCAATGGTGTACCCTAGCATATTTTGATAAAATCATGTTTGTCATGAGTGTACTTGATTTTCACTATGGATGAGTCTTCTCATTCTTAATCCAAGAACAAGAGCAAATAAATCAAAAGAACAACACATCAAAACACATCAAACAATTTAGGGCACACTCAAATCGGTAATCAAGATAAACATTTACTTGGTATTGTGTGGTTATTCCTAAATTGCAACTCAAAAGATTAATTCATAAGACAACATGGTCAAAAAAAGAAGTAAGCACCCTCAGCCTGATATCAAGGGAGATATAGAAGCAACTCATACCCATAGGCAAAGTCGTAGTAACATTGAATGACCTACCAGTAAGACCATGAGATATAGCTCCATGAGCCTGAGGGGTGATAATTCAACCCTTGGGGGATCTCCTCGAGAAACCCCAAGTAAGGAGCCACATCATGGAACAAAATCACATACAAAAAAATAGGCTTCATAGCCATCCTCATTAAGGAGACATGAGGAGACCTCAAGGGCCTCCTCTAAACACACAGAAACATCTCAAAGATGTGAGGAAGCTTCAAGGGCTTCCTCCTCACATGGACATAAAGAAGGTTCTAAGACTCATTCTTCACATAGGGATGACAAGACTGCTACATATCCATCCACATGGATAAAGCATGTTACCACCAAGCCCTCTTCATCAAGAAGGCAAACAATAATTGCAACACCTCAAGACTCACAAGAAACATATAAAACAGGTCTGCCCATTGAAGGGTAGGAAACTAGAGCTACATCTAGTCATGGGAATAATATAGAATAAAACCTTCAAAAAAAAGGAAATATTCCCATAGACTATGACCTCATAGGAGTATATGGCACCCCACGGGACCAGCCATGGAAAAAAAGATAGTTAGAAAGGTTGGATTGATTTCCTACTCAACCAACTCAAAGAACTGTAGCTATTGATAACTCTACATCTAGAAGCTCACAAATTGTGACTTCTAAACATGTCTCTTAGTGTAGGGGTACATCAAAGCAACCCCATAGTAGATGCATGGAGTTTGACCATAGGGATACTCAATAGTACACTGAACAAGTTACATTAGCTAGCAAGAGTATAGATAAAGCAAAAACTCCCTCGAGGAATCTGCGAGTCAAGACAACAATAACAAAGTCAGATAAACATGAGTCTTCTATGATAGTACAAACTAAGCAAATGAGGCAGTTAGAAATTGCATTACATAAAGAGCGAGAGCTAGTAGAAGCTCTCAAACAAGAGAAACAAAGAGAAAGTCTCTTGTGCCAACATGAGCAGTATTTAAGAGAGAAGGCTAAGCGGCTAGCTCTTACTAATTTACAGACAAATGGTGGTGACCACCAAATAACAAGATGTGTTGACTCACCTAAGGAGATGTGCACTAAAAAATATAGCCCACAATGAAATCCCCCACCAAATCATGAACAAAACCTAACTAATGTGGGAAAGGCAAACACAACAAACTAGGATCACAATCTTGAATCCTCTCGTAGGAGGGAGGAAAATAAAATAAATCAAATGGATAGAGAGTTACCTCCATTGCAAATATGAGTAGGCTTACAAGAGGAGGAAATCCATGCATCAAAGTTATTTCAAGAGTTTTCTAAAAATATGAAAACCTTTAAGAAACAAGAGGTATCTGGGAACTCACCAACATTGAGAAAAATAGACAACCAACCATTGTGCCCATCAATCCTAGCCCTCCATATCCTAAGCACTTTGAGATGCCTAGGTTAGAAAGGTTAAAAGGTGAAGAGGATGCACTAGAGCATGTCACTAATTTTATCAACGCCTATTTTCATCTTGAAGACAATGACGCTCTCATGCTAAGAACATTCATAATGACATTTTCAGGTGTTGCCGCTCAATGGTTCAACCAACTACCTAAGCATAGCATACCTAACTTTGAACAACTAGTAAATACTTTCTTAAAGCATTTCTACTTTGGTGCTAAGAAGAAGGTGAACCTTTTAGACCTGGCCAAATTGAAACAGTATGATGATGAGCCAGTAATGGATTATGGGAATAGATGGAGAAAAATCATGGCAAAATTATCATTCTCCGTTCCCACAAAAGAGATCATTCATATGTTCACCAAAAGTTGTTCTAAACATATCTCCCTCTTGCTACAACTTCACCAGTATCCTTCGTTTGAGGAAGCTTTGACACAGACCAAGCTCATCAAGGAAATAAAAGTAGATGAAGGAACCATTAAACTCCAAAACAAAAAGGAGTGGAACAAGAATGGTAATAATGACAAGTATAAGCAAAATTAGGGCAATCCTACCCCAGTCAATCAAGTCGTATTGGATACACCCAAGGATGGGGGTGCACAACAACCACAGGACTATCAAGCACATCCCTTGCCAGTCAACTACGACCAAAATAACAATCAAGGAAGAAACCTAAAATGCAAGCCACCTCATTATTTCACACTTCTAATATAATCAATGCTATCAATATTTAATCAGTTGAGCGAGGCCAGGAGGATAAAATTTCTTGATATACCTCTTATAGATCCCAACCATCCTAAGCTAAAAGGATATAGGGAAGATCAATTTTGTCCTTATCACAGGATACCATGACATTGAGGCTTGCATCGGGTTTAAACATCAAGTGTAAAACATGATTGAGATAGGAGAACTCAAAGTTGACAACTGTAGCACCCTAAAATTGGTGCAGTTAAACCTTAGTAAAAAGATAAAAATTTGAATTTTAAACCCAAACCACCCGTTACCCACTTTCCTCATTTTTCATGCCATTTTTAGGATTTGTTTTGACCGTTGGATGATATCATCGAAGATCAGACGAAATCGTCCCAGATCTGACGAATTCATCTGGAACAGAACGTCCAGACGATTTCATCCCAAAACCAAATTTTCATAATTAGCTTCTATTTCAACAACTTCTCTAACTTGGGCAAAAAGCGTGTCTACGCAGTTAGAGTCTCCCCTGTTGGAGATCTCCCAAATTGGGATGATCTCCAACCTCCTAACCTCTCCCTAATCCTATATAAACTAGGATTTTCTCAGTTTATCCCCCTGAACCCCCTAGTTGACAGATTTATCTACAGATTTAGCTCCTTGTGCATTAGAACATCCTCATACTATTGTTTGCATTTGGTATTTCAAGTTTTCTTGTAGGAATTTTACTATTTTTTAGTCGGAGCAAGCTTGGATCGTCGCAGGCGATTCTAGACGATTTTGGATGATCTTGTCGAGGAGCGCAGATGATCTCGTACGATTGGAGGTGATCCTAACTGTAGTCCATATTGGGGGCAATCAGAGCCCAAAGTTTGCATTTCCTTATTGTTTTTCTGCATTTCTTTATGCATTATCTTAGTTATTATATTTATGCATCTTGGAGTTCACCTCATTTAGCATAGATATATGATAAAGTCAAAATAAATTGTCAAATTGATGCATTTCCTTTTAATTGCTATCTAGATCTACCATTTAGGCAAATTCATTATTATTTCTATCATTTCCCCTTGCTTTTGTAGTTGCATTTTTGGTATTTTGTATCTATTTTTGTGATTGCAGGTTTCTGACGAATTCGTTAGATCGTCGATGATCCCGTCTGATCTCAGACGATCGACTGTGATCTGAGATGATTCTATGCAATTTCAGATGATTACGTATGATTCGAGATGATTTGGACTTCTACAAACCACAGAATCTTCATTCAGACATCCGGAATCAGGTATATTCTATCCTATTTAGCACATTCTCTGTGTTCAACATTTATTCATGTTTTTTGTATCCATAAAAATCAGCATTGGCATATAGATTAGCTTAGATTCATCTTGGCCAAACCTAGGAATTGAATGATTGAAGCATAAAATGAACACATCAAACCTACTATCAACCTAGGCATGGAAACTGCCACTCAAAAGTTTCTTGGTGAACCCACCATCCGTCAAAAATTCACCCTTATACCCCTCCCCCGAGAGGCGGGACCTTCAAAGGGCCTCTCAGTTCGAGGTATTGTCCCATCCTTCTCGCATCCCCCTTTCGGGCATGGATCCTATAGCTTGAAGGTAAGGATGCAAAAAATTTGGAGCGATACATTTTGGTGAACCCGACGTGAAAACTAAAAACCTTTTGAAAACAATCCAAAAAAAAAAAACAAAAACATAAATGCATTTAGAATCAAATATTGCATATCATATTTAGATGGTAGATTATAATAAAAGACGAGCTGTCACCATTAATGTTGAGAATCAATTAGCAGCTATAGAGATTACTTCTTTGCTTAGAGTATCTCAAACATATAGAGTCCCACCTTTATGGGACGAACTTAATAGGAGATTGAATATCATTTCATCTAGATCAACCGAACTTAGGCAAATCAAGAGGTTTGTCCTAGATAGAATCCTGGATCCCGATCAAGTGACCTTGTATCATGAGCTTCAGAGAGCTTGCCATAGGTGGTTAGCAGATAAAAGAGCCCTTGTGTCTTCCGAATTGTACACCTTTGAGGAATACCTCGACAATGCAGTTGTAGTACATAAATTTCTATCTCGTATAGAGGATCAAGAGGTCGTTCTTACGGATAGAAAGAGATGGAATAGAGTTCCTAGAGCTATGTTATATCGAGAGTATTGCCATGAGCTCTATTTTTACAAGACAGAGTCAGAAGTAGATAACATCACCATAGCACACTTTGTTAAGTTCTTGAAAAACCATTTCCAATTTGAAGAGGAGCATTTCATGACTCCTGATGAACTTGATCCTATCAATGACATCTATAAACTATTTATAGAAAACTAAGCCATTCTTTTATTATTATTATTTCTTGCATTTAGTGTGTTGTTTGTTGTCTTTATAATCATAAAAACAAAACAAAAAAATAAAAATAAAAATAAAAACAAAACAAAATCATAACAAAAATCAAAACATTTTCTTTTAAGCATTATAGTAGGTATATAATTAAAATATATACCTCCCAAATTTGTTGCAAATATATTAATATATATTTGCTAAAATCTAAATTTAAACATAATGACTAGACTCAGGAATGGAAAACAAGCTGAAGTAGAAGAAGATTGGTTAGGAAAACCAGTAAATAAACCAGATGTCCTTCCTAAAGACCCAATTCAGGAAGAAGGAACCCTAGACCAACAAGAAGAAGAGTTTGTTGACGCAAATGAACAAAGAGAAATTGTTAGAGAGGAAGGATCCTCATCTCCTAAAATATCTCCGGAAAGGAGTTATTACTTTTGAGAACATGGAACATTTCTGGAAGTTCCTCAATACTAATATTGGCACTCTTAATAGAGCAGTCCATATGGACAAGGATCAAATTAGTGACACTCAAGCAACCCTAGAAGACATATATCACACACGCACTAATCCCTTGTCCTTCGTTGATCAAGAAAGTGATCAAGCTGGACCATCCAATTTGGATATGGCCGCTATAATCCAGAACATGCAACAACAACAGGTTACCCAACCATCTAGAGTGCCTGTTACCAAGCCTAGGGTTATTCCCACACAAAAGAAACCATCATTCACTGCTCTATTTTGCCAAGTTATTGATCAACATACCTCAAATCAACAAAAGCCTAAAACAAAACCAAATACCAATTTCCAACAATCTGGGGTACAACATAATGCTACAACAAATCTTCTTCATAATACTCTTCCTACCAACCATTTGCATAACAACAATATAGCATCTAATCCTTACGTCACACCATCCTACGCTCACAAATCCCATACTCATGTACCACCAAACCAATATGGTGGACAAACCGGTAATCTGGAAGCCATGGTGAAACAAGTTAGTCTCCCGCATGGACCAGGATAGATCCCTACCATCCCTCGTACAATTATCGAGAGATGTGTAGTCAGCCTCTAGATCCTATAGTTGTAGCACAACCATATCCTAAACACTTTCCTATGCCTGTCCTACCTATATACAAAGGAACTGAAGATCCCATAGAGCATCTTCGTATGTTTAGGATAGCATGTCATGATATATCACATGATGATTTGTTATTACTAAAAATGTTCCCAAAAAGTTTAGGAGGGATGGCATTAGAATGGTATTATCAACTACCCACTCATTCTTTGAGAAATTTCGAAGAAACCGCCGAGTCTTTTGTGCATCAATTTAGTGCCTACATTGAAAGGCATGTAACCATTAAATATTTGTACAACCTAAAACAAGACAAAGATGAATGTTTTGCTGATTTCCTAGCTCGATGGAGACAGTTGATAGGAAAATTGCACTTTGTGTTACCTTATCGAGAAATGCTGGATATCTTTATCAATAATTTACAAGAACAACTATCCTATGAGTTATCAATCAGCTACCTTGACCACCTTCGATCAAGCTATAGATTTAGCTCGAAGAGTGGAAGATGCTCTTGTTAGGAGAGGTCAACTTAAAAAGAAAGATGATGAGAAAACATCCAGAAATCAATATAAAAATAAACAAGTTGTGGGTGATGGAGTCACTGATAGTAGAAATATAGCTACTATTAATGTTGCGAAAACAATAGAGAAATTTATACTGAAACCTCCTGATAAACCACCCCAAGAATTTACTAGGTTAAATCAACCTTTATCAACCATTCTCCCATAATTACTAGCATGAGGATTGATCCAATTACCAAATATCCGGGAACCTGATCCAACTATACCTGGATACAGAGCTGATTTACACTGTGATTTCCATAGAGGACCTGGACACGCTACCAACTCTTGTAAAATATTAAAACATAAAATACAAGACTTGATTGATAACAATGAGATGGAGGTGCAAGCCTTTCAACCTAAACAAAATCCTCCTAATAATGCTCAAAAGAACATCCCCCAAAATCAGAATCAGAATGCCAATCAATCATTGGACATATTTCAACATCCTTTACCAAAGCATGGTAAAGAGGTGGCTAATCAAATTGAGCATCATAATGTTCCCCCTCCTACCCGATATGTAGGAACTATTAGTGGACATTTACCTGTTCATGATCCGCAAATCTTTGACACAACTTTATCCATGGTTACGGCCAGACCTCTACATAATATTCGGACACTTGATCTTAGTGATACCGAATATGAGACTAAAAGTGACATGGAAATCACCTCAAATCAATCGAATAGTTTTGAAGATGAATCAGATCCTATTCAACCCATCACAAGTTCTATGGTTCCGGAAGAACCATTTCCTAGAAGAGTCACTACTCGACCATCTTCTCACCAATTACTTTCTAATGAACAAGTCATAAACGCTAGACCAAGACCCATTCATCATCCGCAAAATAATATTGTAGGTACCATCGGAGTTGTTACTCGACAACAAGGCTCAAAATTCTCAACAAGATCAAACTCTGAATGATGGATCAGCTCCATTTGTTTTGAAAAATCCCAATAAAGGGAATCATGCGCCTAATGTTCAACCTAAACCTCCTTATAATATTAATGAACAATTATCAAATACTACAACTAGAATTTCCCTTTTGGACCTTTTAAGATCTTCTCCTACCCATAGGGATGAATTAATGCTCACATTAAGCCAAATGATGGTACCACAAAATATTCAATCTGAAGCCATGTCCAATACTATCATAACTCGAGAAGTCGATTGTATTGACTTTCGGGATAGAGATATACAGCAACATAGTCTACATAAGGATAACCCCTTATATATTACTACCCTAATTGGAGATGTAGCAGTTAAACGAGTCTTGATTGATAATGGTTCATCTTTAAACATATGCACTTTTGACTTCTACCAAATATTTGGGTTTAGAAGTGATGAAATGAAAAGAACTGATATGATTATAAAAGCATTCAATGACGAAACACAAGAAACATGTGGAGTTATTACTATTCCATTGCAAGTTGGTCCTAGAACCTTAGACATGACCGTGTTTATTGTACATTGCCCTGCATCGTACAATATACTTTTGGGTCACCCTTGGATCAACGCGATGCGAGCTATTCCCTCAACTTTACATCAGTGTGTTAAATTCAAATTTAAAAATCAGTTGGTTACCATTCATGGTGATCCTAGACCCTTTGATATGTGTGCTTTGGCAGAACCTGTTGGAGTTCAATTTTGCCCTGCTCTGTCATCCACACATCCTAATTCTCATCATCCACCTAAACGTGTGAAACACACACTCATAACATCATCTACTTTTTCCCCATCAACCACACCTCTACATATAGTTCAACCATCTTCCGGACCAAACCACATTAGGACCTCAAAAAGATCCTAAACCCACAACCAATGCTTCTTGTTTTACTCCTATAACTTCCATACCTTTAGACCCATCCATCGACATCTCTACAACGTCTACGCCTATCAAAGGCATGTTTTCCACATCTAAAAACATAGGAAATGATCCTTCTACCTCTTACGCTCTTCTTGACGAGCTCTTACCCGATTTATCTAAAATTCTTGTATAGAAAAAAACAAACGTTGCTATGCAAGATTCCCATATTTTAAATAAATTGCCACCCTCTCCTCGTACCTTGGGCCTCCCACAACCTATGGGAAGTATCTACCAAGTCGGGAGTTGTGCTTTTATTTATAAGGGATATGACTGGGGAAGAATACCTAGAAACATCAAGACTCATTATGATGGGTATGCTCGATGTTATTTTGCTAATGAGTATGTTAAAGCTAAACCTATAATGCTTAGATTGGGATATAAAGGGAAAGGTTTGGGACCTTCCCAAAATGGTATGAAAGAACCTTTTGAGGTAGAACCATGGCCTGCCTGATGTGGTGTGGGCCTATTTCCTAGTAAAGGTCAACCCTTCCCATTTGAGGATGATGACCATCTTATATGTTACCAAGATTATTTGGATAAACGCGATGCTTTGCGTTTAAGGGATAATCCATTTACATGCAATATGCTATCCATAGCTTACCCTGAGATGATTGCTGAATCCGACGATGAGTTGGAGGGGGATATCTTCCATGATGTCTCCGTTGAGGAATTGTTACATAACGGATTTTATTTCGATGGCTCTATACCTAGTATAGCCCAACTTGAGGCCACGACTCCTCAAGACGAATTATCCAAGCTAACCTTGGAAGAATTACAAGAATTAGGTGTTTCACCCACCCCATCTAATTTTGAGAGAGATCTACATATGGAAGTTGAAAACGTTATAAAAATTAACATTGGAACCGAAGATAACCCTCACATCATCAACATTGGATCAGAATTGAGTCAAGAAAAACAAGATAAATACATTGCATTCCTTAAATAATATGAAGACATTTTTTCTTGGACATATGAAGATATGCCAGGATTAGACCCCTCTGTAGTTATGCATCACCTAGTAGTCCATCCGGATGCTAAACCTGTTAAACAAAAACTTAGAAAAATGCATCCTAAAGTGGCCTTACTAGTCAAAGGAGAATTAGAAAAACTCTTGAAGGTTATTTTTATACAAGCCATTGATTATGTTGAATGGATCTCAAATGTAGTTCCAGTAACTAAGAAAGAAGCTACCAAAGTTAGGGTTTGCACAGACTTTAGAGATATTAATTTTGCATGCCCTAAAGACGATTTTCCTCTTCCCAACATGGATCAGATCATTGATTTCACTATTGGGAGTGGAATGATATCCCTAATGGATGGATTCTCTGGTTATAATCAGATGAGGATAGCTCCTGAAGATTAGGCTAAAACAACCTTTATTACCCCTTGGGAACCTTTTGTTGGAAAGTGATGCCATTCGGTTTAAAGAATGCATGTGCAAAATATCAACGAGCCATGACTTATATCTTTCATGATATGATGCATGATATTCTACATGATTATGTAGATGATATTATAGCTCGTTCCATCAAAGAAGATGATCATTTAGATGACTTGAGAAAAGTATTTGATCGGTTAAGGAATATCTTATGATAAATCTAGCAAATTTATATTGTAGGTTGAAGTCCTGTAAATCTCATCTCGGATAATGGAACTTGTTTCAAAAATAAATATGTCAAAAAATTATGTCAAAAATATAAAATTCAACATCGTTGGTCCACTCCCTATTATCCTCATGGTAATGGCCAAGCAGAAGCATCTAATAAAACATTAATCAAAATCCTCAAAATACTAGTCAATAAGTCTGGTCGAGATTGGCACATCCAATTATATCTTGCTTTGTGGGCTTATCGAACTAGCGTTCGCACCCCCATAGGCACTTCACCTTTTGTTTTGGTCTATGGTGCTGAAGCTATTTTTCCCTTTGAATTAGAAGTTCCTTCTTTAGCTCTACTACTTCAAGATATTGAAGTAGGAGATGAATATCGTGCTGGCAGATTTAGTCAGCTGGAACTCCTAGATGAAAAGTGCATCAATGCTTTGGAGCATCTTCGTGCCTACCAAAACAAGCTTAAGAGAGCATACCTCAAGAAAGTTCATCATCGATCCTTTGAGATCGGCGACCTTGTCTTAAAAGAAAATCAAAAAAATACTAATGCAACTAAAGACCTTAAAGGTAAATTTGAGCCCAACTGGCTTGGACCATATGTCATCACTGCTAAATTTGGATCGGGAGCATATCGATTAGCTACCTTAGATGGTAAAGATCTTAAAGAACCTATGAACATTATGCATCTTAAGCGTTATTATGCATAACATTGGGTCATTTCATCATTTGTATATATTGTATTTTGCATATTGTTTCATTTTAGCCATTTATATCAAAATATTTTTCAAAAATAGTAACAGTATTTATTCTTTCAATTCATCACTCAAAATCAAAATATAAAAACATCAAAATCCTCAAAATCTTCAAAAACATCTTTTATTTTCGTACCTATCAATTCTTGAAGTATTGCAGTTATATTTTCAATTATTTTGGATAAATTAGCATTTATTTGGAATCCCGCACTTTCACACTCACATGCATAAATATCTTGATTTTATTTGGTATGATTATTAATCTCTCTTATATCAAAGTCCACATTTGAATTAAATAAAGTTTTGAGCATAGAGAACTGATCTTGTTATTTACTTGAACCAAGTATATCTCTTCACATTAAAATGATTTCATTGCAAATTCAATATGATGCTACATAGTAGAAGTGGTTTCTTGAGCGAAAAGTTTCCCCTGCTATCCTATCATGCACATGGTCTAGAATCTTTGAGAATTGACAAAAGGACAAGCTCACCCCTACCCGGAATAAAAATCCCTTGCTCTACAGCCAATCCGAGCAAGTATCCCTAGTATAGGAAGCAAAAGAAAAAGTCAAAGCAAAAGAGAAAAAGAAAAATATTATTTTGTACCATCGCAGCAATATTTCAGCATTATCTCAGTATCAAGCAAAAATACAAAAAAAAAAAGAAGAAGAAAAAAGAAAAGCAAAAGCAAAAAGCAATAAAATCCCTTCCCCTACCCCTTGAAAAGAAAAGAAGGGTGAATGAGCTTGAATCCCTGGAATTCTCAATTATTCAAAAACTGTGAGGTAAGCCCCATAACAGGTGGTTTGTGCCCAACCCGCTTGGCCTTGGGTAATTCCTAGCGTGGTGATATGTCTGTCACATTAGCGACCTTCTTTTGTACAGACCTATGTCGGCTTATGGATTAGCTAGCTCTTGATAACCCGACTTACATAGTAGTCTGGTATGGTTACATGCATATAAATCATGGTCAAGGAACACTCATTTGGTTAAGTCAAATTACTTGTATCAAATTTTCTTGCTCAAAATTGGTGAATGAACAATACAATTGCACACACATTTGTATTTGAGAGATTCTGTATCATTATGATAAAGCAAGATCGGTAATGAACTCACATTTGCACATGAGGGTTCCTTATAAATCTACATTTGTCTTTGAGATAATGTAAAATATTTCTGCAACTCTTTTTGGAATAATTTTATCTTCTTATTTCAGAACATCTGTTTAGTATAAAAACAATTACATACATTGTTTTCAAAAATCACAAAATGCTTTCAAACAACATATGACACAAATATAATCAATAAAGTCATGTTCATATTATTATTTTCTGTTTATCAAAAATCAAAAATCAATCATGCAATAAAACTAAAATATCAATTTCTTCTTTGGATTTCGCGATGATGGTATAAGTCTATACCTATAATTCTATGCCTAGCGCAAACCATTGTTCTAATTTTATTTCCCATTCATTTTAAAAAAATTCATAAAAACATATGACTTACATCATTATGTTACACAATTGAGCTTTAAAAAGAACGAACACTTATTCTATTTCATGTCATTATGTCAACATTCAATTTTGCAATGATGGTATAGTTCCTAGGGACTTATTCAAAAAATTTTATCACACTTAGGAATTTATGCCTAGCAAAATCATATTTCTTTAATATGTCATGCATAATATTTTTTATGAAAATCTGAAAACAAATCATCACCATCATCATTTCCATCATCACAACACAAAGTCTTAAGACAGTCTCTTAAGCACTCTTTTACTTTTAACAATATTTCTATCCTGGGATTAGCTTGACGACCTAGTGAGCGGCGACTCCATGAAATGGTCTATACCAGCGACAATGTCCTTTGAAATTATTGTTAGAAGTCCCTTTTATTTTTCATCAAATCACACCACAAAAACAACCAATTTATTCACATCAAATTATTTCATTTACAATTTTATAGCATGACATAAAAATTATAATTATTTCCAACGACATAATTACATGAATCATCAATCAACAAAATTCAAAATTAAAGCATCATACAACATATACACAAGTCATATCATCAAAAAAAGATAATCTATATATCTCAATCAATTATGTACATCATCTGGATTGGTATGCCACAATCAAAACCCTGGCATACTCAATCCCCTCAAAAAAATATATATATATATAATAATACAATCTGCCCTCTGCAGCAGCTAGCCTCGAGAAGCCCTCGAGCTCTCAGCCTCATCTCCTCCCCCACCCTGACATGGAGGAGGTGGTCCCATAGAGGTCCAGGCTGTGTCTCGGGTCCTCATCATCGATCGTGAGGATGTCCTCGATGATCCCATCATGATCGGCTCCGCAATGGGGGCTGGCAATGGTACCCTCTACCCCTCTAGGACCACGTGATAGTATAGCCCCTGGTAGAATGTGGTCTGAGCAATAGACCATGCCAGATCCCGAGTGCTCACCCCTCCGCTCCGAGCCCTGAGCCATGTAGCCTCATCCTGTAGTGTCTGCACCTAAGCCCGAAGGTGGGCAACCTCAGCCTGAAGAGCCACCGTCTCGCTGCTCTCCCCTACCTCGACACCCTTGCCCTTATCGGGCGATGGTGGTCTCTCCCCCTACTGATAAGGGACTCCCCTCTCCCTCCTCCCTATCTCCTGAGGTCTCTATGGAGCCCGACCCATCCTCTGGCATCTCTCCTATGGAGACCATCATTGCTCTCTCCCACCGTGACCCCGCGCTGCCTCAATAGCAGCCTGACGTCACCTCCCCATCCGTCGCACCATGGCGTGCACTGGACCCTATGCCCTCATCATCCAAGGAGGGTGGATGCCTACGTACCAGGCATCATACCCATCTACGACCCCAACATCGTCACCATCCACTGGCTGGATGGGGGCATCATCTGCATCCTGACTCCAGAACCGCTACATGTCTGGAGCCCCGCTCAATGTGGTACTATCCCAGATAGTCTAGGAGTACTCGTAATCCCTGAGAGAAGGGATCCCCTATTGTAGACCAAACTATCATAGAACCCGATCGTAGCGGTGGAGCTCTACCTCTCCTCGCTCCATCCTTAGCCAGTAGACTCGCCTGATGCGAGCCAGCTCCTGCCCATCCTCTGCCCACCCGGGGTGCTCTCGCCATGGCCTCCAGGTGATCTGGTCTAGGATGAGGTCATCCAACAACCTCCGTGACATCGACAGATCTATCCGCCACTGTGACCCCCTCTGTAACCACCAGTAGAAAACTCGGGGCCTCTCCCGGTCAACCCCTGTCAGTGGGAGCCCTACCGGCCTCCGCACCGTGATGTGCTCCCAGCACCAAACCTGTAGTAGTGATGTCAAGACCAGACATCGGCCTCCCTTGTATACGACCCCATGTAGGATCCTATACAAGCGGCATAGCACAAAGCTGCCCCATGAGTATCTATAGCCGTGGTCTCTCATATCGTAGACCACATCTGAGAGGAGCCATGGTAGTCTGCACCCACTCTGGTGGCACAACAATAAGCCACCTACCACCCCTGCCAAAACCTGAGTCAGCCTAGATGCCCCAGGCATCTACCTTAGAGACTCGATGTTCACTCTACCCTTCTCCAGGGTGAAGCTCGGGTCCCCGGTCAATCTCATCATCGCCTGGCCCTGATTGGCCATAGGCGTCATCAACCGTCCTTGTATGGGGATCCTCATGATCCTCCATACGTCCTCTAGTGTGGGAGCCATCTCCCCTATCGGTAACCGAAAGCAGGATGACCCCGGATACCATCTCTCTGCTAGGGCTATCAGTAGCCCCATGTCTGTCGGTACTTGTGGCATCTCTGCCACATGCTACAAACCGACTTGAGCTAGTCGGTCGCGCTCTACCTGATCAAGAGCAGCTATGTCATCTCGCAGCCCACCGTATTTCCATTCCCGACTCTTTAGTAATCCCTTCTGCAAAACAAACAATAAAACAATAAAATTCATTAATAAACCAATCATTAAAATAAAATTAAAAACATTTTAATCAAGCTTAATTTCTTAAAAATGATGATATCGTCCACCATTGGATGATATCGTCCCAAATTGGGCAAAATCGTCCTTTGTAGGATGAAATCATCTCCGATTTCACAACTTGGGGATCGCCCCTTGTTGGACGGGATCGCCCCTAGTTCGCCGATTTCGCCCTCCGACGAAATCGATGATCTAGGGATGATTTCAACGAAATCGGGACGATTTCGTCCCGACGTCGTCGACGGCCTAAAAATGGCCGCGATGCCCCAAAACAATCAAAATTTCAAACAAAAAATTGCACAAATTAAATTCAAACCTAATTTACTAGGATTAGATCCTTACCCATAGCCCGCGTCGGACCTCTGTCGATCTGTGCGTTGTCTCAACCATTTTTTTCTCTGTAGAGCTCTAAAACAAGTAAAATGAACAGTAAAAATGAATTAGGGTTTTACCCTATTTTTCTTAATTTTATTTAAAAACAACAACATTTTTAATTTTGCTTTTTCGTGCTTTTACCTCAAACGTTCGATTTGGGTAAAAACACGGAGGGGGCACCATAGTAAGCAGTAGTACGATTCGACCTAGAATCGTCGTCTAAAAAATGGAGTAAATTTTTGCTTTCTCGTAAAACGGGAAAAACTCGTCTTTAACGCATTTTCTTCAAAAAATTTGCTAAAGAGGGGGCAAAATGTAGCACCCTAAAATTGGCACAGTTAAACCTTAGTAAAAAGATAAAAATTTGAATTTTAACCCCAAACCGCCCGTTAACCGCCCGTTACCCGCTTTCCTCATTTTTCGTGCCATTTTTAGGATTTGTTTTGACCGTTGGACGATATCGTCGATGATCAGACGAAATCATCCCAGATCTGACGAATTCATCTGGAATAGAACGTCCAGACGATTTCGTCCCAAAACCAAATTTTCATAATTAGCTTCTGTTTCAACAGCTTCTCTAACTTGGGCAGAAAGCGTGTCTGCATAGTTAGAGTCTCCCCTGTTGGAGATCTCCCAAATTGGGATGATCTCCAACCTCCTAACCTCTCCCTAATCCTATATAAACTAGGATTTTCTCAGTTTATCCCCCTTGAACCCCCTAGCTGATGGATTTCCCTACAGATTTAGTTCCTTGTGCATTAGAACATCCTCGTACCATTGTTTGCATTGTATATTTCAAGTTTTCTTGTAGGAATCTTACTATTTTTCAGTCGGAGCAAGCTTGGATCGTCGCAGGCGATTCCAGACGATTTTGGACGATCCTGTCGAGGATCGACAGATGATCTCGTACGATTGGAGGCGATCTCGACTGTAGTCCATATTGGGGGCAATCAGAGCCCAGAGTTTGCATTTCCTTATTGTTTTTCTACATTTCTTTGTGCATTATCTTAGTTTATTATATTTATGCATCCTGGAGTTCACCTCATTTAGCATAGATATATGATAAAGTCAAAATAAATTATCAAATTGATGCATTTCCTTTTAATTGCTATCTGGATCTACCATTTAGGCAAATTCATTATTATTTCTATCATTTCCCCTTGCTTTTGCAGTTGCATTTTTGGTATTTTGTATCTATTTTTGTGATTGCAGGTTTCTAACGAATTCGTCTGATGAATTCATCATATCGTCGATGATCTCGTCTGATCTCAGATGGCCGACTGTGATCTGAGATGATTCTATGCAATTTCAGATGATTACGTACGATTCGAGATGATTTGGACTTCTACAAACCTCAGAATCTTCATTCAGACATCCGAAATCAGGTATATTCTATCCTATTTAGCACATTCTCTGTGTTCAGCATTTATTCATGTTTTTTGTATCCATAAAAATCAGCATTGGCATATAGAATAGCTTAGATTCATCTTGGCCAAACCTAGGAATTGAATGATTGAAGCATAAAATGAACACATCAAACCTACTATCAACCTAGGCATGGAAACTGCCACTCAAAAGTTTCCTGGTGAACCCACCATCCATCAAAAATTCACCCTTATACCCCTCCCCCGAGAGGCGGGACCTTCAAAGGGCCTCTCAGTCCGAGGTATTGTCCCATCCTTCTCGCATCCCCCTTTCGGGCGTGGATCCTATAGCCTGAAGGTAAGGATGCAAAAAATTTGGAGCGATACAACAACCCTCTTGCTCCCGACAATAGATACATGGGCATATACAAAAATCCATTTCCCAATAATGAGGCCCCTCAAGAGCAAGGGGTCCAAGTCAATCAAGTTCGAGCTGGCATACCTACCCACGGATGCATTGGGATGGTTGACATTATTAACATAGCAACAAGGACTAGGCGGTATGGTCAACCACAACCACTTGTAGCTCCCATGTACATCCCAGCCTCTCCTAGGCAAAGGCAAGACAACCTTCTAGGTCCACCAACGTGACCTTTGGTAACTATTCAGAGTATATTGGAGCAAAACGTATAGATGACTCTAGCTAAGCTATCCATATATGAGCTCATACAACAGTCCCCAAAGCATTGGGAGACTCTAATGGATATTTTAAGAATTATTGAGCTCCAACCGCAATATGCGAATGCATTCACTCACTTTGTAGGACAAGTGCAAGAATGCCAGGAACCTATAATATGATTCTATGATCATGAGATTAATACAGTTCCTATTGCTTTACTAGACCCTCCATTGAAAATTGTAGAGACAATCAATGACTTACCTTTCAGGAGGATTTTGGTCGATACAGGTTCATCGATAAACATCATCACAACAACTACAATAGAGGACCTCAATATCCCCAAGTCAAATATCATTCCAAGAGCTTACACGTTGAGATATTTTTAATGATGCTTTATGCAATACTGTGGGAACGATAGTCCTACCCATCAAGATGGGGCAAATACCATCCCCATGATGTATCATATCTTGGAAATATCGATACAATATAACATCCTCTTAGGGTGCCCTTGGATAAGGGCCATGAAGTGTGTGCCTTCTATATTGCACCAGTGTGTCAATTATGTGCACAAGAACAAAGTCTATGTGGTTCTGACCGATGAAGAGCCTTTTAAATATGTCAATTAGGTGGACATTCTGAGAGAATTCATGATCCCTTCTACTCACCTATATGTGGCAACTTCATCCCCAACCACACCAATGGATAACAAAGACAAAGGGGCAAGCAAAAACCCATGCACATCAACACCTCCTGGTGCACTCAAGATAGTCAATGCTTCTAAGGTACCATCAACTTCAAAATAAAAATATAATTAGAAGCTAAAGGTGCCCTTAGTTAAGGATGAAAAGTCCAAATAAGTGCCAACAATAGCCATTGCTAAAATGCCAAGTCCTATGGAAGAGTAAGGTCTTCAAGATTAAGATGAAGATAGTGATTATCACCCTGCTTCGTCAGTATCATCCGTGGGGTCATCCATGTCGCATGCATCAATACACTTGGCAAGAAGAGGCATAGGGAAGTACCTTGTGCAAAAAATCACCTTTACGCCTATCATTGAGTCTACCCAAGATGTAGGAAGGCCTAAGGACTTGAGGCCACCAGTAGGAATAGTGGTTCCACTTGGAATCCCTCCCAACCAAACAAATTTTGTCTATGTCGGCCTGGACTGTGCTCATAAGTCTTTAGCTATAGAAGATGATGGTGATGAATTATTCAGGGTCAATGTTCGTTACCTCTCTAACCCTGAGTTTTCTCTAAGTTAATTTGAGCATTGCCACTAGCATGGCTATGGTCTTGGCATATATGAGTAGGGGCGCAGGTAGCCCTACGAGCCACTATATCAACTTCCATATGATACATTTGGCTTAGGCTATTATAGCAGAGGTCAAGATGACTCTCTTGTAGAAGAATTGGAAATATTAAGCATAGGGTTAGGAGAAGACATTGATTTCATTCATTATCACCCTCTAAGAATATAAAATTTGAGCAACAAACAAGTGGCCATGGTATACATACCGTCTCCAAAAATTTATCATCCAAACACCTCAATTGATTCCACCCCAATAGGGTACAACTCATGGGATGAGGATAATGGATACAAAGTAAGTGATGATGAGGTGCAACTTGGCTTAGCCTATTAGGGGCCTTGCTATTTGCAAAGATTCACATGGTCCATCCATGATGAGAGTGGATATACATCAGATGAAAGTGACTATGAATCATAAGACTCAATAGAAAGAGCCTACTTAGGCCTAAGACATCAACCCCTAACTTTGGGGCAAGAGACAAATGCAAATGGATTATTCATAAGTGATGAAGAATATGAATATGAAATAGAGATGGCCTACTTGGGGCCAAGACATGAACCTCTTGTCTTAGGACCGCATACCAATGCTAACGGTTTTTTGATAAGTGATGATGAATTTGAGGATGAGACCGAGATGGCTTATCTTGGACCTCACCACTTGCAGTAATTCAACGATATAGTAGAGAGATAGGCGGTACTCCATGATAGAGACCCTCATATTCAATTTTTTGGAAGACCTATTGACCTAGGAGCCATTCATCGGATGGTCCATCCCCCTTCGCCTACATTCAAAGAGCAATTAGATCCCAATGATTCTATTGTTCGCCCCATGGGCCAGATCCAAAAATTACCATTCCTACAGAACCTCATCACGAGTATGGAAGGGAAACCCCTAAGACAAGATCACACCCATGTGGTCCTGGAGATTTCATCCCATCCATCAACATGATATCCATTTATTTGACCACTCCACTTCATAATCTAGAATATCCTACCAAATAATTGCATATTGATGTAGATGCTATTGATTAGGATCGTGCTAATTTTCCCATAGAGCCTCAAGACCTCTTCCCCAACAAAGAGATGTTACAACCATTCCATTTTTGCATTAGGTTGTGCATATGACGTCTACCATGTTGTTTTGGAACTAGAGTTAGTAGGTCCTATGAATCCCATCGATGATATTCATTTGATACCCACACCTCATCAGCTATAGGATGGGTCACATATGGCTATAGAAGTGAATTTCAAGGTGGACATCAGTGATGATCCTACACAACCAAAGAAAGTCAAGTTTAGAGAAAGTCTATCTCCAGATGAAAAATCCATCCTAATTCCCCTCCTCAAGGAGAGGCCAAATATTTTTTATTAGGATTACAAAGACATGCCAGGGATAGATCCAAATTTAGTCATTCACAACCATCCATTGGATCCCATGAAGAAGACAGTAAAAAAAAACTAAGGAAAATGCATCCAACCATCGCTTTGATGGTGAATAACAAATTGCAAAAACTACTATATGTAGTATTCATATTGTAGACACCTAAAACGCGTCACGTCGAGGGTGACTACTCATATGGACATGCTACAAGACCATATGGAGGATCTTGGATAGACTCCAAGATAGAGCAGTGGTTCTAACCACTCAATTTAGGCATTTTGTCCTAAGTAGTCTGAATCATAGCCTAAAACTACGATCTCTAGTCTAAACCACAGTTAACACCTACGGTCTGTAGTATGGACCGTAACTATGACCTGTGATCTTAACTGAATTTCAGTTAGGCCTTTCATCCGAGCCAAATCAGTTGGAACAGCCAAAATATCTAGGAGGTAGTTGAAGGATGAAATATTCTAGAGGCTTCCATCCCAACTGTCCTAACCACCCTTATTGGTATTGGCTTCTCCATGAAGCCACCCCTAGCCCTAGGGGCATGCTATAAATACCACCTCCAAATGGGGAGAAAGAAGTAAAAGCATTGGATATTTGAGCAACAAAGCCCTGGAAAATTGTATACTCAAATTGGGTATACTAAGAGAGAGCTATTGCACTTAATCCTTGACCCTTTTGCCACCATTCACGATGAATTGCATTGTGGATGCCCTAGGTGCTTAGGAGGATCAAGAAACACAAATTCAAGAAAACAAAGGCCCTTCACATCGAATTGATCACCAAATCAGTCTGAGGAAAATGAAGGTGATCCTTGAACATCAATTTGGACAAGGAAGTTAAGCCCACTACCCTTGGAATTGAGGGTAAGCCTATCAGAGTGCTAACCATGGCTGTCAGCCATGGTTTACAGTGCAGACCGTGCACCAGAGTTGCGGTTTGCAGCAAAGGTATAACCACCTTCCTATTTCTATTTATTGTCAGCTAGTTAGGTTACATTAGAAATTTTGTTGATTTAATAGCATTTTAGAAGCTTTATGACCATAGAACTAGGCTAGATTCACATTTTATGCTTATGTTCCAATTAGGACTAAAATGCTTTCTTTATGCGTGTTTATGCTTAATTTTCTATATTTGATCCATATATAGTGTAACTGCTATTTTACTTTATGCTATTACATGAATCTTGATTCAATTTACATAGTTTAGCAGATGTATTTATGCTTTATTGATTATGCATGTTAATGGTGTCATTATGCATTTTACCTAAAAGGGCCTCATCATGAGAGGCTACCTATATTTTTGACATTCTTGTTGTTTCTTGATCGCAAGGAATAGTTCCAAAGGAGAGTAAACCATAAAATTCCTTCCCCATTGCGAAGAAGAGGGTCATAGACACCCTAGACCAGTTTGTGACACTCTGAGGGGCATTTTGATCATGCCTACCCTTGAAAGGGATTAAACACTAATGTAATTGATGTATCAAATGGGTATCCCTAAGAGGGATGAATCTATAATTTGACTCCATTGAAATTAATAAAGGATTCCTTGTATTCATGTTATTTCTTGTTATTAAATTATGCATGCCTATTTGTGTATTTTTCTTCAATTGTGATAGTTAGGTCAGGTGTGAGCCTTTTTGGTGGTTACATATGGCAATCACGATGGAACTCTACATTTCTAGCCCCTGAGTGCTAACATTCTTGTTTGTTTTATCTCAGATTCTAACTGCAGCTAATAGTTGTGATTATTTTTTGGCCCATGGCTATCACCTGTGGTTCACACTGTAGCCCACATACCAGAGTTGTGGTTTATAGTAGAAGCAACATACAATAGAGAAACCACTTGTCATCAAATCAGGAGCTAAGGTAGGCTCTGTTTTAATTCTCTGTTCTGCATTTTCTCCTCTGTATTTTTACAATAAGAAAAAAATTGATGGCAAATTAGGTACATTAAAGGAAAAGGATGAATGAATAGTTCCTAATTTTCTTTCACATTCTTTCCATTAGAAAGGCGTTGCTAGGAACAACGGACCTCTGATTGTAGTTCGCCCTAGAATATAGTGACCTTGATAAAATTGTGTGGTTGTTTGCATGTGTGAGGCCCAATTAGAGGCCATGTCATCATAATTGCATTGTCATAATGTCATGTAGGGCATAGCATGCATACCTTTGTGAATTTGAAACGTTCCTTCTTATGCATATCATGTAGGAATGATCATATGAATGCTCTTTTATGCATTTGTCCTTATGCAAAGTAAAACGAACCACACACACCACATTTTATTTTAAACATTAGTGGTGTTGGGCTCTCACATCCAACCCATTTTATTGAGACCAATAGTGGATGTCATTACCACTTGGTTGGCTCATTTGAAATTGTATTATCGGGACCCGCTCATTGCCAAGGCCGATCCATGAACTGTCCTATCTGTGAAAAATAACACACTCATCTTCGAAAGGGTATATCGCTATACACGGTGTGCTGGATGAGGGTTTGTAGTACCTATGCTAATTCATTGAGTATGGAATTCATTACCATATTCTACTTGTGTGAGTATATAGGTGAAAGCCAATTAAACTAAGAATAAAATCCAACAATTTTTCAAAACATGTGTTTTTCTCATACTGATACAACACATTTTGAAACAACATCAAACAGTTTAAGGCGCATTTCAAAATTTAAAAATAAGATAAGCATCAGTGTATACCTTGTTTGATAATAAAATATACATATAGATGTTAAGTACACTATAGTGGATACACAAGGTGGTCAAAAAAGGTGCAAGCTTGAAGCCAATGACCAAGTCCCAACCGATTCACAAATACACGTGTCTAGTCCTCAAACAAATGAGCAAATTGAATGATGTTCAACGAGCATTAGAGGAGACAACTTGACACAACGGGATCCCATTTAGCGTACCCCTAATAGACTAGCATCAGTGCATTCTGTTAGACGTAGATTAGAGCATGGGGCTTCTCATCCTGAGGGTTCTCCACTCGAAAGCCATTATCGAGAACACAGTGCACGCGCATCCATAGGATCGACCAAAGAGTATGTGTAGCACCCTAAAATTGGCATAGTAAAACTTAGTAAATAATTAAAATTACCTTAGTAAATAATTCAAATTCAAATTTCAACCCCAAAACCGCTCCCAAACTGCCTACTACCTGTTTCCTTGTTTTTTATGCCATTTTTAGAGTTTGTTTCATCCATTGGACGATATTGTATTGGATCAGATGATATCGCCTCAGATCGGATGATTTTGTCTAGAGAAGAACATCCAGACGATCTTGTGCCAAAACTAATTTTTCAAAATTAGCTTATGTTTCAACAGCTTCTCTAACTCGGGAAAAGATGCGTCTGCATCGTTAGAGTCTCCCCCCATTGGAGATCTCCCAAAATGGGATGATCTCCAACCTCCCAACCTCTTTCCTATGCCTATTTAATCTTAGGCCCTCCCCTTAACATTCCCCTGGCTGAATTTTTTTGTATTTTAAGTTTTACATGCTTCAGGATATCCTAGATTATTGTTCGCATTTGTCCTTTTTTGAATTTTCTTGCAAGAACTTTGTTATTCTTCAACCGGAGAAAAGCTCAGATCATTGCAGACAATCCTGTCCAATTCAAGATGATTTCATACCAATACGAGATGATTTCGACTGCAGTCAACATTGGGGGCAATCAGTACCCAAAGTTTGTGTTTCTTTACTCTTTTTTGTTGTTTTGCTTTGCATTAGTTAAGCTTATTACTGCTTTGCATCTTGGAGTTCACCTCATGTAGCCTAGATGCATAATAAAGTAAAAGTTAGTCATTAAAACCATGCATTTTACTTAATTTGTTATCTAAAGTTGTCATTCTAGCATTCATACTTTCATTTCTATCATTTTCCCTTGCTTTTGCAATTGTATTTTTTTTTCTTGGTATCCATTTCTGCAATTGCAGGTCTTCGACAAATTCGTCTGATGAATTTTTCTGATCTCAGATGATCCTGTCAGATCAGAGATGATCCTGTCAAATTTTAGACAATCTAGACTGCTTCAAAAATCATAACCTCCATCAGACATCTGGATTAGGTATGTCTCTTTAATCTAGCTTATTCTCTCTGTTTTCTGTCCAAATTTGTTTTCTATATTCATTTAATTTGCATTTTCATATAGAATAATTTAGATTCATCTGGCCAAACCTAGGACTTAGATGTTTAAAGCTAAAATTGAACACATTAAACTCATTCCCAACCTAGGCATGGAAATTGCCACTAAACATTTCCTGGTGAACCCCACCATCCATCGAAAAATCACCTTAATACCCCTCCCCCGAGAGGCGGGACCTTCAAAGGGCCTCTCAGTCCGAGGTACCGTCCCATCCTTTTCCCATCCTCCTTTCGGGCATGGATCCTTTAGCTTGAAGGTAAGGATGTGAAAAATTTGGAGCGATACATTTTGGTGAACCCAACGTGAAACTAAAACATTTTGAAAACAAAAAAAAAAACAAAAACCAAAAACATAGATGCATTTAAAATCATTAGAAAACTACTAAGTTGCATATCATGTCTAGATGGTAGCTCCTAAGAAAAGACTAGCTGTTACTATAAATGTTGCAAATCAATTAATAACCATAAAGGTTGATTCTTTGTTTAGAACATCTCAAACATACAGAGTCCCGCATTTGTGGGACGAACTTAATAGAAGGCTAGGTATCATTTCATCTAGATCAACCGAACTTAGAAAAATCAAGAGGTTTGCCCTAGATAGGATCCTGGATCCTCATCAACTCATTGTTTATCATGAACTTCAGAGAGCCTGCCATAGGTGGTTAGCTTATAGGAGAGCTCTTGTGTCTTCAAAATTGTTCACCTTCGAGGAATACCTCGAGAATGCAGTTGTTATACACCAATTCCTAGGTCATGTAGAAGATCAAGAGGTCGTTCTTACAGATAGGGAAATATGGAATAGAGTTCCTAGGGCTGTGTTATATCGAGAGTATTGCCACGAAATTTATTTCTACCAACCAGAATCTGAGACATATAATATCACTATAGCACTTTTTGTCAAATTCTTGAAAGAAAATTTTCAATTTGAAGAAGAACACTTCATGACTCCCGAAGAACTCGAGCCCATTAATGATATTTATAAATTGTTTATAGAAAACTAGATCATTGCTTTCATTATTATTATTTCTTGCATTTAGTGTGTTGTTTGTTATCTTTATAATATTGTTACAAAAGCAAGAAAAACCAAAACATAACAAAAACCAAAAACATTTTATTTCAAATACTATAGTAGGTATATAATTAAAATATATACCTCTTAAGCTTGTTGCATATATATGTATATATATATATATATATATATATATATATATATATATATATATATATATATAAAGTATATATATATTTTTTGGAATCTAAATTTAACCACAATACCTAAACTTAGGAGTGGTAAACAAATTGAAGAAGGAGAAGATTGGTTAGGAGACAAAACAAAAAACCCAAATGTCCTTCCTGAGGAATCAATTCTGGAAGGAGAAACTCTAGAACAGCCAGAAGATGACCTGGCTGAATAAAATGAACAACAAGAAAATCTTGAAGAGGAAGGATCCTCATCCACTAGAATAGATCCAGATGGAACTATTGCTTTTGATAATTTAGATCATTTCTGGAAATTTTTCAATAATAACATTGGTTCTATTAATATGGCAGTTCGTATTGATAAAGGGCAAATTAGTGACACTCAAGCAGCCATGGAACATATGTTTGACATACACACTAATCCCTTGTCTTTCATTGATCAAGAAAGTGATAAAGCTGGACCATCCAATAGAGATATGGTCACTATGATTCAGAACATGCCAAAAAAACAGGTTACCCAACCCCCTAAGGAACCTGTTATTGAGCCTAAAATCATTCCCACACAAAATAAACCTTCCTTCACTACTTTACTTCACCAAACTATTGATCAATATGCTTCAAGTAGACAAAAACCTAAAATGAAGCCAAACACCAATTTTCAACAATCGGGCATACAACATAATACAACTTCAAAATTTCTTCATAACACCCTTCCTACCAACAATTTATACAATAGCAATATCGCATCTAATCTTCATGTCCCTCCATCATATGCTCACAAATCCCATATTAATGCCCTACCGAACCAATATGGTGGGCAAACCAGTAATTTGGAAGCCATGGTGAAACAGTTAGCTTCGTGCATGGACCAGATAGATCCCTACCATCCCTCATACAATTATCGAGAGATATGTAGTCAACCTCTGGATCCCATAGTTGTAGCACAACCATACCCTAAACACTTCCCCATGCCCGTACTGCCTATATATAAAGGAATTGAAGATCCCATAGAGCATCTTCACATGTTTAGGATAGCATGTCATGATATATCACATGATGACTTGCTATTACTAAAAATGTTCCCAAAAAGCTTAGGAGGAATGGCATTAGAGTGGTACTATCAATTGCCCACTCATTCTTTGAGAAATTTTGAAGAAAAAGTTGAATCGTTTGTCCATCAATTTAGTGCCTACATCGAGAGGCATGTCACCATTAAATATTTGTACAACTTAAAACAAGACAAAGATGAATGTTTTGCTAATTTCTTAGCTAGATGGAGGCAGTTGATAGGAAAACTACACTTTGTGCTACCTTATAGGGAAATGTTGGACATTTTTATTAATAATTTACAAGAACAAATATCTTATGAGTTATCAATTGCTACCTTAACCACCTTCGATCAAGCTATAGACTTAGCTCGAAGGGTAGAAGATGCTCTCATTAGAAGAGGTCAGCTCAAAAAGAAAGATGATGAGAAAACATCTAGAAATCAGTATAAAAACAAACAAGTTGTAGGTGACAGAGTCACTGATAGTAGAAACATTGCTAATATCAATACAATGAAGACAACAAAAAAATTTATATTAAAACCTCCCGATAAACCTCCTCGAGAATTTACTAGATTGAATCAACCTTTATCAACCATTCTTCCTCAATTATTAGCACGAGGCTTGATTCAATTACCAGCTATTCGGGAACCTGATCCAACTATACCTGGATACAGAGCTGATTTACATTGTGATTTTCATAGAGGACCTAGACATGCTACAAATTCTTGCAAAATATTGAAACATAAAATACAAGACTTGATTGATAATAATGAAATGGAGGTGCAAGCCTTCCAACCTAAACAAAATGCTCCTAATAATGCTCAAAAGACCATTCCCCAAAATCAGAATCAAAATGCTAATCAATCATTGGATATATTTCAACATCCTTTACCAAACCATGGTAAAGAAGTGGCCAATCAAATCGAACATCATAATTTTCCCCCTCCTACCCGATATGTAGGGACTATTAGTGGACAATTATCTGTTCAGGATCCTCAAATATTTGGCACAACCTTATCCATGGTCACGACCAGACCCCTACATAATATTCAAACTCCCGATCCTAGTGATGTAGAATAAGATACTGAAAGTGAAATAGACATCACCTCAAACCAATCGAATAGTTTTGAAAACGAATCAGATCCTATTCAACCCATCACAGATGCTATGGTTCTAGAAGAACCATTTCCTATAAGAGTTACTACTCTACCCTCTTCTAATCAGTTCCTTCCTAATGAACAATCCATACACGCTCAACCAAGACCAGTTCAGCATCTTCAATATAACATTGTAGGTACCATCAGAGCCGTTACTAGACAACAGGCTCAAAACTTTCAACAAGATCAAACTCAGATGATGGATCGGTTCCATTTATTTTGAAAAATCCCAATAAAGGGAATCATATGTCTAATGTTCAACCAAAACCTCCTTACAATATTAATGAACAATTATCCAATACTACAGCCAAAATTTCCCTTTTGGACTTGTTAATATCTTCTCCTACCCATAGGGATGAGTTAATGCTTACATTAAGCCAAATGATGGTACCTCAAAATATTCAACCCGAAGCCATGTCCAATACTATCATCACTCGAGAAGTTGATTGTATTAACTTTCGAGATAAATATATCCCACAACATAGTTTACATAAGGATAACTCCTTATATATTACTGCTTTAATTGGAGATGTAGCTGTTAAAAGAGTCTTGATTGATAATGGTTCATCTCTAAACATTTGCACTTTTGACTTCTACCAATGATTTGGGTTTAGAAGTGATGAAATGAAGAAAATCGACATGATTATCAAAGCTTTCAATGACGAGACACAAGAAACGTGTGGAGTCATTACCTTACCCTTGCAAGTTGGTCCTAGAACCCTAGATACAACCATGTTTATTGTACATTGCCCAAAATCGTACAATATACTTTTGGGTTGCCCTTGGATCAATGCGATGCGAGCGGTTCCTTCCATTTTACATCAGTGTGTTAAATTTGAATTTAAAAAACAGTTGGTCACTATCCATGGTGACCCTAGACCCTTTGATATGTGTGCTTTGGCAGAACCTGTTGGAGTGCAATTTTTCCCTGCTTTGTCATCCACACATCCTAATGCTTATTTTTCATCTAAACGTGTGAAACACACACACATAACCTCATCTACCCCATCAACTACACCTATACATTTAACTCAACCATTTTTTGAACAAACCACACTAAAACCTCAAAAAGATCTTCAATCCACAACCAATCCTTCATGTTCTATACCTATAATTTTAAAACCTATAGACCCATTTATTAACACCTCCACATTATCAACATCTATCATACCTTCCACATCTAAAGATATAGGGAATGATCCTTCTACATCTTATGCTCTTTCTGATGAACTTTTACCGGATTTATCTACAATCTTAATATCAAAAAAAACAAATGCTTTTATGCAAGATTCAATTATTTTAAATAACTTGCCAACATCTCCTCATACTTTGGGCATCCCACAACCTATGGGAAGTAATTACCAAGTCGAGAGTTGTGCTTTTATTTATAAAGGATATGATTGGGGAAGAATACCCAGGAATATCAAAACTCATCATGAGGGATATGCCCGATGTTATTTTGCTAATGAATATATTAAAGCTAAGCCCATAATGCTTAAAATGGGCTATAAAGGGAAAGGCTTGGGACCTTTCCAAAATGGTATGAAAGAACATATTGAGGTAGAGCCATGGCCCGCCCGATGTGGTGTGGGCCTATTTCTTAGTAAGGGTCAACCCTTCCCTTTTGAAGATGATGATCAACTCATATGTTATCAAGATTATCTAGATAAACAATATTCTTTGTGTTCTAAGAATAATCCCTTTACCTGCAATATGCTATCCATAGCTTACCCTGAATTGATTGCTGAATCCGATGAGGAGTTGGAAGGAGATATTTTCCATGATGTCTCTGTTGAAGAGTTGTTATACAATGGTTTTTATTTTGATGGTTCTATACCAACTATAGCCCAACTTGAGGCCACCACTCATCAAGACAAATTATCCAACTTAACCTTAAAAGAATTACAAGAATTGGGTGTTTCACCCGCCCCACCTAATTTTGAAAGAGATCTACACATGGAAGTAGAAAACATCATTAAAGTTAACATTGGAACTGAGGATAATCCTCACATAATCAATATTGGATCAGCATTAAGTCAAGAAAAACAAGATGAATACATTGCATTCCTTAAAGAATATGAAGATGTCTTCGCTTGGACATATGAAGATATGCCGAGTCCTGGACCCTTCGTAGTCATGCATCATCTAGTAGTCCATCCGGATGTTAAACCCGTTAAACAAAAACTTAGAAAAATGCATCCCAAAGTGGCCCTCGTTAGTCAAAGGGGAGTTAGAAAAACTCCTGAATGTTATTTTCATACAAGCTATTGATTATGCTGAATGGATCTCGAATGTAGTTCCAATCACCAAGAAAGAAGCTACCAAAGTTAGGGTTTGCACGGACTTTAGAGATATTAACGTTGCATTCCCTAAAGATGATTTTCCTCTTCCAAACATGGACCAAATCATTGACTTTACCGCTAGGAGTGGAATGATGTCCCTAATGTATGGATTTTCTAGCTATAATCAGATCAAGATAGCTCCTAAAGATCAGGCTAAAACAACCTTTATTACCCCTTGGGGTACCTTTTGTTGGAAAGTGATGCCATTTGGTTTAAAGAATGCAAGCGCAACATATCAATGAGCTATGACTTATATCTTTCATGATATGATGCATGATATCCTACATGATTACGTAGATGATATTATAGCTCACTCTATTAAAGAAGATGATCATTTAGATGATTTGAGAAAAGTATTTAATTGGTTAAGAGAATACCTTATTCGATTAAATCCAACCAAATGCATATTCGGAGTTAATTCCGGTAAACTACTAGGGGTTTTAGTTTCTTTACGTGGTATCGAAATCGACCCTCTCAAGATTGCAACTATCACTGATATGCCCGCACCTACCAATATATCTGAGTTACAAAGTTTACAAGGTAAGCTTCAAGCCATCCGTCGCTTCATCGATAAGTTGGCAGACAAAACCACTCCCTTTTTTACGCTTCTTAAGAAGGATGTCCCTTTTAATTGGGATGACGAATTTACAGAAGCTTTTGAACTTCTCAAACAATACCTTCTTAACCCACCTGTGCTTTCACCACCTAGACATGATTGCCCATTTCTCCTATATATTTTAGCTTCAGATTTTGCTTTAGGAGCTATGTTAGCTCAGCTTGATGATAAGAAGAAAGAACTTGCTAATTATTACATTAGCTGAACTTTAATCAGTTATGAAACTCGTTATACCTCATTAGAAAAACTATGTCTAGCAGTCATATTTTCTATGTAGAAATTATGCCATTATATGCTTAGTCAAAAAACATATGTCATTGCTAAATATGATCCCTTGCGGTATCTTATGAGTCGACCTTATTTATCGGGTCGCACAGCCAAGTGGGTTCTTGCTCTAAGCGAGTTTGAACTCACATTCATAGGACAAAATTCTATTAAGGGTCAAATCATAGTAGATCAGTTAGCTGATGCACCCTTAGAGTCTACCCATCCCCTCATCATTGAGTTTCTTGATGAATGCCTTCAATTAGAGGCAGACCATATTGAACAATGGTCCTTATACTTTGATGGAGCCCGATGCATGAGTGGGGCTGGTGTGGGTATCATTTTAATATCCCCGTAAAAACACATCATTCCTCTATCCTTTAAATTAACATTTGCTTGCACCAATAATACTGCTGAATATGAGGCTCTAATCCTTGGATTACGAGCTGCCTTGGCATTAAAAATCAAACATCTGCTAGTTTTTGGTGATTCTCAACTTGTCATAAATCAAATTAATGAATTTTATCAGACCAAAGATGATAAATTGTGCCCATATAAAGCATATGTTTTGCAATTGTTATCCTTGTTTGATAAAGTTACTTTGGAAGCTATTCTGCAATCTAGCAACCTTGCGACTGACACTATGGCCATAGCTACATCTCTTCTGCCCTTGGAGTTAGATGACGAATATGCCACCATCATTATTCGTTGACTCCAAGAACCCACTTCAAATAAGTCATGTTTAGAACCTTTGGATGTGTTTCTAATCAATGAAACTACTCCCGACCCTTGGTATACAGATATAGTTGATTTTCTTCAAAATGGGACTTTCCTTGCCAAGTCTAATAGAAACCAACATTGGTTATTACGTAGACGAGCAAGTTGATTTGTAATAATTGGCAATACTTTATATAGATCTTTTGAAGGTATCCTATTGAGATGTTTGAATCTAGAAGAATCCAAATCAGCTTTAAGTGAAGTCCATGATGGATCTTGTGGAGGACACTTCAGTGGTAGTGTCATTGCTAAAAAGCTCCTTAGGATAGGCTACTTTTGGCCTACCATGGAAAATGATGCACATGAGTATGTGCGCCATTACGAAAAGTGCCAGAAACATGCTGACCTTGTCCATACGCCTGCATAAGAGCTGCAGACTATTTTATCTCCTTGGCCCTTTTCAAAATGGGGCTTAGACATTATTGGAAAAATTAATCCTATGTCATCTGATGGACACAAATTCATCATAACCGCCACTGAGTATTTCATGAAGTGGGTTGAAGCTATGCCTTTAGCTTCCTACATTGGAACACAAGTCTCTAAATTTATTTTTAATCAAATCATTTGTAGGTTCGGAATTACTACAAATTTCATCTCAGACAATGGAACTTGTTTCAAAAATAAATATGTCAAGCAATTATGCCAAAAATATAAGATTCAACATCGATGGTCCACTCCCTATTATCCTCAGGGTAATGGCCAAGCAGAAGCATCTAACAAAACCTTAATAAAAATTCTTAAAATATTGGTCAATAAATCTGGCCGCGACTGGCACATTCAATTATATCCATCTTTGTGGGCCTATCGAACTAGTGTTCGAACTCCCACTGGAACTTCACCTTTTGTCTTGGTTTATGGCGCTGAAGCCATTTTTCCTTTTGAATTAGAAGTTCCTTCTTTGGATCTACTACTTCAAGATACCGAAGTAGGAGATGAATATCGAGCTGCCAGACTCAGTCAGCTGGAACTTATAGATGAAAAGCACATCAATGCTTTGGAGCATCTTCGTGCTTACCAAAACAAGCTTAAAAGATCATATGCCAAGAAAGTTCGTCATCGATCCTTTGAGGTTGGCGACCTTGTTTTAAAAGAAAATAAAAAAAATACTAATGCAACTAAAGACCTTAAAGGTAAATTTGAGCCCAACTGGCTTGGACCATATATTATCACTGCTAAATTTGAATCAGGAGCATACAAATTAGCTACCTTAGATGGTAAAGATTTAAAATAACCTATGAATATTATGCATCTTAAGCGATATTACGCATAAAATTTGGTCATTTCATCATTTGTACATATTTTGCATGTTGTCTCATTTTAAAAATATATATAAAACTCTTTAAACAAAAACAAACAAATATATATATATATATATATATATATATATATATATATATATATATATATATATAAAAAGTCAAAACAACAATATTATTGACTCTTTTTAAAAACAAAAAAATAAAGAAGAAAGAGAGAGTCAAAATCATCAAAATCCTCAAAAATATTTGTTGTATATATTTCTTCTTCAAGTATTGCAGTTATATTTTCAAATTATTTTGGATAAATTAGCATTTATTTGGAATCCCTCACTATCACAAACACAAAAATAAATATCTTGATTTTATCTGGAATGATTACTAATCTCTCTTATATCAAAGTCCACAAAATTCAATTAAATAAAGTTTGAGCACAGAGAATTGATCTTGTTATTTACTTAAACCAAGCATATCCTTTCATAATAAAATGATTATATTTGTAATGTCCATGCTATGCTACATAGTAGAAGTGGTTTCTTGAGCGAAAATTTTCCCCTGCTATCCTATCATGCACATGGTCTAGAATCTTTGAGAATTGACAAAAGGACAAGCTCACCCCTACCCGGAATAAAAATCCCTTTCTCTACAGCTAATCCGAGCAAGTATCCCTAGTATAGGAAGAAAATAAAAGTTCAAGAAAAAGAGAAAAAGAAACAAGTTATTTCAGCATTATCTCAAATATCAAGCCAAAATACAAAAATACAAAAAAAAAAAGAAAAAAAGCAAAAGCAAAGAAAAAGAAACAAGCAAAATCTAAAGCAATAAAATCCCTTTCCTTACCCCTTGAAAAGAAAAGAAGGGTTGATGAGCTTGAATCCCTGGAATTCTCAATTATTCGAAAACTGTGAGGTAAGCCCCATAATAGGTGGTTTGTGCCCAAGCCGCTTGGCCTTCGATAACTCCTAGCGTGGTGATATGTCTATCACATTAGCGAACTTATGTTGTATAGACCTATGTCTACTTATGGATTAGCTAGCTCTTGATAACCCGACCTACATAGTAGTGTAGTATGGTTATATGCATCTAAATCATGGTTAACGAACACTTATTTGGTTCATTCAAATCACTTGTATCATAGTATCTTGCTCAAACCTGGTAAATGAACAATGCAATTGCACACACATTTTGTCTTTGAGAGATTTTGTGTATCATTATGATAAATCAAGATTGGTAATGAACTCACCTACGCACATGGGATTCCTTATAAATCTAACTTTTGTCTTTAAGATACTTTGAAATATTTCTGCAAATTGTTTGGAATAAATTCATTTTCTTCTTTGAAGAATAGTTGTTTAGTATAAAGACAACTATATGCATTATCAAAAATCAAAATCATTTTCAAAACATGCAATAAAGTTACATTTATATATAACTTTTGACTTTCGCGATGATGGTATAGTTCCAAAACCAAAATTGGAATTTTATGCCTAGCGCAAGTCCTCATCTTCATATTTTTAGTTTATTTTCAAAAATTAAAAAATCAACCATGCAATAAAACTATTATATTATTTTCTTCTTTGGATTTCGCGATGATGGTATAAGTCTATACCTAAATATTCTATGCCTAGTGCAAACCATTGTACCAATTTTATTTTCCATTTATTATCATAAAAACATATGACTTAAATCATTATGTTACACAATTATGCTTTAAAACAAAACAAACACTTACTCTATTTTCATGTCATTATGTCAAACTTCAATTTTGCAATGATGGTATAATTCCTAGGGAATTATCCAAAAATTTTATCACACTTAGGAATTTATGCCTAGCAAAAGTCATTTTAAAATATTTCATGCATAATATTTTCATGAAAATCTGAAAACAAATCATCATCATCATTTGCATCATCACACCAAATTCTTAAGACAGTCTCTTAAGCACTCTTTTACTTTTAACAATATTTCTATACTGGGATTAGCTTGACGACCGAGTGAGCGACGAATCCATGAAATGGTCTATAATAGCAACAATGTCCTTTGAAATTATTGTTAAAAATCCCCTATTATTTTTATCAAATTATCATATCACAAACAACCAATTGTTTACATCAGATTATTTCATTTAAATTTTAAAAGCATGACATTCAAACCATAATATTTTCAACCGACATAATTACATGAATCATAAAATCAATCACACCACAACAATAAAGCATCATGCAAACAAATAAGACAAGTCATATGATCAAAAATATCATATATATCTCAACAATATATGTACATCATATCAAAACTGGATTGGTATGCCACAATCTACATCTTAGCATACTCAATACTCTCAAATCATATAATCAGTCTGTATAGTGCAGTAGCCTAGCCTTGAGAACCCCTCGAGCTCTCAGCATCATCTCCCCCCCAGCCCTAAGGTGGACGAGGTGGCCCCATCATAGTATGTGTGGTACTGTGAGTCCTAGTCATCGATTGATATGAAGTCCTCGATGACCCAACCCTAATTGGATCCACAATGCCAGCTAGAAAATGTACCCTTTGGCCCTCTGGCACTATCTGGAAGTAGATACCCTGATAGAACATGGTCTGAGCAATCGACTATGCCAGTTCCTGAGTGCTCGCTACTTTGCTCCATGCTCTAAGGTGTGCAACCTCATCTCTGAGTTGTGTAGCCTCCGCTCGGTGGTGTGTAGCCTCATCTTGTAGAGTCTACACACGTGCCTGGAGATAGATAGTCTCCACCCAGAGAGTAGCCATCTCACTACTCTCTCCTATGTCCACACCCTTGCCCTTATCGGGTGATGGTGGCCTCTCTCTCCATGGAGAAGGGGGTCTCTCCTACCTCCTCTCCCGCTGTCGTGGCCTCTGCTGAGCCTGTGGTCTCCTCTGCTCTCTCCCTTCGTGACCTTGTGCCACCTCAATGGCCGCCTAGCATCGCCTCCCTATCCGATGCATAATTACATGAATCAGACCCTGAGCTCTCGTCATCTGAGGAGGGTGGATGCCTATGTACCAGGCATCGTAGCCGTCAACAACCCCTGCATTGTCCTCATCCACTGGCTAAATGGGGGCATCATCTGCGTCTTGACTCCAAAAGCGCTGCATATTTGGATCCCTGTTAACTGTAGTGTTATCCCAGTCGGTCCAAGAAAACTCATAGTCTTTGAGATATGGGATCCCCTACTGTAGACCGAACTACCACAAAACTCGGTCGTAACAGTGGAGATCCACCTCTCCCCTCTCCATCCTCAGCCAGTAGGTTTGCCTAATGTGAACCAGCTCCTATCCATCCTCGGCCCACCTTGGATGATCTCTCCAAGGCCTCCAGGTGATATGGTCGGAGACAATGTCATCAAGTAGTCTCCGGGACAATGGCAGATCTATTCGCCACTATGACCCTCTTCGAAGCCACCAGTAGAAAACTCGGGGCCTCTCCCCATCAATCTCTGTCAGTGGGAGCCCTACCGGTCTCTGCATCGTGATGTGCTCCCAACACCAAACCTATAGTAGTGATGTCATAACCAGACATCGACCACCCTTGTATACGACCCCATGTAGGATCCTATACAATCGGCATAGTACATAACTCCCCCAAGAAAACCTGTATCCGTGGTCTCTCATGTCACAGACCACATATGTTAATAGCCATGGTACTCTGTATCCACTCTGATGGCATAATAACAGACCACCTACAACCCTAGCCAAAACCTATGTCAGTTTAGATGCCCCAGGCATCTGGCGTAGCGACTCGATGTTCACTCCGCCCTTCTCTAGGGTGAAGCTTGGATCTCCGCACAGTCGCATCATCACATGGCCTTGATTGGCCGTAGGAGTTATTAACCATCCTTGTATGGGGACCCTCAAAATCCTCCATACATCCTCTAGTGTGGGAGTCATCTCCCCTGTCGGTAACCAAAAATAGGAAGAACCCGGATACCACCTCTCTTCTAGGGCTGTCAATAGCCCCATATATGTAGAAACTTGTGGCATCTCTGCCACATGCTGCAAGCCGAATTGTGACAACTGATCTTGCTCTGCTTGAGATAGAGCGGCCAAGTCATCCCTCAGACCATCGTATTTCCATTCTCTGCTCTTTAGTAATCCTCTCTGCAACATAAACAACAAAACAATAAAAATCATTAATAAAATAGTGATTAAAAATGCAAGTAAAGCAAGTTCAATTTCATCAATGATGATATCATCCACTATTGGATGATATCGTCCAAACTTTTAGAAAATTTGTCTTCGATTTTGCAATCCGAAATCGTCCCTTTTTTAACAAAATCGTCCCCATTTTATCAATTTTGCCCCTAGACGAAATCGACGATATCGAGACGATTTTGATGAAATCAAGACGATTTCATCCCGATGACATCGATGGACCAAAAATGGTCGTGATGCTCAAAAATCATCAAAATTTAATCTAAAAAGTATAGAAAATCAAAATTCAAGCATTCTAAACTAAGTTTAGACTCTTACCCGTAGCCCGTGCCGGACCTCTGTCGATCTGTGCGCTGTCTCGACCATTTTGTTTGCAGAGCTCCACAAACCAAAAAATGAAAATGAATAGTAACAATGAATTAGGGTTTTTATTTTTTTTAATTTTATTCAAAAATAATTAAAAACATTTTAATTTTTGCTTTTTTACATTTTTACCTCAAACGTTCGATTTGGGTAAAAACACGCAGCGGGCATCATAGTCAGCTGTCATACGATTCGACCAAGAATCGTCGCCTAAAAATGGGAATATTTTTTGCTTTCTCATAAATTGATAAGAACTCATATTTAACGCATTTTCTTCAAAAAATTCGCTAAAGAGGGGGTAAAATGTAGCACCCTAAAATTGGCACAGTAAAACTTAGTAAATAATTAAATTACTTTAGTAAATATTCAAATTCAAATTTCAACTCCAAAACCGCTCCCAAACCGCCTGCTACCCGTTTCCTTGTTTTTTGTTCTATTTTTAGAGTTTGTTTTGTCCATTGGACGATATCATCTCCAATCAGACGATATCGCCTCAAATCGAATGATTTTTTTTGGAGCAGAACATCCAAACGATCTTGTCCCAAAACTAATTTTTCAAAATTAGCTTCTATTTCAACAGTTTCTCTAACTCGGGAAGAGACACGTCTACACCGTTAGAGTATCCCCCCATTGGAGATCTCCCAAAATGAGATGATATCCAACCTCCCAACCCATTTCCTATGCCTATTTAATCTTAGGCCCTCCCCTTAACATTCCCCTGGCTGAATTTTTTTGTACTTTAAGTTTTACATGCTTCAGGATATCCTAGATTATTGTTTGCCTTTGTCCTTTTTTGAATTTTCTTGTAGGAACTTTGTTATTCTTCAACCGGAGCAAAGCTCAGATCGTCACAGACGATCCTATCCAATTCGATAAAATTTCGTACCAATCCGAGACGATTTCGACTGCAGTCAGCATTGGGGGCAATCAGTGCCCAAAGTTTGCATTTCTTTACTCTTTTTTGTTGTTTTGCTTTGCATTAGTTAAGCTTATTATTGCTTTGCATCTTGGAGTTCACCTCATGTAGCCTAGATGCATAATAAAGTCAAAGTTAGTCATTAAAACCATGCATTTTACTTAATTTGTTATCTAAAGTTGTCATTCTAGCATTCATACTTTCATTTCTATCATTTTCCCTTGCTTTTGCAATTGTATTTTTTTGTTCTTGGTATCCATTTTTGCAATTGCAGGTCTCCGACGAATTCGTCAGATCTCAGATGATCCTGTCAGATCAGAGATGATCCTATCAAATTCCAGACGATCTGGACTACTTCAAAAATTAGAACCTCCATCAGACATCCGAATCAGGTATGTCTCTTTAATCTAGCTTATTCTCTCTGTTTTCTATCCAAATTTGTTTTTTGTATTCATTTAATTTGCATTTTCATATAGAATAATTTAGATTCATCTGGCCAAACCTAGGACTTGGATGTTTAAAGCTAAAATTGAACACATTAAACTCATTCCCAACCTAGGCATGGAAACTTCCACTAATGGTGAACCGAACCATCTGTCGAAAAATCACCTTAATACCCCTCCCTCAAGAGGCAAGACCTTCAAAGGGCCTCTCAGTCTGAGGTACCGTCCCATCGTCCCATCCTTTTCCCATCCTCATTTCGAGCACGAATCCTTTAGCCTGAAGGTAAGGATGCAAAAAATTTGGAGCGATACAAGTATGTCATGCAGGGGACCATATTGGTACCCATCCGCACTAAGTCTATAGGGTGTACTATACCCCCATATTTTGAGTATAGAAGGAATAGGGATCCGCCCATTCAGGGGCAAGTAGATGGGCTCCTTGTTGAGTGCAAGTCTACCCATACTCCCATGCGTACTATAGCATGCAATATCACCATTGATATATCGAATGTGGGAGCTAATGGAACACCACCCCATGAGAAGTGGAGGTCTAGATAGCTAGATGGTCTAGGTAGTGTGCTAGAGCAACTAGGCTACAAGACTTCAGCTTCGCCCACTCGTGCTCCGAGTGATCATAGCGGGAGCACCATTAGAACTACTCTAGAGCATGGAGAGGCTTATAAGCACCCTCATGTATCATGTCCATCATCCATGCATGGTGGCACATAGCATAGGACACAACACGATGTCGATGTTGTATTCACATATAGAGGCAAAAGCACAACACATTAGTTTGATGGGTATAGAACCCACAAGATCACTCGTATAGAGCAAGCATATCAAAGGCCTCTGATGGCTGACCAGGTTGAAAGATCATATCGACTGGCCTTTGAGAAGAAACACCAACTCCTCCAAGATAAATATGAGGATGCTCACCTAGAGAGGCAGTGCATTTAATATGAATATCTTCAAGCATAGAGGCTTACTAGACAAAGGTTGTATGAGTAGTGCTTGCACGAGGAGCGCTTCCTTGTCCAGAAGGAGCATGTAAAGTAGGAAGATAGGTTGGCTAGGGCTAGCCTATATTATCAATATGAGCATAGAAAGTAGGTGCATAGGAAGGATTTTTTGCAAGCTAACATGCACCATGAGTGCGTAAGCATTCAAACTCATGTCACTGCCCTTCACAGAGAGTGACCACCCTCGATTGACAATCAGAGGCAGCAACATTATGAGGAATAAGAGGGAAACAGATGCAACCAAGAATATCCTAAGAGTTTTGGAGTTGAGGAGGAGGAATAGCAATGCGCTCCACCTTGAAAGAAGAGTGTACCTCCTAAACAACCTCCACACCGACTTAGGGAGTAGGACTTTATGCCTTCTGAGGCTTATAAATCTTTGGATGAGAAGTTCAAAGCAATTGAGAAACAAGGTGTGGTTGTACAAAAGCCAAAACTAAGGAAAATTCACAATGAACCTTTAGATCCCTTAGTGCCTATGCCCCCATACCCTAAGCATTTTGAGATGCCAATGTTGGAAAAATTCAAGGGTGATGAAGAGGCGTAAGAACATGTCATGAGCTTTTTGGACACTTGATTCCATATACAGAACAAAAATGCATTTTTTTTGCATACGTTTGTCATGACACTCTCTGGACCAGCCTGAGAGTGGTTTAATCAACTAAAGAAACACAACATAATAAATTTTGAGAAATTAGATGATACCTTTCTTGAACTCTATTCCTTCGGCATCAAGAAATAGGCCAACCTTTCTGATTTGGCTGCGCTAGCTTAGCGTGATGATGATTCAATAGAGCAGTACAGGAAGAGATGGAGGAGATTAATGGCAAAGTTGTCGTTCTCGATTCCTACCACATAATTAACCCGAATTTTCACTAGGAGTTATGCCAAACACATCTTGCTACTATTTCAGCTACAGTAGTATGCCACATTCAAAAAATCTTTAGTGCAAGCTAAGGTGATAGAGGATGTCAAGTTGCAGGAAGGCAACTTGAAGCTAAAAACTAGGAAAGAGGGATATAAGAAGAGTACCTCAAAGCAACAGGGCAAGCAAGCCCATGTGAATCAGGTGGTACTAAATCTCCAAAATGAGGATAGGGGGCAAAATAAACAAAATTATCAAGCCCATCCTCCTGCTGCACAATATGACCAACGTAAAAATAACTACAAGGGCAAGGACAAATAGCAATGCCCACCTCACATATTTATGCCATTGATGGAATCAATGACATTGATTTTTCATCAGTTCTACGAGGCCAAGGCAATAATATTACCCGAATTCAAGATAGTTGATCCAAATCATCCCAAGCCCAAAGACTATCAGGAAGAGTTTTTTTGCATATTTCATAGAGTGAAAGGCCATGACATCGAGGTGTGTTGGTACTTCAAACACATTGTGAAAAATATTATAGAAAAGGGAGAGTTTGTAGTACCAGGCAATCCCTAGGTTCCAAACAACCAAAACATGGGGATTTTTAAAAATCCTTTACCAAGCCATGAGGTGCCCCATAACTACGCTGGCCACGTCAATCAAGTGCGAGTCAAACTGCCTACCTAGGGGTTCATTGGCATGGTCAATATTGTTACCAAACATGGGAGGTATGAACGGTCAAATAAACCGCATGCTTCCATTCGAATACAAGCCATGCCCTAGTAGCGGCAGGCACAAAATATTCCAGGCCCACCAATGAGATCGATGGTGACCATTAGAAGCAGGCTGGTTCAAAACCTATAGATGACTCCTATGAAGTTATCGATATATGAGCTTATATAGTAGTCCTCTAGGCATAGAGAGACTCTTATGGAAATTCTAAGGTCCATTGAGGTACAGTCCTAGGATGCACAGGTGTTCACAAACTTCGTGGGGCATGTACAACAGTGCCAACAACTAATGATCCAATTCTATGATCATGAAGTGAAAATGGTTTCTGCAAGTGTGGCTGACCCGCCACTACATATCATTGCATGTGTTAACCACATGCCATTCAAAAGGGTCTTTATTGAAACTGGTTTGTCAATTAATATAATCACGACTAATGCACTGCACCATTTTAAATTGCCTAAATCACTCGTCGTACCAACCACCTTTACATTGAGAGCGTTTAACAATGCATTATGATCTACGGTTGGCATGATTGTACTACCTATTTAGGTGGGACTAAAGACCATTCCCATAATGTGTCACGTCATAGAATATGCCTTGTAGTATAACATCCTACTAGGGAGGCCTTGGATTTATGAAATGTGTTGTGTTTCCTCGATATTACATCAGTGTGTCAAGTATATACACGAGGGACAAGTTCATGTGGTTTCATCAGATGAAGAACCATTCAAGTTTGTGAACTTAGTAGATTTTCCAGGGGGCTTCGTGATCCCATCAATGCACTTGGACATACAACCCACATTGTCAGTAAGGGTTCCAAGAGGTAAACAGGTGGTGCATGTTCAACCATTGGTACCTGTATCAAATAGATCTGAACATACCACTACAACTTCTCTGAGACCGAGTGCATCGACAATGCATCGAGATGACAAGAAATTAAAGGTAAAATTAGGTAGGAGAGAAGAAAATAACACACCTAAACCAATCATCACTGAGGTTGCCACTCACATGGAGGTGGAGGAAGCCCAAGATCAAGTTGAGGAGGCACCTCAGCCTGCTTCACCTGTATTGTCAGTAGGGTCATCCGCAATGGGGTGCAATATCACCATTCTAGGTGATCTCAAGTTAGGATATCTGTGTAGTGAATATGGAGAGGATTCCACCTCTGAAATAAGTGGACCAAATTATGATGCATATGGCAAGTCCTCAAATAATGATCAATCCAAAGAGGAAATTGATCGAGCCTTCATGGTTCTGACATTTCTACGTCATTTGCTGCCTAGAGAGCAATTATATGAGATACAAGAGCATTTCATGGTCGATAGTTATTATGAAGACGAGAAAGAATAGGCCTACTTAAGGCCTCATCTAGCTAATCTACCAATATTTGTGGATACGATAGAGTGACCTTCTAGTAGCAATCATAGCGATGAGGTTGAGATGACTGATCCGAGGCTAGTATATCCGCTACATCTATTGCCTGTGAAGTCGAAGTATGTTATAGAAGAAGTGCCTCTTAACACTAATTCTGAAGAGAAAGCAAAGCCAATTTTTGTGCTGGTGTTATATATATGATTGTTTTATCTAGTTTATCCAGATAGTGATGATAGTGACCGCATAATAAGATACATGGGACCATATCTGGCAGAGTGCCCCTTGCATATGTGGGGAAGTGAAGGATTATATATATATATAGTGATGATGAGGATTCATTGGATATGGCCTATTTGGGGCCTCATCACCTGCATAATCAGAATCCACCTTGGGGTTCACCACCTGTTACCACTACGGGTTTGCATAGAGAGATTAATCTCCAACACCACCTAAGGGAAAGAATAAATCTTGAAGAGGAATATCAAAGGCTCTTTCCCCATTCACCTACTTATGCTAAGCTACTTGAGCTAAGAGATCCCATTTTGTAGTCAGTGCATAGAGAGGATACAATTGTCTATGCATCCCACAGGGAGGACCCATTCGTCCCTGTACCATCTGAGCTATATCTTAGGTATGAAAGCTACATAGATGATGTAGAGTTCAATTCATGTGGTCCTGGAGATCAATTCCATTCCATCAATATGGTCTCCATTGATTTGACCACTCCACTTCACAATACAGTAGATCCATCCAAACCATTGTATCTGAACATGGATGCTATCGATTGGGAGCTCACTAATTTACTAGTAGAGCCTAAAGATTTCTTCCCAAACGAAGAGATGCCGCAACCATTTTATTTTGTACCAGGATGTGCTTATGATGTCTATCATGTTGAACATACTTCCAATAAAGAACATATAAATCCAGCTAATGACATCCATTTGATCCTTATGCCTCATCAACTTGAGGAGGGATCCCATATTTCAGTAGAGGAAACCTTCAAATTGGATATTGGTAACGATACCACCAATCCAAAGAAGGTTAAATTTGGAATGATTCTTACTCCAGATGAGCACGCTAGCATCATCCCTCTACTAAAAGAGAAACCTAAATTTTTTTCTTGGACATACAAAGATATGTCTGGTCTAGACCCAAATTTTGTTACTCATAACCTTTCGCTAGACCCCTCTAAGAAGCCTATCAATCAGAAGCTCAAAAATATGCATCCAACAGTAGCCTTAATGGTGAAAGATGAATTGCAAAAATTGTTGGATGTAGAATTTGTCATTTCCATCGACTATCTAGAATGGTATCCAATATGGTGCCTATAGGAAAACCAAATGGAAGGATTCGTATTTGTATGGATTTTAGATATCTCAACAAGGCAACACCCAAAGATTCATTTTCATCGCCCAATATCGATGCTCTAGTAGACTCTACTATCGGTCATGAAATTCTCTCCTTCATGGACAATTTTTTTGGTTACAATAAAATTTGGATTAATCCTGAATACTAGCACAAAATCGTGTTTATAACATCATGGGGAACATTTTGCTACAAAATTATGCCATTTGGTCTCAAAAACACTGGTGCTACATACCAACAGGCCATGACATACATTTTTCATGACTATATGCACAAAATTATGGAAGATTATATCAATGATTTGCTAGCCAAGTCATTGCTACGATAAGAGCATACATAGGTCTTGAGAAAAGTCTTTGATTGCCTGATAGAGCACAACATCAGGCTGAATCCTAAGAAGTGCGTATTTGGTGTAACTTCTAGAAAATTGCTAGGGTTCATTGTCTCCAAGAGAGGCATCAAAGTAGACCCAACAAAGGTCAAGGCCATTTTGAAAATGCGTACTCCTACCAATATTAAGGAATTAAAGAGACTTCAAGGCAAGATAGCCTCGATAAAGTGATTTATCGCCCAACTATCGGATAAATGTCAACCCATGAATCGACTGATACATAAGGGTGTCCCATTGAATTGGGATGAGGACTGCAAGGCAGCCTTCACTAAGATAAAACAATAATTGGCAACGTTGCTAGCATTAGCTCCACTAAGGCCAAAAGAGAATTTTTTGCTATATATATTAGTAATAAACTTTACGTTAGGGACCATGTTGGCCCAAAATAATGTACAAGGCAAAGAGCAAGACATATATTACATTAGCCAAACCTTGGGGAGTTACAAGCGAGGATATGCATAAGTGGAAAAACTATGTTTAGCAGTAGTGTTCAACACCAAGAAATTGTAGCACTACATGTTAAGTCACATGACAGATGTGATATCAAAACAAAATCCTTTGTAGTATATGATGAGCAATACATCATAATACACGTACTGCAAAGTGGATCATGCTACTGATAGAATTTGATCTGAAATTCATAAGATAGAAGTCCATTAAGGGATAGGTCATAGCAAATTAGTTAGTTGAGGCACCACTGTCCAAAAGTAGGCCTCTAAAAATTGAGCTTTTGGATGATGCAGTGTTTGTAGTATCCAAATCTCCTGAACCTGAAGAACCAGAGAACAATGCTGATATGACTATGTTCTTTAATAGTTAGAAATGCAAGCAAGGATCTGGAGTAGGGATAGTGTTTTCACACCACAAGGAGCTCCAATGCCCTTGTCGTTCAAACTAGACTTCCCGTGCACCAAAAATAATGTTGAATATGAAGCCCTACTCTTGGGCCTTCATACAGCCATCACCATGAATATCAAGAGATTAAACATCTTTGGTGATTCCATGATCATAATTAACCAAATGAAAGGACTATTTCATTGTTGATGTCCAGTACTAAAAGCCTACAAAGATCTTATTGCCACATATATGGCTAAATTGTAATGGTACGACATCGAGGCAATCCCTCATTCATCCAATAGATTCATAGACACCATGGCTTCTTTGGGATCCTTAATCCCTCAAAATCTATCTGCAAACTTCACTACCATCCATGTCAAGACGCTCTCACATCCTACAATAGAGCGTGTAGCCTTTGATAATAAAGAATCAGTCAACATGATTAGTGTGGAACCAAACGCTGATTTGTTTTGCAAAGCTGAAGACTTTCTCAAGAAAGCACCCTGGGGATATTTAACCTCCCAGAGTCCTACGGGGAGTGGCACCACCATTCACCACCAGGTTTTTTCCCAGTATGCATTTGCAAAATTAAATATGCAGGGGGTATAGGTTTTCTTAGCGGTCGAAGTTAAGGCTCATCAGAATTGGATGTCACAGAATCAAGACTTTCTAAGACTTGGTTTTGTCTCGGAGGGACTGTCGCATGCCACAAGACGTACATTTAAACAAAAAGTGACTAAATATGTCTTTATAGGAGAAATTTTGTATCACCAAAGTTATGATGGAGTTCTCCTTCATTGTCTTGATCCCCAAGAGTCATCTTGGGCAATTTTAGAAGCTCATGACAGTACGTGCGGTGGCCATTTCAACGACATGGCCATAATCAAGCACATCCTTTGAATGGATTATTATTGGCCCACTATGGAGAAGGATTGCAATGTGTATGTCAAGAAATGCATCAAATGTCAACATCATGCTAATCTTATGCACCTTCCATCATAGGCCTTACAGCCCATCCAAGAAACTTGGCCATTTGCTCAGTGGGGGTTTTATCTAATCAACAAGATCTCTTCTCTATCATCAGGCCAACATACATTCATTATTATGGCTACTGAGTATTTTACAAAGTGGGTGGAAGCCATTCCCTTAATAATAACCACTATGGATTGCATAGTAGATTTCATAATGGAGAACATCATAAGTCATTTTGGGGTACCATCTAAAATAGTTTTGGATAATGGAACTTATTTTAAGAACAAAACTATGTGAGCTTTAAAATATAAGTACCGCATCAAACACAATTTTGTATCTCCATATTATCCACAAGCAAATGGGCAAGTGGAGGCCTCAAACAATATTGTGATAGCCATCTTGAAAAAGACAGTGCAAGAACACCACAATGATTGGCACATACAACTGCTCCTTGCATTATGGGCTTGTAGGACTAGCATTTGGACTCCCATTGGGGCAACTCTGTTTTCACTAGTATATGGAACTGAGGCTATTATGCCCTTAGAGTTGGAAATTCCAATGCTACGTGTCACATTGAAATATTTCATCGATGATGACACCGCATGGCAATCTTGCCTAGATCAACCGATGTTGATCGATGAACATCATGTGAATGCCCTTGAGCATCTCCACGTTTATTAGGAGTGACTCAAATGAGTTTAAAATATCAAATTCCACCAGAGAGACTTTGAGGTTGGGGATCTTGTGTTGAAATAAAACCAACAAAACTTGAATTTGCTGCCTAATATGTGAGACAAATTTGTGGCTAATTGGCTAGGACCCTATATCATATCTAAAAATATTGGTCCGGGTACCTATCGCCTTATGTCACTAGGGGGTGTTGAAGAGCCTGAACCTCTCAACATCATCCATATTAAGGCATTCTATGCTTAGAGAGTGTAGCAAAAAAAGCTCCAAAGGCATCTGTAAGCCCTTTGGTCAGTCAAAAGGCACCAAGGATTTCTAAAACTCACTTGTTCAACCCAAAAGTTCTAAGGGTTGCTTAAAGCCAATCGGTCATCCCAAAAAGGCACCAAGGATTTCTAAAATCACTTGATCAACCCAAAGGCTTCGAGGGTTGCTCAAAGCAACTCGATCATCCCAAAAAGGCTCTGAAAGTTCCTATAGATTCTCGGTCATCCTAAAAGGCTCCAAGATCTCTTGCTGAGAGTTTGGTCAGCTAAAATATTCCAAAGGCATTTATAAGACCTTTGGTCAATCCAAAAAGCTCCAAGGATTTCTAAAAATCATTTTTTCAACCCCAAAAGCTCTAAAGGCATATATACTCATCGTTTGGTCAAATATGAAAGCTCAAAAATTCATAAAAATTTGAAAATATATAAAATTCCAAAAAAAATTGGTAAAGCATAAAATCCAAAAACATTTGCTTTTATAGTTTGCATTTTCATACATGCATTCACATAATCATACTACATTTAGGCATTCGTTATCCATTGCATTCCACAATAGAGTGTAATATGTCTATCAAAATCTTACAAACGGTTGCACATTTGTGTTTCAATCATGCACCCTTGCATTTATCATAATTCATTGAATTCATACACAATACCTGTTGTGGAGAATTATGTATGTATATTAAGTTTTTTAGTCACTAAAATATACCTAGTGGGTTCTTCATATATTGTAGAAAGCTTGCTTTGTTGTCATAGATGAGTTCATTAGTTGGGATAGTGCTTCAACATATCAGGATCCCGTCACTAAGTAAAATAATATAAAATACTGCTAATACAAGAGATGATGAAAGTTATGAAAGCAGTCTTAGTTATCTAGAGATATGGGTTTAAGGACATGCTTATATTGCAAATAGTCAATTTAGAAAGGTGAAATTTGGCAAAAGGACAAGAATTTTCCCTATAAATCCCAAATTTACAAAGTTTAAATTCCAAGTTACAAAGTGCAAATTTCAAAGTACAAAATTCAAATCAAATGTAAAGTGACATAGTGAATCAAAAGCACTATAAAAATCCTTTGCTCAAAGAAAATGGTAACACGTGGACTAACAGTGATTTTTATCACTACATATGAGCAAGTAAGAAGGATGAGAACTTGAATCCCTGGATTGTCCACCTTTTGAAAGCCATAGAGTGATCCCCGATCGCAACAATGGGTTGGAAGAGTCTCGCCTGCAATTAGAGGGGTAGTTCTATTGGATGATCCCCAAACGTAGCAATGGGTTGAAAGTGTCTTGCCTGTATTTGGAGGGGTAGCCCTGATCAATTTGCAATATGAGCTAGCTCTAGGTACCTAGGATTGTCTAGTTGTATAAGTCTAATCAAAGCTAAAACAAGGATGGTACGATCATATGAGGAACCCTATCTCACATATGGGTTGAAATATTCCCTACTGACATACGAGGTATGCTTATGGTCTATTTGAAAATACTCATAGGCACACACAGGGATAGTGAATAGTTGGTTCTGTCACGACAAAATCCTTATCTGATAAAAACCTTGTATAGTTAGTATGTGATTTTTGGAGAAGTCTACTAGGGTGTTTGAGTCTCAAGGAAAACCTCAAAAAGTTCTCTAATAGCAACAAGATACCAAATATCATAAGACATCAAAAATACAAATCATTCATTCATAAAAGTGCATTTTACAAAGCTCAATCAAACATATAGGATAAATACCGCATGAATATTAAAAATGATGTTTAGACGGCCACTGACTATATAGTGCAGCAAAGAGAAATATATACAATGACATACTCATTCATTAAGTATCATACCAATCATTTTCACTGCATTTCATATATGGGTGATTAATTTATTAAATATTTTAATGAGAATTATCAATTATTTTGCATGATTGTCATACATTTTGTGGTGTCATATTTTAAAATTGATATACACAGTTTACATTCATTATTTATGTTTTAAGTGATTAAAGCATATAGATTCATTTCCATTAGATTACGATTATGTACATAATGCATTACCATACATTGCATATCATACCATAACTTCATAAAAATGAACACATGCCCACAAAGCAAGAACAAATATGCGTTCAAAATAAATACTGCATCCATTTGCATCCATCATAAATAGCATATCTAAACATATAGATCACTGCATAACATCATCATCATAAATTAAATAGCTAGCTAGTGCATGTCATCCATACATTACATCATATAAATATAGCATCAACATAAGCATTGCATCCATGTGCATCAAATAAACATAAAATCAAAATTAAACATTAGATACACATAATGAGCCATAAAGACCAAGTCATATATATATATATATATATATATATATATATATATATATATATGTGCAAAAAGAGTACATATGAGGAGTATCAAAATTCTCGTAGGCTACAAAGTGTGTAGGTCCTCGACCTTACACTCAAAATGAATACAACATAGCAAAAGTATAGTCTACATCTAGCAGAGCCTAGGTCTAGTCTACTCTCCCTATACCGGATCTCTCATCACATCCCTCAACACCGTGCTTTAGAGCCTGCTCTTGTGTCTACGCTAGAACCCATGGTGGTATTTTTATGGGTCCTGCTTGCCTCCAAATCCTAAGGTGCCTAGCACATGAGAAGTTGGTAACTGCAGCAAGCTAGTCACCTGAATGGCAACCCCTAAAGTCTACCCTGCATCTCTAGGCCTGGAACATGATGTCACCCCATGTGTGCTAGATGACCTCTGTGTCCTCTTAGCCCTATGAGTCCTGTGACCTGATCTCACCATAGACTATCTTGAGGTCCTAGACCTGGTCCGCTAATACTATGAGGAGAAAGGATCCTCAAGAACCTGTAACCCATGCATCTCAATATAACCAACTAGCTGATCAATGCGAGCAATCCAAGCTACGTGCATCTCATTAGTCCTTATGACTATACTGCACAGTCACTCTACCTCGGCCATCAGATCATGTACAACTACTGGTGCTACCGCTGGTGCTATTAGAGGCCCCATAGTAGCCTAAGGAGGTGGCATAGCCCCCTCGATACCCAAAGGAGATCCCTCTTTGCCTCTATTGTAGTTCGATGTGCCTGTGCTAACTCTAGAGTAGTCTACAATCTCTAAACATAGGCCTCTACATTTGTGGCCTACATAGTCAGATACTATATTTAATCTTGTGCCTCAGTTAGGCACCTATCCCTATTATATACCTTTACCTCTAGAGTGGTGATCATAGTATATTGCTCTAGCTGCTGTGTGTGGAATCATCCTAGCTAACTCTGCAAGTCAACCACCTAAGCTAAGAGCTAACCCTCTACACTATCGAGAGGAACCTCACCATCCTCTAGAGCCTCTTCATTGAGGTCAACCTCGAGAGCCTCCTTAGTGGTAGCCATTGTGCCCTAGCTGCCCTTTGTCTGTTGGTGCACCCTACGCCCATTGGGATCCACCTATGCTTCTACCTGATTTGGCTCTCGGTCTAGAGGCCCTATACCATACCATTTGAATATGGACCACCACTCATCATACTCTATAGTGGTCCCAGTATTATTGACTCTAGTCTCTTAGTAGTTATCAATAGCATCTCTTAGAGGCTCAAGAACGATCCACTATAGATCATGCTCCACGACCAAGTATTGATACCTAAGGGGGATATCTGGAATATCCTGCATGAGCCCAAACTATCGTAGGACCCAATAGTATAATTGGTACTCTCAAATCTTGACCTTACGATCGATCAACCATCTATCGCGACATGCTTGTATTAGCCACTAGCCCTCCTCTGGCCACACTGGGCAATCCATATAGGGCCACCATTGAATATCGTTCAAGCCAAGTGCTACGAACTAAGTGATATAATTTTGGACGTCACCAAAATTGATCCTACTATGGGTACCGTCCTCCTCATGATGCCAACAAGCAGCATAACACTGATGATCATCAGTAATATTAGTGATTCACAATGGAATATTTGTAGGATGCTTAATCCAGATGAGCTGCCACCCCAAAATCTTCAACAAAATACTGTAGCTGAGGCCCTTACGACTATGCTTCATAATTTGGTACATCTCCTTATAGATTTGACATAGTAGGGTGCTCCCCTAAGCTAGAAGTAAAGGCTCCTCTGTAGAGCTTTGCAGCACCCTCCAAGCGGTGGATAAGAGGTTCTAGGGAATCCTCATGCTTGAGGAGTCTGGAAGGACAATCTATACTATGAGGTGCATGAAGAGGGCTTACTATGCAGAGAAGACATCCTCGTGGTACCACTCACCAATGTGTACCCCTCATGGTCAATCATGTATTGATCATCCTCACTCTGGTCATCGAAGATAGCATCAAAGACAACCTCCTTTACCTTGGAGGTAGAGGAGACAATGGCCTTGCCATCAATATGGATCATGAATATCCTATAGACGTCCTCTAAAGTAATAGTTATTTCACTTGTAGGGAGGTGAAATGTGTTGGTATACACATTCCAGTATCGGGCCAATGCAGTCAGGTAGGATGATTTACCCTAATAGTGGGCAGATCCATGATGTATCTGAACTCGATAGCTTGGAACCAATCCTAATCATCATCAGATAAAGCCTCATAGAGAGTCTTTATAATATCTAGCTCTCGGGCTCTAGAAGTCAATCTCTAGAATAAAAAGCATAATTTAAGACAAAATCTAGCTAACTAGAGCTAAAAACAATGCTAAAAAAATACAAAAAAAAAAACAACAAATCGTAGTTGAAACTTGCAGTCCCCAATTTACCAATTGGGAACCGTAGCTAAAACCAGTAGTCTCCAATTTGCCAACTAGGAACTGTAGCAACCAGCTACGATTTAGGAGTGGCACCCATTTTGGGTACCCTCCTAGACCATTGAAACATAAAATTAAATTCCTAAAGTGAGCCTAGCTTAGTGGGGTTCTTTACCAATAGTTTAGTGAGGTTCATTATCTACATTACTTAATGTGGTTCATTTTACTGGTATTAAGTGCGTGGTCTCGATTTCGAGTTACCTTGCCCACACCCTGGTCACGACTAGTAGATGGCTGATCAGGATTCACAATCAAGGTCAAGGAGTGTAATAATGGTAGAGTGTGGTAGCATTTTAGATCATAAAAGGTTTTCTCACTCTCAGAGCTCTCAAATTTCTAATGCTTGCCAGAAAATAATGAAAAATTTCAAATTGGAATTCAATTTATAGGTTTTCCTAGTCTCAATAAACCACAACTGACACCTGCGGTTATAGAACTAAGGTTTTCCACCCATAGGTCTGACCTGCGGTTCCCAAAATTGGAAATGTAAATCGTAGACCGTACCTGTGATCCACAACTAGCATTAAATGTACTCAAAACCCACCATGAGAAGGTCTAAAAGAGAAAATTAATGACTTCCATCAGATAAAAATTCAAAATCAATGATTAGAACTACAAATTTGGTGATATTAAAAGCACCAGGACCAATCAAATACATGCAAAAAAAAATAAAAAAAACAATCAAATAATTAAAAACCAAATTGCATCTCGTATTAAGTGATTTATCCTATACAATTTGAGGTTGCAGCGAGTTGCAATCCATGCAATTTGACAAGATGAGTAAATCACCATAAGGACATTTGGCATAGAATTGTCATTTCTTTTATGACATATTTCAACAAATCATCGAAAAATATGATTCAACACAAGTCTAATTGCATGTGTATCATTTTGATTCCTTAATATGACTATTGTAGCCTTACTGCTCCATGCGATAGAAATGTGCCAATACTACTAAGAGTTGCAATTATAAGTTGAACTAGGCCTAGCCAGGGCATTAAAAGGTTCGAATATTAATTTGTTTAGGATCATTCATTATGGTCAAGCAATTTTGTCGCTTCATACATTGTCATTACCCTCATCGACTTGTCACTTGAGGGGGTACTCATAATTTCATAATCATAATCAAAGTTAGTAGAAGATCCCCGAGATTGTAGATCCCCTGATCTTGTCAAAATTGTGTTTGTTCTTGTGAATCATTGTCAACAACTATCATAAGCTTCTTCCTTTGCTTGGGGCAAACAATAAATATGATAATTGGTTTGTAACTCTCATCCTTAGGATTTATGGGTCAAAAGATACCCATACTTGGCATTGATGCTATCTGAACATCTAATGATGAGGGAAAACTTGTCAAAATGTAAGCCTTTCACAAGTTGGAAGCAATGATTCCAAGATGTGCATCCTTTTGTTGGACATAGGGAATCTAATGTTGATCTGACTAATGATCATAATAGAACCTTAGACATCATTTTAGGATGTATATTTTTGCTCAGCATTTTTCAATCTCACAACGCATCTCAAAAGGGGCATTTGTAGACACCTAAAATGCATCATGTCAAGGGCGACTACTCATATGGACATGCTACAAGACCATATGGAGGATATTGGATAGACTCCAAGATAGAGCAGTGGTTCTAACCACTCAATTTAGGCATTTTGGCCTAAGCAGTCTAAAATATAGCCCAAACCTACGGTCTCTAGTATAAACCATGGTTGACACCTACGATCTATAGTCTGGACCACAACTATGATTTGTGGTCTTAACTAAAGTTCATTCAGGCCTTCCATCCAATCCAAATCGGTTGGAATGGCCAAAATATATAGAAGGAGGTAGTTGAAGGATGGAAGATTCCAGAGGCTTCCGTCCCAATTGTCCCAACCACCCTTATTGGTATTGGCTTCTCCATGAAGCCACCTTAGCCCTAGGGGCATGCTATAAATACCCCCTCCAAATGGGGAGAAATAAGAGCAAGAATTAGATATTTGATTAGAGAAGCCCTAGAAAATTATACAATCAAACTAAGTATACTAAGAGATAGAGCTATTGCACTTAACCCCTAACCCTTTTGCCAAAATTCATGATGAATTGCATTGTGGATGCCCTAGGTTCTTAAGATGATCAAGAAATGCAAATCCGAGAAAATGAAGGCCCTTCACATTGAATTAATCGCCAAATAATTTTGAATACAATGAAGGTGACCCTTGAACATCAATTTGGACAAGGAAGTTAAGCCCACTACCCTTGGAATTGAGGGTAAGCCTATCAGAGTGCTAACCGCGGCTGTAAACTATGGTCTATAGTGCAAACCGTGCACCAGGGCTGCTGTTTGTAGTAAGGTGTAACCGCCTTCCTATTTCTATTTTTGTTTGGCTAGTTAGGTTATATTAGCTATTTTGTTGATTTAATAGCATTTTAGAAGACTTTTGACCATAGAACTAGGCTAGATTCACATTTTATGCTTATGTTATGTTGTGGTTGATCCACAACACACCCCAAAATTGGGGACCCACCTTTTTGCAGGCTTGCAGAGAAGAATCTCGGTGACCCAGATGCTAAAATTGAAGAAAAGAGGAAAAAATGCATGAGTGTTGAAAGTGTCGCGAAATCGCGACATGTCGCGAAATCGTGACCTGTCGCGCCATCGCTGCCGAAAATAGGAAAGTGTCACGAAATCGCGACATGTTGCCCCGTCGCGGCCCGAAAGAGGAGAGAGAAAATAAAACAAAAGATATCGCGAAATCGCGACATGTCGCTGAAAAAAATGAAAAGATGTCGCGAAATCGCGACATGTCGCTGGCAGAAATGAAAAGGTGTCACGAAATCACGACATGTCGCTGGCAGAAATGAAAAGGTGTCACGAAATCATGACAGGTCACTGGCAGAAATGAAAAGGTGTCACGAAATCGTGACATGTTGCTCCGTCGCGGCCCAGGTAGGAGAGAGAAAGGCAAGAATGAAATTCGTCACGATTTCGCGACGTATGGAGCTGCCATTGCTTAGAAATGAGAAGTGTCACGATTTCGCGACGTGTTGCGACGAAAGAGTACGGATGATGGAAATGGTAGCGAAATCGCGACAGGTTTCGGCAAAGTGTACGGAACAGAGGAAACGGTCACGATTTCACGACAGGTTTTGCCGAAGCGTACGGAGAACGAAAATGGTCACGATTTCACGACAGGAAGCAGCAAGGTAGAGCAAAGCGGAAAAACGTCGCGATATCGCGACAGAAAGAGGTCAAAGAGCACGAAGCAAGAAAATGTCACGATATCACGACAGGAACCAGTCAAACAGGGCAAAAGGCCAGAATGGTCGCGATATCGCGACAGAATCAACCGAAAGGCGTGATGCGTAGAAGTGGTCATGAAATCACGACAGAAGGCAGCCTAGGGGGACGAAGCGAAAAGGCGTCGCGATTTCGTGACAGGTTTTGGCAAAATGTACGGAGGGCAAAAGCGGTAGCGATATCACGACAGGTGGCGGCAAGAAGGTCCGAAGGAGAGAATGGTCATGATTTCGTGACAGATTGCGAAGTAGTACGGACAGAGAAAAGCATCGTGAAATCGCGACAGGTTGAAGCTCAAGCGTACGAAAGGGAAAAATGTCATGAAATCATGACAGCATGCAACAAAGGTGCCCGAAGTAGAGAAGCGTCGATTTCGCGACAAGGTGCGGCCTAAGGGGTACGGAAGAAATGTAAGGAAGGCGGGAAAATCGCGATATCGCGACAGAAAGCGGCATGAAGGTCCGAAGGTGAAAAACGTCGCGATATCACGACAGAAACGGCCGGAGGCGTACGAACGAGGAAAGCGTCGCGATATCGCGACATGTCACGATTTCGCGACATGTCGCGTTTTCGCGGCCAGAAAGGTGAGCAGGTTGCATGCTGTTTTGTCATGTTTTGGCACGGGAAGACGTTACAGAAGACGCAGAAAATGTAGGACACGTGGCTTACAGGTGTCAGTATTGCAGAGGCGTTACATGCAGCGGTGGATTTCGAGCGTTTCAGAATCGAGCATTAATCAAAAGCAAGGAAAAGGCGAGAATTTGAAAGGTCAAATGCAGGAAGGTGAAACGAAGCGACACAGGGAGAATCGAAGAGCCATTTCAGTGATTATAAAGTCAAGAGCACGGATTGAAAGAGGGGTTGGAAATTGCTGCTTGCAGAGTTGCAGAGACAAGGGCTTCATGCCATTCTGGCCTCGCACTTGGGCAATTTCCTTCATTTGTTCTCGAATATTTAAGCCTGGAACATCCTCGTAAATGTAATTGATATATCATTCAAATACGAAATATAGAAAGTTGGCATCTCATTGATGAGAAAGAAGGAGTCATTTTGTGCATGCATGATTTAATGTTTTATCATTCATTCCAGATTTCTAAGGCTTTTAGGTGAAGTTTAATGCAAGTGTGCTTGGTTGCTTCATGCGAATGCCTAAATCTGGAATTACAGTAGAAACCCTAGAAACCAACACCTAATTTATTTGGATTGTGCGAATTTGCAGGTTCATTAGGTTAGGTTGCATGCAGAAAACCTCATTATCTTCGGTTTCATCGAATTGGTGAAAGCATTCTGACTGTAGTTTAGTTTCATTTTCATTTATTTTGCTTTATTTTTTAAACCCTTAATTTATTTTCTGCAGTTTAATTATCGTATTCAAATAAACAAGCTGAAAATCCATCAGAACTAAAGAGGAGAATAGATATTATTCATTTTGAGTCCACTGTAATTTCAAACTAAATAAACCACAAGTGCCCCTTGTTAACATCCACTTGCAAACCCTAAGGTATTCCTAGCATTTCATTTGAACAAGCATCATATCAGCATAACAAGAACCTTGGAGAAATTATTTTCTTTGCAAGCAGAGGATTTTGGGACTCAGATCCTACCTGAGAGTGTGCTTTCACAATTGGGTGAAAACACCACTCAACAGATTGGCGCTAGAAGGAGGGCCTGAATTGGTTTATGTTATTTTGATTTTCATACCTGAATAATTTGTTTTTGATCTAATTCTGAAATCATTTAATAAATCTCACAGGCGGCTAAACTGCAACACTGTTTTTGTTTCTGTTGCAGGTTTTCTTCGAAATAGCCGAGGGTTTCATCAGGCAGGCTGGACCCACCACGCCGTATTGCGACCAGGTCTCAAACAACCGGAGAAACCATTTTTCATGACCTTACTGGTACTCCCAAGAGTAAAGCCAAGCAAGTCGTAAGCACACCAGTCGCAAAAGACCTGTTTTCTCCAGGAACGTCGAGTGGACCTACGCCAGTAATATCCGTTGCCCCTAGTGTGCCTATAGTTAGTAATATTTCTACTGCTATTGTAGGTCTGTCTTCATCAATTTTGAGTCAAATGGCTCAAGCTCCAACAGCTCCTTGGTATGGAGCTAACAATACTCCTTTGAATATTGTTGGGGATATCCATGAAATCCCCAAGAACATTGAAATATTTCTGCCTAAATACAAACCAGATGGCCCAAGAACAGCAGAAGAACATATCCAAGCCTATAGGGATGTTTTAATTAGGCTGCAAGTTCAATATGAAGATGTGGCTTGCAGACTTTTCCCCATGAGCTTAGATCCAATAGCATATGAATGGTATATATGCTTGCCAACTGGTTCAATCACTTCTTGGACACAAATGGAAAATGCCTTTGTTAATCAATTTAGGTCACCCTTAGATCCTGCAACTATTTACAATCAGTTTATTACATGCAAAAGGGGCCAAGGGGAACCAATCAGAATGTTTAATCAAAAATTTCAAAAGTGCTATAACAGAGCAATTAGGCACTTTGCTATTGATCCCGCAGTGGCTTTGCAGATATATTTTGGGGCATTGGACCCCATGACAGCCATGTTTGCAAGGCGCAATCCTCAAGTCACCACGCTGGCTTTGGCCTATAATGAAGCCATGACTATCGAGCAACAAATGACACCACAAGGCTACGGGTTTACCCAGATGCCTGTGATGGGACAAGATGCTCCATATGGTCAAGCTCCCCAGGAAAATCAACTCATGGCACCACAAATGCCAAGCATGAGCGCCTTCCCATATCAGCAGCAGTATCCACCAACACCCGCGTATGCACCCATTCCAATCCAACCAATCACAACCATTCCACCTGTCCCTGCATTTTTGCAGAACAGTCAACCAACTATGCAAGGAACTAGTCAAGTCAATCCTCAAGCCATAGTTCCTTTTCCAAATCCTACCCCGATTCAAAGTGTCAATCCATACGGGAATCCAATTCCTCAGAACCCGACCCCAGTGTTGAATCAAGACCCCATTAATTATGCGAATCCAACGGGGGTTAATAACAATATGATTCCACCGAAGGATGTTTATTCGAAAGTCGAAGAGCTCAAGAAATTAGTGCATAAACTGAGCAATGACAGGGTTCAACAATAGAAGTATGAGTCCCATGCCCCTCACCCAAATCAAAATTTTAACAATAGAGGGAGGCACTGGAACACTAAGCCTAACAATGGGGGAGTTCCCGCTCCCATTGCTAATCAATTAGATGCTTCTCAGAGGACCTAGCCAACCCAATTCTCTTTTGAATCTTTCAGATTTGGCATGGGAAAGGGGGTGCAGGTTGCATAACACAAAAGAACACAATGAGAGGAATTGTCCCGAGATTGCTAGATACACTCATTGTCTTCAAGCACAAGTTGATGATTTGGAACTGGTATCAAATGAAAATCCATCACAACATCAAGATGATAATATTATGGTGATGGAAACTGTATATCATCAAGAAGGTGAGAGTGAGGAAGAAGAAGACGAAATTCTGGAATAGGAGGTGCAAGCTTTTCGAGATTTCAGAAAGGGGAATCATGGATACCATTTGAGAAGTAAGTCTAAAGCCCCTAAAACCTCATCGACACCTCCAAACAATTCTATTCTTCCTCCAGACACTAAGGCAAATAATAATCCTCCCCTCCACTCAGAAGAGAAATGTCTAATGACATGCAGAAGACAGTCAAATTTGAAAAGCCAAACTATGACATAGTGGAGGATCTAAAGAAGTCCAAATCTAGCCTTTCATTCCTGGACGCAGCTAGATTGCCTGGCCAAAAGGAGGCGTTGATAAGAGCTTTGAATTCACCTGATCCAATGTGGAAGGAAAAAAGAGTTGAATCCCACCTTATTTTGCGAAAGGAGAGAAGGGATGTCCCGCCATTCTTACTGACTTTGAGAATTGCGGGTAAGAATTTGCATAACTGTTTGGTGGATACAGGTGCCACGAGCAACCTCATGCCTACAGAAATATGTAAAATGCTAGGTCTGCAACCTGTTTCATCCAAATGTACAGTCCTGCAACTGGACAGATCAGAAGTAAATGTAGTGGGGACTTTATATGATGTCAATATTCAATTGAATTCTGAACCCAGGGTCCAGAAAGTTGTAGACATTTTGGTGGTTAATATCCCAAGTAGGTATGGAATGCTACTTGCTAGGGATTGGATGAAAATGCTGAATGGCTATTTTTCAACAGACTGCTCGCATATGTGGCTACCATGGAAGGGAATTGCAAACCAAATAAGAGTGGAAAACGAACCGAGGCTTAAAGAGATTATAACAGATTTTAACAAGCCGAATGAAGTTCAGTTTTCTGAGCCATAACTAGGAGTTTATGCACTTGATGTTGAGGAGGCTGCTGAAGAGCATAAAGAGGAGGCGTGTCATGGTGGCTCTTCCGAGGAAAATGATTACACGTGGTTGCTCAGGTTTGATGGATCAAAATCTAGACAGGGAGCAGGAGCTGGAGTCGAGCTCACTGGTCCAGGAGGTAAACCCTTGTTAGCTGCTTACAGACTGCAATTTCCTTGCACGAACAATGTGGCAGAATACGAAGCGTTGATCTACGGTTTACGTCTAGCATTGAGCAAGCATGTTAAATGCTTGAAGGTTTTGGGAGATTCTGAGTTGGTAGTCAAGCAAATCAAAGGACAGTACACATGCCACGACAGGAGACTAAGCCTTTATAGAACTAGGGTTATGGACCTCATGGAGGAGTTCGATGCATTCAACATAGCCCTTATTTCTAGGAAAGGAAATCGAATAGCAGACTCTCTTGCAGTCGTCGCGGGCATGTTGAATCCGGTTGATATAAGAAGATGTAAAAAGTTTTCCATTGAACTGGTTCCTTGTCCATCAATACCCGATAATGTAAAGAATTTCCAAGTTTTTGAAAGTGACAGACATATTTTCAAATTTGTCACAAACTCGGGTATTTTTGAAAATCAGGTGATTGATGAGGAGCAAAGGTGGCAGGATGAAACAGAAGATGAAATTGAAACTGCGTATCAATCCAATAAAATTCCTAAAGACGTGGTTTCATTGGAAAAGATGTTCGACATGGGATGCAAGACCAAGAAAGGAAAAAGAGTCCCACTCCCTAAAGATGCCTGTGATTCAATTAATCTAGGGAGCGCAGACAATCCAAAGGAGGTGTACATAGCAAAGGCATGTACAGAGCAAGAAAGGAGCAATATAATACAAGCATTGAAGCATTACATAGATTGTATTGCTTGGAACTACAATGAGTTGAAGACTTACAACCAAAACATTATCACACATACCATCCCTTTGAAGCCAGACTCCAAGCCTTTTAGGCAAAGACAACGAGTTGTTAACCCGCTATTGGAGCCTTTGATCGAAAAGGAGGTTAAAATATTATTGGAAGCGAAAATCATTTTTCCCGTTAGGCACTCAACCTGGGTGGCTAACCTCGTTCCAATGAGAAAAAAGAGTGGAGAGATTAGGCTGTGCATAGATTTTCGAAATCTTAATAAAGCCTCTCAAAAGGATAATTATCCACTGCCATCAATCGATGAAATTCTACAAATGGTAAATGGATCTGAAATGATGTCCTTTCTCGATGGGTATTCTGGGTACAACCAAATTCTTATACATCCAGATGACGAGATGAAAACAGCCTTCACTACCAAGTGGGGAACATTTGCATATAAGAGAATGTCGTTCGGATTGTTAAATGCTGGTGCAACTTTTCAACGCGCCATGGATTATGCATTCAAAGGACTCATAGGCAAATGCATCATCGTGTATGTGGATGATATCCCGCTTTTCTCGAAGAAGAGAGAGGACCATGTCAAAGATTTAAAGAAAGTGCTTCAAAGATGCAGAGAACATGGAATTTCCTTAAATCCCAAAAAGTGCATTTTCGGAGTGACAGAAGGAAAATTGCTGGGTCACATCATTTCAAAAGAGGGCATATCCATCGACCCAAAAAGGATACAAGCTATCCAAAACCTACCTCTCCCGAGTAGTAAGAAAGAATTGAGATCTTTCTTTGGGAAAGTTAATTTTGTGAGGAAGTTTATCTCCAGCTTTGCTGAGATAGCCAAGCCTCTGAACAAGATGCTTAAGAAAGATGTGGATGTAAAATGGAACGAGGAAAGTAGAGTGGCCTTCCATAACATCAAAGATGCCATTTCAAGAGCCCCTGTCCTTATAAGCCTAGACTACTCCAAGCCTTTTTATATTTATGCTTTTGCATCGTAACACTCCTTTGCGAGTGTCTTAACCCAAAAAGGCGAGGATAGTGCCGAAAAACCCATAGCATTTTTAAGTGCCCCCCTGAAAGATGCTCAATTAAGGTATTCAATCCTTGATAAGCAAATGTACGCACTTTTTAAAACCGTGAAAAAATTTAGGCACTACATCGTACATAGCAGAGTTGTTGCCATCGTGCCCGACTCTTCGTCAAGACCATGTTTTTACAAAATGAACTAGGTGAGAAGAGAGGAAAATGGATTTCAACCATCCAAGAATTTGATCTCGAAATCCAACCAATGAAACTAGTTCGAGGACAGGGACTGGCGAAGGCGATCGCAGAAAATAATCCGCAAATAATAGGCCAATGCTCAAATACAGAATACATTGCTAAGGACGACTGGTATGTTGATATTGTGCAATTTTTATTGACTGGTAAGTGTCCTTCTAATCTGAATTCAACGCAGAGAAGAGCTTTAAGGCTTAAGTCCATCAATTATCTGATGAAATCTGGTGTGCTTTACAGGAAGAATCATGAAGGTATCTACCTGAGGTGCTTGAACAAAGAAGAAGTCGCCAGGGTGTTGCAGGAATTTCACGGGAAACATGGAACTGGTCACGGTGCAGCCAATGCTACAGCACATCAAATCCCGAGAGCAGGATACTACTGGCCACATATTTTCAAGGATGCGCATGCCCATGTACGATCTTGTCATATCTGTCAAGTGGCTGCAAATAGAGAAAGAAATGCAGCCATGCCGTTGCAACCTCGTAGTTGAAATGAGACCATTTGCACAAGTGGGGACTAGATTTCATCGGGGTTATTAACCCAAATTCTTTTGATTCTCATAAATTCATTTTGACAGCTACATACTACTGTACAAGGTGGACATAAGTGATTCCTACTAAACATGCCACCACAGACGTTGTGATTAAATTCCTTGAGGATCAAATTATAACAAGATTTGGAATGCCCGATTCTATTGTCAATGACAATGGTAAAGCTTTTATTTCTACACAATTCGCAGATTGGGCATATGATAACAAAGTGAGCTTAAAATTTGCATCCAACTATTATCCTCAAGGAAATGGGTTGGCCGAATCTTCAAATAAGAATTTGTTGAATACCATTAAGAAGTTGCTGGAAAAGAACCCGCGGGACTGGCACAGCCAATTAAAGTTTGCCCTTTGGGCAGATAGGACCAGAGTGAAAGAGTCCATAGGGAATACTCCCTATCATTTGGTTTATGGGCAAGACCCGATATTTCCAGCAAATTTGAAGTTGCAGACCTTACATTTCATACAAGAGTACTTGGGGACAGATGATCAAGTTGAAGCCAGGTTAAGCCAGTTGTTGCACCTTGATGAAAAGAGAGAAGAGGCCATGAATCACATGAATAAACACCAGGCAGTTATCAAAAGATGGTTTGACAGAAGGGCCAAAGTGAAATCATTCAGAATTTCAGATTTGGTATTACTATGGGACAAAAGACATGAGGAAAAAGGGAATCATCACAAGTTTGATTGTCTTTGGTTAGGTCCATATCAGATTTCAGAGATTCTTGGGAAGAATACCTTCAGGCTAAAAACCTTAGAAGGGAGAGATTTCATGCTACCGGTTAATGGGCAGATTTTAAAGCATTATTTTAGCCCTTAGGTTGTGAGATTTTGATATTATTCTTTTGGTTTTGGTGGGGATTTTCAGATTTTGTTTTTATTGTTTAGGATTGTTAGTCTAGCTAGGATTTTGGTTATGGATTTGATTTCAATTGACATGTGTGTTAATTTTGATAAAAAAATAATAAAAAATAAAAATAAAAATAAAAAATAAAAAATTGAGATGTCAACTTATGCTTCAGGTTAGGAGAATATGAAATATTGGAATTGTCCTGTAAAAAGCTCCACAAGTAACACAAGCATCTTAAGTTATATTGTTTGATTTTGTGATGCATGAAAGAATCAGCTTTGCATGACAATTCATTCCATTTGTAATTCAAGAAATAATGCATTCATGTTCCATCTCACCTTACATACATCTCATCTTAGTTACATATGCATCTTAGGTACAAGCCATTAAAGTATGTCAAATCCTCTTAGGGTTGTGTTATAACATATATGTAAGTAAATCCTAAGGTTGGAAACTGAGTCTTGAGATATCTAGAACCAAGCACGTCTCATACATTAAAAAGGATCTTGAGCAAAATGATCAAAACCTAACTTGGAGGAAAAGGTTGGGCGAAAGAAGTTATTCATGTCTATCCTATTATGCAACATGATCCTTAAAACAGTGGTTTTGACCACTTCCATAGAGCTTAAAGCCTAAAATCATAGTAGTAAGGATAGGGTTAAATCCTCATCGAACTTAGGTTGAGGATCCAATTCCCCAAAGCTTTGATTTGACCTTCATGGAGTAGTAAGGATAGGGCATAAATTCTCATCTCGCTTAGGTTGAGGATCCAATTCCCCAAAGCTCTTATGTCTCATTTCACAATAAATCTTGGATTGTAAGGATCGTACTATTTGTCCTCTACAAAGGATGAGTAGTCATCCCCAAGGTCTAAGCAACAAAATTAATATTTTCCATTTACACCTAAAGTTTGGATTGTAAGGATCGTACTACATGTCCCTAGCCAGGATGGGTAGTCATCCCCAAGGTCCAAGAAGTAAAAAAAATAATAAATAAATTTTTCCCATCTCATCTTTATTTTGGATTGTAAGGATCGTACTACTTGTCCTCTGCAAAGGATGGGTAGTCATCCCCAAGGTCCAAAGAAATGGAGATAAGTTTTGGATTGTGGGGTTAGATATGCCCATGCATGGCATCATGTCTTGCCTAAAAAACAAGACCACTGATTGTCTAGAGGGTTAGACTAGCATGACCATTTCTTCCATAATTGGTTTAATTATTTTGCTTAAAGTGAGGTAATGAACTCTAAATCAGAATAGTAAGGATAGGGTTAAACTCTCATCTCGGTTGGTTGGGAGTCTGATTCCCCAAAGTTCTGATTTCACATTCACTTGCACATGGGTTCCAGATGGTAGAGACTCATAACCAACTTTGGGATACAATAAGGTAATGAATTAGTGGATCCTAAGAGGGTTTGGCAATCTTGAATGCTTGTACATAATAATAGAAGAATGACCATGCCTTTTATGAAAGCAAAATCTCCTAGCACATTCATTAGGGTACACAAATCATTCACCATCCCACATATGCATTCATGCAAAACTGATAATGGAGTGTGGATCAATTTCAAATGATAGGGAAAGAAATTCATTGCACACACTGAGCTAATACTTGATGATTCTGATGATTCATGTACTTCTGATCTTTGGGCATTTGTTATATTGCTTATGTGCTAACATATGTTTGCGAGTTTGTGATATGTTTCAAGTTGGGTTCTTACTAAAATGCTCAAGAGCATTTGACAGCAGAGTCGCCATTTGTTGTGGTTGATCCACAACACACCCCAAAATTGGGGACCCACCTTTTTGCAGGCTTGCAGAGAAGAATCTCGGTGACCCAGATGCTAAAATTGAAGAAAAGAGGAAAAAATGCATGAGTGTTGAAAGTGTCGCGAAATCGCGACATGTCGCAAAATCGCGACCTGTCGCGCCATCGCTGCCGAAAACAGGAAAGTGTCATGAAATCGCGACATGTTGCCCCATCGCGGCCCGAAAGAGGAGAGAGAAAAGAAAACAAAAGATATCACGAAATCGTGACATGTCGCTGAAAAAAATGAAAAGATGTCACGAAATCGCGACATGTCGCTGGCAGAAATGAAAAGGTGTCGCGAAATCGTGACATGTCGCTGGAAAAATGAAAAGGTGTCAGAAATCATGACAGGTCATTGGCAGAAATGAAAAGGTGTCGCGAAATCGCGACATGTTGCTCCGTCGCGGCCCAGGCAGGAGAGAGAAAGGCAAGAATGAAATTCGTCACGATTTCGCGACGTATGGAGCTGCCATTGCTTAGAAATGAGAAGTGTCACGATTTCGCGACGTGTTGCGACGAAAGAGTACGGATGATGGAAATGGTAGCGAAATCGCGACAGGTTTCGGCAAAGTGTACGAATGAGGAAAGTGATGGTGGATATCAACGAAAGAGGTCAAAGAGCAGGAAAGAAAATGTCAGATATGGAGGGAAAAGGAATGGTCGCGATATCGCGATAAGGGTGATGGTAAGTGGTCGGAATCGGAATAGGGAGAGAAAAGGGGATTGAGGATGAAGAGGTCGAAGGAGAGAATGGTCACGATTTCGTGATAGATTGCAAGTAGTAGGAAGAGAAAAGCGTCGTGAAATGAGGTGAAGCTCAAGCGTACGAAGGGAAAATGTCACGAAATCGCGAAATGCAACAAAGGTGCCCGAGAAAGTGATTTCGTGATTAAGGTAAAAAATTTGAGGTCAAGGTGAAAACGTCACGATATCGCGACAGAAAGTGGCATGAAGGTCCGAAGGTGAAAAACGTCGCGATATCGCGACAGAAACGGTCGGAGGCGTACGAACGAGGAAAGCGTCGCGATATCGCGACATGTCACGTTTTTGCGGCCAGAAAGGTGAGCAGGTTGCATGCTATTTTGTCACGTTTTGGCACGGGAAGACGTTACAGAAGACGCAAAAAATGCAGGACACGTGGCTTATAGGTGTCAGTATTGCAGAGGCGTTACATGCAGCGGTGGATTTCGAGCGTTTCAGAATCGAGCATTAATCAAAAGCAAGGAAAAGGCAAGAATTTGAAAGGTCAAATGCAGGAAGGTGAAACGAAGCGACACAGGGAGAATCGAAGAGCCATTTCAGTGATTATAAAGTCAAGAGCGCGGATTGAAAGAGGGGTTGGAAATTGCTGCTTGCAGAGTTGCAGAGACAAGGGCTTCATGCCATTCTGGGCCTGCACTTGGGCAATTTCCTTCATTTGTTCTGGAATTTTAATGCCTGGAACATCCCGTAAATGTAATTGACATATCATTCAAATACAAAAATATAGAAAGTTGGCATCTCATTGATGAGAAAGAAGGAGTCATTTTGTGCATGCATGATTTAATGTTTTATCATTCATTCCAGATTTCTAAGGCTTTTAGGTGAAGTTTAATGCAAGTGTGCTTGGTTGCTTCATGCGAATGCCTAAATCTGGAATTAAAGTAGAAACCCTAGAAACCAGCACCTAATTTATTTGGATTGTGCGAATTTGCAGGTTCATTAGGTTAGGTTGCATGCAGAAAACCTCATTATCTTCGGTTTCATCGAATTGATGACAGCATTCTGACTGTAGTTTAGTTTCATTTTCATTTATTTTGCTTTATTTTTTAAACCCTTAATTTATTTTCTACAGTTTAATTACTGTATTCAAATAAACAAGCTGAAAATCCATCGAACTAAAGAGGAGAATAGATATTATTCATTTTGAGTCCACTGTAATTTCAAACTAAATAAACCACAGTGCCCCTTGTTAACATCCACTTGCAAACCCTAAGGTATTCCTAGCATTTCATTTGAACAACATCATATCAAGCATAACAAGAACCTTGGAGAAATTATTTTCTTTGCAAGCAGAGGATTTTGGGACTCAGATCCTACCGGAGAGTGTGCTTTCACAATTGGGTGAAAACACTACTCAACATGTTCCAATTAGGACAAAAATGCTTTCTTTATGCATGTTTATGCTTTTCTTTTCTATATTTGATCCATGCATAGTGTAGATGCTATTTTAATTTATGATCTTACATGAATCTTTATTCAATTTGCATAGTTTAGTAGCTTTATTTATGCTTTCTTGATTATGCATGTTAATGGTGTCATTATGCATTTTACCTAAAAGGGCCTCATCATGAGAGGCTGCCTATATTTTTGACATTCTTGTTGTTTCTTGACCGTAGGGAACAATTCCAAAGGAGAGTAAACCATAAAAATCCTTCCCCATTGTGAAGAAGAGTATCATCGACACCCTAGAGTAGTTCGTGTCACCTTGAGGGGCATTTTGATCACGCCTACCCTTGAAAGGGATTAAACACTATTGTAATTTATGTATCAAATGGGTATCCCTAAGAGGGACGAATCTGTAATTTGACTCCATTGAAATTAATAAAGGATTCATTGTATTCATGTTATTTCTTGTTATTAAATTATGCATGCCTATTTGTGTATTTTTCTTCAATAATGATAGTTAGGTCGGGTGTGAGCCTTTTTGGTGGTTACACATAGTTCCTATTGACTATCCTAAGTGGGTGTCAAACATGGTACCCATAGGGAAACCTGATATAAGAGTCTATATCTACACAAATTTCAAATATTTGAATAGGGCAACACCAAAGGATTCATTCTTGTTGCCAAACATAGATGCTCTTGTGGATGCAACTGTAGGTCATGAAATTCTCTCCCTAATGGATGCTTTTTCCAGATACAACTAGATTTGTATTAAGCCTAAAGATCAACATAAAATTGCTTTCATTACTCCATGGGGAACACTCTGTTACAAAGCAATGCCATTTGGTCTCAAAAATACTAGTGCCACATATCAGTGAGCCATGACATACATATTCAATGACTATATGCATAATATCTTGGAAGATTACATGGATGACTTACTAGCCAAGTCCCTATTGCGGCAAGAGCATGTCGAAGTCCTTAGACAAGTATTTGATTGCCTCATAGAACACAATGCCTGATTGAATTATAAGAAGTGCGTATTTGGCATAACTTCTGGCAAGCTTTTGAGATTCATCGTATCCAAGAGAGGCATCGAAGTAGATCTTGCAAAGGTAAAGACTATACTAGAAATGGCCACCCCTACCAACATTAGGGAGTTGTAGAGCCTACATGGCAATATAGCATCCATAAAAATATTCATCACACAATTATCAGATAAATGTAGACCTATGAATCGGTTGTTATGCAAGGAATTCCCATTTCATTAGGATGAATAATACCATCAAGCCTTTGCAAATATCAAGAATTATTTGCCAACACCACCAGTATTGGCTCCACCAAGTCTAGACATACCATTTTTACTATATATATCAGCTATTGATTTTGCATTGGGCACCATGTTAGCCCAAAAGAATGCACAAGAAAAATAGCAAGCCATATATTACATTAGTCACACCTTGGTGAGTTATGAGCTGGAATATGCATATTTCAAAAATTTTTGTTTAGCATTGGTATTTACAACTCGAAAGTTGTGACACTACATGTTGAGCCATATGACCTATCATATCAAATCAAAATCCTTTGTAATACATAATGAGCAAGACATATCACAATACACGTACCCCAAAGTGGATCATGCTATTGACATAATTTGGTCTAGATTTCATAAGCCAAAAGTCCATCAAGGGACAGGTCATAGCAGATCAATTAGCAAAGGTGCCTCTTCAGGATAACAAGCCTCTCACCATATAATTTTTTAATGATGAGGTCTTTGCATTATCAGATCTGCTAGAACCCGAAGAACCTAAGAAATAAAGAAACATGTCATTTTTCTTTGATGGTTCGAAGTGTGAACAAGGAGGCTGAGCAGGGATTGTATTTATCATACCATAGGGTTCTCCATTGCCCTTATAATTCAATCTAGACTTCCCATGCATAAACAACAACACATAATATGAAGCATTGATCCTGGGACTCCAAACAACCATAGCAATGGTTATTAAAAGATTAAATAGCTTTGGTGACTCCTTGATCATAGTAAACTAGGTCAAAGGACTATTCAAATGTAGGTGCCCACTCTTGAAGACTTACAAGGAACTTGTTGATACCTACCTAGCCCATCTAGAATGGTACGACATCGAGGAAATCCCTTGTACATCAAATAGATTTACAAACACTATGACATCTTTGGGATCCTTCCCTCAAAATATAACTGTTGATTTTACAACCGTTCATGTGAAAATGCTTTCGCACTTAGCAATACCCCATGAATATTTTGACAATCAAGAATCAATCAACATGATCAACATCGAGCCAAATCATAATTGGTCCTTTGCAGTCAGAGATTTATTACAAATAGCCCCTTGGGTGTCTTTGATCTCACAAGGACCTATGGAGTGTGGTACAACCATATACCATAGATTTTTTCCTCAATCCATGTTCACTACCTCAAAAATTCAGGAAGAGCAAGCTATCTATTCTATAGAAGTTGTGGCTTATTAGGATTGGATTTCCCACCTGTGGGACTTCCTAAAGATTGGAATAGTGCCTCAAGTTTTATCACATACTGAATGGTGAACATTAAAATAAAAAGCAACAAGATACATCTTGCTAGGATAAATCCTCTATAGACAAGGATATGATGGAGTATTACTTCACTGTCTTGAGCCCCAGGAAGCATCTTGGGCAATTTTACAAGCTCACGACAAATTATGTGGAGGTCATTTTAGTGGCATGGCCATCGTTAAGCGCATCTTGATAATGGATTACTATTAGCCCAAAATGGAAAATGACTATTGTAAGTATGTCAATAAATGTAGTAAGTAACAACATCATACGAATCTAACACACTTAGCATTGCAAGCTTTGCAACCCATCTAGGAAGCATGGTCATTCTCACATTGGGGACTAGAATTAATTGGGAAGATCTCACCCTTGTCCTCAGGGTGACACACATTCATCATAATAACCACGTAATACTTCACTAAATGGGTAGAAGCGATCCCCTTAACATCAACAACTAGACCAAGGATTATGGAGTTTATACTCCAAAACATCATGAGTCATTTTGGGATCCCTTCTAAGATAATATCGGATAATGGGACATCTTTCAAGAATAAAAATGTGCATGCTTTAATGAAAAAATACCATATTCAACACAATTTTTTAATGCCTTACTATCCACAAGCAAACGGCCAAGCAGAAGCCTCAAACAAAACAATAATATCTATTTTGAGGAAGATAGTGCAAGAAAATCACAAGGATTGGCACATGCAGTTACCTCTTGCACTATGGGAATACAGGACTAGTATACGAATGCCCACTGGGGTAACACCGTTTTCACTAGTATATGGTACTAAGGCCATCATGCCTCTAGAGTTGGAAATCCTGACTCTACGCATAACATTAAAGGACTTCATAGATGATGATGTTGCGCGACAAGGCTGCCTTGATCACTTGATGCTTATTGATGAATTTTGAGTCAATGTTTTAGAGTATCTTCACGTTTACTAGGATTGCCTTGCATGAGCTTACAATAGTAAATTACACCTAAGAGAATTCAAGGTTGGAGATCTAGTGCTCAAAGAAAACCAGCAAAATTTGAATCTGCCACCGCATCGACAAGATAAGTTCATGGCAAACTAGATAGGTCCATATATGATTTCACATAGAGTTGGTCCTGGAGCATGTCGCCTTATATCATTAGATTGTGTTGAAGAGCCTAAACCTCTCAATATCATTTACTTAAAGGCAATTTACACAAAAAATACAAAAACATTCAAATATTTCATAAAATTAAAAAACATTCAAATATTTCATAAAATTTAAAAACATTCAAATATTTCATAAAATTAAAAAACATTCAAATATGTCAAAAACATAAAACAAATCATAAAAACATAAAATTTCAAAAATACAATCAAAGGCTCCAAGGGTAATTCATATCGCTTGGTAAAACATCAAATCAAAGGCTCCAAGGGTAACTCAAACCACTTGGTCAAATCCAATCAATCAAAGGCTCCAAGGGTAATTCAAGCCACTTGGTCAAAATCAATTCAAAAAGGCTCCAAGGGTAATTCAAACCGCTTGGTCAAATCCAATCAATCAAAGGCTCCAAGGGTAATTCAAGTCGCTTGGTCAAAATTAATTCAAAAAGGCTCTAAGGGTAATCCAAGCCGTCTGGTCAAAATTAATTCAAAAATGCTCCAAGGGTAATTCAAAACCACTTGGTCAAATCCCATCAATTCAATGGTTCCAAGGGTAATTCAAACCACTTGGTCAATTCCCATAAATTCAAAGGCTCTAAGGGTAATTCAAACCACTTGTTCAAATCCCATTAATTCAAAGGCTCCAAGGGGATATCAAACCACTTGGTCAAAATCAATAACAAAAGACCCAAAGGCATAATAAGCCCTATGGTCAAATAAATAAAAAATACAAAAATAACAAAAAATACAAAATACAAAAACAATTACATTTTGCATTTTGCATACACACCATTGCATTGCATTTTCATATCCACTACAATTGCATATGTCATGAGAGACTCAAAAGTGATACCACAGTTTTTCGTGTAAAACATTCAAATCCATACCTCCATTAACACAATGTGTAATTGTGTTTTTCAACACAACCATTAATTGTTGCTATACATAAATTACTAAGGTTTTTTTGGTTAATCAACCACACCTAGTAATCTTATCAACTTTTGAGGAAAACAACTTTGATTAGTATAAGGTAAGTTCTAGCTATGATAAATCCTTAGATATTCAAGATCTCGTCACTAATTGAAACACTAAAATCCTAACTGGTACAAGGAAAATATGAAAGCTACAAAGCGGTCTAGGTTACCTTAAGTGAAAATTATCTTCATTTCTTATCCCCTTATGCAAATGGATTAAACATGCTAAGAATTGGCAAAAAGACAAACTTTATTCTATCAAAATTCCTTACTTAAATAAAAATAAGAAAAAATCCCAAAACAAAGTACATATTCAAAAGGCCAAGCATACAGTCCATATTTCAAAGCAATAATCTGATACATAAATCATAAATCCAGAAAAAAAAAATCAATAAAAAATAAACAGTGATTTTCATCACTATGTATGAGCAAAATAAATAGTGATTATCATCACTACAAAAATCCGCACTCAAAAAAATAATCAAAATAAACAATTATTTTCATCACTACATATGAGAAAATATCCAAAGCCAAAAATAAGGGAATAAAGCATGGATCCCTAGAATTCTCAGCATCGTACAAAACTGGAAGGATAAATCCTTACGCATGATGATATGTCTATTACAATTGCTTCATGCATTTGTGTAGACCAATGTTTTAATGTGGATGAGCTAGCTTAGGTAGCCCAATATTTCCTAGTGGTATAGTCCTAAGTCCAACATAAGTATGAGATGAACACTTGAGGATCTCTGATCTTAGCAATGGACTGAAATAATCCCCACATCGAAGGAAATGCTTGAATTCTATCTCAAAATATACAATCACTTCCACACATAGAGATCATGAAAACCAAGTCCATGGTAAAAGCATTACTTTCAAAAGTCTAAGTGGTAAGTAGACAGTTGTTGATAGGGTAACTAGAGTGTTTGAATCTCCGAAAAGCCCAAAAATTATTACATAGCAACAAATCATAACATCATTCACACCATCACTTTCTTTATAAGATTCTATAAATTAGGGGGTATCAACATAGTAGGACAGATACCGCATATATATTAGAAATAGTATATAGACGGCCATATACTACTTTATATCTTTTAATTTATAGAAACTTATTAAGAAAATACATTACACACCATTACATATCATATATGAATACTTAATCAATTCTTATGATAAGAGTGATTATTTAAATTCATGATTATTTTTTTACTTTTTGTGGTATCACCCATTAAGATTTTCAATTTCATATGCATTATGTATGTTTTAAGTGATTAGAGAATACAGGTTCATTTATACCATTCCACCACATAAGTTAGATGCATAAAATTAAAGCAAAGTTAAAACATGCATTCTAGCAATAACATCGCATCCACAAAAATAAGTCATTAAATCCATAAAGCACATCATAAAGCACATAGGCAATATCCATTTGCATACAAAATCATAAATTCATCATTCATCATCAAAATACATTGCATCATATCATAAAATCATATAAGCATATACACATCCATCTAAGCATCTTCAAATATCATCTATCATCTAACATATCCATCAAATCATCATAATACCATCATCACATCATATCATAAAACAAAATAATAACAAAAGCATGAGCAATAAATGATACACATAATAAGGCATAATGCAAAGCTATCATAAAAGTATGTGTGTCAAGTCCATGGATATACAAAAATACTTGTGGGCTACAGTAATCTAGGTTAGTTGAACTCACAAATGTATCAAGAACCAAGTAAGGCATTAATCAAGTGCGAGGCCTGAGCCCCCTGTATCACCTCCTCCAGTGCCACCTCCCCCTATGGCAGTGTTGTGATTTGAGTGATGTGAGCCTATCAGTCTCTCTATCTGAGTTTGGGTCCTCTGGCTAGGATGGGTAGAAGACTACCCTGAGATGGAGCACCCATTGACCTACGAACCACCTGCACCTACTGGATCCTTAGGGACAATCCCGTGCCTCTTGAGTTGCATCTAAATAAGGGTAACATGATCCACAAGTCCCCAAATCTGCACATCATGCTCATCCAATAGAGACTGGATATATCTTACATCTGCCCCTAAACTTGTCGTTGGAGGCTCCTATGGTGTAGGAGGAACAAAAACTTGCATCTTGACATCGCCACCTCCAATAGTAGCATATAAAGCCTATATATATGCTGAGAGCTACTCAATGATAACATCTTGTCATTGTACCTAGATCTTAGTGGCCTGAAGATCAACCTTGACCTCGTGTAGTTGTGCTCTTAGAGGAGAGTCTCTCTCCTTAGTCACTAACTCCTCCTCCTCAAGAACTTTAGGATCCTTCACTGCCACCCACTCTATTGTCTAGCCCCATACCTCAGTCCTGGCTTAGACTCTACATCCTATAGGATCTACGCCATCACCCCCACCATCACCCTCGTGCCCTAGGCTACCCATGCCATGCCACATCTAATAACTCCACCACTGAGTGTAGGCCTATGTAGCTCCACCAACCATTTTAGGGTCAACAGCTGGGGCATCTTCCTCATCTAAGAGCTCGGTAATCTATCATGGAGGTAGGTACTTCTCTACTGTGAGGTGTCTGTACAAGAAAGGTGTCAAGGGCACATCCTATTGCAGTTCAAACTAAAAAATAACCTGAGATTAGAAGAAATACTTTTGGATGGTAATCTTATGGTCAATGAGCCATCACTCGTACCATTTCCTAGCAATAAAGCTAGCTGGACCATCCCAAGTAGGACACTCATAGTAAGGCCGCCACATGACATCTTTGGCCAGTAGTCTGGTAAAAGCATTAGTATAGTGGGACAACTCCCCTATAAAAGTATGGCTCTTACAATCCTCATTCTCTCGAGCCCATATGGTGGCATAGCACTGTGTCTGAGTTTCAATAACTATAATCTTGGTTGGGAGCCCCTTAGGGTGATCTACCATAATGTGCTCCCATCCCCAAACCTGTAGGAGCAAGCTACAAGAAATGTTGAAGCATCCTCACTCGTAGATGTGATACAACTCATCATAGCACTAAGCCAATAGTGATATACCCCATGCATAGATGATAGTCTCCTCGCTATCCAATAGGTCCTACACCATTGCTAGAAGGTTCCACGGGAAACTCAAACTCGAGCAATCCAAGATAAGAACATTGTTGATCACCATCAACAATATGGCATGCCTCATCGTAAATACACCCTCCCCATGCCAGTGATTGATGGACACTCCTCTAGACTTGGTGTCCTTGAGAGCATCCATAGAATGCTCTCTAAACACCCGAGTGAAGACAACCACCTGATAATTAGTGGACAAAGAGACAATGGGCGCCCCATCAAAAGGAATTTGAAATATCCTATATACATCCTCCAGTATAATGGTCATCTCATTGGTTGGGAGGTGGAAGGTATTAGTCCACATATCCTAGCAATGGGCCAAATCCATATGGTAATCCTGATCTACCATGATGTAAGGCAACCTGATGACATACTATAACCCGCGAGCTTTAAACCATGCCCAGTCCATATCATTAAAGCTAGGAAGTAATTCAAGCAGGAGCTTTAGGTCTTGAGATCGAGCAGTAAGGATCTAAGCAAAGCAGAAGAAAAACAAAACATAACTACAATGTATCTAAGGCATAATTCACAAAAAAAACATAAAAAAGATGCAAAATAGGATGGAAAATTCTAAGTATAAGCAAAATAAGGATAATATCACACCTAATAAAGTAGAAAAATTCAAAAATTCCAAAAAAACCAAAAATATCATAAAAATTCAACAAAATACAAGAAAACAAGGCTAAAGCTTTAGCTGTTGTCACCTATAGTGGCCAAAACCTGGCCGCTGGAGGCAACAGCTGCCAAGACCCAATGGTTAAATTTTTGATCGTTGGGATTCAAGCTTGGCCGCTCTTAGTGATATTAGCTCAGAGCTGATCGCTCTGAGCGATAGTGGCCAAGGGGCGGCATGGCAAACTTGTGAACCCTTGGCCAAAAAACAAAAAAAATTGCAAAATTGACAAAATAATTTCAATAAAACAACATAGGGAGGGAAAAAAAACAAATTGGAAAGTAAAATTTCCCACCCAAGCATCAAAACTAGGCTAAGTTCAAAATGCCCAAAATGGTGGTAGTAGGTGAATAACTAAAGAAAATTCAAAAAAAAAGAAAAACCCGAAGCTAAAGCCACTAGCAAAAAGCAAAATTGGAGATTAACCCACCATAGAAAAGGGGAACCTAAGCCTAATTACGGATTTTTTTCGTTGCCAACAGGTTTAGTGAGGTTCATTTTGCCCATTACTTAGTGAGGTTCAATTTTATGCAGACAAAAGAAAAGAGAGCTAGGGTTTTGAAGAGAGAAATACCCAAGAAGCTCCGGCTCCTCCAAAGAATTGATGTATCACCTGGCAAAGGAACTCATAAGCCACTGGACCTAACAACGACCAGATCCATAGGTTAGAATAAGGGATTTTCTCCTTGAAGGATCCCACAAAAATAACAAATAAACACACTTTGAAAGTTTAAGATCATCAAAATGTTCAAAATAATAAAAAATCACATAAACTCACAATCTCATGTAGGTCTCGTATCCATTTACCTAATCTATCCACTCGACGATTGTAGCGATTTGCGCTCCATGTATTTCGGTGAGATGAGTAGATATCCATAAGGCCACTTGGGGAAAAAACAACTCATTTTGGAATTACAATGTGCCACTCTTTAATCTCGAAGAAGACCAAGATGGTCAGACTGCTCCATGGGTACGAAAGGATCACTCTAATTCCCCTATAACATCAAAAACATTAAGTCAAAATGATACAATATGAACATAAATAGAATCACTAATCCTAACTCCCTAAGAAAGCTATTGATAGTTGGACCGCTCCTTGGGATAAGGATGGATAATTATCATAAAAAAATTGGAATCACACTTCGATGTGGGATTTCCCATTAAAAGCAACAAATGCTAGAAAGAAGCCAGATTAGTCATATTTGTCAAGCGACTTGTCGCTTCATTCATTATTATTTCTTCACCAATTCATTGTGTGAGGAAGTAGTCCAAAACTTCAACTTAATCATAATCAAAATTAGCAAAATATCACTCAATCATAACAGAATCGTGTTCATCCAATGAATAATTGCATACAACAATCATAAATTTCCCTTGTTTGCTAGGAACGTATGTAGAAATGACATATTCAATTGTAGCTCTCCTATCGATCAGAATTGTTTTAGCAGCTGAAGCTACTCGATTGAGTTTGAGGAATGAGTGCAATTTAACATGCAAAATCCACTGAGCTAATTCCTCTGAATGTTGAGGCAATGATTCAAGGAATGCATGCCATCTTGCATGATTGGGCCATCAGGCATTGATCATACCATTGATCATCATACACCCTACAAACAGATCAGTCTATGTTTTCGCTTAGCATTGTGTTTTCCACATAGTGCATCACAAAAAAGGGTATCTATAGACATGTAAATCATGGCATGCTTAGGGTAACTGCTTACATAGACACACTCATAAGATCATAAGACATAATATTGGAATTTGCAAGCATAAACAATGGTTTTCACCACTCATTTGGGGGCTTTTCAAGCCATTCAAGCTTGGCCGCTTGAACTAAGAGCGGCCAAATCCTAGCCGCTCAAGCCTAGAGTTGCCAGACCTTAGCCGTTGTAGACAACAACGGCTAGATCTTAGCCACTATAGACGACAACAACTAAGCCATAAGAAGCATTTTTTTGATAAATAGACCTAATCACGGGTGGAAGTGGCAGTCTGCATGCAATAAAGGTGAGCGGGAGTAACTTTGCATTCCTTTTCATGACCAATTCACACAGGAGACTTGAGTTTGCATTTATACTTTGGTTAACTGAACTCCAAGCATAAACAAAGGATAAAATATTCTCATGCTAATGATCAGTTTGCATAGAAGACTCAAGTGGGAAGTTAGATTTCAGTTAACTGGCCTTCAAACATAGACAATGGACAAAAGCGTTTAATGCTAACTTGCACTACGCATGAGAAATTTATTCCTAGGGCTTGAACATAAACCTAGGGTTTCACACTATAAAAGGTGTAAGCCTAAGAGCACAAAATGACAGAGAAAGAGAGACATTTTTTTAAGGAGAGCTTTCGAGACTTGGAGAGTTCTCTTTGAAATCACGTGTACGGAAAAGCACTAACGGATTGAAGAGCATAGCACCTATTATTTCAACATCATATATAGGCTTTGACCCATAGCTTTGGGGTGAAGAGAGCAAGGTTTACCTTAGCGGCCATTGTCTTGGATAGTGGCCCATGGCTTAGCTTAGGTTTTAGACATAACATATTTTATTTTGCTTCTTTATGTTTTCATATCATTAGCATAGATTTACATGATTTCATGGTATATTTTCATCATATTTCCATTACATTCTTTGATTACTAACAACCTCATCCGGGGAGGCAATATCGGACACCTAAACATGTGTTGTTTTATTGCTTGTAGGGCCACAGGTACATCAGACGAAGTTTGCAACATACAATATCAAAGGGGATCCCTCTAGGAAACAGACCTGGAGAAGGAGGTATATGTAAGCCCTTATACATTTTCGTGTGAAAAATCGAGAAACCTTTATAAGCGTACCACCTCTTCATGAAAGGAGTACTCCTTGCCTATTTGTAATTTATAGTATCGAAATGGGTATCCTTAAGAGGTATCGACATGTAACCGAGCTTCAATATCAATAAAGAGATATATTTTTTTTATTTCGTGTTATATGCTTTTTCCTCTCGTCTTTCCATTTTATCTTCACTATTTTAATAACATTGCAAGTAGGGTTAGAAAAGGTACCGGTTCGTGTGTTCCCGGGGTCGCTATACCTTGCAGCAAAACTTTCCCAAAGTTTCACAAGCACCTTAGACTAGAAGTCTTTCACTTGATTAGGATTACTTAGCCTGCCTTCAAGTGCCAATGTTTCCAAGGTAAAACTTCGCTAGCTTTCACCTATTATATTGGATGCTACACAATCAGGTACACAAGATAGTTCGTATAGTGCTATTACGAACTCCACATATAAATCTCAATTCGCAAAATCTTCATAGACACCTCCTTATTTGTCTACATCGCACTTCATGTTGTCCTTAAAAACATAAAATAAAAATCTAAACTAAAGGCATTAAAATAAAATTCTAACTATTTTTTTTTTTATTTTTCATTTTTTTTTCATTATATATATATATATATTTATATTCTGATTACTTACAGGCTCCTCCCTTGCTTTATTTAGCATCCGGTTGGATATTTCTCATTTCCCTTCTAGAACAACCTAGTCCTAGGGAAATATGATACTTTCTTCCAACAAGTAACAAAAATAAAGCTTTTTTTTTTTCTCTCCCCTGTTTTATTTAGCTATCAGTTGGAGATTTCTGGACCATACTGGTCCTCGGGAAATAAGATACTCTCTTCCAACAAGTAGCAAAATAAAACTCTATTCTTTTTTATCTGCTCTTAACTTGGAGCCCTTTTCAATAGAAGATATTTTTTTTCTCTTTTTCATGAACATTGTAAACAGTGTTCATTGTGTTGTTGGTGGCAATAATGAAGGTGGGATCTTGAAGCAGAGTTGCATAAAAAAAACACATACAATCCACTAAAAACCAGCAAGGCTAAAAGGATCCAAAGCTTTCCATTAATTTTCTACTAAAAAAAAATGAGGATCCCAAAAGAAGAGCCCTTTTACAATTTTGAAAATTCCCACTTATCCCTATTTTCCCCTTTTTTCCCACCTAAATTTTGAAATTTGGGGCAACTTGTGGAGGTCATAACTTCGCACTGGTTGACCCGATTGACTATTACAGAATATTTTCAAAAAAATCATGAAATGAGCTAGGCCGGGCAATCCTTGGCTCTTCGTGCCAAGGCTCGTGTTTAGCCAAAAATCCTCAAATTCGACCTCTAAGACCTTTAAAAATCTCCTACAAGAAAAACTAGTTTTACTAGTTTTTACTTGTTTTTTACAAAATTAAACAATTAAAATATTTTTTGGGTGATGCAAGATCACTTTTACACCATTGGAAGCTCCTGCATCAGACACCCAGGGTAAATTTAGAAGTGACCTTCACTTCTTTGTTGTTGGAAGAAAACCAAGGTGTTCAACCTCAACCTTTGACATCCAAGATGAATCTTCAATAGGCCTGCCCTTCCACTTAACGAGATATTCTGCATACTACCTGTTTCTTGTGCTTTTGCCTACATAGGTATCTAGGACCTCTTCTATCTCTTCTATATCTAGATTAGATGTGGGAATACTACACAATTATGTGACTGGTCGACCATTATTGTCACCTTCATGATATTCTGCCAAATATAAAACATTGAACATAGGTGATATATTCAGCCCACTTGGCAATTCTACCTCATAGGCATTACCTAAATATCGTTTACCTATGACACTGCATGGTCCAAACTTATTCATTTTTTACTTGTTATAGGTTTTAGTAGGAAATATTTCCTTTCTCAAGTGAACCATAACTTGATCTCCCATTTGGAACTCCTTAAGTCGTCGCTTTTGGTCTGCTCTTGTCTTGTACGGAGTATTCATCTTGTTGATATGCTGCTTCACTTCATCATGCAGGCTCTTCAGGTGCTTTGTAAATTCCTCAGCCTCAACACTGCTCTTTTCCCCTCTATCCATATATCTCAACTCGAAAGCATTCCTTGGGATGCTCCCATACACAATATGGAATGGGGATTTATTAGTACTCATATTGACAAAATTATTGTATGCAAATTTTGCTTATGGCAAAACCAAATCCCATCCCTTGGGATTATCTCCTACCAAGCACCTTAGTAGATTTCCCAAACTTCTGTTCACCACATTTTTTTGTTTGTCAGTCTGTGGGTGGTATGCAGAACTGAATTTTAGGTCTGTCTTCAATTTCTTCCATAGGGTCCTCTAGAAATACCCAAGAAACTTGGTATCCCTATAAAAAACAATACTCTTTGGTAGACCATGTAGGCGTACCGCCTCTTTGAAAAAAAACCCTACAACATGAACTGCATCATTAGTTTTCTGACAAGGAATAAAATGTACCATCTTTGAAAACCTGTCAACCACCACAAATATGGAGTCATTCCTCCTCTATGTCCTTGGTAATACAAGAACAAAATCCATGTTGATGTCCTCCCATGGCCTATCTGGTATAGGTAATGGCTGATATAATCCAGTGTTCTATCTCACACCCTTGGCCATCTAGCATACTCTGCAACTTTGTACAAACTTCTTCACATCTTGCTACAATTGTGGCCAATAGTAGTTCTCACTAACAAGGGCAATGGTCTTATCTCGACCAAAGTGTCTAGCCAACCCTCCACTATGCTTCTCCTTGACCAGATTCTCCCTCATTGAACTCCTTGGAATGCATAATTGATTTCCTCTAAAAAACATCCCATATTGAATTAGAAAATCCAACCGCTTAGTCTTGTCTAAAGTAACAGGTTCTAAGCAAGCCCTCCAAGCCTTTGCAAAATTAGGATCTTCAGGGTACAAACCCATAAGTTCATCAAACCCTACAACTTCCACCTTCATTTTTATCAACAAACACTACCTTCTACTTAAGGTATCTACAAATTTGTTTGACTTCCCACTCCTATGCTTCAACACAAAGGTATAACTTTGTAGAAACTCAACCCACTTTAAGTGCCTCTTATTTAACTTCCCTTGGCTATTAATATACTATAAGGCTTGATGATCACTATATAGAAAAAACTCTTTTGGCAACAAATAATACCTCCACTTCTTTAGATCTTGAACTATAGCATAAAAATCTTGATCATATATAGAATACTTCTTCCTAGCATCATTGACTATCTCACTAAAATAAGCAATAGGTTTACTTTCTTGACTCAAAACAGCTCCTATGACACTACCACTAGCATCACAGTCTACCTGAAATACCTTATTGAAATCTGGAAGTGCTAAAATAGGTTGTTCTATGACCTTATTTTTCAACATATCAAAGCTCTTATCTGCTCCTAAGGTCCACTTAAATTCTTTCTTATCCCCTCTCATTGTTTATGTTAGGGGTGCACAAATACTGCTGAAATTTCTAATAAATTTTTTGTAAAAACTTGCTAGACCATGAAATGATCTTACCTCAGTTATGCTCCTTGGAGTAGGCCATTCAATGATAGCCCTCACCTTTTTTGGGTCTATTTTTAGACCTTAAACTGAGATAAAAAATCCTAGATACACGAACTCCTTCTTCACAAAATTACACTTCTTCAAATTAATCAGCAATTGCTCCTCCTTCAAATTCTCAAAAACTCTTCTCATATGAATTAGGTTCTCTTCCAGGGTCTTGCTAAATATTAAAATTTCATCCAAATAAACAATGAATAATTTTCCTAAAAACTCCTTCAATACCTCATTCATCAGTTGCATGAATGTGCTTGGTGCATTGTTTAGCCCAAATGGCATGCCCAACCACTCATACAAACCCTCTATGGTATTGAAGGTTGTCTTCCACTCATTCCTTTCTCTGACACCAATTTGATGGTACCCACTCTTTAGGTCAATCTTTGTGAATTACTTGGCTCCACTCAAACAGTCCATAATGTCATCCATCCTTTACAATGGGAACCTATATTTTATTGAGATATTGTTAATAACTCGGGAGTCTGTACACATTCTCCACTCTCCATATTTCTTTGGTGCTAGTACTATAGGTATTGCACATGGAATCAGGCTCTCCCGAATCATTCCTTTTTTTAGTAACTCTTGGACTTGTCTGTTTAGCTCTCACTTTCTATAGGAGTCATTCTATAGGATGCCTTATTGGGTAAACTAGATCCTAGTACCAAATCTATATGGTGACTAATATTCCTCACTGGTGGCAAACCCTATGGTACATTATCTGATATAATATCAAGAAATTATTCAAACAGACCTGAGACTTCTACTGGGGTATCTTTGCATTCTTCTTCCCTAACTCTAGGAATTAATGCATAGCACATATGCTCATGTTTCAAACCATCCAAAAACCTTCTACCTTCAACTAAATATATTTTGGCACTACTACATACCTTTTCATCCACATCCTTTAGGGGTTTCAGCTTATGGTGCACTCCATTCTTTGTTAGGGAGTAAGTGTTTGCACATCGATCAAACTGCCATGACCTTCCCAATAGCAAATGGCAAGCATCCATATGCAAGATATCACATAAGACCTCATCATAGTAATTCCCAATATTAAATTTTACAAAGCACTACTCACTGACCAAAGCCCTATGGTCCTTTTGCAATGATGCAATATGATATGGATGCGGGTGTCTCTTCCTCTCTAACTGTAGTTTGGTAACCATTCCTTTTGCAAGTAGGTTATCCATGCTACCATTATCTATGATAAAATTACAGACCTTACCTACACATTTACACCTTGTATGAAATAAGCTCTTACTCGAATTTGGATATTCTCCTCATTCAACAAGGCTATCCTTGTTATCAGTACTTCTCCTCTTTCTACTTATTCATAGTGCTCATATTCAACATGTTCATCAACTATAGCAGCTTGGGAATTACCTTAAGGTCTCATATTTGTTCCTCCTTGGTGTTGTGGACACTCGTATGCTTGATGTCCTTCTTCTACATAGTTGAAATAGGTTCCACAAAATCCTCCTCTTCCAAACCCTCATCCATACCTTCCTCTTCCTCTTCGGTAACCATTATTTTGGTAGTTATTATTCTGCTCACAAGGGTAGTAAGCATTTTCTCTATTCTAGTCTTGACTATTATTTGTATCCACAATTTTCTTTTGGTCCTCATTCCATCCTCCATTTTTTCTCCCACCAGTTATTCCACCATGATCTCTTCCTCTCTGTTTGCTTTCAAACCTCTTGTTCAACTTCTCTTCTACCTTCAATGCAAATTGGTAAGCATCTTCAAAGGTGGTCATCCTGACCAGACTCAACTCTTCTTGAATAATTGCTCTTAACACATTAATATAATGGGCTACCTTCTCCTTGTTGGTCTTAGAATGGCATTTTCTAATCAGGATCTTATAGAACTCCTCTGTATATTATTTGATAGACTTACTCGATTATCTCAAACCTTGCATTTTATTGAGCAGATCCAACTCGTAATCAACTAAAATAAATTGTCTCTTCAACTTCTCCACCATCCGCTCCCACCTTGTTATCCTTTCTTTTCCTATTTTGTTTTTTTCTAGCTGCACTCCCTTCCACCATATACTACCATGACCCTTCAGCTTGGTCTTAGCAAACTTGACCCTCTCGGGATCTTCTACCTCCTCATACTCGAAGTATTCCTCCATGTCATTGATCTAGTCAATCAACTCTTCTAGGTTGAGATTTCTAGAATACGTGGAGACATCAAACTTCGGTCTCTTTCCAATATGTGATATGGCCTTATACAATCTGGCTTGTGCAGGATCTACTACCTCTTCTTCTTCTTCTTCGAACTGGGCCTCTTCTTCTTTAGCTTCATCTTCACTCTCTTCTTCTCTCCTTGGCTCAAACCCTCTATGCAGCTCCTCTTGCAAAGCTTGAACTTGCCTCTACAAAGATCTAAAATCTTCTTCTAGCACCATATTTCTCCCACCACCATAGTTTCTTCATGGAGGCATTCTACTCACTTCTCCCACAAACCCTAACCATAGATCCTGGTGTAAACTGCCTCACGTTCGATGCTCTATTTACACACTCAGGAACTCTCACTTTGATACCACTTGAAGCAGAGTTGCATAAAAAAAACACATACAATCCACTAAAAACAAGAAATGCTAAAAGGATCCAAAGCTTTCCATTACTTTTTTGCTAAAAAAAAATGAGGATCCCAAAAGAAGAGCCCTTTTACAATTTCAAAAAATCCCACTTATCCCTATTTTCCCCTTTTTTCCCACCTAAAACTTGAAATTTCAAATTTGAAATTTGTTGCAACTTGCGGAGGTCATAACTTCATGCTTGTTGACCCGATTGACTATTACAGCATATTTTTGGAAATGGCATGAAACAAGCTAAGTGAGGCAAGCCTTGGCTCATTCCTCTAAGACCTTTAAAAATCTCCTACAAGAAAAACTAGTTTTACTAGTTTTTGCTAGTTTTTACAAAATTAAACAATTACAATATTTTTTGGGTGATGCAAGATCACTTTTACACCATTGGATGCTCCTGCATCAGGTCTCCCCCATGCCTACATCTAAACTAGTCTTCTAAGAATCATCTCCTTCTTGATAAACTAGTTTGATGTGTTGTAGCATGAGAAGAGCAATTTCCCTCTTTGACCTCAAAACCTAACTTTTTCAACATAATGGTAAAATATGTAGGCTAGAAAATGACCATCTGTAGTTCAAAAACTTGGAGAAAACATGGTGTAGCAGTATTTTAAAAAACCACATGCTAGTTTCTGATTCACCAGGCCGCCTTAAGCGCAAGTGAAGAGCATACTTCATAACAAGATGTTCTTTAAAAATTTTGCTCTATCATTTTTCCTACTATTAATTTCATCATTAAAAAAATTTACCAATACGTTGCAAAAAGTTCAAGCCTATAAAATTTTTTATCGTTAGAACTAGGCATAATTTTCCAATGGTTTCTATGTAAAAACACTTCCCTAAATATTTTCAACTATCAGACCTAGGTTGTGCTATTTCATTGATTTCTTGAAACCATTGAAAATATGATGGAAATCCTTCAATGCCAAATTTTTCTAATTTTTTTCAACAACACATTTTATTTCTACTTCTACACTTAATTTAGTACATCAGGTTCATTCCCACATTTACCTAAGAAGCTATAAAATGCAAATAGTTGCCTATGGGATTTGGCTTTGACTATGTCGGCAACTATTTTTGACCTTATAAAAAGTCCCTTGGTGGACTCACACTTCTTAGGTAAAATATCTACAGGTAATTTTAAATAGGATTTTTATCTGACCTGTAAATCAGAACACTACAATTTAGACACTCCCCAACAACAATGCTAAAATGGTGAGCAAAAATTCATGTCCCGAAAAACATTCATTTCTCTTCCATAAATTATCAATCTGGCAAGTTCATAAACTTTTGAGTGTCACACACAATATATACCTGTAGTTTTAGGGAATAAATCCAATTGTACCTTATTTAGTTTGGTGGGGGATGTATGTGCATTTTGATTTCATCCAAACTAAATAAATCTAAGTGCAGAGAATTAAATAAATAAATTACAAACTAAATTAAAGTGTGGAAATTAAAATACAAAAAACTAAAACACACAGCTAAATTAATTAAAGCAGAAAAATAAAGCAGTAAACTAATCTATAGAAAGCAAATACAAAAATGAAACAGGGGAGGACTACTGCAGGGAGTGGGCCCAAGCTCTCACAGATAGTCCACCTAGCTAGTTGCATAGAGCTTGCTCAAATAAGAGGAATTGCACTCTTAATAAATTTGACAAGAAATAAAATAGAATAATCTCTCCATAAAATTAATCATCCTTCTCTCAAGGAAGACCTATGCATTTATACAATGCACAACCTTCCTCTATTACAAATTTAGGTAAGTCTATTTCAGACTTGCAATTACAGTAGATATGCAATGAATATTGCATCTATTCAATTATAACAATCACATATTAATTAAAACAATCATGCACTAATTTTATCCTCTTACGAGATAAATCAAGCGTGTTCTATTTTCTCATAATAAAATATGTTTGGTAGAAAATAATGGATGCGTTATTCTATTTTAATAATATTGCATAAAATAGAATATCTCCCACATTGATCGTTGGAAAAATTGTTGCTCTTGGTTCACCCGTGAGCGTGAAATAATAATGCTCATGTTACAAAGGTATCCAACCAATAAAATAATAGAAGTGTTCATTCTATTTTAATAATAGTAAATAAAATAAAATATCTCCTTTTTGTCTTCACGTGTAACCTCCTCCTTAGCCCATTGGTCAACCGGTCAAAGCTAGCTTGCTAAATATTACAAAGTATGGAGGCTTGGAGGCACCTTCTTCATGAGGAAGGCACCTACTTTTTTTGGGCACCTTCCTTAAAAGTAAGTCGCATACTCCTGCTAGGCGCATTCCTTATAAGGAAGGTGCCTACTTTTGCTGGGCACCTTCTTCATAAGGAAGGTGCCTATTTCTGCTGGGCGCCTTCTCCATAAGGAAGGTTCCTACTTCTACTAGGTGCCTTCTCCATATAGAAGGTGCCTAATTTTGCTCGGCATATTTCTTGAAGAGGAAGGCACCTGCTCTCATGCCTTAGTCTCCGAAAGTAGAAGTATGCCAGGTCCAAGTGGATGTAGACTAGAAAACTCAAAATTAGTACCAACACCCGCATTTATACACAGTTTTCATTGAAAACACCAATTAAGCATAATACTAGATTTTCTATCAATTATATGCATAAGTTATATAAAAATACATATCACATGCTAATTAAACCAGCAATGATGCCCTTAATAGTGTATATAAAATGAGCATTTTTGGTGCTCATAAAATGGGATAAAACAAACTGGTTCTTCTTGCTTTAATCTATCTAAATCCATTTATAAATTTTCTATGACTCTTTAATGGATAAGGCACCGATCTAGGTTTTTATGAGTTCTAATATTGATAGGTTCAGTCACTAAAAATATCAAAAACAACTAAATAACATTTTTTCTGGCATAGTGGGCATGTACATCATAAAGTATTAGTCAAAGAGCCCATTGCTTGGGGTTTGCTTACCCAACCTGGTTAGTTTAGAGTTTTCTAAGGTAGTGTATTCCTAGGTTAATGATGTGGATCTACTAGAATCTATAGTGTTGTTTGTGATCTTCAAATTTTTCTATGATGTGACAAAACTGTTGAGGGTAAGCAAAAAAACTCCACAGCAAGGCTAAAATGAATTTTGATGAAATGATGGTAGCATGAGAATGAGGAGGAAATTCTAGATGTTGTTCCTCCCACTATGAAATATGAGTATACTAAAACTATTCCTAACTATTGTTGTTGGAAAGTATGAATCATAGGTGTGGATGTGAGGATATTTTGTGGGGTAGACATCAATTGTGAATGGAAAAATTATGCCTAGGAAGCTTGTATCTGGTGCACAAAAATCTGTTGTGATGGTTGCATGGTCATTGTGGAAGACCAAGAAGGAGGTGATGTGAGGAATGTAGGCATATTGTATTATGGTGGGGAAAGTGGTGTTTGAATATATTATGAAGGTGGATGGCGATATGACATGCCAAAATATGGTAGTTGTTCCAGATTGGCAGAGCCATGAATAGAAAACTTAGGTTGGGTAGAATAGCATGGGGGATTGGTGAGATAATATGGGTAAAGTGGATTATAAGAAGAAATACAAATGGAATGGGGATCCTAAAATGGATGAGGTGGAGGAAGGTAAAAGGTAGAAGTAGATGAAGCATGGAAGTGGTATGGAAGATGGCAGACCATACATCCTAGGAGTGGGGAATGTTGGTGATGGAATTGATGAAGAAGGAGTGTATGCATTGAAGGTGGAATCCTAAGAAGGAATGGTGAACATATCCACAAATATTTGTGAAGATGAGACTTTTTGATTTTATTATGGAATTGTTGTGATTGGGTGATGGTTGCACTATTGGAGTAGAAGATGAAAGATATTATTGTTGTGAAGTGGTTTTTATGGTGTGCATGATGTGTATTGTTGGGATTATGTGAGTGGAGTGTACTAATATTGCAATGATGATTGTTAACGAGTTGATTGTGATAAAGTCACATGAGTGGAATATTGAGGATCTAAAATCATACCTACTATAGGGGTATATGATGTAATCTTGGGGTGAGGATGATAAATCATAAAGGGATCATCCTTGAGAAGAGAATGAGATGAGTCCTAAAGAAATAGATGATAATATTTGGGTGAATTACATGGAGTCTCTTCAACAATAACAATATATGGATATGGATCTCATGATGCTATGTATATGACATGATTACAAAAGATAGAAGGTGTATTAAACAAAGGAAAAAAAAGGGCAAAGAGGATGATCCTCACCAACGAATATAGAAGGCATGTTACTTGAAATGAAATTATCACCTTGAGTCATGGCATGTGATTAATATGGCTCAAATCTAGTAAGAATATCAGGTATGAGTGTGGAAGGCTCCCCCATTAACTAAGAAGGAGTACTAGACTGGTTGGAGGCTACTTGGATAACCTCCTCAGTAAGGTGCACTTACTTGCATGCCTAACTACGACAAAAAAATAGGTATGGTGATGTGTACCATAATTATGTGCTCAAGATGGTTTAGAGATGAGAATATAAACTAGTATGTGTGTTCTATGCAGAATTCTATGTATATTTATGTGTTTTTGTGTACTAGAAAAAATATCACACACTACTATGCAAACCTGTACCATGAAAATATGGTTTGCACACTACTATGTGAACCTAAAACAAAAGGTAGATCTGATAAAAAGGTGATAGTGATAGACTGTGAATAGCCAACAAGTGGGTTGCTAGAAAATGAATGTTCTAAAACTAGTTTTTATGAGTGTAATACAAGAACACAACTAGAATCAATGCTAAGCAAACAAAAGCAAATATTTTGTTGTTTTGTGTGTTTTGATGATAGTACCTACTCTAGGACATGAAACTGGAAGTGAAGTGAAACTCTAAAAAGGAATTCCATCAACACAGAACCTCCTTCAACACCCAAGGGTGCGCAAAATAGAACTATGTATCAACAAGTGAGTGGCAACTAAATGGAAGGTACATTAAAAGATATCCAAAAGGGAGGAACTCAAAATGATCTAATGAGTCCAAATCCTCTCATGAGAAGAGGTGGAACTGTCTAAGACCTGCTACTAGCCCATTCAAGTGGCTACTTCACCCTTGTGTGGGCTTAGTCAAGAATGATAGTAAGTAATTCATAAATTATGTAAGCCTTGTGAACAAAGGTGCTAATCCTATCCTACTCTAAAGGTCCCTTTCGATGATAAATTCTAGAAAACCAGTTTGAATAGTAGGGGATATTCCAATGATGAAGTCCAAAAAATCACTACTGGGGGCTAATATGGTGTGTAGGGGGTGAGCCAGTTGAAGAATATGAATTCCAACATCACCAGTCTCTAGTGGGATTGGTGATGAAGTCCAATATTACCATTGTGTATGAAGCATGAGTTTGTTGTGGTGAGTTAACTATTGATGCTATGAAATTAAATCTAGCTAAATACCTTTTCAAAAAAGAAACTAAACCTATATGCATTTTAAAAAATAAATGAAACCTAGATGTTTGTTGAAAAGGAAATTAAACCTAGCTACCTTTTAAAATTGAAATCTATTTTAGAAAACTTAAAAGAAATCAAGATAGGATGTGAAGGAAAGAGATTGGAAATCTAAGTGCTTTAAAAGAAATTTGAGAGTGATTTAATGCTTTTGAAAGAAATAGAAAAACTAATCTAATTCTTTGAAAATGAATTTGAAATTTAACCTAATATTTTTTGAAAGAAATTTGAAATCTAATCTAGTGATTTTAAAATAAATTCAAAATTTAACCTAAGGGTTTGTGAAAGAAATTTGAAATTTAATCTAGATGATTTAAAAGAGATTGAAAATTCAATCTAGTGATTTTTAAAGAGATTGGAAAGTGATTTGATACTTGTGAAAGAGATGGTAGATCTAATATAGTGCTTTTGAAAGAGATTGAAAAACTATTCTAGTGCTTTCTGAAAGATATTGAAAACTTAATCTAGTGCTTTTGAAAGAGATTGAAAAGTGATTTGTGCATTTGAAAGAGATTGAAAATATATTCTAGTGCTTTTTGAAAGAGATTTAAAACTTAATCTAGTGCTTTTTGAAAAGGTATTTGAAAGTGATTTGTACTTTTGAAAGAGATTAAAAATCTATTCTAGTGCTTTTCGAAAGAGATTGAAAACCTAAGCTAGCACTTTGAAAAGATATTTGAAAGTGATTTGTGCTTTTAAAAGGGATTGAAAATATATTCTAATATTTTTGAAAGAGAACCAAATATGAGAATATTCTTTGTGAAAAACAAAGAAAAATAGTTGTTCTAAGAAAAATACCTGACTCCAAGTATACTGGATGATCCTTCTTGTGTTCATGTTGTAGAGATTTGCAGTTTTGAAATATTTTGAAGCAATTTTGTAAGGTTCACATGGCAGTGTGTGAACCTGTCTCAGGGTTCACACGACGGTGTGTGAATTAGGTGTAGAAAATTGTAACTTATTAGCGAAAGGCCTAAGGTGAGTTTTAGGGCTATTATGGACTCTAATATGGACTTATAGTACCTATAATTTTGAGCAAGGTGCAACAAAAGTATTGTCATTGTTGTCAACACAGATAGATAGATCAGTTGATGCAGTTGAAGCAGGATTAGTTGATGCAGTTGAAGTAGTGGACAGGAGTTCAGAGATCAGTCAGATCATGTACAGTGAAATTCCAAGAAAACAAAAGTGACCCAGATCCAAAAAATCAAAGAAAAAGACAAGTAAGAAAACTGTCGCGATATCGCGACATGTTTTCTGTCCTAATATCGCGACAGGTTGAGAAGTTAGAAGGCAAAAAGAAAAACGTCGCGATTTCATGACATGTTGGAGGAGAGAGAAGGCACAAAGAAAATTGTCACGATTTCGTGACATGGATGAGGAGAGAGAAGGCGCAAGCAAAACTATCACGATTTCGTGACATGTTGCAGGCAAAGAAGCCAAGTGGAAAAATTGTCACGATTTCATGACATGTTGCAAGCAAAGAAGCCAAGTGGAAAAACTATCGCGATTTCACGACATGTTGGCAGAAAAGAAAGCAAGTAGGAAAACTGTCACGATTTCGTGACATGTTCGGAGAAGAAGCGCTTGCAAGAAAAACTATCGCGATTTCGCGACATGTTCGGAGAAGAAGCGCTAAGGAGAAAAAGTGTCACGATTTCGTGACAAGTTGCAAGAAGAAGCGCTAAGGAGAAAAAGTGTCACGATTTCACGACATGTCGGGTTTTCACGACTCGACGGGAAGAAAAGCACTAAGGAGAAAAAGTGTCACGATTTCGTGACAGGTTGCAAAGAGAAAGTGCCAAGGAGAGAAGATGTCGCGATTTCACGACAGGATCGAAGAGAAAGTGCCAAGGAGAGAAGATGTCGCGATTTCGCGACATGTTCCATTTTCACTGGCCAAAGACATAAAAGGCACAAGGCAGCGAAAGATGTCACGATTTCGCGACATGTTCCGTTTTCACGGGCGAAAGGAAGAAAAGGCACAAGGAAGAGAGAGATGTCGCGATTTCGCGAGCGGAAGGCAGAAAAGGCACAAGGCAACGAAGATGTCATGATTTCGTGACATGTTTCGTTTTGTGGGCAGAAGGGTAGAAAAGGCACAAGGCAGCGAAGATGTCATGATTTCGCGACATGTTCCGTTTTCGCGGTGGCAAGACAAAAGGAGAACAAGGAGGCCGAGAATGTCACGATTTCGCGACATGCTGGTTTTCGCGATGACAAGACAGAAGGAGAGCAAGGAGGCCGAGAATGTCATGATTTCGCGACATGCTATTTTTTTGCGTGTTAAAGCCGAGAAGGGCAGAAAGAGATAGAAGTGTCACGATTTCGTGACAGGCCACAACTGCACGATAACAGACTGTTAACTGGCACAAAACGATAGTTAAAGTGGCAGTTGTAGAAGAATAGCATGCAACCGAATTAAGAAGAGTTAACTGTAGTAAAAGCGACAGTTACAGATGCATTTACAGATAGAAATCATGCAGCTATTTTAAGAACAAACAAAAAGGAGAAATCGAACAGTCGCATAAATAGAATCAAAAAATGCATGCATGCACAGAAAAGAAACAAACAGTCATGGTAAAGGTTTAAATTGCATGTAACGTATTTTAACGAAATGATGGTTCTATAAATAAAAAGGAGTTACATAAAGAGACAGTTACAGTTGACAAGTGGCAAAAAATATTATTAAAGAAACAGGTACGGGTTGCATGCACAAATATGATAGCTAAAAATAGAAATAGAACTCGGTTATAAAAGCAGATTTGCGTGAAGAATATGGTTGCTATTGTAATCATGAAAGTGCTACTGAAAGAGGGTGAGAAGAGTGTTGTAAGAGAGAAACAAGCTGAGCAGTGAGTAATTACTGTGTTTTAAATTGGAGACCAGTCAGGGTCTTGTGATAGTGAAGGCATTTGTATGTCATTGATATAACTTTCAAATCTATGATCCAAGTTGGTGCTTGGATAGGGGTTGGTGCTCCTTCCAGTGGGTGCTGGTAAACAGATTGTAAAATTGGTGTTTTGCAAAGGCTGGATTTGGACCGTAGTCCAAGCAGTCATTCTTGAGGAGTAGCCAAATTGGTGAACCTCATTACATTGTGTGTTGTGGTGTGCTCTCTTGTGTTTACTGCTTTATCTATTTTTAGTTCTCTTTGCTTCAGTTTTAAGAATTGTAGATCAAAATTTTTAGCTACACTGATTCACCCCCCCCTCTCAGTGTCATTGTGAGAATATCAATTGGTATCAGAGCTAGGTTCCTGAACAAGCTTAATCAGCTAAGGTGATCTTGGAAGGAACACAATGGTAGGTAGTGAAGGTTTCTCATCAAACAAAGCTCCTCTGTTCAATGGAACTAATTACTCATTCTGGAGACTCTGATGCAGACATATCTGAGTGCTTTAGGATACGACATTTGGGAGTCAGTAGAAAGTGGATACACAACACCCACTACTCCTCCAACAGATGCTGTCGATAAGAAACTGTCTGAGAATAACGCCAAAGCAAAGAATGCAATAATGTGTGGGCTAGTAGACAGTGAACTGATAAGGGTCATGAGCTTTAAATCGGAAAAAGACATATGGGACAAACTAAAAAGCATTCATGAAGGAGACAGCAAGATCAAGGAAGCCAAACTGCAAACTCATCGAGCTCAGTTTGAGGCATTACAAATGAATGACGAAGAGAACATTGAGACCTATATGCTGAGAGTCAATGGAGTCATCAATGCAATCAGAGGACTCGACGAAGAGATCGAAGATGCAGTTGTCGTGAAAAAGGTACTTAGAACTCTTCACAAAATATTTAATTCTAAAGTTTCTGCAATAGAAGAGGCTAAAGATCTAAACAATTTTAGCATGGACGAGATGCATGGTTCCTTGACTGCATACGAAATGAGAATAGGACAAACTAAGCCCATAGACAAAGAAGTTGCTTTTAAAGCACACAAGAATACAAAAGCTGAACAAGAATCTGAGGCTGAAGAAACATCGGATGAAACTGAAGCCAACTTTGTTCGGAAACTTACAAAAGGAAAAGGAAAATATAGAGGAAAGTTGCCATTTAAGTGTTTCAATTATGGAGGGGTCGGTCACTTTGCAGCTAAGTTTCCCATGAATGAGAAAAATAATAGTAATGAAGGGTCACACAAAGAAAGAAGTGACTGAAAAAGAAATCAAACTTCAAGAAAAGCAATTTCAAAAAGAAAAGTTTCATATCCAAGAATGTCAGCTCTTTTGAAGATAGCTTAGGTGAAGATTCTGAAGAAGAAATAGGTGAAGCTCTGTTCATGGCATTTGAAGAAGCAAAAACAAAAGAAAAATAGGAAGATGATACAAAAAATAAGGATGAGGCTGAAGTTTATCTGGAAGGTGAGTTGGTTGCAACACTTAAAGAGTTGAAGTCAGAAAGGAAAAAGAATAATAAAGTCTCAAGAAAGCTTGAAGATGCGAATGACATAATAAACAGTTTAAAAGTACAGATAGAAGAATTTAAGAAAATGTCTGAAGAACTTGAAGTACAGTTAACCATGAGAATAGATGAGTGCAGCAAACTAGAAGAAGAGATTGTTATTTTAAGAATGCGGCTAGAAGAAAAGAATAAAAAATTGAGTCGCTATCACAAACTTGAAGGAAGTTTCGCAAAGCTTGAAAAGATTATAAATAGTCAGAGGACTACAGACATCAAGTTTGGCTTGGGGTTTGTCGAAGGAGAATCATCAAGTGGATCAAAGGCCATAACTATAGAACCAGTAAAGAAAGAGGATAAAATCAAGGTTGACCAAAGAAAAATGAATCTTGCAAAAGAAAGCAACAATGGCAGGCACGAGAAGACTGTTGACAATGAGGGATTCACAAAAGTCACTCATCAAAGGAGAAGAAAATTTGTGGCTCCTTCTACAAATTGGCAAAGACCAACTCCCAGGTTCAATCATTCTTTTTCTGGTTATTGTTTTAAATGCAATACTTACGGTCATAAGATTTTAGACTGCATTTATAATATAGGACAAAGAAATTTTTCCAGTAGAAATGTATTTTCACCCTTGATAGATTATGCAGTAGAATGCTATAACTCGTCACAACTTTGGACATATTGCAAGAAACTGTAGAAGCACATATGCAGCAAATAAATATCATGGAAGAAGAACTCAACCAAACAAGTGTAAAGCAAAACAAAAAATTCCTGGATAAACATGCATAGGCCACTGACAAAGAAAAGTCTAAACAAATGACCAAAACTACAGCCAAATCAGAATGGAAAGAAAAAGAGCAACTCAAAGAAGAAAAGGAATCCTTGATTGTCCAGACAGCATTCAAAGCACAGAACAAATCAGCACCATGGATATTGGACAGTGGATGCTCCAGTCACATGACAGGAGATAAACAAAAATTTGAAAAATTACAGAAATATGAAGGGGGCTCGGTAAAGTTTGGAAATAATGATGGAGCCAAAATAGTTGGAAAAGGATCAATCAAGATAAGTGATGGAAAGATCAATTCCAAAGAAGTTCTATTTGTAGTTGGTTTGAAGCACAACTTACTGAGCGTAAGTCAAATCTATGACAGAGGTCATGAAGTCATCTTTAAAAAATAGGGTTGTGAAGTAAGAAAAGCACACAGTGGGAAGCTGGTAGCTACTGGATCGAGGACTTCTGGAAATCTATACACTCTCTCAAAAACTTTAGAAGGATCATGCTTGATTGGACAGGAAGATGAAAACTGGTTGTGGCACAAGAGGCTCGGGCATATTAGCTTTGACAATCTGGTAAAAATAAGTTCAAAAAGAGCAGTAAGAGATATACCCACCATTGGCAAACCGATAAATAGCATCTGTGCTTCATGCCAAAAAGGGAAGCAAACCAGATCCACATTTAAAGCAAAGGAATATTTCACCAGCAAACCGTTAGAGCTGATACATACTGATTTATGTGGACCCATGAGAACACAAAGCATAAATGGTGACAAATACTTTATGTTGTTCATAGATGACTACTCCATAATGACATGGGTACTATTTTTAAAGCTTAAATCAGATGCCTTTGAGATGTTCAAGATTTTTAAAAAGTAGGTTGAGAATCGTATTGGAAAAATAATTAAATGCCTAAGATCGGACGAGAGGAGGAGAGTTTATCTCAGAGGAGTTTGCAGAATACTATCAAAAATATGGGATTAGAAGACAGTTTTCAACAGCAAGGACACCTCAGCAGAATGGTGTTGTTGAAAGGAAGAACAGGATTGTGCAAGAAATGGCACGGACAATGTTGGCTGAGAACAAAATAGCCGACAGATTCTGGAAAGAGGCAGTACATACTGCAGTTTACATTCAAAACAGGTGCATGCTAAGAACACATGAAAGCAAAACACCGTATGAACTATGGTTCGATAGGAAAGCAACAACAAGATACTTCAAAGTGTTCGACAACAAGTGTTATATCAAACGAATTGAAGATAATCTCGGTAAGTTCGAAGATAGAGCTGACGAAGGTATTTTTCTCGGTTACTCAACTAAAAGCAAAGCCTACACATGTTACAACAAGTGGCTAAAGAAAATTATTGAGAGTGTTGATGTTAAAGTTGATGAAGGTAGAGAACGAGAAGTTACGTATCAAGAAAACTACCCTATTTATGAAGACGTCATTGAAGGAGATGAAGAAATAGAAAAAGAAGAAAATCAAAAAATTGACCCAGCCGATTTAAGAATCGACTCAGAAGAAGAAGAGAACAATAAATTCAAAACAGGCAGTTGGCAGAAAAATCATCCCAGAGAATAGATTATTGGGGACCCAACAGTTGGTATTCAGACAAGAAGAGCAGTAATACGGAACTACTCTTTATTATCCAGCATTGAACCCAAAAATATTGCTGAAGCAAGCACAGATGAAAGTTGGATGAAGGCAATTAATGAAGAACTAGATCAGATTGAGAAAAATAAAACCTAGGAATTAGTACCACGACCAACAAATAAAAACATAATTGGCACTAAATGGATTTTTCGAAATAAATTAAATGAAGATGGACAGGTTGTCAAAAATAAGGCAAGATTGGTCTGTAAAGGCTATGCTCAGGTTGAAGGCATTGATTTTGAGGAAACATTTGCACCAGTTGCCAGACTAGAAGCAATCAGAATGTTTCTGGCTTTAGCAGTCCATAAAAACTTCAAAGTATATCAAATGGATGTAAAATCAGCATTTCTAAATGGAAAACTAGAAGAAGAGGTTTACATTGAACAGCCAGATGGCTTCCAACTCGGTGACAATCCTGATTTTGTTTGCAGGTTAAAGAAAGCATTGTATGGTCTGAAATAGGCACCCAGAGCATGGTATGCAAGGTTGGATAACTATCTTATTAAACAGGGGTTCAAGAAAGGTATGGTGGACAACAATTTATATATCAAAACTGAGAATGGCCATCTTATTGTACTTGTTGTTTATGTAGATGATATAATATTTGGCAGCAGCATGGATAAATATTGTAGAGACATAGCTAATAAAATGAAGACAAAATTTGAGATGTCAATGATTGGTGAACTTTCTTATTTCCTCGGATTGCAAGTCAATCAAAGTGAAAAGGGGATTTTTATCTCTCAAGTAAAATATGTGAAAGAAATGCTGAAAAAGTTCACAATGGAGGATAGTAAACCTATCAAGACTCCCATGACAACAGGTTGCAAGTTGAGCAAGGATGACAAATCTCCATATGTAGATCAAACCATGTACAGGTCTATGATTGGAAGCCTGCTGTATTTGACAGCCACTAGACCAGATATATTATAGGTAGTATGCATGGTAGCAAGATTTCAGGCTAGTCCCAAAGAGACTCATGTGACAGTTGTAAAGAGGATTTTTAGGTACCTCAAGGGTACTATGGAGTATGGGTTGTGGTACCCAAAAGGTAAGGACTTCACTCTTATTGCATATTCTGATGCAGATTGGGCAGGATGTATTGATGATGAAAAGAGTACCAGTGGAGGAGCATTTTATCTTGGAGACAGGTCGGTAGCATGGCACAGCAAGAAACAAGAATCAATCTCTCTATCCACAACAGAGGCAGAATACATTGCAGCAACAACATGTTGTACTCAGATATTATGGATGAGACAAACACTGAAAGATCTTGGTATTCACTTCAAAGAGCCAATTTCAGTTAAATGTGATAACACCAGTGCTATAAACATATCAAAGAATCCGGTTATGCATTCTCGAACCAAACATATTGCAATCCGGTATCACTTCTTGAAGGATAAAGTTGCAGAAGGTGAGGTCAAATTGGATTTTGTTCCAACTACAGAGCAAGTAGCAGATATATTCACAAAACCATTGCCCAAGGAAGTTTTTGAGTACCTTCGGAGTAAGTTGGGAGTAGTCACATTTCCAAAGAACTCGACTATCAATTGGTATCACAATCTCAGGGGGAGTACTTATGCCTATGTTTATAGTTTTGCTCATATTCATGATTTTTGCTAACTATAACAATGTGTATCTAAGAATGTTGTGCATAGACTCAGGGGGAGTCTGCAACAGCCCTTTGGTATTATTGTCAAAGGGGGAGAAGAATTACAGGAGAGTGCATGAGTGTTGCCAACAATTCCAAAGGGGGAGATTGTTGAGCAAGGTGCAACAAAAGTATTGTCATTGTTGTCAACACAGACAGATAGATCAGTTGATGCAGTTGAAGCAGGATCAGTTGATGTAGTTGAAGTAGTGGACAGGAGTTCAAAGATCAGTCAGATCATGTACAGTGAAATTCTAAGAAAACAGAAGTGACCCAGATCCAAAAAATCAAAGAAAAAGACAAGTAAGAAAACTGTCGCGATATCGTGACATGTTTTCTGTCGCGATATCGTGACAGGTTGAGAAGTTAGAAGGCAGAAACAAAAACGTCGTGATTTCGTGACATGTTGGAGGAGAGAGAAGGTGCAAAGAAAATTTTCACGATTTCGCGACATGGATGAGGAGAGAGAAGGCGCAAGAAAAACTATCACGATTTCGTGACATGTTGCAGGCAAAGAAGCCAAGTGGAAAAACTGTCGCGATTTCGTGACATGTTGCAGGCAAAGAAGCCAAGTGGAAAAACTATCACGATTTCGTGACATGTTGGCAGAAAAGAAAGCAAGTAGGAAAACTGTCGCGATTTCGCGACATGTTCGGAGAAGAAGCGCTTGCAAGAAAAACTGTCGCGATTTCGTGACATGTTTGGAGAAGAAGCGCTAAGGAGAAAAAGTGTCACGATTTCATGACAAGTTGCAAGAAGAAGCGCTAAGGAGGTCAGGTTTTCGTGACTCGATGGGAAGAAAAGCGCTAAGGAGAAAAAGTGTCACGATTTCGCGACAAGTTGCAAGGAGAAGTGCCAAGGAGAGAAGATGTCGCGATTTCGCGACAGGATCAAAGAGAAAGTGCCAAGGAGAGAAGATGTCACGATTTCGCGACATGTTCCATTTTCACTGGCCAAAGACAGAAAAGGCACAAGGCAGCGAAAGTGTCACGATTTCGTGACATGTTCCATTTTTGCGGATAGAAGGAAGAAAAGGCACAAGGAAGAGAGAGATGTCGCGATTTCGCGACATGTTCCGTTTTCACGAGCGAAAGGCAGAAAAGGCACAAGGCAGCGAAGATGTCACGATTTCGCGACATGTTCCATTTTCGTGGGCGGAAGGCAGAAAAGGCACAAGGCAGCGAAGATGTCGTGATTTCGCGACATGTTCCATTTTCACGATGGCAAGACAGAAGGAGAACAAGGAGGCCGAGAATGTCATGATTTCGCGACATGTTCCGTTTTCATGACGGCAAGACAGAAGGAGAGCAAGGAGGCCGAGAATGTCACGATTTCGCGACATGCTATTTTTTCGCGTGTTAAAGTCGAGAAGGGCAAAAAGAGACAAAAGTGTCACGATTTCGTGATAGGCCACAACTGCACGATAACAGACTGTTAACTGGCACAAAACGACAGTTAAAGTGGCAGTTGTAGAAGAATAGCATGCAGCCGAATTAAGAAGAGTTAACTGTAGTAAAAGCGACAGTTACAGATGCATTTACAGATAGAAATCATGCAGCTATTTTAAGAATAGACAAAAAGGAGAAATCGAACAGTCGCATAAATAGAATCAAAAAATGCATGCATGCACAGAAAAGAAACGAACAGTCATGGTAAAGGTTTAAATTGCATGTAACGTATTTTAACGAAATGACGGTTCTATAAATAAAAGGGGAGTTACATAAAGAGACAGTTACAGTTGACAAGTGGCAGAAAAGATTATTAAAGAAACAGGTACGGGTTGCATGCACAAATATGATAGCTAAAAATAGAAACAGAACTCGGTTATAAAAGCAGATTTGCATGAAGAATATGGTTGCTGCTGTAATCATGAAAGTGCTATCGAAAGAGGGTGAGAAGAGTGTTGTAAGAGAGAAACAAGCTGAGCAGTGAGTAATTATTGTGTTTTAAATTGGAGACCAGTCAAGGTCTTGTGATAGTGAAGGCATTTGTATGTCATTGATATAACTTTCAAATCTGTGATCCAAGTTGGTGCTTGGATAGGGGTTGGTGCTCCTTTCTATAGGTGCAGATAAATCTGGGGTTGGTGCTCCTTCCAGTGGGTGCTGGTAAATAGATTGTAAAATTGGTGTTTTGCAAAGGCTAGATTTGGACCGTAGTCCAAGCAGTCATTCTTGAGGAGTAGCCAAATTGGTGAACCTCGTTACATTGTGTGTTGTGGTGTGCTCTCTTGTGTTTACTGCTTTATCTATTTTTAGTTCTCTTTGCTTCAGTTTTAAGAATTGCAGATCAAAATTTTTAGCTACACTGATTCACCCCCCTCTCAGTGTCATTGTGAGAATATCATATAACATGGAAAAGAAGGCCATACAATGAATTAGATAGAAATGAAGCTAATATAAAATAGTTTGTAGGGGTCCCACCAGGCGTGCCATATTGTAACACACGAAAGTCACCAATTCCAAAACTAATGGAATAATTGTTGAACGCTCTTTTTATTAATTTAAAAATGAGGTTACAAAATGGAATTTCTCTCAAGAAAGGTTTTCATATTTTTCTCAATGGTAATATAGTGCATTTGTTGATGTCTTCTGATTCTCTCAATGTAGATGGGCTTCTTGCATGTATGCCATTGCTTGGATGCTTGAAAATATATTTTGTACTTGTTTGGGCTTGCAAAAATGGGTTAGTACATTTGGGGACCTATCATAGATCAAATACAAAATTTATGAAGACAAAAATGACCTTGAAATGAAAGGAAACATGATGACAATTAGAAATAATGTTGTAGAAACTATAAATAGAAGATACCTACCTAATTTGTAGCTGTAGAATTGTTGTAGGCCAGGTTTGCATGGTGGTGTGTGAACCTTGCTATTGTTGATCGATTTTGTAGATTTCTATGCAAATGAACTCCTGATGATGTTTCTTGAGATATGATGGATGAATAAGTGATGGAGGATGTTCTAGAGTTATTTCTATAGAGTTTTGGTAAGTTAACCAAGAGATAAAGTGAGAGTTTCATGGTGAAAATGGACATCTATTTATAGAGTGGGACAAGGATAGGGGGTGAGGTGTCCTTTGTGAGGTGGCATGAACCTTGGGTTAGATTCCAACCATGGTGAGGTTAAAAGGATGAAGTGGAAGGTGATTCATTTCTTCATATGCCTTGAAGAAGCATCTTAGAAATATCCTAGGTGCACACATGTGTGAGCAAGGGTTGAGGTTAACCCTGATTAGGTAAACCCTATATTAGGTTGTGATTATGTTAAGCATATTTTTAAATATCTTAACTTATGGGTGCACACATGTGTGAGGATAAAATTAGGGTTAATGTTGGTTGTCCCTAATTAATCATGTTTAAGTCATAAAGTACACTTTAATGATAAAGTGACTTTCAAATTAGAATTAGAATTATCATGATTACGGTTTTTGGAGGAGGTGGTCACATGGGGACCATGGTTAGGTGTAGGAAAGGGTTGGGATGGCATAAAAGGGCTTATAGATAGCCCTTTTATGAATAGAAGGTTTTTTGAGAGTAATTAGTACCATTTTATAGGTTTTGTAACTATGTGCAACTATAGGTGAGTATGTGTGACTATGTGTGACTACATGTGACTACGAGTAACTATGTGCAACTAATTGTGACTACGTGCAACTATGCATGGCTATGTGCAAATTTTAGGTGTCTACAATATGTCATCCTTACTGTAGTAAATGGGCCTTTGAAATTTTATTTTCATCCCATGCAATAAATGGGTACTCCAAGATATTTTATCTCCCTTGGTAACAATTGGCTTCTTGGATGACAAGTGAAAAATGGTGCTAAATATCTTCCTTGCTATTTCTAATATAACCTGCAACTATTCTCCTACTTCCAATGACTTATGGTACTTCTCCTTCCTTGTGACAAGTGGCATAAGCAAGTTTATAATGTTATTCAGTCTTACAAATGAGATTTTTAATACTTCATGCTTCAAATAATGTTTTGTTCTCCTTGGTTGTGTTCTTTTTCTTCTCCCAACACTTGGTTATGTGTGTAATATTCTCAACAAACCAAATCAATATTTCAAAGACAATTGTGGATGCCTATCCTTCACTTTATTTCTTGGTAGTTTCAAAACACTAGACCTTTGGTCTCTCTTTATGCCTTTTAAATATCCAAAACTTATCTTCTTTTGTTGTTTATATTTTTTAGCTTGCAAAAAATTCTTTTCTCCAATGGTGGATCTTCTCCACTTAGGTGCTCCTCTATAGGTGGTTCTTCTCCTATAGGTGGTGGCTCCTCTCTTCTATCTAGTGGATATTCTTCTAGGCAGTTTTTGGATGCTTTTCCCCCTATGGTTCAATGTCACCTTGGCTCCTCTTCTATGGTGCTCAACCTTTATTATTCGGTAGTGCTTTACTTGGTGGATCTACCACTCTTTTTTGGTGGCTTTTATTTACCAATATTTTCTGCAATTTTGGTGCTTCTATTGGTTTCTCTAGATACCTTAAATATGCCTTATATTTGAGCACTATTTGATCTTTCTTTTATTCAATAATTATTAGAATAAATCTGCACTTTTGTTATAAAAAACAGCATATAATACTTTTCCTTATCACTTCCTTTTAGCACTTTTTAGCTCTAATTCTTGCTGTTATATTTTGCAGATTTTAGAATGATAATAATGTCTCTTTTTTTGGCTTAGACACACTTAACTCAGACTTCATTTTGCTATATTTTAACAACTCTAATATGGTGCTTTTAAAATATTGAAAAAACTACTTTTAATACTTGTATAAGAACACTTTATAGTACCAATATTAAACACCTCTTATGGCCTCCTTTGTGGCTAGTCTTCTTGATAATTTTTTGTCTTGAATTTAAGTATTTTTGTAGTTACACTCCCTTTTATTTTTCTTCTTCATAATAATCAATTTTCAGCTCTAGTTTTTGTCCTAAAATCAGCTCTCTTGATGTCAAATATTCTCCTTATTTTTCCTTCAAATGTATGCTTTCAAATTCTGAAATTTGCAGCTACAAATGCTGACCTCTTGCTGTTCAAATTTGCAGCAATTATCCTCCTTCAAATTTTGCTAAATACTCTTGTGCTTTGCTGCCCAAATCTCTTTCAAATATGTCCCTAATATCCTTCAAAATGCAGCTCACTTTTCTCTTTCTAATGCTGCCCAAATTTGCAGCTCAAACATCTCAAATTGCTGCTTACAAAATCTGATTCTTTGATGTCCAAGAATATTCCAATTTGCTACCTCATTTTGTTGTCAAGCATTCCTTCAATTTTATGTCCAAGAGTACTTCAAAAAATTCCCAAAACATCTTCAAATTGCAGCTCTAAGATTTAATTTGTTGTCCTTTTACATTTTAAATTCTACCTCGAAAATCAGCAACATTCTTACAAATCAGCCTTCAAAACCTTTGTGCCTATCCTCAAACTTATCAAAATTGTGACCTCTTAAATTATCCTTCCTTATTCAATATTCTTGTTGAATTATTACTCCATACCTGATCTCTTTCGATGTCTTATTCCTCAAGAATTTGAATGTCTTGAGGACTTCAAAAACCTCGAAATTTGGCAAACTTCTTGCCAAAACCTTCTTCCTTTTAGGCTTCTTGTTTGATGGTGATAATTATCCTAAATTTTTATTTTCAATAGCTTTTCCTACTTGCAATATTTTGTTACAATATTTTTTCAAATTTCCTCCAATGGCTACTTCTTCAACTTTGCAATGAGGCTTTCTCTAGCCTTTTCTTGAGACCTCTTCTCTTAGGTCTTCTAATTAAGTAGATACTAAACTATATTTCTCAAAACTTAAATTAGAACTTTACTTGGTCTCTTAAATATTCCAACTATGGGAATTATGCAATGAGATCTCTTTTTTGGATCTCCAAATTTTGTTGCTTCTCAACTTTGCAATAGGACATTTTCGTAGTCCTTCTTCAATATTTAATATTCAATATTCAATATTCTAAATATGGAAGTTCTTCAATGTGACCTATTTATTGGGTCTCTTCTAGCTTCAATATACAGTCTTTAATCTTCAATAAGGCCTTTCTTGGACCTTAATCTAGAATTTCAACTATTTTACTACAACTCAAAAACTAATCCCTACACGAGGAAAGCACATAGACTTTCAGGTAATAAAAGGTGAAATTCTTCTCTATCCATTGTAGTAAGCTTCTCAACTTCTAAGAACTAATTTTATATAATAAAAACTTAGATAATAGTCACTAAATACATTCAAATTTCTAGAATTCTAAAAGCAATAAACTTCACTATCTCTTCCTAAAAATAGTGGAAAGAAATTTATGTTGAGTCCTGCTCTTCATGAGTTTTCCATCAACCCTATGGAAAGACTCTAGCGAAATATTAATCTAGAATATTTTTTTTCTATCAACTTTTCCAATAGACTTCCTTCTAGGGTCTCTTAATCTCCTCAATGTCAAGGTCTATCTTCAAGACCTATAAATTTCCTTCTATTATGAATTTTCTCTTGGAATAGGTAAATATTCAACCTTCACTGGTTTTCCTTCAACATAGTCAAAAATACTATCTTCTCTAGTTTTCTTTTATAGAGGTAATTTCTTCAACTTCACTGGTTTATTCTTAACCAATGGAAATATTCTTTGCAACTTGAAAATTTGTGCAAGATAAAACCTTGCTACAACTATGATACCACTATAATATTTTGAATCTAAATACTCTTGATAAAGTTGCAATATAAAATATATGATAATGATAAACTACTAAGCATATAAAACTCATTAAAAAATTTAGAAATAACTCATATAAATTCCATTAACAAATTCTCACAAAATTGGACCTCAATTGAATAAAGATCTCAAATACACCATTCTTCCATACCCTCCATTACAATTGTATATGTCACTCACCATATCTCTATCTCTCTCAAAATACACATATATAATGGAATGTGAATCTTCATATGGAGCACTTTTAGCCTTCACTCTTCTAGAGACTTTGTATTCCTATTATATGGACTCGTGTGCACATGGACTATTATGCACATTTACAATACCAAAATACTTTGCACACTTGTACATTTATTACATTGTATAAAGTAAATAATTAAAATCTAATCTAGGACTGTATTTCCTAATCTAAACATATACCCAAGGTGGTACATTAGCATGTACCAAATAATGTAATATATTCCAACAAAGACTAGGAATTTAAATACTTAATCAATCACTAGAATTTAGCATTTCCTTTATTTACAATGAAAGGATAAAAACAATATTTAAAGGAATTATAACCATAATCCATGAAAATATATTCTATCATTCCTTTCAAATACACATTCCTTCCATTTTGTACATAACTAACTATTTTCAAGAACCTTTTTTTTGTGATTAAAGAAAAGGGTTTTGAAAGGGATCCTCACCCTTTTACAATGAAATCTTGAGCTTATTAAAAAAACTTCTATAAATTGAACCTTTGGATATTATTTTCTAGCTAAAACCTTATCTAAGTTTACCACATCTGATCTTATATTTGGAGCTTGTTCTTCTAGCCAAGCATAAGAGACCTATATTGCTAATGCCTAGTGATAGGACATGTTGGTGGATCTACTATTGGATAACTCTAGGGAATACGAAAATAGAGTTATAATCTACTAGGCATTAAATATTATGCTACTAGACATTAAATATTATGCTACTTGAGGGTGTTTAAAGGAGTGGTGGATGGATCCCCTAATCTTGATAGGTTTCTCTATCCTCACTAGTGAATAACATGTGCTTATACTGAGAGGAGGGTGAACAATATAAGAGACAATTTTTTGCTTTTCAATCCATATGATAACATCAGCAATATTAAAGTAGTAAACATGACACAAAGCATCACACACATGCGAGACATGATTTAACGTGGTTCACCCAATGTGGGATACTCCACGAAGAAAATATTACTTATAAACTTTTCTCAATAAATTCTCTTGGGAATCATTTCCCTATTACAATGTTTATAGACCTCTGTCCAAAGGAGATACCAATCCCCTAATAAATTTTATGGATATCTATCCGTAGGAGAACTCCTTCTCATATACTTTGGCTGGTGATCCTCTAGAATATAATTACCTCCATTGCATTGGATTATGGATATCTCTCCATTTAAGACTCCTATCCTCACTCAAAAGACCTATGTCCTCACTGCCCTGGCTAATGGATCTATATCCACTAGATACTAATGTCCTCTACTCTATCACATCCAAATATTGCTCTCAGCTATGTCTCAAATTTGTATGTAGCACGAATATGCTCAAGATCTATCTCTGATCTACACCAAACATAGTCCTTAGGTCTAGCACAAATTTGCTCAATCTCTGTCTATATTCTTGGCACAAACCTATCCTTAAATATGCACCAAACTCTATCCTCAAATTTTTCCTCAAGACTTAACACAAATCTTGATTTAATTACAAATCAATTCTATTAGATATGCCCTAAGCCTTAACACAAAGCTTGAACAAATCAATCAATGAAATATGGTCATAAGTATTCTCAAAGACTTATCCCAAATCTGTCCAACAAGTCCTCTCAAGAACTTGTTCAAACTGCTCAACATGTCTTAACCAAGGCTTACCTCAAATATGCTCAACAAGGCTTCACCAAGACTTACCTCAAATATGCATTGTGAGTCTCTACAAAATCTTATGCAACTCAACTAAACCAATCACTTAATGAAAGCTTACTAAAGAATGCTTATCAAACAAACCTCACATAACAATGATACTCATGATCTTTCACAAACCCTATTTCAAGATAGTTCTCAACTTCACATAACAATGATACTTATGACTTTTCACAAACCCTAGTAAAGCATATGAAATCTTACTCAATATTTCCAACAATGCTTATCAAACAAGGTTTCTAGTATCAACTTTCATTCTATAAAACCCACATCAATCAATATTGAATATCTTAAAACCAAACTCAAAAATACTTACCAAACAATCATTTTCACTCCATCTTAGCATTCACAAACATCCAAAAATCACTCTCAAGGATAATGTACCCTTACCTTTTGTTTGAATAAGATTTGACCTCAAACACCTGTCTCAATAAAAATCAACTCTTTGCCAATATCAAAGGTTAGGTAGCAATATCTTCTTAAAAATTCACTCAAATGATCCCTCAAAATATTTCAACATACATAGCAATAAATCTCTATTACACCTTATAATCTCCACACTTCAAAATATAAGCCAATAATTTCTTTAACAAAAATAATCACAATAATTTTCTTTATGAACCCTTAAATATTTTCTCAAAGTATTTAAAACATCATAGCTTATCCTAACAAAAATATAATTTCCTTTTTCAACCTTATAACTCTTATCTCAATTCACTTTATCAAAAAAATCTCAATAAAATAATTATTTCTTAAAACCTTATAACTCCCCTTAGCAAAAATTAATCATGCCACCTTAAACCTTAGAAGCAATTTAATTTTCCAAAAATTAAATACCTTTGCCTTTAGTGATGTTTGAATTCCTACTTGCACCTCCACAATGCCCTAGCCATGGCCCACGTGCCACGTGAGATAGGTACTCACCTTAGAAGCAAAAGTGCCTCGTGCACTTTATTGCTTTACCTTGGTGCAAAAACCAAAAAAAGTGAACCTCTACCAAAACATAGACATCGGGTTTTGATCGCAGGACCTCCAACCTGTTAGTGCCCTAAGCACACATCCACCTACCATTGGACCAACCTCCATGGTTGGCTATGAGGTTGTAAGCCTCCTTCCTATTATGCCTTTGATGATTTCCATCCAAGCAAAAAATCTTGTCCTCTTCTTCCACGCAGTTTAATAATTTTTGCATGCACTCTCAAAGATTCGATCAAAGGTGACTTTGGGTTTTACAAAGCACATGGCATTTATACCAATGTGTCATCCTTCTTGGCATGTTGGCGGAAGAGAATTTTAGTTGATGTCGACACCATTTAACTTAGTTGCTTCCCTTGATAACCCTAACCTTAGGGTTATTTAATTAAATCAAATCATAAAATAATTTATAATTTATTATAATTAATTTAATAACTTTAAAGTTAATTAAATTAAGTTATAAATTAATTTATAATGAAATTATTATAATTAATTTAAATATTTAGGTCTTAACCTTAGACCTTTAATATTATAATACAAGATTATAATATTATTATTCCTTAGGCCTAGAAGCAATATTTCTGTTGCACTGATTACTGAAACTGACTCTTGACATCCTTCCTTTTCCACTGCTCACTAAAATTGACTCTTGAAATCAATGACAACAAATCTTGCTCATATTTCCAACAATATCCCCCTTTGTCATTGATGGCAACCCATTTACCTTTTACCATTTTCTTATCTCTTTCTGTTCTGCTCCCTCTAGGAAACTGTTCCCCTTGACTAAATGCTCTCCCCATTTGAAATCAATGGCAAAGGGTCACATTTGGTGCTCGGGGCTAAAAATGAGACTCTTAGCTTAGCCTCTACCCCACCTCCTCTTGAGGTGGTTAATTATGGGGTGGGAGTAGAACTACTCTCAACTTTTCTTGAAGGTACTCAAAGGTCTCTTTTAGAAGTGGCTTAGTGAAAATATCTGCAATCTGCTCCTTTGTAGTAACATATTCCAACCTGACTTGCTTGTATGTCACCTATTATCTTAGAAAGTGATACTTGATAAGAATGTGTTTTGTCCTAGAGTACATCACTGGATTCTTTGAGATATTTATAGCTCTTATATTATCACACAATATGGGAGTAGGATGATCATGTTTTATCTTGAAATCCTCTAGAGTTCACTTCATCCATAATACCTATGTGCAACTAGCATACTCTACCTCTACTATAGATGGGGATACTGATGCCTATTTCTTACTCAACCAAGAGACCAAAAAAACTCCAAGAAAGAATGCTTCTCCACTTGTGATTTTTCTGTCATCAATGTTACTAGCCCAATATGCATCTGTATAAGCTATGAGAGAAAATTGTCACGTTTAGGATACCAGAGCCCAAATTCCATAATCCCTTTTAGATACTTGAGAATGCTTTTTACTTATGCTACATGTATTTCCTTGGGTGCTAATATTGCCACTAATCCCACTGCTTGCATGATATATGGTCTAGTATCTGTAATGTACAATAATTTGCCAATCATAGATCTGTATAATTTCTGATTTGCATATGATATTCATCATCCTTAATTAACTTACATCCTGTAACCATGGGAGTACTTACTGGTTTGCAGTTGTCTAGAATTTCTTTAGCATATCTTTTATATACTTGGTTTGTGAAATGAACACCCCTTTCTCTGATTGTGAAATCTAAATTCCATGAAAGAAGGACAACTCATCAATCATAGACATCTCAAATTAATTTTGCATTCTCTTTGTAAATTTTTGACACATATTATCATTGTTTCCTCCAAAAATTATATCATCAACATAAAAAACCACAATTAGTAAGTCATTCCCTTCATTTTTGGTGTATAACTTACTGTCCACTATTCCTTTCCTGAAACCCTATTCTTGTAGGTACTTATCCAATATTGAATACCAAGCTCTATGAGCTTGCTTTAGTCCATAAAGTGCTTTATTTAGTCTGCATACATATTTTGATTTATCAGTCAAGTTAAAACTTTATGGTTGCTCAATGTAAAACTCTTCTAAAACACCATTTAGAAATGTTGATTTAACATCCATTTGATATACTTTAAAGTTTTTGAATCTTGAAAAGGCTAAGAACATTCTGATAGCTTCAAGTCATGCAATTGGAGAAAAGGTCTCATCAAAGTCAATTTCCTATACCTGTGCATAACCTTTTCACACTAACCTTACTTTATTTTTGACTACTTGACCATCTTCATTTAACTTGTTTCTAAATACCCATTTAGTGCTAATCACATTTTTGTATTTTAGTCATGGAACAAGTTCCCAAGTATTACTTTTATCTATATGATCTAATTCATCATTCATTACCTTAATCCAGAACTTATCTTCACTTGCATCATTGAAGTCTTTTGGCTCAATTTTATATAATAAAGAAAATTCTACTTTTTGAGTTGATGTTATTACCCTTCTCATTGTCTATCTCTCATCTGTGTTGAGCAAGGTGCAACAAACAGTATTGTCATTGTTGTCAACACAGTCAGACAGATCTGTTGATGCAATGGACAGGAAGTTCAAAAGCTAGTCAGATGCATAAAACAAGAGTTCAAAGGTTACTCAGAGTATGTACAGTGATTCTCCAAGAAGACCGAAGTGGACCACTTGCAAAAGGTCAAAGAAAAAGACAAGTAAGAAAAGTGTCGCGATATCGCGACATATACAGTAGGCAAGAAAAATTGTCACGATTTCGCGACATGTTGGAAGAGAGAGAAGAAGAAAGAAAAACTATCGCGATTTCGCGACATGTTGGAAAAGAAAGAAGAAAGAAAGAAAAACAGGATTGGACATGTTGGAAGAGAGAGAAGAGAAGAAAGAAAAACTATCACGATTTCGTGACATGTTGGAAGAGAGAGAAGAAGAAAGAAAAACTGTCACGATTTCGCGACATGTTGGCAAGAAAGAAAAACTGTCGCGATATCATGACATGTTGAGAAGCAAGCAAAACTGTCATGATTTCGTGACATGTTGGAAGAGAGAAAGGCAAGTAGAAAAAGTGTCACGATTTCATGACATATTGCAAGGAAGGTTGTACGGATGAAAAAGTGTCACGATTTCGTGACATATTGCAAGGAAGGTTGTATGGATGAAAAAGTGTCACGATTTCATGACATATTGCAAGGAAGGTTGTACGAGAGGAAAAAGTGTCACGATTTCGTGACATATTGCAAGGAAGGTTGTATGGAGGAAAAAGTGTCACGATTTCATGACATATTGCAAGGAAGGTTGTACGAGAGAAAAAGTGTCACGATTTCGCGACATGTTGTAGGAGAGAGAGTCCGAAAGAAAAAGTGTCACGATTTCACGACATAATGCAGGAGAGAGAGTCCGAAAGAAAAAGTGTCACGATTTCGTGACATGTTGCAGGAGAGAGATCCGAGAGAAAAAGTGTCGCGATATCGTGACATGTCGGGTTTTCATGACCCGAAGGCAAGAAAAAGCGCTAAGGAGAAAAAGTGTCGTGATATCGCGACATGTCGCATTTTCGTGACCCAAAGGCAAGTAAAAGCGCTAAGGAGAAAAAGTGTCACGATATCGCGACATGTCACGTTTTCATGACCCAAAGGCAAGATAAAGCGCTAAGGAGAAAAAGTGTCGTGATATCGCGACATGTCACATTTTCGTGACCCAAAGGCAAGTTAAAGCGCTAAGGAGAAAAAGTGTCACGATATCGCGACATGTGTTTTCGGACGAGAAGAGTAGCAAGGAGGCAAAAGTGTCATGATATCGTGACATGTTATGTTTTCGAGGCCAAAGCTAAGAAACAGAGCAAAGAGAAAAAGTGTCACGATATCGCGACATGTATTTTCATGGGCCAAAGCTAAGAGAAAGCGTACGAAAGAAAAAGTGTAGCGATATCGCTACATGTTGTATTCTTGCAGGCCAAAGCTAAGAGAAAGCGTGGAAAAAGTGTAGCGATATCGCTACATGTTATTCTGGCCAAAGTTAAGAGAAAGCGTACGGAGGAAAAAGTGTAGCGATATCGCTACATGTTGTATTCTCGCGGGCCAAAGCTAAGAGAAAGCGTACGGAGGCGAAAGTGTCGTGATATCGCGACATGTGTTTTCATGGCAACAACAATAGAAGAGTTATAGGGGCAGTTGAAGCCGACGAAGACCGATGTTAGCCGACGAAGATTAGGGTTTGTAGTCGACTATGATTAGGGTTACAACCGACTAAGATTAGAGTTTTTCATCATGAAAATGTTGTTATAAAAGCATGGTTGTTTGGAGAATTGAGTGTTGTCGTCGATATCATTGAATGCATGTCGAAGTGTGAAATGTGGTCGTAAGAGTGTAGAAAGCGTAGAAGTGGCGAGATGATGGCGAAGTGCGCAAAGTGAGCGAAGAGTCATATCGAATTGTCCTAAGTGCACTGCGATTGTGTAGAGAGAACAGAGTGCGCAAAAGGGAGAAGATGATCATGAAGTTTGACTGTGATGAAGCAGAGTGTGTGAAGTTCGGTCATAGTGCATAGAGAGGGAGTAGACGATCATGAAGTTTGACTGTGATGAAGCAGAGTGTGCGAAGTGATTGCATAGAGAGAGCAGAGTGCGTAGAGAATGCAAAGGTGAAGTAGACCAGTCAAGGTCTTGTAAAAGTGAAGGTATCTTACTATCAAACTTATAGATTCAATTTGAAGTCTAGGTTGGTGCTTGGCATCAGGGGTTGGTGCTCCTTTCTATTGGTGCAGATAAATCAGGGGTTGGTGCTCCTTCCAGTTGGTGCTGGTAAATTGATTGTAAAGTTGGTGCTTTGCAAAGGCTGGATTTGGATGGTAGTCCAAGCAGTCATTTTTGAGGAGTAGCCACATTGGTGAACCTCGTTAAATCTTGTGTTGTGTGATGTTCTCTTGTGATACTTGCTTTATCTATTTTTAAGGTTTCATTATTTTAGTTTTAAGAGCTATGAATTTAAGATTAAAAGTCTACACTGATTCACCCCCCTCTCAGTGCCATTGTAAGACTAACAATTGGTATCAGAGCCAAGTTCCCTTCTAAGGCTAAATCAGTCAAGGTTGATCTTGGATTAGTACACAATGGGTAAGAAGAATAGATCCTCCTCCAAAAGGGCATCTCAGTTAGTTTTAGTTCCTGTGGAAGAGAAAATTGATCCAGAAAAGGTTGAAGACTTCTCATCAAACAAAGCACCATTGTTTGATGGATCTAATTATGTGTTCTGGAGAGTCAGGATGCAGACATATCTCTGTGCTTTGGGATACGACATCTGGGATTCAGTAGTCAGTGAATACACAATACCCATCACTCCTCCAACCGATGCTGTCGATAAGAATCTATTTGAGAATGACTCAAAAGCAAAGAATGCTATCAGGTGCGGATTAGCAGACAGTGAATTGGTAAAGATCATGAGTTGTAAAATGGCAAAAGAAATGTGGGACAAACTAAGGAGTATTCATGAAGGTGACGATGAGAACATAGAGGATGATTCTAAAAAGGAAATAGGTGAAGGTCTTTTCATGACACTCGAAGAAGAAACAGAAAAATAATAGGAATGTGATGAAGAAGAAATTGATGCAGAAATAAATTTGAAAGAGGAACTAATTGCAGCTCTGGATGAATTGAAGATAGAAAGAAAAAGGAATAAGGAGATCTCAAGAAAGCTTGAGGATGCAAATGAAATAATAACCAGTTTGAAAATACAGGTAGAAGAATTCAAAAGGATTGAAGAAACTCTCAGGTCACAGATAAGTGAGAAAGTGATTGGTTGCTGCAAACAAGAGGAAGAGATTGTTTTATTGAAGAAACAACTAGAAGAGGCCAATACAAATCTCAAATTTGAGAAGAGCACAGAGTTGCTAGATAAAATGATAAGCCAACAAAGAAGCTCCATGGATAAGCGTGGTCTTGGATATGAAGTTGAACAACCTTCATCTTCCAACTCTGTAGAGAAGAAGAAGTTCACTGTTGAAGGATCGAAGCAAGAAAAGTTTGAAGCTGAATCTTCAAAAGGAAGAACATATCAAAGGAGATCTACAGCAAAGCAACCACAACAAAAGAGGTTCTATCACTCTCACTCTATTCATAATAATACTTTTTATGGCTATTGTTTCAGATGCAACCAGTATGGTCACAAGGCAATTTATTGTGGATTGAATGATAAATCAAAGAGTTATGCTGGTAGAAATACATCTGCGTTTCTGAGTGAACACTATGTACAATGTTTTCAATGTAATGGTCATGGGCACATAGCAAGGTTTTGTCCAAGCACTTCTGTATCTAATCTAAGGCAAAATAGTAGATTTCATTTGACGCAAAGAACGCAACACGGACAGGGAATAAATCATGTACATAAAAGAAAGGAAAATAATCATTCATCAAGGATGCACAAGAGACAACCACACAAGAGAAATGTTCGAGTTCACGAAAAGGTGCAAAATAGGGATGTAGTTGAAAAATCCAAGCCCGAGTTCAAGAAAGTTTGGAGAAGGATAGAAGAAAGGAAATCGTGTCTCCTTGGACTGAAGGAGACTACTCCGCTATTGCACTAAGCAACTCCAGGTAACACATCCTCAGGGGGAGCAATCTTGAAGTTTCATTTTAATGCTCCTATGTATTTGTTTGATTACTTGAGGATGAAAGGCAAGCAGTTAGGGAAGTTGTCGTATAGTTGTCGAAGTGTGTTTTCAGTTCATGTAGTTGTTTGTGGAAGTGCCGTGAAGGGTGGTGATTAAATTGAGAGTTGTCATTATTGGCAGTATTGCTATATGTCATTGTTGTACTGTTAATGGTTCTTACTACCACTGTCCAAAGTTAAGGATTACAATAGGTCAGATAATTTGGTTAGTGAAAGAATGTTGCCTTAGCCGCATATATGTGTTTCGATAAAAGCAGTGTGCATTGGAACTACACATTGACGTAAATATTGTTAGATCTATTATGACGCTGTGGTGAAAAATATTGAAGTCTGATCATTGACTCATGTTTAGCTCTTCAAGATGAGCAACTTTGCTTTGTGAATCATACCTATCCGAGGTCCAAAAGTATGAATTTGAGTAAGGTGCACTATAGTTGGCCGTGAAGTATTTAACAAAATTTTGTCTCCTGATTCGAACAGTTGAAAGTAAGGTGTGACCAGCGGTGACTGTAGGAAACATAGACCAAGTTGAAAATATAAAAAAAAGGGGGTTTTGGTTGTGTTGTGGTACAGTGTTCGATGCTTGCACAGAGTTGGCGGTAAAATTATAGTGTTGGACAAAAGTCGGTACAAGTGTGAGTCACTTGTCAATTTTGTTGACAGATGTGAAATCAGCATTTTGATTGGAAGCTTACTGTACCTGACAGCTATCAGACCAGATATTTTGTAGGCAGTATGCATGGTAGCACGATTTCAGGCTAATCCCAAGGAGACTCATGTGACAACATTATGGTGGTTGATTTCTGAAATATCATTGAAGGGAAAATGATTGTTTGTGGTTTCCTTTTTCGAAAGTAGTTGGTTGAATGCATCAAGGATTTCTGAATTGAGAATTGTGTTTAAACCTTGTGTTATAAGCATAGTGGTTTAAGCCCATTGGTTGTGAAAGAACTTGAGTTAGAAAAGAACATGAGTATCATTGTTATGTGATATTTGTGGTTGAGCATTGTTGGAATTATTTGAGTTGGTTGATACATACTTGGACTAGGGTTGTGTGAGAGAGAGATGTCCCTTGTGATGTTTGGTTGAGTTGATTTGATTGAGCCTAGTCAAGTTATGTGTGAAGTGATTTTTTGAAGTGAATTTGATTTGAGATCGCCATTCATTATTGAGTTCATTTTGAGTACTACTTGAGCATGATTGGTTGAGCCTTTGAGAAGACCCTTGGGAAATATTTAAGGACAATGCTGGGATAGATTTCTAAGCAGATTTGGGCAAGTTCTTGGTGAGATTGCTAGAGAAGATTCAGACAAGTTCTGAGTGAGCTTGGTGGAGCAGACTTGGACAGAGTACAGAGGACAGAGTCTAAATGGATAGAAATCTAGCAGCCAACACAGTTGAAGATAGATCTGAGTGAGGATTCTTCAAGTGAAGAAGAGGTCCACCAGTCAGTGCAGCAGAGAGACAAAGTCTTCTATAATATCACAAGGGTACTATGGAGTATGGGTTATGGTATCCTAAAGATGCAGATTGGGCAGGATGTGTAGATGACAGGAAGATTACCAGTGGAGGTGCATTCTATCTTGGAGACAGTTTGGTCACGTAGAACAGTAAGAAACAAGAGTCAGTTTCCTTATCCACAGTAGAGGCAGAATATATTGCAGCGACAACGTGTTGTACGCAGGAGAAAGTTGCAGAAAGTGAGGTTAAGTTGGATTTTCATTCCAACAATAGATTGTGGAGTGGTCACGTTTCCCAAGAATTGACTAGCTACAGGGATCACATTCTCAGGGGGAGCATTTAAGTATTTGTTTATCTTTTTGCTCATGTTCATGATTTTTGCTAAATGTAATAAATTTTGGCTGAGAATGTTGTGCATGGACTCAGGGGGAGTCTGTAGTAGCCCTTTGGTATTATTGTCAAAGGGGGAGAAGAATTACAGGAAAATTGCACATGTGTTGCCAACAATTCCAAAGGGGGAGATTGTTGAGCAAGGTGCAACAAACAGTATTGTCATTGTTGTCAACACAGTTAGATAGATCTATTGATGCAGTGGACAGGAAGTTCAAAAGCTAGTCAGATGCAAAAAACAGGAGTTCAAAGGTTACTCAGAGTATGTACAGTGATTCTCCAAGAAGACCGAAGTGGACCACTTGCAAAAGGTCAAAGAAAAAGACAAGTAAGAAAAGTGTCACGATATCACGACATATACAGCAGGCAAGAAAAACTGTCACGATTTCGTGACATGTTAGAAGAGAGAGAAGAAGAAAGAAAAACTATCACGATTTCATGACATGTTGGAAGAGAGAAAAAGAGAGGAGAAAAAAAAGTAGGAAGAAAGAAAAATTGTCGCGATTGCGACATGTTGAGAAGAAAGAAAAAATGTCATGATTTCGTGACATGTTGGAAGAGAGAGAAGAAGAAAGAAAAAGTGTCACGATTTCGTGACATGTTGGAAGAAAGAAAAGGGAGAAGAAGAAAATGTCACGATTTCGTGACATGTTGGAAGAGAGAAAGGCAAGTAGAAAAAGTGTCACGATTTCGTGACATATTGCAAGGAAGGTTGTACGGATGAAAAAGTGTCACGATTTCGTGACATATTGCAAGGAAGGTTGTACGGACGAAAAAGTGTCACGATTTCGTGACATATTGCAAGGAAGGTTGTACGAATGAAAAAGTGTCACGATTTCGTGACATATTGCAAGGAAGGTTGTACAGATGAAAAAGTGTCACGATTTCATGACATATTGCAAGGAAGGTTGTACGGACGAAAAAGTGTCATGATTTCGTGACATGTTGTAGGAGAGAGAGTCCGAAAGAAAAAGTGTCACGATTTCGCGACATAATGCAGGAGAGAGAGTCCGAAAGAAAAAGTGTCACGATTTCGTGACATGTTGCAGGAGAGAGAGTCCGAGAGAAAAAGTGTCACGATATCGCGACATGTCGGGTTTTCATGACCCAAAGGCAAGAAAAAGCGCTAAGGAGAAAAAGTGTCGCGATATCACGACATGTCGCATTTTTGCGACCAAAGGCAAGTAAAAGCGCTAAGGAGAAAAAGTGTCACGATATCACGACATGTCACATTTTCATGACCCAAAGGCAAGATAAAGCGCTAAGGAGAAAAAGTGTCACGATATCGCGACATGTCGCATTTTCGTGACCCAAAGGCAAGTTAAAGCGCTAAGGAGAAAAAGTGTCGCGATATCGTGACATGTTGTGTTTTAGAGGAGAAGAGTAGCAAGGAGGAAAAAGTGTCATGATATCATGACATGTTATGTTTTTGCGGGGCCAAAGCTAAGAAATAGAGCAAAGAGAAAAAGTGTCGTGATATCGCGACATGTATTTTCATGGGCCAAAGCTAAGAGAAAGCGTACGGAAGAAAAAGTGTAGTGATATCGCTACATGTTGTATTCTCGTGGGCCAAAGCTAAGAGAAAGCGTGTAGAAGAAAAAGTGTAGCGATATCGCTACATGTTGTATTCTCGCAGGCCAAAGTTAAGAGAAAGCGTATGAAAGAAAATGTGTAGCGATATCGCTACATGTTGTATTCTCATGGGCCAAAGCTAAGAGAAAGCGTACGGAGGTGAAAGTGTCATGATATCGCGACATGTTGTGTTTTCACGAAAAAAGCAACAAGAAGAGTTATAGGGGCAGTTGAAGCCGATGAAGACCGATGTTAGCCGACGAAGATTAGGGTTTGCAATCGACTATGATTAGGGTTACAATCGACTAAGATTAGAGTTTTTCATCATGAAAATGTTGTTATAAAAGCATGGCTATTTGGAGAATTGAGGGTGGTTGTTGATATCGTTGAATGTATGTCGAAGTGTGAAATGTAGAAGTGATGAGATGATGGCGAAGTGCACAAAGTGAGCGAAGAGTCATATCAAATTGTCCTAAGTGCGTTGTGATTGCGTAGAGAGAGCAGAGTGCACAAAAGGGAGAAGATGATCATGAAGTTTGACTGTGATGAAGCAGAGTGTGCAAAGTTCGGTCGTAGTGCATAGAGAGGGAGTAGACGATCGTAAAGTTTGACTATGATGAAGCAGAGTGTGTGAAGTGATTGTGCAGAGAGAGCAGAGTGTGTGAAGTGATTACGCAAAGAGATCAGAGTGCGTAGAGAACGCAAAGGTGAAGTAGACCAGTCAAGGTCTTGTAAAAGCGAAGGTATCTTACTGTCAAACTTATAGATTCAAATTGAAGTCCAGGTTGGTGCTTGGCATCAGGGGTTGGTGCTCCTTTCTGTTGGTGCAGATAAATCAGGGGTTGGTGCTCCTTCCAGTGGGTGCTGGTAAATTGTTTGTAAAGTTGGTGCTTTGCAAAGGCTGGATTTGGATGGTAGTCCAAGCAGTCATTTTTGAGGAGTAGCCACATTGGTGAACCTCGTTAAATCTTGTGTTGTGTGATGCTCTCTTGTGATACTTGCTTTATCTAGTTTTAAGGTTTCATTATTTTAGTTTTAAGAGCTATGAATTTAAGATTAAAAGTCTACACTGATTCACCCCCCCTCTCAGTGCCATTGTAAGACTAACAATCTGGATTCCCAATTATAAGCTCTCTTGGATGGTGTTTTTGTACATACCTAGATGGAGTCTTAGGAAGAAGTTTTTGTATTTATTCCTCTTCTTCTTCTTATTCCTCATGAAATTCCTCTTGACAACTTCCATATTCATGATACATAATTTCTTGAATTGGTTCTCTTAATCCTATCTTCTCATCAATTGTTACATTTATACTTTCTACAATAGTGTGTGTCCTTTTTTTGTAGCATCTATAGGCTTTGATCTTAGTAGAATAACCAAGAAAAATACCCTCATCACATATTGGGTCAAACTTTCCCAAGTTTTGCTCTTCCTGTCTTATGTAACACTTGCTTCCAAAAAATTTGAAGTGTTTCACAATGGCTGGTCTTCCCTTCCAAAGCTCATATGGAGTTTTATGATGGTTTAATCTTATTTGAGCTCTATTGATGATATAAATTGTTGTGTCGACTGCATCCCTCCAAAATCCATCTGAAAGCTTGGATTCATTTAACATAGCTCTAGCCATATTCTCAATAGTCCTATTCTTCCTCTCAACTACTCCATTTTGTTGAGGAGTTATTACAGCTGAGTATTCTCTCTTGATTCCATGTTGTTTACAAAAATATACAAATTCATTTAAGGTAAACTCTCCTCCTCTGTCTGATATCAAACACTTAATCCTCTTACTTGTTTCATTTTCAACTCGTTCTTTAAAAGCCTTGAATTTACCAAATGCTTCTGACTTATCTTTCAGGAAGGCTACCCAAATCATTCTGGAGTAATTATACATAAAAAATATGAAGTAACTTTCACCTTGAATACTCTGTGTTCTGGTAGGACCACATAGATCAATATGTATTAGTTTCAATGGACCATATGACATATATCCCTTTGATTTGAAACTTGTTTTAGTTTTCTTTCCATCCTGACACGGTGCAAAAATTGTGTTTTATGGCCTTTTTAGCTTGGGTAAATCTCTGACAGCCTATTTATTACTTATGTTGACTATGTTGTCAAATTTCAAATGATCCATTCTTCTATGCCACAACCAACTCTCATCTTCTTGTGATAGAAAACACTTTTCTCTTTTAATCTCACTAAGCATATACAGGTTGTTTGGAGTTCTACTTGCATTTGCAATGACATTTTTAGTTTCTGAATTTCTTAGCTCACATTTATCTAGGTGAAACATAACCAAATTACCTTTATTATAAAGTTATATTACACTTAGTAGATTGTGTCTTAACCCTTTGACATATAGTACATTTTCTGTTCTTGTCTTCCTATTATCTAAACTCAAAGTTTCTTTTCTTGAGAATTTTGCTGATACATTATCACCAAAATTTATTGATCCTCTATTAGTTTCCTTGAGTACAAGAAATTTATCTTTGTCTCCTATCATGTGTCTAGGGCAATCACTATCAATAAACCATTGTTCTTCTTTATATTGAGCATGAAGAGTTGTTTGAACTAACATTGATCTGGATTTTTCATCCCATTTTCTTTCTTTCCTAATTGTTGAAGTTATATTATTTTTACTTGACTTAGGCAATACCATTTTGCATCATCTAGCATTTTGCCAAAGATTATTGCACTTATAACATATAACATTACTATCCATAAGGGGTGCAAAAGAATTAAAATTTTTATTTACATCCTTTTTAACATAACCAGTGCAATGTACAACTCTATGACCATATTTTTTACATGAAAAGCAATAGCCATGGAAGAGAGTATGTAACCTATTTGAATGCCTTGGAAAATATGGTTGAGTGCTCCTTTTGTTGTAATTAACCTTTGTCCATGGTTCTTCTTTGCTTTCTTATTTCCTAATATATTTTCCTTCTGGAGTATAAGTTAATTTCTTATATTTGTTTAAACTCTCTGCTTCTTGAAGACTTGACTCATCTTTCTGCTTTTCAAACTTGATATCTTGTAGTACCTTGGTATTTTCAACTTTATTCCTTAGATAAACAATTTTTGCTTCCAATATTTCACATTTTGTTTCTTTTTATCTTAATAGATCTGTCATATCCTATTCAATTTTCTTTCCCTCTTCTACCTTTATCTTGAGTTCTATGAGACTCTATAGAATTTATACCATTGCTTCTTCATCCTCTTGAATTTGATCCTTCAAAATTGAGTTCTTATTTCTAACCTTTTCAAGATTCTTGAGAGCAGCAAATAATTCCTCTTTTATGTCAAACATGGTCTCTTCTTCACTCTCTGAATTCATGTGTGTTTTTTATGGATCTTCCTCCAATATGTTAGTATTTTCATGGAGAGACCCACTCTAATACCAATTGAAGAACATGTGCTTATACTAAGAGGGGTTGAACATTATAACATAAAAAAAAAATATTTTCAATCCATATGATAACATCAACATTATTAAAGTGGTAAACATCACATAAAGCATCACACACATGAGATATCATTTAATGTGGTTCATCCAATGTGGGATACCCCATAGAGAAAATATTCCTTATAAACTTTTCTCAATAAATTCTCTTGGGAATCCTTTCCCTATTATAATATTTATGGACCTCTATCCAAATGAGACATTAAATCCCTAATCAAGTTTGTGGATATCTATCCATAGGATAACTCCTCCTCTACTATGGCTAGTGATCCTATAGAATACTACTGCCTTCATTGCATTGACTTGTGGATCTCTCTACACTGAAGAATCCTATTCTCACTCAGAAGACCTCTATCCTCACTATCATGGCTAATGGATATCTATCCACTAGATACTATTATCCTCTGATCTATCACCTCCAAATATTTCTCTCATTTCTATCTCAATATGTACTAAACATAGTCCTTCGATCTAACACATATCTAATCAATAGCTATCTATGATATGCACCAAATATAGTCCTTCAATCTAGCGTAAATATGCTCAATCTCTGTCTCTAGTCTTGGCACAAACCTATCCTCAAATCTGCATCAAAATTTATCCTCAAATCTATCCTCAAGCCTTAACACAAAGCTTGAATCAATAACAAATAAACTTTAGTAGATCTGCACCAGGCGTTAACACAAATCTTAAAAAAATCAATCAATCAACTCTGCTCATAAGTCTTCTCAAAGACTTATCTCAAATCTGTCCAAAAATTCCTCTCAATAACTTTTCCAATCTACTCAACAAGTCTTCACCAAGACTTTGTTGAAGAAAATGAGCATATTTCCATTGATTAGAAACAATATAAATAATACATTTTAGAGCCCAGATTAGCTCGTAACCATAGGATCTAATCAACAACTTAGGTCTAAAATAAAATAACAAAATAGACCCAATATTATATACGCTAACAATAGCGTAACTAACCTATGTAGTTAACTAACTACCCTAACAACATAAATAAAGTAATAATATAGAATTACTATAGTAACTCTAACATCCCCCATTATAACATTATTTATGTAATTTAAGAACTACTAGTTGTACTAACATCCCCCATGATTACATCATTTGGTAATACAAAGAGAGCTGTGAAACAATTCAAATTTGACATGTGCAAGTGCCATAGTGAAAATGTCTGCAACTTGAGCATCAGTGGGAATGTAATAAAGCTAAATTCGATGCTTTGAAATTTCATCTCGAATGAAATGACATTGTGTTTCAATGTGCTTTTTTATTTCATGATGGACTGGATTCTTAACTAGGTTTAGAACACCCTGATTATCGCAAAACTAGTGTATTGGAGATTTGGATGGATGACCCATACTTGTCAAAATGTGATGCAACCATATCACTTCGCACACAACTTCACGTGCGGCATGATATTCTACCTCTGTTTATGAGATAACAACCACCTATTGCTTCTTGTTGTGCCAAGAGACAGGACCGGATCCAAGATGAAAAATATATCCTGAAGTTGACTTACGATCATCAAATGATCCGACATAGTCAGAGTCTGTGTATCCTTGCAAGAAGAATTCATTGTTCTTCTTGTATTCTAGGCCATATTCCAAAGTACCATGGACATAGTGAATAACACATTTTGCTACTTTCCAATGAGTGGTCTTAGGCTCCTGCATGAACCTCGAAATATAGTTGACAACAAATATGATATATGGCCTAGTATTGGTTAGATATATGAGACTCCCAATCAACTATCGATAGAGAGTACCATCTACCTGAGGTGAATCATCATATCATGATAACTGAATTCCTGTCTCCATCGGAGTTGCCATTGGCTTGCAATCAATCATGCGATATTTTTCCAACAATGTCTTGGCATATTTTTTCTGAGACACTTTGATGTAGTGCTCCTTCTAGCTGACTTCCAGACCAAGACAATAATGGAGAAGTCCGAGATCTAACATCTCAAAATATTGACACAAGTCTCTTTTGACAGTAGATATCATATTTTTTTAACTCCCTGTAATGATCAGATCATCAACATAGAGTACAAGCAACACTATCTCATAACCTTGTTTCTTGAAATAGAGAAAATAGTAAAAATACACACAAAAAATGTGCACAGAAAAAACTGAGTGCTACGGCCTCAGTGCTGTGGTGCTGGGAAGAAAAATAAAAAAAAATGAAAAAAAAATTCTTCACTCCATTTTCCAGCAAGCTTCCGCTGCGCAATATTTTCCTCAGAGCAGCTCTGCAAAAAATTATTGCTGCCTCCTCTCTCTCTCAGACTTCTGGCTCTGATGCCATGTTGAAGAAAATGAACATATTTCCATTGATTAGAAACAATATAAATAATACATTTTAGAGCCTAGATTAGCTCGTAACCATAGGATCTAATCAACAACTTAGGTCTAAAATAAAATAACAAAATATACCCAATATTATATACGCTAACAATAGCGTAACTAACCTAGGTAGTTAACTAACTACCCTAACAACATAAATAAAGTAATAATATAGAATTACTATAGTAACTCTAACAGACTTACCTTAAATCTACTCAATAAGTCTTCACCAAGAGTTACCTCAAATTTGCATTGTAAGCTTCTACAAAATCTTACTCAACTGAACTCAATCAATCACTTAATGAAATCTTACTAAACAATGCTTATCAAACAAACCTCACATAACAATGATACTTGTGATCTTTCACAAACCCTAGTTCAAGAAAAATATTTTGTGGAGATCTTGAGATAAGTTGTGGTAACCTAACCCTAGTGTTGGCAAGGAAAATTTGAATGTGGTTAAGACAGGTTTTGAAGACATATCTCCATAAAAATAAAAGGTATAGGTACATAGTACTTGTGAGTAAAATATTGTTGGATTGAATATTGTGAATGCTAAGTTGGAGTGAAAAGGATTGTTTGATAAGCATTGTTGAGTTTGATTTTGATATATCCAATATTGATTGATGAAGGTTTTTGTGGAATAAAGGTTGATGATAGAAACCTTGTTTGATGAGCATTATGAAAATATTGAGTGAGCCTTCATGTGCATGATTAGGATTTGTGAAAGATCATGAGTATAGCATTGTTGAGTTTTGTTTCAAAATATCCAATATTTATTGATGAAGGTTTTTCGAGAATAAAGGTTGATGATAGAAACCTTGTTTGATAAGCATTGTTGGAAATATTGAGTGATCCTTCATGTTAGGATTTGTGAAATATCATGAGTATCATTATTATGTGAAGTTTTTTTTATAAGCATTATTGAATAAAATTTTATTAAGTGATTGGTTATGAGGATTTGATTGAGAATAATTGATTTAAAGTGTTGGAGTGATAGTTCAAGTTCTGTGAAATAAATTGTTCTTTATTTCTAGATTGAATTGAAGGAAATATTGAAAATGATTGAGCATTGTTGTGAGTGTGAAACATATTGAGTCTCTAACAATTCTCTATATGTTTCTATGGTAAAAACAAGAGAGATTTAAAGTGATTGAGCATTTTTGTAAGTATGAAATATATTGAATCTGTAACAATTATCTATATGTTTCTATGAGACTGGGTAAGTTCTAGTGAGGACTTGTTCAATAGATTTGAAGCAATTCTTGGTGAAGAATTATTGAGAATATTGGAAAATTTCTAGTGAGGACTTGTTGAGTATATTTGAAGCAAGTCTTGGTGAAGACTTATTAAGAATATTGGATAAGTTATAGTGAGGACTTGTTGAGCAAATTTAAAGTAAGTCTTGGTGAAGAATTGTTGAACACATTGGACATGTTCTAGTGAGGACTTTTTGAGCATATTTGAAGCAAGTCTTGGTGAAGACTTGGTGAGAAGATTGGACAAGTTCTTGAGAGGACTTGTTGAATAGATTTGGGGTAAGTCTTTGAGAAGACTTGTGAGTAGATTTGATTGATTGATTTGTTCAAACCTTAAGTTAAGATTTGGGGAGATTTGATTTGTGATTGAGTTAATATTTGTGTTAAGACTTGAGGATAAATTTGAGGATAGGTTTGTGCCATACCAGAGATAAATATTGAGTAAATTTGTGCTAGAATGAAGGACTATGTTTAGTGCAAATCAAATATAGATATTGAGCAGATTTGTGCTAGATCGAAGGATTGTATTTAGTACAAACCAGATACTAATATTGAGTAGATTTATGCTATACTGAAGGACTATGTTTAGTGAAAATTTGATACAGATCTAAGAGTAAGATTTGGAGGTGATAGAGCAGAGGATAGTAGTCTCTAGTAGATAAATATGCATTAGATAGAGTAGCGAGGATAGATATATTTTGAGTGAGGACAAAGTATACAGTGGAGAGAGATCCATAAGCCAGTGTAGTGGAGGCAGTAGTCTTCTAGAGGACCATCGACTAGAGAAGAGGAGAAGGGGTTATCCTATGGATAAATATCCATGAACAAAGGGGATTTATGTATATTTTGGATAGATATCCACAAAATTGATTAGGGGATTGGTGTCTCCTTTGGATATAGGTCCATAAATATTGTAATAGGGAAAGGATTTCCAAGAGATTTGTTGAGAAATTTTAGTGAAATATTTTCTTCGTGGACATAGCCCACATTGGGTGAACCATGGTAAATTAGTGTCTCTATTGTGTGTGGTAATTTATGTATTTCTTTGATTACTACTATTGGTATTGCCATTGATATATTACATAATATTATTTTGGAAAGAAAAGTAAAAAGTGGTCTTATATTGTTTACCCCCATCTCAGTATAAGCTTGTGTTCTTCAATTGGTATCAAAGCAGGTTCCTTCGGAAGAGTTTAACAGCTTGAAGGAAAATATTTCAAGAACATAGATGGATTCTCATATTGGATCTTCAAGGAATTCAATACCATTGTTTTATTGGAACAATTATGTACTATGGAGTACAAGGATGAAGTTTCATCTAATGGCACATGGAAATGAAATATGGTGAGAAATTGAGAATGGATAAATACCACCAGTAAATCCACCTACAGATAAATATGGTAAGATTCTACATCATTATAATTCAAGAGTAATGAATGGAATTTTGAGAGGTTTACGTGAAACAAAGTTTATAAAGGTTATGCATTACACATCAACAAAGGAAATTTGGGATAAGTTGTAAGGCATATATGAAGGAGATAAAAAGGTCAAAAGGGTAAAGTTGTAAAATTTTAAGATATCATTTGAAGACCTAAATATGAAGGATGAGGAAAATATTGTGGTATATCTACTTTGTGTGGATGAGGTTGTTAACTCCATGCAAGGACTTGGGCTTAAGGTTGAGGAAACATATGTTTGTGATAATATTCTAAGGTCACTTCCAAAAATATTTAGTGAAAATATTTTAGCTATAGAAGAGGCAAAAAATATTGAAATTTTGACAAGGGATGAATTACATGGTATTCTCATAGCTTTTGAGATGAGGATAAAAGAGGAACCTATTCCCTAGAAGGAAGCAACCTTTAAAGTTACTAAGAAGACAAAGGGTAAGAAGTCAGATTCAAGCAATGAGTCATCCAGTGATAAAGATGTAAACTATGGCAGAATGAACAAGGACTCAAGAAAATATAAAGATACAAAATTAGTTAGATATTTTAATTATGGAAAATATGGTCACTATGCATATGATTATCCAGAAGCTGGAAATATCAATGATAAAGAAAAACATGGTCATAAGAACAAGGAAATAGGAAAATAAAGGTACCAAAATAAAAGTAGAGATAGATAAGGCAAGCAAGGAGAGACGTTTTTCCAAAGGTATACGAAGAGTTTCTATGCTAACAATGCAAGTAATATCTCAAGTGATAGTGATGAAATTTCCTTATATAATGATAAATATGAAGTACTATTTCTAGCAAAAGAAAAGGATGATGTTAGAAAAAAGGGCACCAATGATTCTCAAGTTTTTAAATGTGGTAAATTTGGTCATCTTGAAGATATTTGTACAATGAATGGATTCATTTTTAGTGATGATGAATATGAAGATACACTTGAAGGACCAATAGAAAATTTACTTTTGGCAATAGAAGAAGAAGGAGGTGATCCTATTGAAGATAAATTAGAAAGGAATGAAGATGATCCCAAAGGCAAACAAATAGAGGAAGAATCATATAAAGGAGAAGTTGATCTTGAGGGTGAGCTTATTCATGCCCTTGATGCATTAAGGGAGGTAAAAAAGCAAAACTTAAAACTCAAGATTAAATTTCAATAATGTGATGAAGATAAAGGAAAGCTTATATAGGATCTAACTAACTCAATAGCTAAGACAAGTAGATTCAAAGAGAAGTTAGAAGAAAAGGTTTTAGAATGTAAAAATATAGAGCATGAGGTATCTTCACTAAGGAAGGAATTAAAATATTCTAAGGACAAGTTACACAAGTTTGGGAGAAGCTCAAAGAAATTGGATAAGATTATCAAGACACAAAAACCTACATCAAGCAAGACAGATATTGGTTTCCAACAGGTATAAAGAAAATAATGAGAGGATTCAATCTCAAGATCTGAAGAAGAAGAAGCTTCAGAAGAAGAGATTTTAAGACAGAATGAGACTTTTGAGGATGATTTGGACAATAAAAACTTCAATAAGGAAAGGAACAATGCACAAATAAGGAATAGATGGAACATGAACTAGCACAAGGTAAAAGAAACTAGGAGACTAATGAGGTCAAGGCAAGGTAGTTTCAATGGATGATGCTTCTCATATCATAGTTTTGGGCATAAATCTACACAATGTAGAACACATGAAATAGAAGAATATGGAAGTTTCAAAAACAAGTAGTTTTTTCAAGGGTATTGCTACTCTTGTAATCAGTTTGGTCACAAGGCAGTAAATTGCAGTGTTCATGAAAGGAATGGATATGGCTTCACCAGGAGAAACCCCAAGATATTTGCACCTTAAAGGAATAATAAAATTAAGTGTTACAAGTGAAATAATGATGGTCATATAGAAAAATGGTGTAGAGCAAAAATCCTAGAGATAAGCAAGAACAGGAATAGTCAGAGGAATCAAAAGGATTAGTTGAAGAAGAAAGTGGATAAAGGTAAAGATCAGTGTATGGTGGGAGTAGAAATTCTCCCACCCAAGAATTAATCACCTCAAGAGGAGGTGGGCGAGGGGCTAAGCTAAAAATCTCATTCTTATCCCTAAGCCCCAAAGGTGACCCTTTGCCATTGATGACAAAGGGGGAGAGATTTGAGTCAGGGGGGGAGCATTCAGTTAGGGGGAGCATTTTATAAGGAAAGCAACTTTTGAAAAAAGAAAAAGGAATGGTAAAAATAAAAGGGTTGCCATCAATGACAAAGGGGGATATTGTTGGAAATTTTGAGTAGTTTGGTTGTCATTGATGTCAAAAGGATATTGGTTTAATGTCATCGTCATTAAGGAAATCAAGTGGTTTTTCCAAAAGCAAGAAGGTCTTGGAAAGGAATAGGATATAATATTTATTTTTAATATTATATACCTAAAAGGGGCCCAAAGGATGAAGATTTGAGGAAGGAGAAGTGAGTTTAAATTAAATAATAATGTTCTATTATTATAATATTTTGGGCCAAATAACAAGGTGAAGAAAATGAAGTTCAAATTGAAAAAACCCATGAGAATTTTTTAAAAGGTTTAATTTAAATTAAAAATTTTATTTCAATTAATAATGGAGGTAAATGTTTTTAAATTTAAAATTTTAAAAACTAAATTCAAATTTTTAATTAAAAAATGGGTCGATGTGAGAAATCAAAATACAATGTGCATTTATATAGGAAATTATTTCCATTTCCCAAAGTTCATATATACACCATCGAATGCAAGAGAAGAGAATTTTGAGTGTTGTGTCTAAGAAGAAGATAGTTTGCATTTCAAAGAGCTTGGAGGAAATCGAGGCAACAAAGGTTGTGTAGTGGTTTGGCATCCCACCGATGGTGGTAGCACATGTGGCAGTTGGGAGAGTGTTAAGTCTTGTGTGGAGGAGATCACGGTTCAATCCACATGATTGACGTTTTGGAGGAAGAGACCTTCGTTTGACTTGTTTGGTGTTTTAGTGAGGCAGCTTTTTGGGACAACATGCATCATGTATCTTATGTGGGCATGCAACCCACTTGGTGGCCTAGCTTGGAGCTAGGGATTTTGGAGTGCAAGGTCACGTGGTCAAATTTGCCAAAGTCAGATTTTTGTGGGCAGAAAAAACTAAAGGTATGCCATTCGATTTTATTTTCCAAGGTGAAAATTAAATTTTTTTAAGATTGTCGTGAGTGTTTGGGGGAGTTATAAGGTAAATAAAAATTAAATATTTTATTTTGATTTTTGGTGATTGAAATTTTTAAGGTGTGGAGATTATAAGGTGTATAAGGGAGTTTGCTATGCATGTTGTTTTAATGAAATTGTTGAGTTAGATATTGTGAGTTTGGATATTATAAGGTGTGCATGGAAAATTGTTAAGTATTTTGTTATGGTGAAATTATTGAGTTAAATATTGTGAGTTTGGATATTATAAGGTGTACAAAAGGATTTGATATTTTGTATGAAAAATAATTTTTGAGAAAAATATTTTGTGGATATCTTGAGATAAGTTGTGGTAACCTAACCCTAGTGTTGGCAAAGAAAATTTGATTGTGGTTAAGACAGGTTTTGAAGATATATATCCATAAAAATAAAAGGTATGGGTACATATTCCTTGTGAGTAAAATATTTTTGGATTGGATATTGTGAATGCTAAGTTGGAGTGAAAAGGATTGTTTGATAAGCATTATTGAGTTTGGTTTTAAAATATCCAAATATTGACTGATGAAGATTTGTTTGGAATAAATGTTGATGATAGAAACCTCGTTTGATAAGCATTATTGGAAATATTGAGTGAGCCTTCATGTGCATGATTAGGATTTGTGAAAGATCATGAGTATCATTGTTATGTGAAGTTTATTTGATAAGCATTTTTGAATAAAATTTCATTGATTGATTGGTTGTGAGGAGTTGATTGAGCATAATTGATTGAAAGTGTTGGAGTGAAAGTTCATGTTCTATGAAAAAAATTGATCTTGATTTCTGGATTCAGTTGAAGGAAAGATTGAAATTTATTGAGCATTGTTGTGAGTGTGAAACATATTGAGTCTCTAACAATTCTCTATATGTTTCTATGGTTAAAACAAGAGAGAGATTGAAAGTGATTGAGCATTGTTGCGGGTATGAAATATATTGAGTCTCTAACAATTCTCTATATGTTTCTATGAGATTGGGCAAGTTCTAGTGAGGACTTGTTGAGCAAATTTGAAGTAAGTCTTGGTGAAGACTTGTTGAGGATATTGGACAAGTTCTAGTGAGGACTTTTTGAGCATATTTGAAGCAAATCTTGGTGAAGACTTGTTGAGCAGATTGGACAAGTTCTAGTGAGGACTTGTTTAACATATTTGAAGAAAGTCTTGGTGAAGACTTGGTGAGCATATTGGACAAGTTCTTGAGAGGACTTGTTGGAAAGATTTAGGGTGTCTTTGAGAAGACTTGTAAGCATAGTTGATTTATTGATTTGTTCAAACCTTGAGTTAAGGTTTGGGGTAGATCTAGCAGATTTGATTTGTGATTGAGTCAAGCTTTGTGTTAAGGCTTGAGGATATATTTGAGGACAAGTTTGTGTCAGACCAGAGATAGAGATTGAGAAAATTTGTCCTAGATCGAATGACTATGTTTAGTGCTAATCAGAGATAGATATTGAGAATATTTATGCTAGACCAAAGGACTATGTTCAGTACAGACTAGAGATCAATATTGAGCAGATTTATGCTATACCGAAGGATTGTGTTTAGTACAAATTTGAGATAGAGATAAGAGCAATATTTTGAGGTGATAGAGTAGAGGACAATATTCTCCAATGGATACATATCCACTAGCTAGGGTGGTGAGGATAGAGATATTCTAAGTGAGGATAAAGTTTTGAATTGAGAGAGATCCACAAGCCAGTGTAGTGGAGGTAGTATTCTTCTAGAGTATCACCAACCAGAGCATAGGATAAGAAGTTCTCTTATGGATAGATATCCACAAATAAACTAAGGGGATTGGTGTCTCCTATGGATAGAGATCCATGAACTTGATTAGGGGATTGGTGTCTCCTTTAGATAGAGGTCCATAAAAATTGTAATAGGGAAAGGATTCCCAAAATATTTGTTGAGAAAATTTTAGTGAAATATTTTCTCTGTGGACGTAGCCCACATTGGGTGAACCATATTAAATTGGTGTCTCTATTGTGTGTGGTTATTTTTGCATTGATTTGATTACTTATGTTGATATTTCCATTGATATATTACATAATATTGTTTGGGAAAGAAAAGTAAAAAGTGGTCTTATACTTTTAACCCCCCTCTCAGTATAAGCTTGTGTTCTTCAATTTATTCCTCCAACCAAGGTGGTTTTGGGCATAAATATTAGTTATAAAAACATTATGATTTGCAGATATTAAAATTGGTGGTTACCTGGTTGATAGAATTGCATACAAGAGATCCTTTTTATTATTCCTTCCTCCATGTTGTGATTAGACCCTCAAAATCTCCTTGGGCTGCTATTGCTATGCCATAGTCTCTATACCAAGTGGCTTCTAAGAACTATTTTCAAGAACTTCAGCATAAAATAATGACAACATTTAATCTTTCATTATTGAATAATATAACAAGAGTCTTACAATACATCAAAAGCTTTGCATAACATAATTTCCATACAAATACTTTCCAAGTATTTCTCATCTTCAATAACATTATTACATATCAATATAAATGATCCTTAGTTTCATATTCTCTTTCAAGGTCTTCCTCTTGATAGATATTTTCCCATGAAATTTGAATATACTTTTAGAGATAAAGACAACTCTTGATTGCATATGCAAGACTAACATGCACCGTGCAAGAAAACATACCACTATGCAAAGAGTGAATAAAATATAAATAATACCATGCAAATCATTGAGAGCATCCTATACTTTTATCGAATATGGATTCCTTACCTAATCAAGCTTCATCCATATCATATTATTAACTCCAAATAATAACTTTTCATTTTTTTTTTCTATAAATCAATATATATATTTTGAATAAATCACACCAACCTTAATCTTAGAATATCCTTCCCTAATTAAACAGTTATATCCATAATTTACTTAAAACAACATTAACATTGTTTAAGCAATATCAATAGGATAAAAAGTCTTAAATATTAATTTATAATTTTATAACCCATCTATTAATCAACTATATAAATAATATTTTTATTGAAAAATAACCAATACATTATTATTTAAAAACAAGGGTCCTCCAAAATAATTAATAATTGTATCTACTTTTTTGACCTATCTAGTTGGTCAAAATACAATCAAAGTGATTCATTCAATTATAAAAGTTTTCTTGTTAAGAAAAAGTCAACAGTTTTTATCTATCCAAAGTGTTCTATAAGAAAACATAGGAAGACATTCATTCACTATCTAAGGTATAGTCCAGTTTAAAAATAACAATGTCTCTAAAATTAAGATACCACAAAAAATATGATTGGACATCATATAGTATTTAAAATCCATTGCAACATTTTTTTCTATATGGTAAACTAACATTTTATTGCCTTATAATATTTTGGGTTATATTCCCTACAATCATTAAAAAAAAACTATAAATTCAAGCTATAACTTGACAAATACTACATGACCTGCATAAAGGATTCCCAAAAACAAAAGAACTATAACACATTGATTAACCATTTAGGGCACCATTTTGGCAAGAAAAAACCTACAACCAATTATATATAAGGTTTCCTATTTTCTACTAACATTAACTTGTCATAAAAACTATAAACACAACAAAAATTTTGTTGAAACTCCAAAATATCATTTTGTGAATGGTTATCCTTGGTAATGGACTACTTGACTAACATAAATGCACCTCTATACCATATAATACGTGAATAATAAGTGACCATAGGGTCTCTAAAGTATAAATATGTTAACACTTTACATGGAAAACTATTCATGTACCCAATGAAACATAATTCCCCTCAAATGTCTATTTAAAAGCTTAGTCTAAGATCTGAGATAAATGTTATGCTACTAAATTATATGCACACAATATATTTGCTATGACATCAATCAAAACCTCAAATAGAAAAATGATAACATACTTATTATTTTATGGAGAACCATAAATAATGCAATTAAAAAAAAAAAACATTTATAATCACACTCAAGCAAAGCAATCAACTATTGCAAACCATTATATCGAAAGAGATGAAAAATATTATGAAAATATGTTTTCAATCAAATGCCTCTCACCTCGATATAAAATTCAAATTAATTCTTCAAAATATGTTTTAGAGTTCCCTAAATTTATTTTGCTAAAACAAAAGCATGTTAGAATTCAAACCAAGAAGAGTGAAGAGAATAAACTATGATCTATCACAACAACAAAGCACAACCTTTAGATATTGAATCTTCTTCCTTTTTCCTCCTACTAGTGATACCAAAAGATTGTAAAAAGAAATTCCAAGGAATAATATCAAATGTTGGAAGGTTTTTAGTTCTTTTTATGCAAGCACACCCCCCAAACCAACTTGTTATGAAAAAAGTAACGGTTTTTTAAAGACTTGCATTGCAAATTTTTCCTAAAAATGCCAACGTTCCCATTATTCTAATAATAACACCTTTTAAAATATGAACTTTATTCATATTTAATAAATGCATCCCATTTTGCAAGGTTAAATTTTAAAATACTTACATTAATTTTACTAATGCTTTTAAGCCTAGCATTAACAATTAAATCACTTAATTGTTTCATTGATTCAATATTATTGTTTCATTGATTCAATATTATTGTTTCTCTAATGATAGTGTGAATTACTAACATTAAGAAAACATAATAATTAAATTAATTACTAATATAATTATTTTAATTAATACCGAATCTTAATATTAATCATTAACATGATATTTAATATTTAACTAACATTATTAAAACTTGTTTGATAAATCCTTAACCAAATAATTATACACTCCATAATACATAAGGGCTCTTACTAAGTCATCCTTGCCCAACCAAATATGCAATCATAAATATGCACAAACAATGTGCTTCCTTAAGTAGGAGGTTTTACAATAACTACAATATTATCACTCACCAAGGATGGCTCTTTGTATTTAATAATAACCTCCTTCCCAAAATATGTATTTTTATTCAAACATATATATATGTAATGCATCTATATGAGGGTTTTATTTTACCCTTATGGATGCCAATTATAATTCATCCATAATTTCCCTTTTTCTCTCAACTCTGGTGGTTGTCCCATACCAATCCACTCATGAGAGTACCTGATCCTGCAACCACAAATTTTATTAGTAGTGCCAATTCCAAAAATAGAATAATCTTGTAACACACGAAAAGTAGAAAATCAATTACAAAACTAATGGAAATATGCTAAATGCTCTTTATTATTGATTTCAAAATGGGGGTTACAAATAGGCTTTCATTTAAGAAATATTTCCCTCTTTTCAACATGAATGTAGATGCACTTGCTGATGCTTTTTGGTGCCCTCAATGTAGGTGGGATTCTTTGTATGTGTGCCACTGGTTGGATGCTTGGAGATGTTTTTAATACCTATCTAAACCTACAAATATGGATTAATATGTTTGGGGACCTATCATGGATCAGACCCGGTGTTCATACAAATAAAAATGACCATAAAATTAAATAAAACATGCTAAAAACTAGAGTAAATACTATAATAACTATAAATAGAAGATACTTACCAGATATGTAGCTACACAATTGCTATAGACCAGGTTCAAATGGCGGTGTGAGAACCTCTACTCAGGTTTGCATGATTGTATGTGAACCTTACTATAGCTGACTTTTGGTGTAAAATTTATGTCCAGATGAGTTCCTGGTGTAGTTTTATAATGTTTGATGGATTTGGAAATGATAGAGAAGTAGGGTAATTTCAATAGAGTTTTGGTAAGTTAGCCAAAAGGGTGAGAGAGAGTTTGATGGTTAAAATGGCCCCCTATTTATAGAGTGGGCCAATTCTAGGGGGATGAGGTGTCCTTTGTGATGTGGTCTAAACTCTAGGTTAGGTTCTACAATGGTGAGGTTGGGTTGATGAAGTGGCATGTGAGTCATCCCTTCATGTGACCTAAAGAAATATCCTAGGTGCACACATGTGTGAGCAAGGGTTAGGGTTAACCCTGATTAGACAAACCCTAGGTTAGTTGGATGTTAGGTTAAGCATATTTTGGAAATATCCTAACTAAATAGTGGGTGCACACAAGTGGGAGGATAAAATTAAGGCTAATCCTAATTTAACCATAATTAACCATGTTTAGGGTATAAAGTACACTTAAGTGAAAAAATGACTTTCAAAATAGAATTAGAATTACCATGATTAGGGTTTTTGGAAGAAATGATCACATGGGTACCCTAATTAGGTGTAAGAGAGGGCTTATATGGCCTAAAGGGGCTTGTAGATGGTACTTTAATGGATAGGAGGTGTTTTGGGTGTGATTAGTGTATTTTTGTAGGTTTTGCAACTACGATTGACTATGATTGGCTATGCATTCCTACTGGTTTCTACACATGCCTATAGGTGCCTACACATACCTACAGGTAAATACACATATCTATAAGTACCTATGCATATCTACAACCAACTAAAACTAACTACGAGTGATTATGTGCAACTTTAAAGTTTCTACATTTACCTCTTTTTGCACAATGTTGTGTAAAACATAGTGTAGTACAAAAATATGATAGAAGAAGGCGATGAGGTGATTGGAAAGATGAAGAATATATGGATGAATGAATATGAATTATTATAAAAGGAGATACGATGATGAGACATGCAATTTGCCAATTTAGTACAACATTTTTCAATACTATACTAGGTGCTTTTGGGAGAACTTAAGATTGCTTTGTTCTTGTGATCAATGCAAGATGGTCTAATGGTGAATAGAAAAAATGCCTTTTCAAATTTTATCTTCTAATTGATTGATGAGTGCATGATGACATTTGTCGAAGCATTTGAGCTAAGTGGAGAGGGCATATTGGGTGTAACATTTTGAATGTGTTTAAGGTCACTATAAATAATGGAATCAAGACATGTCCGTTTGGCGTATGACTTTCGTGATTTAGCAAATGCTTGATTGGGATGGGATTTATGTTGAGATAATCTTCAACAAAACATTTCTTAGACATATGGAGTACTCATGATTGGATGTCTGGTTTTTTATTACGTGTAAATTTGATGTTTGTATGAATACCTACTCAAGTGAGGAATCAATAATGGAACATATGAACAATGGTGATGAGTCAGTTGATAGAAGGCGATGGTTACAAAAAGTAGAAAAAATGGATAAAACAAGGATGGATATTGAAGAGAAATCTAAAAAAGGTAAAAAAAGGTGAAGATGATGTGGTGAGGGTTGGTTCACATGGCAGTGTATGATCTAGTTTTGCATGGTAGTATGTGAACTAGGTTCGTATGTGTGGGTGCAAACATGTAAATTTTGAGGAATAAAATCCCTTTTTGTGTATGTGAGCATCACTTGTGCTGTGTGAATTTGAGAGGAGAGGAGTGAGAGGGAATTTTTTAAGCGAAGCACTACCAAAATATAAAGCCAATGATGTGATTATGGGAGGACGTGTGAGAATGAGGGGCAGCAGTGGTACACAACCAGTAAGTGCACAAAACCAAAACTTTTTGATTGGTGGAAATTTGTGAAAAGTACCAAAATGAATTTTTGAGTGTGAATGAATGAGTGCATGTTGTGTTTGATTGAAATGTGTGCACAAAGTGTGAAAATGGTCAAATGGGTATCCAAAAATATTGCTTGTTTTCTATTTTAACCATTGGATTATAATTTTTGACTCGTATGGCATGTGTATGAGAGTTGAATTTGTTTTGTTGTGTGAATGGTGTGCTATTTGTGAATTCTAAATGAATTTCCATCATGAAATACAAAAATAGGTATCCAAAAAAGTAGTTTATTTTTTGCTTTATGATGTGTTGGTAAGTCATGTGAATGTGTGCCTCAAAGTGTGTGTTTGTGAGTTTTATTGAGTGTTTTTTATGCAATGAAAGTTCTATTTTTGAGTTTTGAGCAAAATTTACCATGAAATGGCATAATGGGTATCCAAAAATTCCCTCCTTGCAAGGTTCGCATAGTAGCGTGCAAACCAATTTTTTTTTTTATTGTGTGATGCATGATATGTGATAAATGATGTGTGTATGTGATGAATATTTATATGTAAAAATGATAATGAATTTATATACATGTGAAATTGATGAGTAATATTTGTGATGTGTTGGGATTAAAATAGGTGAAGAATATTAAGCCATGACATCGCATGCGAAATTTGAGTGATACCCTAGGGGATAAGTGGATAGAATAATATGGGAAGTGGATGGGCAATGTGTGGATTAAGGGCTTATGGGAAATGTGGAGCATGCATGCTAATAGATCATATATATCAGCATTATGTGAGAGGTGGGACCTAGATAGGAACACCTTCCATATCCCAACAGGGGAGATGATGATTACGCTTTAGGATATATACAAGATATATAAGTTTTCAATAGAGGGTATTATAGTGAGAGTGACATTAGATGGTACATGATATGAGATACTATAGTGGATGTTTGGTGGTAGGTGGATAGAGGTACAACATGAGAATGGGTTATATTATGAGCATCATTGGAGAAACAAGATTTTTTTTTACCATAATTGTATGGTGATGCTCATGATAGTGAGCTATGCCCTGCTATATAGTTCAAGGATGAAAATCCCTTGGAATATGATGGGAAGAGTCTATGATATGGTGGACCATGAGGTGGTGTTTGCATGGGTGCCCATGCTACTAGCCCAGGTATATAGAGAGTTGTATGAGGTGGTGAGTATAGGGTAGTCTAGCTTGAGTGTTAGCCCATTATTGTAGGTTTGGGTATGGGAGCATATCACGATGGATAAATCATCATTATTGAATTATAAGGAACACAAATTGATGGGAGGCTTCATACCTTATTCCTTGATATGGAATATTTATATGGAGAAGAGGGTGAAGATGGGATATGAAGGAGATGGACTATTTTGGAGAGGGATGCTAGATAGGTTGCATCTCGAGCACATATTATGGAGGCCTTAAAAGGGTAGGGTTGTATGGGATAGGGATGAGATGCAATTGGGGAAGATCCACCAAGGGCAATGGGTAGTGGGGTGATATCAGTGGTAGGTAGAGTTATTCCCATTTATAAGGGTAATGTGGTAATGTGAATTATAGTAGGGGTGAACGGATCCACCTATTGTGATATGGAGGAGGGATGGAAAGCTAGGGGTATGACTTGTAGTGCCTCCCTTGGATGTGTTGAGGGACCCACTAATGGGTATCCTAGATATGGCTGATGTGAGGACTACTCCTAAGTATGATATATGGTAGGTGACACAGAGGTGGCAGCTAGTGTTGAGTAAAGTGCAGCGACAATATTGTCATTGTTGTCAACACAGTCAAAAATATCAGTTGATGCAGTGGATAGGAGTTCAAAGTTTAATCAGAGTATGTAAAGTGAAGTTAAAAGCTCATGAGGATGTTTTTGATGTTTGGGTGAAGTTGTTACAGGTTGTCCAAGAAGACCGAAGTGGCCCATATGCAAAAGAGAAGCGAAAAAGCAAAGAGGAAAAAGTGTCGCGATATCGTGACATGTTGCATTTTCATGGCCAAAAGAGAAGAGAAAATGCAAGGAGAAAAAGGGTTGCGATATCGCGACATGTTGCATTTTCGTGGCCAAAAGAGAAGAGAAAATTCAAAGAAAAAAAGTGTCACGATATCGCGAAATGTTGCATTTTTACGACCAGAAGAGAAGAGAAAATGCAAGGAGAAAAAGTGTCACAATATCACGACATGTTGCATTTTCGCGGCCAAAAAATAAGAGAAAATGCAAGGAGAAAAAGGGTCGCGATATCGCGACATGTTGTATTTTCGTAGGCCAAAGCTAAGAGAAAGAGCAAAGAGAAAAAGTGTATGATATCGCGACATGTTGTATTTTCACGGTTCGATGCAAAGAGAAAGAGAGAGAAAGAAAAAGTGTCGTGATATCGTGACATGTATTTTTGTGGGCCAAAGCAAGGAGAAAGAGAGAGAAAGAAAAAGTGTCACGATATCGTGACATGTATTTTCATGGGCCAAAGCAAGTAGAAAGAGAGAGAAAGAAAAAGTGTTGTGATATCATGAAATGTTGTATTTTTGCAGGCCAAAGCAAGGAGAAAGACAGAGAAAGAAAGAGTGTCGTGATATCACGACATGTTGCGATATCATGACTCAAATAGGGCAGGCTGGCAGAGAAACAAAAGTGTCATGATATCATGACATGTCACATTTTTGTGACTCAAAAAGACCAGGCAGGCAGAGAAACAAAATTTTCACAATATCGTGACATGTCACATTTTTTTGACTTGAAAATGCCAAGCAGGATGAGAAACAAAAGTGTCACGATATCACGACATGAATACCAGGATGGTGAAACTAAAGACTACAGAGTGATGTGGACCCATAAGGAATATTTAATGATTTGAAATCATTTAAGATGGTCATTACATATGGAAAGAAATGGATGCATGCCCATGTGAAGAAAACGAACAGTCATGGAAGGATAAAATGAACAGTCATTAAAATAGAAAATGAATAGTCGTGGAAGGAGAAAATGAACAATCATTAAAATAGAAAATGAACAGACATGCAAAGAGAAAAAGAACAGACATGCAAAGAGAAAATGAACAGTCATGCAAGGATAAGATGAACAGTCATGACCGAGAAGATGAATAGTCATGGTAGGAGAATATGGTGTCAATTATTTGCATGTAACGTGTTTGACGAAATGCCTACTCTATATATACAAAAGGAGTTACATAAAGAAGGTGTTACAATTGACAAGTGGCATATGAGAAATGAAAGAAGGAGTTACAAAGAGAAAGGATGGTTATAAAAGGAGTGATGCTTGGAGAATTAATGTGGGGAATTTATTCGATGAAGTGCACGAGAGGAGCATGAGAGGTGAGCGAGAAGGATGTGTGTTGTGTAAATTATGGGTGATGTTGAGCAAGCAATAGACTAGTCAGGGTCTTGTAAAAGTGAAGGCATTTATATGTCAATATTCTAGTTTTAGAATTGAAGTCCAAGTTGGTGCTTGGCATTAGGGGTTGGTGCTCCTTCCAGTTGGTGCTGGTAAATCATGGGTTGGTGCTCCTTTCTATTGGTGTAGATAAATTAGGGGTTGGTACTCCTTCTAGTTGGTGCTAGTAAATCAAGGGTTGGTGCTCTTTTCTGTTGGTGTAGATAAATCAGGGGTTGGTGCTCCTTCCATTTGGTGTTGGTAAATCAAGGGTTGGTGCTTCTTTTTGTTGGTGTAGATAAATCAGGGGTTGGTGCTCCTTTCTATTGGTGCAGATAAATCAGGGGTTGGTGCTCCTTTCTATTGGTGTAGATAAATCAAGGGTTGGTGCTCCTTCCAATGGGTGCTGGTAAATTGATTGTAAAGTTGTTTCTTTTCAAAGGCTATATTTGGATGGTAGTCCAAATAGTCATTTTTGAGGAGCAGCCAAATCGGTGAACCTCGATACATCTTGTGTTGCGTGATGCTCTCTTGTTATACATGATTTATTTGGTTTTAAGTTTTCATTGTTTTGGCTTTAAGAGTTGAATATTTAAGTTTTAAAGAGCTACACTAATTCACCCTCCCCTCTAAGTGTCATTGTGAGATTAACAATTGGTATCAGAGCTAGTTTCCCTTGTCAGGCTAAATCAGCTAGGGTTGATCTTGGAAGTAACACAATGGCAGGTGGTGAAGGCTTCTCATCAAAAAAAGCACCAGTGTTGGACGAAACTAATTACACATTTTGGAGACTCAGGATGAAGACATATATTTGTGCTTTGGGATACGCCATTTGGGATTCAGTAGATAGAGGATACACAATACCCACTTCTCCAACTGATGCTGTCGGTAAGAAATTGTTTGAGAATAACTCAAAAGCAAGAATGCTATCATGTGGGGATTAGTGGACAATGAAATAGTAAAAATTATGAGTTGTAAAATGGAAAAAGAAATATGGGACAAACTGAGGAGCATTCATGAAGGAGATGATAAGATCAAGGAGGCCAAGTTACAAACACATCGAGCTCAATTTGAAGTATTAAAGATGAATGACGATGAGAACATAGAGGCATATATGCTGAGATTTAATGAAGTCATTAATGTTATTAGAGGACTCAACGAGGAAATCAAAAATTTTGTCATCGTGAAAAAGTTATTAAGATCTCTTCCCCAAAGATTTGATTCTAAAGTTTTAGCTATAGAAGAAGCTAAAAATCTAAATTCTTTTAGTATGGATGAGATGCATGGTTCTTTGACTGCATATGAGATGAGAATAATAAAATCTAAACCCACAGACAAAGAATCTGCTTTTAAAGCCCATAAAAATATGAAAGCAAAACAAGAATTTGAGGAAGAAGAGACATCAGATGAAATGGAAGCAAACTTTGTTCAAAAACTAAAAATGGGAAAAGGAAAATATAGAGGAAAGTTACCGTTTAAATGTTTCAATTGTGGAGGCATTGGGCATCTTGCAGCTAAATTTCCACTTAATGAGAAGAACAAAAGTGATGAAGGATCGCACCAAGAAAGAAGTGACTGGAAGAAAAAAACAAATTTCAGAAAAGGTAACTTCAAGAAAAAAGTTTCATCTCCAAGAATGTCAGTTCATCAGAAGACAACTGTAGTGAGGATTCTGAAAAGGAAATAGGTGAAGCTCTTTTTATGGCACTCAAAGAAGAAAAAATAGAAAAATAACAAGTATGTGATGAAAACCTAGAGGATGAAGTAGATATAGAAGGTGATTTGATCATTGCACTTGAAGATTTGGGTTTAGAAAGGAAAAATAACAAAAGACTGTCCAAGAAGTTGGAAGAATATGGGGATAATATTGAAGATCTCTGCTTACAAATTCATAAAGCCAAGAAAATAGAAGAAAACTTGAAGTCACACCTAGATGATAAAGGCAATGTATGTAGCAAATGTGAAGAGGAATCTAACAAAGTTATTAATGATCTAAAGCTGCAAGTATAAGAGTCCAAAAAGGATTGAAGAAAATTTCAAGTCACAGATCAATGAGAAAGAGATTGTTTGCTACAAACAAGAAGAGGAGATTGTTTTATTGAGAAAACAACTAGAAGAGGCCAATACAAATCTCAAATTTGAGAAGAGCATAGAGCTGCTAGATAAAATGATAAGGCAACAAAGAAGCCCCATGTGTAATCTTGGTCTGGGATATGAAGCTGAACAACCTTCATATTCTAAAACTGCAGAGAAGAAGAAGTCCACTACTGAAGGATCAAAGCAAGAAAATCTTGAAGCTGAATCTTCAAAAGGAAAAAAATATCAAAGGAGATCTACAACAAAGCAACCACAACAAAAGAGGTTCTATCACTCTCACTTTGTTCATAATAATGCTTTTAATGGCTATTGTTTTAGATGCAACCATTATGGTCACAAGGCAATTTATTATGGATTGAATAATAAATCAAAGATTTATGCTGGTAGAAATACATCTGTTGAACACCATTTGCAATGTTTTAAATGTAATGGTCATGGGAACATAGCAAGTTTTTGTCCAAGAACTTATGTATCTAATCTAAGGCAAGACAATAGATTTCATCAGACACAAAGAATGCAACATAGACAGGGAAGAAATCATGTGCATCAAAGAAAGGAAAATAATCATCCATCAAGGATGCACAAGAGACAACCACCCAAGAAAAATGTTCAAGTTCACGAAAAGGTTCAAAATAGGGATGCAGTTGAAAAACTCAACCCCAAGTTCAATAAAGATTGGAGAAAGAAAGAAGAGAGGATATCGTGTCTCCTTGGACTGAAGGATATTACTCCTCTATTGCACTAAGCAAATCTAGGTAGCACATCCTTAGGGGGAGCAATATTAAAGTTTTATTTTAATGCTCCTATGTTGTTTGGTTATCTGAGTATGAAAGGCAAGTAGTTAGGGGGAGTTGTCGTATAGTTGTCAAAGTGTGTTTCAGTTCATGTAGTTTTTTGTAGAGGATTCTTTGGTACCTCAAGGGTACTATGGAGTATGGGTTATGGTATCCTAAAGGTAAGGAATTCACCCTTATTGTGTATTCATATGTAGAATGGGTAGGATGTGTAGATGACAGAAAGAGTATCAGTGGAGGTGCATTCTATCTTGGAGACGGGTTGGTCATGTGACATAGTAAGAAACAAGAGTCAATCTCCTTATCCATAGCAGAGGCAAAATATATTGCAGTGACAACGTGTTGTATGCAAGAGAAAGTTGTGGAAGGCAAGGTTAAGTTTGCTTTTATTCCAACAACAGAGCAAGTAGCGAATATATTCACAAAATCGTTGCCCAAGGAATTCCTTGAGTACCTTCGCAATAAATTGGGAGTGGTCATGTTTCCCAAGAATTGACTAACTATCGGGACCACATTCTTAGGGGGAACATTTATGGGGAGTCTACAGTAGCCCTTTGATATTGTTGTCAAAGGGGGAGAAAAGTTACAGGAAATTGCATGTGTGTTGCCAACAATTCCAAAGGAGGAGATTATTGAGCAAGGTGCAACGACAGTATTGTCATTGTTGTCAACACAGTCAAAAATATCGGTTGATGCAGTGGACAAGAGTTCAGAGGTTAATCAGAGTATTTACAGTGAAGTTAAAATCTCATGAGGATGTTTTTGATGTTTGGGTGAAGTTTTTACAAGTTGTCCAAGAAGACCAAAGTGGGCCATATGCAAAAGAGAAGCGAAAAAGCAAAGAGGAAAAAGTGTCACGATATCATGACATGTTGCATTTTTGCAGCCAAAAGAGAAGAGAAAATACAAGGAGAAAAAGTTTCGTGATATCGTGACATGTTGCATTTTCATGGCCAAAAGAGAAGAGAAAATGCAAAGAAAAAAGTGTCACGGTATCGCGACATGTTGCATTTTTGCGGCCAGAAGAGAAGAGAAAAGGCAAGGAGAAAAAGTGTCATGATATCATGACATGTTGCATTTTCGTGGCTAGAAGAGAAGAGAAAATGCAAGGAGAAAAAGTGTCGCGATATCGTGACATGTATTTTCGCGGGCCAAAGCTAAGAGAAAGAGCAAGGAGAAAAAGTGTCGTGATATCACGACATATTGTATTTTTGGGGGCCAAAGCAAAGAGAAAGAGCAAGGAGAAAAAGTGTCGTGATATCGCAACATGTATTTTTGTGGTCCGATGCAAAGAGAAAGAGCAAGGAGAAAAAGTGTCGTGATATCGCGACATGTAGCATTTTTGCGGTCCGATGCAAAGAGAAAGAGAGAGAAAGAAAAAGTGTCGCGATATCGCGACATGTTGTATTTTTGTAGGCCAAAGCAAGGAGAAAGAGAGAGAAAGAAAAAGTGTCACAATATCGTGACATGTTGTATTTTCGTGGGCCAAAGCAAGGAGAAATACAGAGAAAGAAAAAGTGTCATGATATCGCGACATGTATTTTCGTGACTCAAACAAGGCAGGCTGGAAGAGAAACAAAAGTGTTGCAATATCGTGACATGTCACATTTTCATGACTCAAAAAGGCTATGCAGGTATAAAAACAAAAGTGTCACGATATCACGACATGTCGCATTTTTGTGACTCAAAAAGGCCAAGCAGGACGAGAAACAAAAGTGTCGTGATATTGTGACATGAATACCAGGATGGTGAAACTGAAGACTGCAGAGTGACGTGGACCCACAAGGAATATTTAATGATTTGAAATCATTTAAGATGGTCATTACATATGGAAAGAAATGGACGCATGCCCATGTGGAGAAAACGAACAGTCGTGGAAGGAGAAAATGAACAGTCATTAAAATAGAAAACGAACAGTCGTGGAAGGAGAAAATGAACAGTCATTAAAATAGAAAATGAATAGACATGCAAAGAGAAAAATAACAGACATGCAAAGAGAAAATGAACAATCATGCAAGGAGAAGACGAACAGTCATGACCGAGAAGATGAACAGTCATGGTAGGAGAATATGGTTTCAATTCTTTGCATGTAATGTGTTTGACAAAAATCCTACTCTATATATACAAAAGGAGTTACATAAATAAGGTGTTACAATTGACAAGTGGCGTATGAGAAATGAAAGGAGTTACAACTAGAGTTACAAAGAGAAATGATGGTTATAAAAGGAGTGCTTCTTGTAGAATTAATGTGGGGAATTTATTCGGTGAAGTGCACGAGAGGAGCGCGAGAAGAGAGTGAGAGGCGAGCGAGAGGTGAGCAAGAAGGATGTGTGTTGTGTAAATTGTGGGTGATGTTGAGCAAGCAATAGACCAGTCAGGGTCTTGTAAAAGTGAAGGCATTTATATGTCAATCTTCTAGTTTTAGAATTGAAGTCCAAGTTGGTGCTTGGCATCAGGGGTTGGTGCTCCTTCCAGTTGGTGTTGGTAAATCAGGGGTTGGTGCTCCTTTCTATTGGTGCAAATAAATAATGGGTTGGTACTCCTTCCAGTTGGTGCTAGTAAATCAGGGGTTGGTGCTTCTTTCTATTAGTGTAGATAAATTAGGGGTTGGTGCTCCTTCCAGTTGGTGCTGGTAAATCATGGGTTGGTGCTCATTTCTATTGGTGCAGATAAATCAAGGGTTGGTGCTCCTTTCTGTTGGTGCAGATAAATCAGGGGCTGGTGCTCCTTTCTGTTGGTGCAGATAAATTAGGGGTTGGTGCTCCTTCTAGTGGGTGCTGGTAAATTGATTATAAATTTATTGCTTTGCAAAGGCTAGATTTGGATGGTAGTCCAAACAATCATTTTTGAGGAGTAGCCAAATCGGTGAACCTTGGTACATCTTGTGTTGTGTGATGCTCTCTTGTTATACATGATTTATTTGGTTTTAAGTTTTCATTGTTTTGGCTTTAAGAGTTGAATATTTAAGTTTTAAATAGCTACACTGATTCACCACCCCTCTCAGTGTCATTGTGAGACTAACAGTTAGGAGTTAGGGTGATAGATGACTAGGTGGATCTAGTGGTAGGATTACCCACAATGGGTGGATAGATATTGAGAGGAGTTGTACATATACCTAATGTAGATTCATAGGAGGAGATAGAGGAATCTCTTCGATGATATAGGTGACATCAAAATGATATGGTGGGAGTTCCTATTGTTGGGTTTCTAGAGCGATAGGTAAGCAGTGAAGGTCAATCATTGGATGAGGTTGTGTTAATGGACGAGAAGAGAGGAGGATTAGCACCATATGATACAATAGGTTCTCCTAATTTTGGGTCACTAGAGTGAAAGGAGGGTGGTGAGAGCTAGCCTTTGTATGGGGTGAAAATGAAGTCTATGTAATGTTTTGTGTTCCCTAGCCTCAATTTTTTCTTAAAATTTGACTTGTGTGAGTGGTCCATGAAAGAAATCAAACCAATCAAGTGAATATGTAAGAAGCATGAGAACTTGTCAACTAGAGGTGATATTTTATTAGTTTAACTAGCAAAATTTCAAATCATGCAAAATTCTATACAATCCATTATCCTAAAAAGAGGAGTGGGCATCAAAGTGGTGATGCTAACAAATACATGTTTTAATCCATCATGAACATATTTCTACTAGGAGAATCCACAAGTATGGATATGTATGCAAAGTAGAGATGTGTATATATAATGGGAGTGGTATGAAAGACATATGATATAGGAAAATATATACAAGAGGAATTTGTGGAACTAAAAGAGATGAGAGAGAAAATGGCAAGAAAGAGGTGAATAGATGAAAAAAAGATGATGAGAATAATGAACATTAGATGTGGTTGCCCCAACATATGGGGAGGTGTAGAAAGTGGAAGATATGAATACAAGAAGGATAATGCACATGATTGCCTATATCAAGAGGAGTGACAGACAAAAGAGATGGTGGAGAAAGCAATATTGAATAAATTAGATGAAGAGGGATGAAGAAAACAAAGAGAGGAGGAAGAAGAAAATAAGAAGAAGAGATGTGAGTGGAGTGTACCATTGTTAAAATGATGACTATTGTGGGGTTGATTGTGGTACAAGCATCTGAATGCCAAGAGTGGAATACTGGGGATATAATATCATCCCTATTGTGGGGGTAGATGACGTAGTCTCAGGGTGAGGATGACTAAGAAAAAAGGAATCCTCCTTGAGAAAGGAATGAGATGGATCCTAAATAAATATTAGTATATGTGGGTGAGGTATGTGGAGTCTCCTTATCAATAGTGAAGAATGGATATGGATCTCCCAGAGCGGTATAGATAACATGATCACAAAACATGGCTAGAATATTAGGTGGGAGTGAATGAGGGAGAATAAAATTATCCTCACCTGAAGAGGTGATAAGCATACTACTAGAAATAGAGGTCTCACCATGGGATATGTTGTGCATATAATTGGCTCAAAACTAGTAAGGAGATTAGGTGTGAGAGTGGATGTTCCCTTGTGAATGGAAGTGGAGTGCTAGATGAAATGGAGGTGGCATGAGAGGCTTTCTCCTCGAGATACACTTGCTCATGCATCTAGATATGAGTAACCATAGCTATAGTGATATATAATATTATTAGGTGTTCAAAACTATTCAAAAAATATAAATTTGAACCTGTGAGTGTATTCTGTGCAATATTTTATGCAAAATTGTGAGTTTTGGTGTGTTTTTGTGTGCTAGAACAAAGTTTGCACACTACTGTGTAAACCTGTACTATAGAAATTTGGTTCACATAGTGTTATGCAAACCTATTGTAAAAAGTAAATATGACAAAAAAATGATAGTGATAGATTGTGAATGGCCGGCAAGTGGGATGCTAGCAAGTGAATGTGTTAAAACCAGTTCGAGTGAGAGTGTAATACAAGAATGGAACTAAAGTCAATGCTAAACAAAGAAAAGCAAATATTTGATTGTTTTGTGTGTTTTAGTGATAGTACCTACTCTAGGTTATGATACTAGAAGTGAAATGAAACTCCAAAAGAGAATTTTATTAGCATAGAACCTCCTGCAACACCCAAGGGTGCACAAAATAGAACAATGTCTCACTAGGTGAATGGTTAGTAAATGGAAGGTATAGTAAAAATATATCCAAAAGGGAGGGAATAAAAATATATTAACGAGTCCAAAATCCTCTCATGAGAAGAGGTATCACTGTCTAAGACCTTCTACTAGCCTAGTTAGGTGGTCGCTTCACCCTCGGGTGGGCTTAGTCAAGAAATATAGTTACCTATTCATGAATTATATGAGCCTTGTGAACAAGTGCATCTAATCCTATCCCACTCTAAAGGTCCCTTTCGGTGATGAAATATAGAAAACCAATCTCAATAGTAGGGGATATTTCGATGATGAAGTCTAAAAAACCACTCCTATGGGCTATTATGGTGTCTAGGGACAAGCTTGTGGAAGGAGATGAATTCCAACATCACCAATATTGAGTGGTGATAGGTGATGAAGTCCAATATTACCACTGTTTATGAAATGCTGGTGTGTGGTGGTGAGTTCACTACCGATGATATGAAAGCAAGAACTATGCCTTTTCAAAAAATAAACTAACCCTAGATGCCTTTTGAAAAATAAACTAAACCTAGATGCTTTTTGGAAGAGAAAATAAACCTAGATGATATTTGGAAGAGAAAATAAACCTGGATACTATTTGAAAATAGAAATCTACTCTAGGAAGCTTGAAATCAAGGAAATATGAGGTGCATGAAAAAAGAATTTGAAATCTATCTATGTGCATTAGAAAGAAAAAGTGAAATCCAATCTAATGATTTGGAATGAAATATGAAATTACCCCGAGAATTTTTGAAAGTGTTGGCAATTTTGGGTACATTGGGTACATTGCCTTTTGCTCAAGTGTTGATGTTGTCATTGATGTCAAGAAGCAAAAGGGTTTTTGTGAAAACTAAGGCAGACAAAATAAAAGGTTTTATTTAAAACCATGGACAACAGATTTGAAATGGGTTTTTCTTAAAACCCAAGTTGGCTTTTCGTTTCATCGAAAAAGGTGCCCCGGTGATGAAGATATTTAATTTTAATATTTAGTTTAAATTTTATTTAAAATTTAAATTAATATTTTAAAATTAAATTAAAGTATTTGCCGACGTATTTGGTTTTCGGGAAATACAATGCACCGACGTCGGTTGTAAATAATCTGTGTCAAAGGTTCTTAAGCACATGTTATATATATAAAGGAAGATAGTAAAAGACAAAGTGTGAGATATCGGAAATGCGCTCGTTCGATGAAATAGTCGAAGAAGGAAGTAAAGTCTGCAAAGATACAAAGGTGTAAGCGCTGTTATTCGTCGACCCTTGTGCGCTATTAAAAGGGTGTCTTGTTCGATGAAAATATAAAGTGAAACATTTAAACAGAACCTCCAAGAAAATAGCGAGTGCCCATCGACGAAGCTGCGCAGATGACTAAGGGTGTCTTGTTTGATGAATAAATGTCTAGACAACATAGTAGATGATTGGGTATCTCAATTTCCACAAAACAATCGATGAGTGGCAGTCTGGAAAGGAATTTCCTTAGTCTTCATTTGTGCTTGGAGAACATGCATAAGACACACTGACTATCAGCTGATTTACATCCGAAACGGCACAACAGTTGGTTTTTCGGTCAATTACTTGATGCAGAGAAATACGTGGTCTAAATCGCCAATAAGAAATAGTGAAGAAAAGGTAAAGTACTCTTTGGTTCACGCGGGCAGCTTAGTCCACATGGTTGAGGCCCTAGTGCTAGGGCTTGCACGACTTGAGAGGTCGTGGGTTCGAGTAGTGATGAAGGCTTAAAGTGCTACTAAGGTATGCCCCACATTTTTATTTAATGATGATGATACTTTGTTGTTTGAATTATTAGATTTTGGGAGTTATAAGGTTATGCAATAATTGATTTATTTTATTTTATGGTATAAGTGGTTTTGGGAGTTATAAGGTTATGTAATGATTTATGTTATTTTAAGGTACAAGTGGTTTTAGGAGAGATAAGGGAGTTGTGCAATTAAAGGATTTGGTGATGATTATTAAAAGGTGGAATAATGTTGATTATCTTGTGATCTACTAACCCTTGTGAAGATTGGCAAAAGAAAGTTGTGATGGTGGCAGATTTCCAAAGGGGTTCCTTCACTTCAATAAGGTATGGGCACATTCTTCTTATGAGTAATGAGTGGTGTATGTTTTTCTGAAATAAGTTTGGAGTGAAAAGGGATTCTACTAGGTTTCCTTTGGTTGGGTGTTGAAGACAACTTATGCATTGTTATCATTGATGAGAATTTTGGTGAATGCATAATTCTGGTTTGAGGTAGTGGAAGCATTGTTCACTAGGGTTTATGTTTGTGAGTCTTGCTACTTGCTTTGAGTTGGTGAAACCTTTAGTTGGCTGTTTTGATATTTGAGGGCTTTCATAGTGGTTGTGTTGATCAAGTTAATGCTTTACTTGATGCATGATATTGAGCTTACTCCATTGAGTTGATTTGAACAAGTTATTCTATCCGTTTGGTGATATTGTGTGGGTGGCTATTTTGTTCAAATATCTTTGGAGGGAAAAGGATTTCTACTTGTTTCCTTTTCTAGTGATGATTGGTTGAATGCTTCAAGGTTAATGTTGAGTTGAATGATGTTGGTTAAACCTTGTTTTTTGAGCATTGTTGTTGAAGCCCTAATTGGTTGGAAAGAACATGAGTATCATTGTTATATGAGATATTGCATAGTTGGCAATTTTTGGGTTGTGTTTCATGTATCTACATCTATCTTATTCTTTTGAGATTTGAGATTGAGTTGAGATTGAGAATGGGAGCTAAGTATAGAACATATTGAGTCTCTAACAATTCTCTTTATGCTTCTATGAGGTGGATGAATCACATTGGGTCTCTAACCATTCTCTTTGTGGGTTCATGCCAAGCAAGTGTTTTTGATGAACTTGTGAGCAGGTTTAGGACAGAGGTGCATTGGTTCTATCAGAGAACTTGAGGACAGAGGTACATTGGTTCTATGAGAAGAACCTGAGGATAGATTTGTGCCAGATCGAAGGACTGTGTTTGGTGCTAATCAAAGACAGAGGATGAGGACATTTGTGCTAGACCGAAGGACTGTGTTTAGTGCAAATTTGAGGACCAGCTTTGAGGTGATAGAGTTGAGGACAAAGGTCTCCAGCCAGAGCAAGGAAGACAGGTGTCTTCTGTGGATAGAGTTCCATTTTCTAAGGGCAACAGAGGCAGAGGTCTTCTAGAGGATCACCAGCCAGAGAAGAGGTAGGGTATGGTATCTCCTTTGAGCAGAGGCTCATAAATTTTGATTTGGGGAAGGTTTCTCCTTTGATCCGAGGCTCATAAACATTGTAATTGGGAAGGTTTCCCAAAGAACTTTGAGATAACTTTTAGAGAAAATTTTTGTGGACATAAATTGTTGTGTCACTTTGTGGATGGTTTTGTGCATTGCTTTGATATTGCTTTGGGTATATTGCTTTACTATTTTGAAGTATAAAGGAAAAAGTAAAAAGCGGTCTTATACTGTTCACCCCCCCCTCTCAGTATAAGCTTGTGTTCTTCAGAAAGAGATGGGAAAATCTAATCTAGATGTGCTTTAAAATAAATGTTAAGATCTCCTTTAGTGATTTTAAAAAACTATGCAATTTACCCAGAGGATCTATGAAAGAGATGGAAAAATCTAATCTAGATGCTTGGCAAGAAAATATGAAATCTACACTAGTGATTTGAAAATAAATATGCAAGTTACCCAGAGAATTTGTGAAAGAGATTTAAAAATTCTAATCTAGATTTTTAGAAAATAAATTTGAAATCTATCCTATTGATTTGAAAAGAAATATGCAAGTTACCCAGAGTATTTTCAATGAGATTTGAAAATTTTAATCTAGACAATTAGAAAGAAAATCTAAAAAATTTGATCTAAATGTGATTTTGAAAGATATATGCAAGTTACCTAGAGGATTTGTGAAAGAGATTTGAAAATTCTAATCTAGATGCTTTGAAAGAAAATATGAAATCTACACTAGTGATTTGAAAAGAAATATGCAAGTTACCCAGAGGATTTGTGAAATACATTGCTAGATGCTTTGAAGGAAGATTTTAAATCTATACTAGTGCTTTGAAAAGGATTTGAAAAGCTAACCTAGGTATTTTAAAATAAATTTAAAACCCTAATTTATGTGTTCTTGAAAGGAATTGAAAAGTGAATTGATACCTTTGAAAGGGAATATTATTTGCAAAATAATAATGAAAAATTGTTGTTCTAAGAAGAATACCTACCTCCCAGGGTATTGGATGATCTTCCTTCTACAAAGGTTGATAGTTAGAGACTATTATAAAAATATTTGGTAGGTTTCACATAGTGGTGTGTGAACCTAACTGGGGATTCACACAATGGTGTGCAAACTAGGTTTAGAAGCCTGTAACTTCTGATCTGAAAGCTTGATATGTGTTTCAGGGATCTTATAGACTCTATTATAGGTTTACAGTACCTGAAACACCAAAAATAAATCCATATGATGAATTAGATAGTAAGAAGGCTAGTCTAAAACAATTTTGTGGGGGTCCCACCAGGTATGCCAGAATATAACACACAAAAATTAGAACATCAATTTCAAACTAAATAAAATTGCTAAATGCTCTTTATTATTGATTTTAAAAGGGGGTTACAAAATAGGATTTCATTTAAGAAATATTTCCCTCTCTTTTCAACATGAATGTAGATGCACTTTTTGGTGCTTTTCAGTGCCCTCAATGTAGGTGGGCTTCTTTGTATGTGTGACATTGGTTGGATGCTTGGAGATGTCTTTAATACTTATCTAAAATTGCAAATATGGATTAATGTGTTTGGGGACCTATCATGGATTATATACCATGTTCATATAGACAAAAATGATCGTAAACTGAAATAAAACATGCTACAAACATGAGGTAATGTTGTAAAAACTATAAACAAAATATACCTACCTAATCGATAGATATAGGGTTGCTTTAGACCAGGTTTGCATGGCAATGAGTGAACCTCTGCTCGGGTTCACACAACGATGTGTAAACCTTACTGTAGATGACTCTTGTTGTAAAATCTATGTTCATATGATTTATTGATGCAATTTTATGATGTTTGAAATATAAAATGATAGATAAGGTTCTAGAGTGATTTCAACAGAGTTTTTGTAAGTTAGCCAAAAGGATGAGAGAGAGTTTGATGGTGAAAATGGCCTCCTATTTATAAAGTGGGCCAAGGCTAGGGGGTGATGTTTCCTTTGTGAGGTGGCCTAAACTCTGGGTTATGTTCTACCATGGTGAGGTTAGGGTGATGAAGTGGCATGTGAATCATCCCTTCATGTGCCTTGAAGAAATATCCTAGATGCACACATGTGTGAGCAAGGGTTAGGGTTAACCCTGATTAGACAAACCCTAGGTTAGTTGGAGGTTAGGTTAGGTATATTTTGGAAATATCCTAACTGAATAGTGGGTGCACACATGTTGGAGGATATAATTAAGGCTAATCTTTATTTAATCCTAAATAACCATGTTTAGGCAATAAATTACACTTAAGTGAAAAAGTGACTTTGAAAATAGAATTAGAATTACCATGATTAGGGTTTTTGAAGGAAATGGTCACATGGGGATCCTAATTAGGTGTAGGATAGGGCTTAGATGGCCTAAAGAGGATTTTAGATGGCCCTTTAATGAATAGGAGGTGTTTTGGGAATGATTAGTGTAGTTTTGTAGGTTTTACGACTACGATTGCCTACGCATGCCTACAGGTGTCTACACATATCTATAGGTGACTACACATGCCTGCAGGTGCCTATGCATGCCTACAAGAGACTATTTCTGACTACAAGTGATTATGTGTGACTTTAAGATTTTACAAATCCAACTTTAAAAGCATAAAGTGCAACTATCAACACATTTTAATAAATTAAATTAGGATTATGCATTTTATAGCCATACATAATTACATAAATCAACAAGGAAAATTCCTATCAAGATGGGCCATTACATACTCCTCCTAGGACTAAATTCAATCCCTTGTATTTTTTGAAATCAATAATATATATTTTATTCAAACAAGAATAGGAATCGCTTCCTCATTTTCTCAACATATTCCCAAGTTTCACAATTTTTAGAATAATGGTCCTACTAGACCTTACATTTATCTAGGGTTCATTTTCTCAATATCTTAAAACAAAACCTTAGAATCCTTACCGGTCACACCTCAATGGTTGAGGGATCTACCATATACAATTTTTACACATTCCAAACATGAGAATGATCAACAACATACTTCCTAACCATGGATATGTGGAAATTATCATGGATATTTGATAGGTTGGTTAGTAAGGTATGCCTATAGGCTACTAGACTAATATTAACATTGATCTTAAATGACTCAACAAAATGAGGATCCAACTTAGTTTATTTGATGACACTTTTTATGCGTCTTATCCTCAAGAAGACTTTATCTCCCATAGAGAATTATCTTGGTGATCTTTTCATATTAGTATAATTTTTTTTGTGAAAGACTACTTCATTAAGCCTAAATCAAATTACCCTAAGCTGATCCACCTATCTGATAGTGTCTGGTCTAATAACCACTCGATCTTTTGTATTATCCCAAGATAGAGGTGTCTTCCCATTTAGAGTTTTTATTCATGCAATACATGTGAAACATGTATTTAAAATATTGGTTAACCCTCTCTATTTTCCCATCTATTTTTATATGGCAAGTAAAATTTATATTCAATTTAGTGCCCAATGCATTATGAAGACCCTACCAAAATTCTAACATAGATATAGAACCTCTATCTAATATGATCATCTCAATAAAACCATGTAATGTGATTATTTTCTTGGAAAACTTATTTGCCACAACCAATGCATCAACCATGATGTTCCTTGATATAAAATGTGAAACTTTAGTCAACTTGTCAACTTGTTGGTCCAAAATTTTCCTATGGTTGATTATTGCACCCAAGACTTGGGAAACATTGAATGACTGGGCAAGCTAAAAAGCTTAACCAGGTTAATCTCCAAAGAAGTTTGGCTCCTTTGAGGTTCTAACTAGCTAAAACTATGATGGTGTGAGAAAATATTGTTGAAAGAGAGTAAATATAAATAATAATAGAACTTGTAATGGTGCAAATTAGACAACAATGAGAAATATATAAATATCATGAAATGAGGTAGCTGTTAAAACCTCCTAATAGACCAACCGATTTTATCATATATAGATAAAATTTAATTAATATTTAGTTTCATAGACGATCAATTCAAGAACCAAAGAAAAAACATGCACAAGAATCCAGAAAGTAGAATTAATGCCATGCACATTCATCTAGCTAAATAGAAATATTCATCCATTCATATGTACATTTTGTGCAATATGTTTAACTAGAGGTGAAACAAAGTTTTCTATTGCATTGCTCCTTCCAAAATTATTTATACATGCAACTTGTAAATGCCTAAGAACCAACCCCTAAAACAAGAGGCCATCACTCTTATTTATAACACCTCTATGGTTCAATATTAAAAGTACAAATATAGTTTAATTTGAAGTTATTATAATAGAATTCTAGGTGGCTAGATTGGTACAAACATCATGTAGCATTTAAGACCCTAAAAAGGATGTGGTGTACGATTCCTATATGTAGATTGAATACTTCACGCATGCAGGGAAGGTAGTGGAATTGAACTTGAATCTGATTCATTCTTTGTTCTTGAAAATATCCTCTCTCATATATCTATAACGGACACTCTTAGAATTAATTTCCTCTACAAAATTTGCCTTTTATAACTATCACAACACCACCATAAAAACATATCGGGATGCCACGGTTTACCTTGTGCCCTTAGAACTTTCCATCATTAGCAAAGATGATACAAAAACCTATCACGATATCATGATGATTCTTGATATTTTAGACTCCCTAGAATTATAAATTGTGACACAACCACATGTGATGTTGCATCTCTCTTTTGTTGACTTAATAAAACCTTAGTTATCACAACACAACAAGCCACAAAGTCACTCCTCTTTGTTTCACTTTGGCCTTTACATATCTCGTATTTATGAAATAGAAACAAGTCATGATGTAGTGATATCTTCTATACCTTAGTTATATTTACTTTTATGATATTGATAAGGATGCACAATGTGATATCATGATAATATTTAACCCTTCCATTCTATGAGCAATTGTGATAGCAACACATCGATGAGTTGTGATGTATCACCCTTGTCTCTACATAAATCCTCAAAAAAATTTACGACTATGGTGCAATGATAAGTCATGATGTTGTGATGTCATGAACCCTAGATCTGCAATAAAATTAGACTCTTTAGCTTGGTTCTTCTAACTTATTTGCAACTCTCAACTATCTACTTCACACCTTACACATATACAACTTCCACATTGACACTTGTGAGTTTATTACATTGCATGAAGTAACTAGATAACTTTCCCCTAAAGTAATCTAATGTCCTAAGTATGTAACTAGGAAGGTACATTTACATGACGTAAATGATGTAATATAATCTATTTCTAACACCCCCTGTATTACATTATTTGGGTATTGAAGACTTTACTCTTAAATGTGGATATTATTATTCATATTAAACTTTGTACTCTTCCTCTACATTATTTGTAATCTATTCAAGAAAATAGTTAGTGTCTCTATAATGTGTTACATTTGCTGATAGATATTTCACCTCATAGTCCTCTATAGGTTTTTCTAGTTCTTCAATTTCTTCTATCCTCTAAACTAGGTTTCCTTTCTAATTTCTCTTCTAATATTCTAGTTGAGGATAATTTGTTGGTCATTGAGATTGTTGTTTATGAGGATTCCTTTGATATTATTGTGGTTGAAATTGATTCTCATTGTTCATCTGATTTTCTTGGTTCTGGTTTTTGGTATTGTATCTGCAATAGTTGGTACTATGACCTATTTTTCTGCATATATGAAAATAAAATGTTTTTCATCCTCTGGTTGATGAAGCAATATTTCCCTATGGATTATCTTTTGATGCCAATGCAATGTTAGTCATCTCATATTTTACAATATTTTCCACTTAATATTCTCGAAGTATCTTTACTTAAGACTTGTAAAGATGTTACCAAATTATTATAGCTATTTGGAAGTTCTCTCATGGTTACTTGAGTAAGAATTTCATTTTTAGGTTCTTGTCCAAGGATTAGTAGTTTCCATTTAATATCTGCTACCTTTCTTAGAAATAATTCTATGCCTTTCCCACTTCTAATTTTCAAGGAATGTAGTTGTGTTTGAAGATGAAGAATGATGGCTTTATTATTTCCTTCATATATTTTCTCTAATATTGTACAATTTTTAGTGAATATTTTTGCTGAGCTAAAATAAGGTTGTATTTCATTAGTGATAGCAAAGGTTATTATAATTAGAGCTTTTGAATAATTTTATTCAAACTTTAGGATCTCAGTATCATCTAGGGTAGGAAACTGTGTTTTCCTTTTGACAATATCCCAAAGTTTTTCATATACCAAGATTGCTTTCACTTTATTATTCTAGGAGAAATAATTAGGACCCTTGAGTAGTTGAGATTATGCTAGGAAGAATTTTTTTGATGCCATTTAAATTCCCTAATATAAATCCTTATATTTTTTGGACTTCCTTATGTCTCCCTAGTTAATGGCATTTTAGATTTTGTAGAAAGTTTATATCTTCCCAATAAATTTATAACTTGATAAAATTTGGTAGATTCTATTATTATAAAGTTTTATAGAATTTCTTATGACTCCCTAGTATGTTTTGGATAAGATATAAGATGAATATAGTGCTTTTGTAAATTACAATTCAATTTTTGGTTGATTCTGTAAAGTTTTTTTAAATCCAAAAATCAACTTCTATTAAACCTTATTGCTCCTATTGAACTAAGCACTTGTACCAAATTTGAATAGATTTAATGTTGGATCTCTTTTGTCCCTTTTTGTGAAATTTTGAGACAAGTAAACTGCTAAATTTCCAACCTTTAAAATACTTTGGTAAACCCATTTTAATATTACTTTAGGATTTAATTTTAGTGTATCTAATTTCCAATAAATTAATTTGATGTAGTAACGCTTATAACTCCCAAATTTTGAAAAATTAGACCACAATAATATTTGCAAATATTTTAAAATTGATTCCCAGTAGAAACCCTTATTACTCCTAAGTTTAATATTGCAAATATTATATTTATTTGATAAATTATTTCCTTTGAGGTATGGATTTCAATATGGTTAAATTCTTCTAAGTTTAACCTTGATTTATCAACCTTATAACTTCCAAAAAATGAAAGCACATTTAAAATGGGAATAAATGTTACCTTGCATTATACAATGATTACAATAATTGGTGCTAATTTCAAGTGTACAAGGGATACAATATTAATGTCTTTGCTTAGGCTATTCCCTTCAGTAGAATTCTTAGAACGCTCATTGTATTTAATGCTCCAAATATGGTGCCTTTAATATTTGCCTTTGACCTCCCTTGACCAGAGCATTAAAGGATCTTTCCTTGATTCCATGCTACAAATTCAGCCCTATGTGCATAAACTACAGAGTGTTTACTGAGGATGAGTAAATGCTTTTGAATGCTTAAAATTTCTTGATATTTGGTGCCCTTTAAATGGAATGGAATATTTATTTAAGTTCCAAGTGGCACATCCATTTTATTCTTGAGCACTTGAGGAATAAAATATACTAGATGAAAATTGTAGCCTCTTGTAAGTAATGCCTGGGAGTTACATTCTTTAGGTGGGTAGTTGTTCTCTTTGTAGACAAGTGTCTCATATGTTCTGATATTAATAATATTTCTTTGACCAAGATGAGCACTCATGGATTGAATATTAGGTTTTTATTCCAAGTGACAAGTTTCACTTCCTCCTTGTGCATGGGCCTTTGCTCCTTCAATGCAACCCTTCACTGTCCTTATTAGCAAAGCTTGGTATTTTCATTTTATTTGTTGTATAAGATTTTTATGGTGCCTTTAATGAGAAGCAATGCTATGGTGGAGCTTTGGTGGAGCCTTGGTGGAGCTCCAATAATGGTATGGACTGCTCCTATGCACGTCTTACTTTGCTTGCTTTTCTTCAATATGTTATGCTCCTTTTGTAGACCTGAATATAATGCTTCTCTCTTCTTTCCTTTTGTGCCTTCATTTATTGTAGGTTCGACTATCCAATAATTAAGGAATATAACCCTTATATGGTTCTCTTTTACCTTGCTTTAAGTGTGCAAGTATTCGGTTGTCGTTGGCTGGTTTACACTGCAGATATTGTACCTTTGAGGTACCTTTAAATCTATCCTTTTTCCTATATAAAATAGATTAGGATAGATCAATATAATTTAACAAATTTATTTATAAAATAACCTTTATTGCACCCTCTTTTGCACTACTTTTTTTAGGTCTGAATTTCTGGTTTTGTGGCAGAATTTTTGAATGCAATGTAGGGGTTTTGAGGTTGTCTCTTTTATTAGACACCTTACCTTTTTTGCTTGGATACTTTGATGATAAATCTAAGCTTAAATAGAAGTAGATAGAATCTTACAATTTTCTGCACTTTTATCCTTGCAACTAACCTTGTAATGCTTTGGATTTGATACTCACCAAGTCTCAATATTTGAAGCTTCTTTTTCTGATTTTGGTTAGTTGTATTATTCTCCAAGTTTTGGAGGATTCTAACCTTTTTTGGTGGCTTCACTTGGCCACTATGCAAGGTTATGCATAAGGGGTTGGACTCGAAATGTACATATAAAAAAATGGTGAATCCTAATCGAAATCAAGGTAAATCATGGAGAATCCTAAGTAAATAATATCAATCATATTCAAACCAAAATTTGGGGCATTTGAATCCCTAAAAAGTAAGGTAATATTTGGGGTAAATTTTGACCTATTCAATTACCTTATAACTTCATAAAAATACCACCATTACATTAGGCTCGAAAACATATTTCCAATGAGTACAAATATGCCTATATTTGGATATATATTGTGGTGAATTGACCCTAAGAAACAATTGATATTGAATATTTTAGGCGAATGGGTCGACATTGAAGGTCCTCATATTCATCAATTTTCAAGTTTGAAAATTCTAATATTTTCCCAAATTATGAATATTCACCACTGTGCATAACCTTGCCACTATGTGTTGCAGATTTTTGTGCACTATTAGTGTCTTTCGACACTTTGTCAAATTTTGATTTTGTGCCTTTCTCAAGAACACAAACAATAATATTTTTTAGAGCAATAGAATAGTGCAAATGAATCTAATAATATTTCACTTTTAATGCACTAAAATTTTCATCTTATCACTCCAAAAAACTCTTAAAATAATGTACTTAATCAATTTACTACAACTAATGAAGAATAATTTGAAATGAACCTTCAATAATTGTTCTAAAATTTTACTACAATTAATATTGTAGGACTTAGTCTTCTTTTTATTTTTCCAAAGTAGATATTTGGTAGTTGATATATAGTTGTAATTTTGTAATCTAATCAACTCCAAAGCTAATGTGGAAATGAACCTTAAAAAGGAACTTTTATATTTTGCACTTTTGAAGACTATAATTAAATTTTCCTCTTTTGCAACTCTAATCCAAATTAAGGTGCTTTAACAAATCTGATAAGTAACCCAATTAATGAATCTATTTGCACCAATAGTTGCTTACATTTTTATGAAAGCCTTTGTAGAGGATGCATATCTTGATGTCTAAGATGACCAAGATGATACCTTGAGTAAGATCTTGCAACTCGTTGTAGTCTATCCTAAATAGCTCCTTCTTCACCAAAAGATGGTCTCAAACTTTCTTTCATGGGCCTAGGATTTGGTGGCTTTTCTCTTCTTGTAGTCTCCTCATTTTTTGTATATTTTTAGAATTATTTATCTCGAAAAATAATGTCATATTGTTGTGAGATGTAATCTTCAAATCTCTTGGATTTGGCAATATTCTCCTATCTTCAAGTCTTCTTGTCAAATTTTGACTTCAAGCAAGATCTTCTTCTCAAGACATAGAATGTATTAAGGTCTTATGATATTTGGAACTCCTTGAAAAATTATTCTTCTTATTTTGGGCTTGTTTTCAGATGGTGATAATTATCCCAAGTCTTCTCAAGATTCTTAATATCTTGAGGTCTTCTGATATTTGACACTCCTTACAAAATTCTTCTTCTTAAATGAGTTCTCATTTGATAATTTCTTAAATAAGGCTCTCCAACCCTTTTATTGGATACTTTTTGAGACCTCCCTAATGTATTTAATATTGTAGCTTCTTCTGGTCCTCCTTGAGAACTTATATTCAACCTTCTACTCCTAGAAGTTTTTGTGGTGATATTTTCATTTGGATCTCTAATTTTGCTACTTCTGGATTTGAGCAGGACTCTTCTAGTCCTTCTTCTTCCAATACTAGAATTTATTTAATGAGATCTTCTCCTGATCTCTTTAACTTAAATTTTTCTTTAGGCTCTATATTGACTCCAAAGAAGATACTCTTCCTAACTTTCTTGTAGGAAGTTTCCCAACTCATTGAATCTCCTTTCCCTACAATAAAGTATTAGTACTAAAATCTTAACCTGCTTCTAAATTAGATACTCTCTTCTGAAATATTCTTCAATATCAAGGCTTATATGGTCTTTTTTTAGTATCAAGGCTTATGTGGCCTTTTATTTAGTATCAAGGCTTCTATGATATTTTTTTGGATCAAGTCTTCTATGGCCTTTTCTTTTGGAACAAGGTTTTTGTGGATTTTTCTTCTGGATCAAGGCTCCTATGGCCTTTTCTTATAGACCAAGGATTCTATGGCCTTTTATTCTAGATCAAGGCTACTATGACATTCTCTTATTCTATGAAATTCTCAATCTAGAAATGGATATCTCTAGTCTCCTAACTTCACCATGAACCTTCTTTAGAAGTCTTATTCTATAGTATTATTTTATTTCACATGAAACTAATATCTACACTATAAATACATGTTGAACTTCGGTAAATAAAGTTGAAGTATCCTAGTTTTCTATTGTAGGAGGTGTACCAATCATCTGAGAATTAATTTTTTGCAACAAAAGAAATTTTAGGCAATAGTTAACAAATTTTAGATATCCTAAATGATCTTCACTAGATGATTTGTCAATCAAGTGGATTGAATGATGAGTCTTAGTCTTTACAATATTTTCCTACAACTCTATTGAAAGACTCTAGCCAAATGTAATCTTAGGAAGTAAGATTTATTTCAGTCCTCTCTTGCGGCTCTCCCTAATTCTACCACATAGACTCTTTTGAGAGTTTTTTATAGTGGTTGGTCCAGCAATGTGTCAGATTGAAAAAGACTTAATCTCAATGATAATGGTGGTTTTCCTATTTATCTAGTACGGCTAGATATATCATGGCTCCAATACCACTATTAGATTTTAATATTGTAGAGCAAACCAACAATAGTCTCATTGAATCAATTGCTTAAATAATACAATATATGCCTTATAATAGTCTAATGAATACATAACTAACAAGGCATGAAATAGGATGCCTTAGAATAGTCCGATGAAGACGAAACTAACAAGGCATGAAATAGGATGCCTTAGAATAGTCCGGTGAAGACAGAACCTCCTAGGCGAGAAATAGCCATTGTTATAACAACGTAACAATAGCCTAATAATGAAATAAACAAATATAGCTATGCTAACATCCCCCCTTATTACATTATTTGGGTAATAAGATAACTACTAGCTATACTAACATCCCCCCTGATTACATCATTTTGCAATACATAGAGAGTTGCGAAACAATTCAAATTTGACACGTGCAAGTGCCTTAGTGAAAATATCTGCAACTTGAGCATCGGTGGAGATGTACTGAAGCTGAATTCGGTGCCTTGGAACTTCGTCTCGAATGAAGTGACATTGTGTGTCAATGTGCTTGGTTTTCTCATGATGCACTGGATTCTTAACAAGGTTCAAAACACCCTGGTTGTCGCAAAACAAGTGTATTGGAGATTTTGATGGATGACCCATACTTGTCAAAATGCGATGCAACCATATCACTTCGCACACAACTTCACGTGCGGCGCGATACTCTGCCTCTATAGATGAGATAGCAACCACCTATTGCTTCTTGTTGTGCCAAGAGACAGGACCGGATCCAAGATGAAATATATATCCTGAAGTTGACTTACGATCATCATATGACCCGACATAGTCAAAGTCCATGTATCCTTGCAAGAAGAATTTGTCATTCCTCTTGTATTCTAGGCCATATTCCATTGTGCCACGGACATAGTGAAGAACACGTTTTTCTACTTTCCAATGAGTGGTCTTAGGCTCCTGCATGAACCTCGAAAGATAGTTGATAGCAAACATGATATCTGGCCTAGTATTTGTCAGATATATGAGACTCCCAATCAGTTGTCGATAGAGAGTACCATCTACCTGAGGTGAATCATCATATCACGATAATTGAAGCCCTGATTCCATCGGTGTTGCCATTGGCTTGCAATCAGTCATGCGATATTTTTCTAACAGTGTCTTGGCATATTTTTTCTGAGACACTTTGATGTAGTGCTCCTTCTGGCTCACTTCCAGACCAAGACAATAATGGAGAAGTCCGAGATCTGTCATCTCAAAATATTTACACAAGTCTCTTTTGACAGTAGAGATCATAGTTTTTGAACTCCCTGTAATGAGCAGATCATCAACATAGAGTACAAGCAACACTATCTCAGAACCTTGTTTCTTGAAATAGAGGTTTGCATCTGATGGACATCTCTTAAATCCATGTTGTAGGAGGTGATTATCCATTTTTATATACCAAGCTCGAGGAGCTTGTTTTAAACCATATAAGGATTTGACCAACTTGCACACTTTTTGTTCTTGGCCTTCCACTTCAAATCCTTCAGGTTGAGTCATGTAGACTTCCTCTTGGAGATCACCATTCAGAAAAGCACTCTTGACATCCATCTGGTGAAATTTCCACCCATACTATGCTGCCATAGCACAAAGAACTCGAATAGTGGTCATCCGAGCAGTAGGTGCAAAATTTTCCTCGTAGTCAATGCCTTCCTTTTGTGCATAGCCCTTTGCAACAAGATGGGCCTTATGCTTATCTATTGTCCCATATACCTTGTACTTGAATTTGTACACCCATTTGCAGCCTATGGGCTTCTTTCCATATGGCAGATTGACAAGCTCCCAAGTTTTGTTTTTCATCAGAGACTTATACTCAGCATCCATAGCAGCCTTCCATTGTGGCTCACTAAGGGCATCTTGTACAGAAGTAGGTTCATGTTCATTCATTGAAGACATAAACACCCTATCATCATCTATATCCATATCCTCTGTTTCTCTCTTTGGATCTACAGAAATTTCCTCAAAAGATTGACAAAGATCATCAACCTCAGTAGTCTCTATTGTTGCTCTCTCCTATCGAGCCATGCTACGAGTACGAGGTCTATCCAAAGTCAAATCTGGTGGAGTGGATAACTTGGAGTCTCTGATTGTACTTGTATACCATTTTGGATTCTTCTTCTATGGTGGTGAAGAAGATGAAGAAGTAGATGAACCTCCAGTCTTTGATGACGAAGGGGACTTCTCAACTTTAGTTTCCACAAGATCTAGGTATACATCAGATGTGCTTTGTGATGTGAAAGCTTCATCAAAAACAACATCTCTACTGACATGAATCTTCTTGGTCAAAGGATCAATCAAATGATAACCCTTAGAGTGCTCATCATAGCCAAGAAGAATACACTTCAATGTCTTCTCATCTAGCTTCTTCCTTTTCTCTTTCGGTATGTGCATGAAGGCATTACAACCAAAAATGCGTAGATGAGATATGGAGGGTTTTCGACCACTCCAAGCTTCCTATGGAGTCATTCCTTGTAGGGCCTTTGTGGGTGCCCTATTCAATAGATATACTGCTATGGTGATAGCTTCTGCCCAATATTGTTGCTCAAGACTAGCTCCTGTGAGCATGCAACGAACCATTTCCATGATGGAATGGTTCCTCCTTTCAACAACTCCATTTTTCTGAGGAGTATAAGCAGTAGTTAACTATCTCGTGATCCCATGTGCAGTCAAGAATGCAAAAAATTCTTTAGAGGTAAACTCCCCCCTCGATCTGAGTGGAGGGTCTTTATAGAAGTCCCTGACTCCTTCTCAACAGATTTCTTGAATTGTTGGAAGAAACCAAATGCTTCAGATTTCAGATTAAGAAAGAACACCCACATATTTCATGAGTAATCATCCACAAACAACTGAAAATACCTCTTCCCCCCACAACTGATGGGTGTGAAAGGACCGCACAGATCGGTGTGAATCAACTCCAGAGGTTTCTTTGCTCTTGTAGAGCTTTTCTCAAAAGGTACTCTATGCTGCTTTCCTGCCAAGCAGTCAGAGCACACTGGCAATGTGGCAGAAAGGGAAGGAAGACCCTTTACCATCTCATACTTACTGAGCTCAAGTAAGTAGCCAGAACTAAGATGCCCATATCTCTTGTGCCATAGGGAAGTTGCCTCCTTTGTAGAGACTGTCATGGCTACATGTGGAGTAGAGATAGCATCTAAGGCAAATAAGCCATGCTTATATGAAGCGGTTGCAATGTTCTTACCTCTCTTGGTAATAGAACAACACTTCTTGCCTCCCTCAACACTAAAGTTCACAACCATATCTTTGTCCAGAATTTGTGTGACTGACAACAAATTGTTCGCCAATCCCGGAACATAGAGGAATTTTTCAATTTGACACTTGCCATCAGGAAGAGTGACTGAAATTGTACCTTCTCCCTGAACCTTGTAGGTTTTATCATCAACAATAGTGACAGGTTTGCCCTCTTTGGCCTCAAAGGACTCAAACCACGATTTGTCGCCAGTCATGTGCTTACTAGCGCCAGAATCGACATACCAAATAGGATCCTTCTGCTTGGAAACTGTGGTAGTCATAAGCACCTTGTGTGCCCTCTCAGAATCCGAGTCAGATTCTTCGACAACAACATTCACTTTGGGTTGCTTATTCTTGTTTTGTGGTTTGTTCTGGCCTTTCTATTTAGGTTGTTTATTCTTATGCCAACATCTGTTTGTATCATGATTGTCTTTGTCACAGATCTTGCAATATCTTTTTGTTTGTTGAGGTTGTTTCCCTTTTGAATCTTTGTTAGAATTTCCTCCTTTCTAAAAATTACCCTTCTTCTTAGGACCCTTCCTGTTGGAATAGAGGGTTGTGTTAGAAGAATCATCTCTCTGAAGTTGGCGTGCCTCCTCTTCTTGAAGCATATTGACCAACTCAACAAAGGTAACTTTCCGTTGTGACACCTGAAGGGAAGTGATCAACACCCTATAAGAATCAGGTAAAGCTCTCAATACTATTGAAGTAAGGAGCTTGTCATCAATAGGTTCTCCCAAAGAATTCAATTTTACTTTCAACTCAGACACTCTACAAAGAAAGTGTTCAACTGTCTCTCCTTGCTTCATGCTTAGACTGTGTAATTGAGATTGAAGAAAAAGAATAGTGGAGTCATTCTTTCCCTCATATATAGTTTTAAGGGCATCCCATGCCTCTTTACTATGTGCACAGTCAGCAATGTGGGGTTGAACTTCATCTAAAACAGCAAGCAAGATGAGCACTTTTGCCTTGTTGTCTTTCTTGTCAAAGTCTATCTGAGTAGCATATGGAGCTGTGGCTGTTGTTGATCCAGTAGTAGGTGAAGGTCTTGTTGTTGCTCCAGAAACAACATCCCATAAGTCATCCATGACTAGGATTGCCTTCATCTTGTTTTTCCATGGTGTGTAGTTAGGACCTTTCAACAACTGATGAGCATCAGTCATTAATTTTGCAGACATAGTGAAGGTTCCTTATATCACCAAATGGTCCCCCTTTCTTTATACCTTAATGCTAGGTCGTTATACCATACAAAATACCCGCCCTTACGTGAGGGAGACTATAGGTATTTTGAAAAATCAGAAAAATTACCCGCCCTTACGTGAGGGAGACTATAGGTAATTTCAATGATTATACGATACGTGGTACTTAGGCGGTACTGAAAGGGAATCGTCTCATTGATGGCACCTACCATAGAAAGTCGTCAATCCTCATGCGTGGGGCGTAACTTCCCCTAAACACTTTGGATGTCAGAACTTTCGTCAGGATTTACGCCTAAACACAAGAACGATTAGGGTAGTGGAATGGAGTAAAAAAATAGCAAAATGGCAAACTTATATCTCCCCGACGATTGATAGAGAACAAGCTCAGACATCATTTTGGTAGCTATATTAGGCGGTGGATACAGTAGCACAATCACGACAACATTACCTATAAGTGTTGGCCAGAGGTATCACAAATACCGAACGCTACAGTGCAATAAATTGCACGGATGGGTTCAATTATTTTTGGAACTTAGGAGTTTTTGCTTTAGAAATATTGCAGAAAGGAAAATGCAACATACATCACATAAAGCATCCAAAAATGAACCTAAGGTGTCGGTTACCACCGAGAATGCACCTTTTACAAATTTTGCCAATTTTGTTTGAAAAGCTTGAAAAATTCTTTCACTCTCCCCCCTGAATTTTGCAGTTTTGAAAAAAAATGGCCCCCCTTTAAGTTTTTGAAAAAAATATTTTTCTAAAGTCTTTTTTTAAAATTTCTTTATAAAATTTAATTAATTAAAAAATATTACTTTATCATAAAAAATTATTAAAAAAATAATTTTATTATGAACAAAGTAATTAGATTTAATGTTAATTAAACTAAAAATAAAGAAAATTTAAAAAGAACTTAAAAAAAAATTAACAAAACTTAATAAAAAATTATATACCTTAGAAAAAGGTACGTAGGGGAGGGGGGGTCGGCGGGAATGGATCCCGCGACCTCTTGCTCTTCGTACGCCCTAGCGTCGGGGCCACCTGCCAACCGAGCTAGGCACCTCGGCATGAACTAGGGGACACCTTCCCCTAGTTGAAGGGCCCGCGGGGCGGCGACTTCCAAAGCGCCGCTCCGTCGTGGCTCTCCCTCCGGTGGCACATGGGCGGCAGCAACACATTTGCATCATCTACAGTGTAAAAAATTTTGCAACAGATCCACGAGCAACCAAAAACTCAGATCCTCCACCTCGATAAACGCAGCACCCATGACCTCAGCTCCAAAACAAGTCCAAATACCCTACAAAACTCTGCTACCACCTGCACATTCCCTGAAACCAGAGAAAAAACCCGTAGACTGTGACGCCCTGGGAGTTGTGAAACTGATCACCAGAAAGAAATGGGGGATCAAATTGAAAAACTAATCCGGCAGATCTGCTCGGATTGAAAAATTGAATCCACTTATGGCATTAAAAATCAATTTCATCATGCGTGCAGGTTAGGAAAAATAGCAGAATGCATGCAGGGTTGACGCCAGTTGACAGAGGGAGACGGGTTGGTTTGAAAAATTAAAATCCAATTGTCCCACATGCGTGGGATCACCGCCGGGGAGTGGTTTAAGAGGTCGAACCCTCCCAATGGAGGGTGTCTCCTCTCGGGGAGACACTGCCCAAGCGGGCAGCGGGTCTTCTCCCCGCGTGGGGCCGCCTTGGTGGCTACCACCATGGGGAGATCTACCTATGCACCTCCATTTCCCCTTCACACTTTCGAGCCTTTGTTGCCCCTTCACACTTTCGAGCCTCCGTTGCATTGTCTGACCCAAAAATTTTAGGGTCGTCCGGTCTTCGTTGAGTCGTCGACCTATCCGGCCTCCATTGATTCATTGGCCTATCTAGCCTAGTCACGTCAGATCAGTTTGATCGAGAGTCGTGTTGCATCATATCAGTCTGTTCGAGAGTCATTTTGCTTAGGGCATCCACCATCACATTGCCAAAATTCTCTTGTGGGTTTCAGTGCCCACCAACTCTGCCTCAAGAAACATGTCCAGGTCCAGGAAATTATGACCTCAAAAATCAAGCCTTCAATAGAAGCTCTGATACCATGTAGAGCAAACCAACTAAAGTCTCATTGAATCAATTGCATAAATAATACAATAGATGCCTTAGAATAGTTTGGTGAATATGGAACCTCCTAGGCGAGGAATAGCCATTGTTATAACAACGTAACAATAGCCTAATAATGAAATAAACAAATATAGCTATGCTAATAGATATGGTATGCAATGGGAGATAGCAATCACAAGATGTAAAATAATATGAAAGAAAGTAAATCTATGATATGACTAAAATATTTTATAAATAGAAATGATGAAAATGAATATAATATAGTTATGGAGGAAATGGACACTCCATGAACAAAGCTACTGGACTATATTGCACCCATCATAAATATATGGTGATCTACACAACACTATGGTAGCCTTTGTTGATAGATTCAAAACTCAAAATTGTAAGACTATATAGGTTTCAACAACTAGATAATGAGGTGTTGCCCTTCAGGTGTAGATTTTTCCACAAATATGCATATTTGGCCTAATCCTACCCAAACAATATGTACACAAAAATAGAGGCTCCTCTAGGAATGTCAAATCTTCCTAAGGAGGGTAAATCAACAATCAATAAAGAAATAGATAAAATTTCTTAGGATAGAGAAGTACAAGGAGATGGTTTTGAACAACCCAAAATAAGGATAAGAAAAAAAAATGGTAAAGATAAAACCTAGCTCAAACTCTTAAATAGGTGTGAGATCTTCAAAACACTAGTGGACTATGAAGAATAACACTTAATGGAAGTAGTGAATGGGAATAATAAAAATAATAACAACCATGTTCAAGCCCCTCTTTCAGCTTTTTCTATCCTAGAGCAAGTATTAGAGTGAAATGAGTTACCATAATCAGAGATTGTAAAGGCATTGGCAATGCATAACCAATAGCAGTTGATAATAAAATATGTCAACATGGGTATGCCAAAAAAGAATAGATAAATACAACTCTAGGGATAAACCAAGTGGATAAGAGATCAAATAATATCATCTCTCAAGGAGTGGATAGAAAATCAAATAAGAAATTGACATCAGTTTAAGGAGATAAATTAATCATTGGGGGATTTGTGAGGCCAATAGAATTTTACTGGTCTCAATTTAACCAATTATTATACAATCATGGAATATTATGGATTTAAATAGAAGAACTCAACAATTTGTTTTTTAAAGACTTTTAGAAAAAATTAAAATAGATTTTTTGCTTATCCATAAGACAAAAATGTTGATGGATCTTATGTGTAAATTAATAAATAGAATTTGGAGGGGTACTAGTCATATGGAAGTGGCTTCCCAAGGGGCATCATAGGGGATAGTTACCTTTTGGAACTCCCTTAAATGGACAACAATAGAATATATAGCTTGGAGGGGTGTATTCACATAATTTTAGAAACAATGTGATAACTAAGTAGGTTTTAAACATAAATTTTTACAGGGCTCAATACCTTGACGGTCAGATTCACCAATGGAAAGTAGTACATAATATGAGAGACTCGAGGGAGGAGTTAGACTAGATTTTTTTGGGGGATTTTAATTATAGATTATAATACAAATATCAATAAGGGGGAAGCCCAATTTTGGATACAAGGGATTGGATTATGATTACCCAGGTCTATGCATTACACTTGGTGGATATTAAATGTCTTGTAAGTAGTTATACTTGGACTAATAAGAGGAGGGAGCCACATAGTAGGAAGGTGAAGTTAGACCATTTTTTAGTTTCATAGGAGGTATTTATGAAATGTAATATAAAATTTAAACTTTTTGAGGGTCTAGTTTTCAATCACCTTTCCATTATTTTAGAAGTGGGGATCAAGACAAATCAACATCACAAACCATTCAAATTTGAAACATTTTTGTTGAAAAAATAGAAGCTTTAAAAGAAAATTCCATAGTGGTGGGAAGAGGGATGCCTCACATATGGGACAACAATGTTTAGACTCTACAAGGAGATTCATTATGTTAAGGATCAACTAAAACAATGGATATGAGCTAACACAATGGACTTATAGGTCTAAAGAGCTCCATTGGTGGCTATATGGGATGAGATGCAAAAACACTTTAGAGAAGGAAAAATTACAAAGCAACTCAAATAAGAGGATAATGCATTGCATAAAGAAATTGAGGACATTGAAACCCAAGAGGATATCTACTAGAAACAAATAGAAAGAACCAAATGGTTATTGGAAGGTGTTAGAAACACCAAAAAATTTTCATTGGATTGCTTGTGCTAGGAGACAAATGAACAAGTTTGAACCTATTCAATATGAGAATGGGAACTCCTTTGATAAAATCCTAAGTATGCATTTTTATTCAATGGAATATTTTGCTAATTTTTTAAGGAACGTATGGTGCAAGATGAATATGCTAAAAAAATTCTTATTGGCATACCCTCTATTATCTCTAAAGAATAAAATTAAGCCCTACTTAAACCCATTGATAAAGAGAAATTGAAGAAAGTAGTCTTTGGAATGAGTATGGTAAAAACACTAGGTTTGAATGGCTTTCTAATTATGTTTTTCAAACCTTTGGGACAACTTGGAGGAAGATGGAATGGTTTTTATAGAGGATTCAAGAGGTAGTAAAAGAATGCTTAAAGCAATAAATCATACATTAATTGCATTAATTTCAAAAAGGGAGGAGGGGGTGCATATTTCAGACCTATTACCTTATGCAATGTCATATATAAAATAATCACAAAGGTAATGGTTGAGTGGATAAAATCTATCCTACATAGCATTATCTTCTTAGAGTAAGGGGGTTTTATAGGGGTAGACATATATTGGATGGTGTGGTTCTAGCTCAAGAGGCCATCCACTCTATGCAAAAATCTGGCAATAGAAGAATGTTCATAAAACTAGATATGTCAAAGGCTTATGATAGGATAGAGTGGATATTATTGTCAAGGATGATGACATCCTTTTGTTTCTCTCAATATTGGATATAATAGGTCATGAGATGTGTTTTTACTCTAATTTACTTAGTTTTAATCAAAGGCATTCCCTCACAACCGTTTGAAGCCACTCGAGGCCTTTGTCAAAGAGATACTTGTTCACCTTATATTTTAATTATATTGCCTAAAGTATTGGGTATACTCATATTGAGGAGAAGACAATAGGGTTTTCTACAATGTATCAAGGTGGGTGAGGGGGTTTTGACTCACCTATAGTTTATGGATAACACAATATTTGTGGGAGTGACCAACTTCATGTAAGAATGATTAGGGACACTCTTAATATTTACCTTAGGGCTAGAAACCCAGTCATCAATAATAAAAAGTGGTCTTCTTCAATTTTGATCAAAGTATTTAGAAACAAATTAGGTATCTTGGGATTCACAAGGACTTATGTCCTAGTGGTATATTTGGGTGTCCCTCTACATTTTAAAAAATTAAATATAGATATCTAGAGGAATATTTTGGATTATATCAAAGAAATAATTAATTATCGGTATCACAAATGATTAAGATTTTGGGGTAGATTAATTTTTTTACAATCAATCATTAAAGTCATGCCAATTTATAAATTTTCTAATTTTTCTACCCCACATACAAAATGGAAAGAGTTGATCAATATGGCTAGAAAATTTTTATGGGGAGGAGTAAAAGGAGAGTGGAATTGGGCCTTAGTAGGTTGGGAGAAAGTAATCTAGTCCAAGGTAAATGGAGGTTTGGGATTGAGGATATTAGAGTTAAATAATAAAGCTTTGGCTGGAAAGCTTTATTGGAGGTGGATCTCCCAACCAAATTCTTTATTTAGTAGAGTTTTAAATAGTAAATATTTGGGATAGGTGAACTTGAATGAGGTGAGTTATTTTCCTTTGGATGGTAATAGGTCCTTAACGTGGAAAGTTTTAAAGTTAGGATCTCAAGTAGTGAAAGATGGATTATTTTTTAAAGTGGGGAGAGGGGAGAAGAAACAATTTTGGATAGATTCACGAGATCAATAACACCTATTATTTTTGAATTCCTAGAATTGCAACTAGTAAAAACAACCATGGAAAGTAGGGGTTGGGTCTATATTAAAAGTAATTTTAACACTAGTCAGCTAGGGGATTATAATTTATGTATTTTAAAAAGTTGGATGAGTGGCCAATTCCAATCCCTATGGAATGGACACTCATCATGACTAAATTATTGGTAGAAATATTTCTCATAGGTAGAGATGAGGATGAATTAGCTTGGGGCTATGGGAGCCTTGGAGTCTAAACAATAAAGTATAGATATGATAAAATCCTTCCAAAACCTCCTCCTCATGCATATAAAGTTGGGTATTGGAGAAATATTTGGTAGTCCAAGGTTTGACCAAAAGTAAACTTCTTTTCTTGGAATTTCTTGCACAATGGAATTCTTACTTTTGATAATCTCGTAGGAACCTGGTTCCTAGCAATTATGAAGAGTGAAAATAGATGGAAATGGATGCAAAAACAATAAATGTATTAAATCACCTTTGAAATAGATCATTGTTTCACTGGAGGAAATACCAATACTCTCAATGAGATATATTTTCTTATGTTCCATGAATGCCTAATTATACCTAGTTAAATGAATATAAATATCTACCTATGGTTGTGAGATGAAGGGACACAATGGTCCATAAACATAATAAGTAAATTAATAATTATTAATATTAGGATTAGTATCCTAACATACCACCATACCTAAAAAGATATTTTTCCTCAAAGATCAAAGTTATGAGCTTCATCGCTTGTTTTTCAAGTAGTATTTGCTCATGTTCTTGCACTATTTTAATGTCATCATTTCGTAAGTAGGGATATCGGGAAGTTGGAATAGTTAGAGGTGGATTTATAAGAAGAGGAGTAGGATCAGGATGATAGTGGGGGAGAAACCCTTGGGGTTCCTCAAAAACTTTAGAATGATGCATCAAAAGTGGTAGTAATACATCTACATTGTTCTGGCATTCCCTGGGAGAGTTAAGGGAAAATGAGTGTGATGTCCCCTTTCTACCTTGTTTCAAAGAGGTTTGACCATGTGGTGATAACTCACTAATGGTGAGTAACTTGTCTGTAGTTCTTGTAGAGTGTATGTCTAGATGTTATTGGTCACTTTGTTTATGTCTACTTCATCCTTACTTGATGCATCGATCACTACTGGCACATCAACCTTATTACCTTCATTGTGATTAGGTGCTTTGGTCACGGCATGCAATTCTTCCTCATATTCAGTGCTATCCTCAAGTGTATCCATCCATAGGTGGTTTTGTGATTCCCACATAGGAGGTTTTATAATTTGGTCCTTCCATTGGTGGAACTCCTCCTTTTGTATAGTACTATTTCTAAGTTCTACCCTCCATTGGTGTACTTCCAAGATAAATTATTGAAGGGTAGGTCCTATGATTGTGATCTCCTACCATCAGCCATTGTAGGAATGGTTTGTAAGATGTAAGTATTTTTTGATAGATGGAATTAAGTTTTGAATAATTTTTTGTAAAATTATATAATTTAGTTATAAATTTTGTAAAAAAATTATATATAATTTGTCAAAAATTTGACAATTTTTGCTAAAAAATTTGGTTTATCAACTGTAGTATTTTAGAATTTTTTGAATTTTCAATGGTGGGAAGGTAGCAGTATGGTGGTCAAGTGAATGGATAGGAAGCATGGATATTTTTTAATTTTCAATGGTGGGAATGACTAGGAGTCTATGAGGCAGAGTTGATGTCAGCAAGCGGCAAGCAAAGTATGGTCAGTGATTGGTAGGTGGCTAAGGTGATAGGTGGTGGTCGAGAGTGAGGAATAGGTGGAACGAAGCACAAGGAGCATCGAGGTATAGTAAGCACAAGGGAAAGTAGCAAGGAGTGGGAAGTGTGAGGGCTAGCTATGGTCAAAGGTCAGCACAAGGGGTTAGCACAAGGTGGTATGGAAAGCAAGAAGATGTCAATGACATGGAAAGGTGAGAATGGGTCAACAACACGAAAGCACAAGGGACAAGCGGTTGGGGCAAATAGGTCTCACACGTGCATGACTACCAAGTGGTAGTCACAACCACCCTATATCACATGTGTATTTTTAAACCTCAAAATACCCATAAAGTAGTTGATGTGCGATTTATCCCCACGATGTTTTAAAGAAAACTCTACCGTCACATGAATTTCGACATTAGAATTGATCGTCAATGATTGAAAATTTATTAAAAATTTAGGTTATAAATTATAACTTATAATTTTCCATCGGATTCTTGCAAGTCTCATCGGTTGCATCACATATTTATTTTTCTTTGATTTTTTTAAATTTTTGCTTAGATCTAGGATATAGTCAGATGTCTCTCGTGCTTAAAAAAAATATTTTTATGAATTCTTGCTATTTTTTTATCACTGGAGGTGATTTTTTTCATTGTTATGGATCACCTAAAATTTGATGCCATGTAGCAGAATCATTTTGACTTTGTTTGAACCAAATTTTTTGCCTCCTTGTGATGTTTGTGGTCAGAATTCAATTATCGATAGTGAGATTTATTTGTAAATAATTAATGAAAATGGATTATGGGTGGCCTTTTGTGACAATGGTAACAAAGTGGTAGATGAAAGGTGATGAAACTAAGGGCATAGAATGGGTAGCAGACAAATTATGGTGAAGAGCAGAGTAAAAAAATTGATGGTGAATGATGGCTCTAATACCAGATAGTAGGAACTTGGTTCCTAGCAGTTATGAAGAGTGAAAAAGAGATGGAAATGGATGAAAAAACAAGAATAAATGTATTAAATTACCTTTGAAATGGATCATTGTTTCACTGGAGGAAATCTTTCTAATGCTCTCAATGGGATATATTTTATTATGTTCCATGGATGCATAATTACACCCAGATAAATGAATATAAATATCTACTTGTGGTTGTGAGGTGAAGGGACACAATGGTCCATAAACATAATAAGTAAATTAGTAACGATTAATGTTAGGATTAGTATCCTAACATAATCTAATATGTAGGGAAATTTTTGGTCTATATCAATGTGTTTTATGCTACAAGAGTGAGGATACATCTGATCACTTGATGTTTGAGTACCCATTCATGTGCAAGATCTAGGAGCAATGAATTTTAGATTATAAATTCTAAGCCAATGGTGATTTGAATTAGATTAATATTTGGTAAATATGGAATAGGGGTATATTTAAACATAAGGCTCTTCATATTGGGTGGAAGCTTGGATTAAACTTCATTTTATGGAAATAATGGTTGGAGAGAAATGATTTTTTTTTAAAGAAACCTTTTCATCCTTAGATGGCGTTTGGCAAGTCATTTGGAGAAAAGTAATGAAAATTGTGGTAGTGTATGCTAAAGAGGAAACTCAAGATGATATAGGGCTGATTGAGAAGGAAGATAAAGTGCAAAATGGGTAGAACAAAGCTAGTTTGAAAACACCCTTGAAAGGTTGGCTAAAAATTTATACTAATGGAACTACAAAAGGTAATCTAGGTAGAGTTGGAATTGAAGTGGTCTATAGGAATCATATTGGGACAATGCCCTATAGATAAATATAGGGCCTGGGTAGGGCCATGAACAATGAAGTGGAAGCCTTAGCTATCAAATATGGTTTTATCTGGGTGATAAGACAAGGTTATAGGAGGATAATCATAAATAATATTCTTAAATCCTGGTAGGAGTTTTGAATTGCATGACAAACTTTGCTTTGGATACATGGATGTTGAGGATTATTATCACCCAAATTAAATAATTATGGAGGAAATTAGATGATGTGATTTTACTTTATGTGGGTAGAGTTCTGAATAAAGTGGTAAACTTCCTAGCTAAGATGGTTACTAAGAAGAAGCTAGAGGTTCAGAGGCACAGTAGCATGGCTATTGATGATGAAAGGATTATGTAGGTTGGTGAGAAAATTCAATGTTTATCTAATTTTAATAGCCATTATAGGTAAAGAGAAGAAATAAAGAGGTATTATCTAAACCTTCTACAAGTTTTTGGAGGGAAAATATCCCCATGTTTATCTATAAATAGTGATTGTTTAGGCATTGTAAAGCATTGGTTAGTTTCTTATTCAAGCCTATTTTCAAGCCTTGTATATAACTCTCCTTTCATTTTCTTCTATATAATAGTATAAACCCAAGCCCTGGGTCATTTTGTGGATATGCTTTTGAGCCCTCTCTTCTAGCATAATTTTATTCTATTATATATATATATATATATATATATATATATATATATATATATATATATATATATATATATATATATATATATATATATATATATATTATATTTTGTATGTATATATAGGAAGTTACTATTGGTATTTTTTGTCTTATTTATTGTATGTGGTTGTGTTTAACTTTTTATGTTGAGAAGAAAAAGTGTTTTGTGTGTGTTTTCTACAAGAAATTCACATTTTTATTCATCCCATTACTATGGAAAAGAATATAAAAATCTTATTGCATTGCCCATAATTAGTTTAGGATTTTATTTTCCTCTCTTTCCTATCGTTTTTCTTACCTTTTTTCTCTATGCACCAAAATCCTATTAGGTTAGGTTAGAGTAGTTGAGCACTGAAGATAACATATTATAATGAACTTACCATGTAAAAAAACCTAGAGAAAGTTTGATCAAGCTAACTTATGTTCTCCCAAATATTCCTCGCTATGTCACTCCATGTGAGGTATTATTGTTGTGTGCGTTTGGCCCCTAGAGTGGTTGACCACAATAATCATAAGGGACAATAATTTAATAGTATGCATAGTGGGACCCAATTGAATCAATTGGTCCAATCCCACTAATAAGAGAACTATGTTAGGTTGATATCTTGGTGAAGACATTTACCTATCTGCTTCATTGAAGTATCTAAAAATTCACCTGGTGACTCCACCAAAAGCAAATACCTAGAAGAATTCATTTAGATTTATTTTAGATTGATATTTTTGTGAAAATATCAATGCTCGAAGAGCATATGCAATATTCACTTGGTGAAGAAAAGTACCTAAATTTTTATGAGCACAAGTCCTATTATTATATCCTACATTGTTATAAATCCTCAAGGATTAGACCCATCTCTCAACACAATTCCAAGAAGGAAAGACCAAGGCCAAAACATGGTTGCTCCATTACCAAGAATATTTCCTGCATGGAATGATTTAGGTCTATTAAAACCACTATATCCACCTATAATATGGGATTACATCCCAAAATTTGCATTTAAATATTTGGTCTACTTTGTTGGTAAAGACTTCATCACACCATTGGAGCATTTACAATACATGGTTACCATGTGTGCACTTCATAATGTTGTTGAATAGAATATGGTTGTGAGATTTTTGGTGGTATCATTCATAGGTAAATCATGTGAATGGTATGTACCACTTCAACCACATTCAATTTATTATTAGGACCAACTTGTGACCATATTTGTTAAAATATTTGTAGAAAGGGTAGATGGAGTATCTCTCTTGGAGAAATTGTCAACTATAAAGAGAGCACAAATGGAGACCATGGATAATTTAAATGTTTGATTTCATAAAGCATGGAATAGAATAATTGATGATATTTTTTTCCTCCTAGGTATGGACTTTATATATTATTTTAAGGCCTTATATTCAAAAATATCTATAATGATAAAGTCCAAGGGGGAATCCTCTAGCGAATCCTTATGGGACAACCATATAGGTAAATAATGACCTAATATAAATAGAAAGACTAGACCCTAGAACCTTGTGCTTCTATTTCTAAATGTTCAATCACCATAATAACCACCTCAAATCATTCAACCAATAATTTTGTAGAAAACTCGGTCATACTTCCAGTCACTATTCCATTTCCTAATACAATCTCCCTTGTTGTAGATAACTTTGAGTTTGAGTCAATGAAGATTTTGTGAAAAATAGACTCTAATGAGTTTTTATCACTAAGGATGCAAAATAGTACCCAAAATTTCTAGTATTAGAATAATCCAAGACCTCCTTTTCAATAGAAAAATAAAGGAAATATACCTCCTTATAATGGTTATCCATGGATCCAATTTTAGTCCAAATGTACATAGATCATAGAACCATAGCCAACAAATGGTACCATTTTTTATCCCTCTATATAAAATACCTCCTAACCTTACATGGGAGATAGATATCATTTAAAACAATTATGTAGGGGAGTCTGCTACTTGGTACTAACTAGCTCCAAGTGCCTACCCTACATAATATATCCATTATAGGCTTATAGATATTTGTAACTATACCAAGTGAAATGATGCCTACCTAGGCATCTACATATTATTTAGAGTTTGAAGTTCAAGTGACAAGCCAAACTCCCCTACCTCCTCCCTTTCTAAGTTGATTAGCATACCTTTAATGCAAATATTTATCACTTACAATGAGAAGAAATTATGGTATCTGATAGAGTGGGTATTGTAGCAACTAGTAGGCTAGAAGTCTGATCAAACTATATGAAAAAATATAAAATGTGAGTAATAGATGAGAAAGAAAAAGAAACTAGAAAACCATAGACATATAGATAAAGCTAATTGGGTTTATAATGGGACCTCCAAGTGTGATACTACCAAAGCAAAGTATACCAAATTCAAAGCAACACACACTCCAAGAAACACACACCATAATTAGAACTAACAAAACCTCCTCAAATAGTTATGAATAATCCCAAATATTAGCCAATTTTGAGTTTCCTTCATAAGATCAATTTCCTTTGGTCACTCTATGTCGTGGATCATCTAAATAAATCCATGGTGGTTGTGCCTAGATTAAATATCTTGTCTATCCTTAAGTAGAAGTAAAATCTAAAGAATTCATTGGAGGAAAAAAAGGAGTTAGGATAGAAAAAGGTACCTATAATTTTATATATATTTTTCCTAAGGGTAAAAAATTCTAAATCCACTTCCTTATATTTTTCCCTTATCTATAAAAACAAACTAATCCATAATTGCATTATTGACTCTAGAGAAAGTACTTCAATCATACCAAAGAGAGTCGTAGATACATTAGGTCTACTTTATCAAATGGTGAACAAGGTGATGGTGCAAATATATGGGAGTGCAATCCAAATCTTGGGGGTACATGAAGTAATTCCACATACTTTATATGTTTTCTTGAGCTTGACAATAATTGATCTTCCTACATCATTTGTTATTTGTCTATCCAAAGTGTTCACTACTAAAATAGAAAGCTTTATATAGATGGATTGGTCACTAATGATCCTAAGAGATTGATATGGGACCTAAATAAATTTATTTGTGGAGTCACTTCACATCCACATTATTGAGTATTTTATAACAATAGGGCCTTACACTAATAAAACCTTCATTACCAAGGAGGATGCGTCTATTTCAAAATTCTCAAAAATTGAGGTCCATCTTCTCATATGCATAGATCAAAAAGAGTAATGGACTACTATGCTTGAGGCTTTGGTATTGATGAGAGATTTGAGCTAGAAGATATAGGTTGAATTAGAATGTCTTGTATTTATACATATTTGTATAATACATATAGATAGATCTATCGATCAATAAATAGATAGATAAATAGAGATATAATGGTATAGGCCTTTCATAAAAGAGACTTCATATGATAGAAATTAGTTGGATATCCTTTAAATGAATAAGATCACATCTCATTTAGGAATATTGAAAATATTAAGAATATTGAGTTTTCATTGATGTCAAAGGATTCATGCCAAAAAGAGCATGGTATTCAAGGCAGAAATATTCTTCAAGAATGATGAGTTTACAAGGTTGGACAATGGAAAGCAAGGCAAACATGTTTAAGGATTATAATATTTAAATATTATATTTAAATATTATAAAGAGAGTTTATAAAGGTTCAAGAGGCTTGAGGACAAAGGTTTATAAAGAGAAGGACAAAAGGTTTAAAAGAAAGACAAAATTTTTTGAAGGCATTGGACAAAGGTTTAAAAGTAATATATTATAATATTTAAAACCTAAGGTTTAAATATTATAATACAAATAAATTTGAATTTAAAAAGGGTGCCAATCTAAATTCAAAAAGGTGAAGATCTAAAGCGTCGATGTTCCATGGTCAAAACAAAACACTTATATAAATGGGAGTAATATTTCATTCATGCGAAGGTTAAGCAAGGAGTGAAAATCAAAATCCTTCGTGTGAGATTCATGGAGAGTAGAAGGGGAAGCATGCACATCTTGGAGGTAGAATTGAAAATAAAATAAGACAAAGACTACATGTTAGATATCCCATCTAGGTGGCTAGCCCAGACGATAGTCGAGCTTGTGCTAGAGAATTTTGGAACAAAAAGGTCTCGGGGTCGATTCATGATGATACCGTTTTACTAAGTTTTTGACCAGAGAGGAATTTGAAAAGGTTTTAAAATAAACATCATGCACTTTGTTCTTCATGTGGATGGCTAGCTCGAGTGGTAGCCTAGCTTGTGCTAGGGAATAGGCAGACATGAGGTCTCGAGGTCGATTCACGATGACACCATTTTGCTAAGGTTTTTTGGTCAGATAAAATTTGTGGCAACACCTTAAAATAAACATCGTGCACTTTATTTTTCATGTGGGCAGCTAGCTCATGCGGTAGCCTAGCTTACACTAGGGTGTGGGAAAATAGGAGGTGGCAGGTTCTATTTGTGGTGGCTACGTTGGTAAGGGAAAAATATTTTGATTAAATAAATTTTAGGAGTTATAAGGTATGCATCATATTTAATTTTGTTAGGGAGTTATAAGGTGTGTTGGAATTAATTGTATTTTGCATAGTGTTTGGAGTCATAAGGTATATTGTGTGTAATTGAAGATTGCATTTCAGATATTGTGTGTGGGTATTATAAAGTTAAATTTATTTGTGAAAGTAGGAGATATAAGGTGGTATTCTTGAAATATTTGTTGTGTACATTTGGGAAGATGATTTCCTATCTATGCATGAAATAGAAAACTACTAACCAAATTTTTGGAGGATCAAAAAGGAAATTATTTTGCCAAGATAGGTTTGAGAAGCTCATCATCATCAAGGTAAATTTAGAGGTATGGTAATTTAATTCCTTTCTCAAAGAGTTTTTTTTATTGAAGAAAATATATTGAGTTGTGATATGTTTGGAGGTATAAGGATTGATTGTTTGAGCATTGCTTGGATTGAAATTGGGAAATATTATAGATCATATTTATGAGCAAACCTATGCATTGTTTATGGTTGAAATTGGAAATAAATTGATGAAAGTTATAAATCAGTTTTGAGAGAAAATTTGTGCATTGGTTTTGAGTGATATTGAAAATGAAAGTGCAAGAGTTATAGATCATATTTGTGAAGCAATTTGTGCATCATCATGATTGATTTTGGAAGTAGATGAGCATGGCAGATTTATGGATTGTTATATTTGGTTTTGGGTATAAATGAGCATTGTTTGTATGCAATATTTTGGATCAGTTGTGAGTAGGTTTGAGCAGGTTTTGTGAGTATATTTGATTAAATGTTTGAGTAGGTTTTGTAAGTATATTTGAGTAGGTTTTGTGAGCATATTTGATCAGAGTTGTGAGCAGGTTTGAGCAAGTTTTGTAAGTAGATTTGAGCAAGTTTTGGAGCATATTTGAGTAGAGTTGAGAACAGGTTTGGAGTAGTTGAGAGTAGAGGGGATAGAGGTATCCTATGGATAGAGGTCCACAAACTAGAGTAGATGGGATTGGTGTCTCATGTGGATAGAGGTCCATGAACTTGAGCATAGGGGATTGGTGTCTCCTTTGGGTTGGTGCCCATAAACATTGTAATAGGGAATTGGTTCCCAAGAGGTTTGTTGAGAAAAATTATAAGAAATATTTTCTTCGTGGACGTAGCCCACATTGAGTGGACCACGTTAAATCTATGTCTCTTATGTGTGTGATGATCTACGCATTGTTTCATTATTACAATTGATAATATTGGATGATATTGCTTTGGAAAGAAAAGTAAAAAGTTTTATCTTATACTATTCACCCCCCTCTCAATATAAGCTTGTGTTCTTCAATTGGTATTAGAGCGGGTTCCTTTGTGAAAGCCTAACAGCTTGAAGGAAGATCTTACAAGAACACACATGGCCACTGAAGTGATAGAAGATGCTCCTATGGTTGAAATCAAAAAGAAATATTCATAAAAGGAAGAGGAAGCCATAGTGGAGAATTGAAAAGGGTTAGAAAGAAGAATCCAGGATTGAAGGCTTAAGTTCAAGAGGATGAGGAAACAAAGACAAAACTTCTACAAAATATCATAGACTTAAAAGTGAAGGTTGAAGAGACAAAAATAATTGAAGAAGTTATGGTTGAGAAATTAAAGGTAAAAGAATTAGAATGTGAAAAATTGGAACATGAAGTTGTCTCTCTAAGAAAGGAAGTAGAAAATTCTAAGGATAAGTTGCAGCAAAATATAAGGTTAGAGAAATAGAAAGAGGAGTCAAGCTCAAAAGGAACAAAGACATCAAATAAAGTTAGTAAAAAGGAGCCCATGACCTATGTTGATGTATTGAAGGAGGAAGAAAACAGAGGATCATCATGGACAAAAGTCAATCACAAGAACAGAAATGAAAGAACCATGCGACCATATCATCCAAGGTAATCAAACAAGTTTAAAAATTTCTTCCATGGTTATTGTTTTTCATGTAACAAATATGGTCATAAAGTTGTACATTGCATGGTCTATGTGAAAAATAATGTTGACATCATCAATAGAAATTACAATTCTTTTTCACCTCTCATGAATAACAATGTCATGTGTTACAAATGTAATAATTTTGGGCATAAATCTAGATGGTGTAAAATAGTATTTCCTAAAATTCCTAAATCAAGTAAGAAAGAGGAAGGTCAAAAAGTTTAGAAGGAGATATCCTCAAAAGTTTGGAAAAAGAAAAAGGAACAAGAAAAGGAAAAGTCCATGTTGGTACAAACAACTCTTCATGTGCAAAATGAAGGAAATCAATGGTACATTGATAGTGGTTGTTCAAGCCATATGACAGGTGATAAAAGCAAATTTATTTCTCTCAAGAAAATAAATGGAGGAACAATGAAATTTGGTGATAATGCTTCTGCTAAAATTGTTGGAAAAGGGACTTTGAGTTTGGATAATGGAAAATCTAGGACAAAAAATGTGTTATATGTTGAAGGATTGAAGCACAATCTACTAAGTGTAATTCAACTATGTGATCAAGGGCACACACTCAAATTTCACCCAAATGGATGTGAGATCAAGAAATACAAGATAGGAAAGCTTATTGCAGATGCCAGTAGAACTACAAAAAATCTCTACATGTTAAGTGAAATTAAGGGAGAAAAATATTTTTTATCACAAGAGGATGAGATTTGGTTATGGCATAGAAGAATGGGTCACTTGAACTTTGACAACATAGTGAAAATAAGCAAAAAATAGGCAGTCATATATTTACCTAAAATAGCAAAACCCCCAAGCACGATTTGTGCACAATGCCAACATGGTAAGAAAATAAGATCAAGTTTCAAATCAAAGGAGTTTTCTTCATCCAAAACCTTGGAGCTAGTTCACATCGATCTATGTGGGCCTACAAGGACAAAGAGTTTACAAGGTGAGAGTTACTTCATGTTATTTATTTATGATTTCTCTAGAATGACTTGGGTAACATTATTAAAAGAAAAATCAAAAGCATTTGAAAAGTTCAAGGTATTCAAGGCACTAGTAGAAAATGAAACAGACAAAAATATCAAGTGTCTAAGATCAGATAGAGGAGGAGAATTCACTTCAGGTGAATTTGTAGAATTCTATGAACAACATGGAATCAAGAGATAATACTCAGCAACAAGAAATCCATAACAAAATGGAGTAGTTGAAAGGAAAAATAGAATTGTTCAGGGTATGGCTAGGGCTATGTTAAATGAGTCTAATATTTCCAATGCATTTTGGAAAGAGGTAATTCATACAACTATTTAAATTATCAATAGAGCTCAAATAAGAGTAAATCACCACAAAATCCCATATGAGCTTTGGAAGGGAAGACCAACTACTGTGAAGTACTTCAAAAATTTTGGAAGCAAATGCTACATTAGACGAGAAGAGAAAAATCTGGGCAAGTTTGATTCCAGGTGTGAAGAGGGTATCTTCCTTGGTTATTCCACTAAGAGCAAAGCCTATAGATGCTACAATAAAATATCACATAAAATTGTGGAAAGTACAAATGTAAGAGTTGATGAAGAAATAGATCTAAGAGAACCAGCTCAAGAAATTGTGTATCAAGAAGGAGAAAGTTGCAAAGAAGAAGGTGAAGAAACTAAAGAAGATGAGACACAAAGGGCACCACCTAAGACACCATCCAGGTATGTGCAAAAGAATCATCCAAGAGAACTGATTATTGGGAATCCAGATGAGAGACAAACAAGGAGGAAGATAATAGGAATAGGTGAACATGTAAATTTTTCTTTGTTATCCAAAGTTGAGCCCAAGGATTTCAATGAAGCAAGTGAAGATAAATACTGGATTAAAGCAATGGAAGAAGAGTTAGACCAAATAGAAAAGAGTGAGACTTGGGAACTTGTCCCACATCCAAAATACAAGAATGTAATTGGCACCAAATGGGTCTACAAAAATAAGTTGAATGAATATGGTCAGGTTGTCAAAAATAAAGCAAGACTTGTGTGCAAAGGCTACGCACAAGTTGAGGGGATTGACTTTGAAGAAACATTTTCTCCCATTGCATGTCTTGAAGCCATAAGAATGTTCCTGGATTTCTCAAGCTTCAAAAACTTCAAGGTGTATCAAATGGATGTAAAATCAGCTTTTCTCAATGGTTACTTAGAGGAAGAGGTCTACATAGAGCAACCGGATGGTTTCAGCCTTTTAGATAAGCCAGACTATGTATGCAAATTAAATAAAGCTCTCTATGGACTAAAGCAAGCCCCTAGGGCTTGGTACTCAAGATTGGATAAGTATCTCCAAGAATAGGGTTTCAAAAAAGGTATAGTTGATAGCAATCTATACATAAAAAATGAAGGAAATAACTTGTTGATTGTAGTGGTCTATGTGGATGATATCATTTTTGGAGGTAGTAATGACAAGATGTGTCAAAAATTTACAAAGTGTATGCAAAATGAATTTGAGATGTCTATGCTTGGTGAGTTATCTTTCTTTCTTGGGTTGCAAATTTCACAATCAGATAAAGGTATATTTCTCTCTCACACCAAGTATGTGAAAGAAATGTTGAAAAAGTTTAGGATGGAGGATTGCAATCCTGTGAGTACCCCCATGATTATAGGATGTAAGTTAAGTAAATATGATGAGTCTCCTGAAGCAAATCAGACATTGTATAGATCCATGATTGGAATTTTACTATATGTCACAACTACTAGACCAGATATAATGCAGGCAGTCGTATTGGTGGCAAGATTTCAAGCTGCACCAAAAGAAACACATGTACATGAAGTAAATATAATCTTTAAGTACTTGAAAGGAACTATGATTTTTGGATTGTGGTACCCCAAATGTAATAATTTCACACTCATTGCATATACAGATGCGGATTGGGCAAGCAATATTGATGATAGAAAAAGTACAAGTGGAGGAGTATTCTTTCTTGGAGATTGTTTAGTCTCTTGGCTAAGCAAGAAATAAGCATCAGTATCCTTATCCACTGCAGAAGCAGAGTACATTGCAGTAGTTTCTTGTTGTACATAGGTTTTATGGATGAAGTAAACTTTAAGTGATTTCAAAATAGAACATGATCATCCTATCCCCATACTATGTGATAATACAAGTGCCATTAATATCTCAAAGAATCCAGTGATGCATTCAAGGACTAAGCACATTTCAATCAAATATCATTTTTTGAGAGAGCAAGTGACTGATCAACAAGTCAAATTGGAATACATTGCTACAAAGGAATAAATTGCTGACATATTTACCAAGCCACTTCCAAAGGAAAATTTTGAGTATCTCAAAGGAAATTTGGGAGTAGTCTTACTCCCATCCCAAAATTAATCACCTCAAGGAAAGGAGGTGGTGAGGGGGCTATGCTAAAGTGTCTTATTTTTAGCCCCAAGGAGCCCTTTGCCATTGATTTCAAAGGGGGAGAGAATTCAGTGAGGGGGAGCATCTTCTTAGGAAGATCAGTTTTGGAATCCAGTTGCAGTAAAATAATTTTTTTTGAAGGGTTGCCATCAATGACAAAGGGGAATATTGTTGGAAATATTAAGAATATTGAGTTGTCATTGATGTCAAAGGGTTGATGCCAAAGAGAGCATGGTATTCAAGGCAGAAATATTCTTCAAGAATGATGAGTTTACAAGGTTGGACAATGGAAAGCAAGGCAAACATGTTTAAGGATTATAATATTTAAATATTATAAAGAGAGTTTATAAAGGTTCAAGAGGCTTGAGGACAAAGGTTTATAAAGAGAAGGACAAAATATTTAAAATAAAGATAAAAGTTTTTGAAGGCATTGGACAAAGGTTTAAAAGTAATATATTATAATATTTAAAACCTAAGGTTTAAATATTATAATACAAATAAATTTGAATTTAAAAAGGGTACCAATCTAAATTCAAAAAGGTGAAAATCTAAAGCAACGACGTTCCATGGTCAAAACAAAACACTTATATAAATGGGAGTAATATTTCATTCATGCGTAGGTTAAGAAAGGAGTGAAAATCAAAATCCTTTATGTGAGATTCATGGAGAGCAAAAGGGGAAGCACGCACATATTGGAGGTAGAATTGAAAATTAAAATGAAGACCATGTGTTAGAGATCCCATCTGGGTGGCTAGCCCAAATGGTAGTTGAGCCTGCACTAGAGCATTGTGAAACAAGAGGTCTCAAGGTCGATTCACAACAACATCATTTTGCTAAGTTTTTGACCATAGAGGAATTTGAAAAGGTTTTAAAATAAACATTGCACACTTTGTTCTTCGTGTGGACGGCTAGCTCGAGCGATAGACTAGATTGCACTAGAGTGTAGGTAGATAGGATATCTTAGGGTCGGTTGATGGTGATACCATTTTGCTAAGGTTTTTTTTGTTAGAGAAAATTTGTGGCAACACCTTAAAATAAACATCATGCACTTCATTTTTGTGTGGGCATCTAGCTCACGCGGTAGCCTAGCTTGCACTAGGGCATGGGCAAACAAGAGGTGGCAGGTTCGATTCACGATGGCTACGTTGGTAAGGGCAAAAATATTTTGATTAAATAAATTTTAGGAGTTATAAGGTATGCATCATATTTAATTTTGTTAGGGAGTTATAAGGTGTGTTGGAATTAATTGTATTTTGCATAGTGTTTGGAGTCATAAGGTATACTATGTGTAATTGAAGATTGCATTTCAGATATTGTGTGTGGGCATTATAAAGTTAAAGTTATTTGTGAAAGTAGGAGATATAAGGTAGTATTCTTGAAAGCTTTGTTGTGTACATTTGGGAAGATGATTTCCTATCTATGCATGAAATAGAAAACTACTAACCAGATTTTTGGAGGATCAAAAAGGAAATTATTTTGCCAAGACAGGTTTGAGAAGCTCATCATCATCAAGGTAGATTTAGAGGTATGGTAATTTAATTCCTTTCTCAAAGAGTTTTTTATTGAATAAAATATATTGAGTTGTCATATGTTTGGAGGCATAAGGATTGATTGTTTGAGCATTGCTTGGATTGAAATTGGGAAAGATTATAGATCAGATTTATGAGTAAACCTATGCATTGTTTATGGTTGAAATTGGAAACAAATTGATGAAAGTTATAAATTAGTTTTGAGAGTAAATTTGTGCATTGGTTTTGAGTGATATTGGAAATGAAAGTGCAAGAGTTATAGATCATATTTGTGAAGCAATTTGTGCATCATCATGATTGATTTTGGAAGTAGATGAGCATGGCATATTTGTGGATTGTTATATTTGGTTTTGGGTATAAATGAGCATTGTTTGTATGCAAGATTTTGGATCAGTTGTGAGTAGGTTTGAGCAAGTTTTGTGAGCATATTTGATCAAATTTGTGAGTAAGTTTGAGCAGGTTTTGTAAGCATATTTGAGTAGGTTTTGTGAGCAGATTTGATCAGAGTTGTGAGCAGGTTTGAGTAGGTTTTGTAAGAATATTTGAGTAGGTTTTGGAGCATATTTGAGTAGAGTTGAGAACAGGTTTGGAGCATTTGAGAGCAGAGGGGATAGAGGTCTCCTATGGATAGAGGTCCACAAAGTAGAGTAGAGGGGATTGGTGTCTCCTGTGGATAGAGGTCCACAAACTTGAGCATATGGGATTGGTGTCTCCTTTGGGTTGGTGCCCATAAACATTGTAATAGGGAATTGGTTTCCAAGAGATTTGTTGAGAAAATTTATAAGAAATATTTTCTCTATGGACATAGCCCACATTGGATGAACCACATTAAATATATATCTCTTATGTGCATGATGATCTCTACATTGTTTCATTATTACAATTGATAATATTGGATGATATTACTTTGGAAAGAAAAGTAAAAAGGTTTATATTATACTGTTCACTCCCTCAGTATAAGCTTGTATTATTGAAGGAAAACAAGGTGTAGTGATCATGTAGGTGAGGTAAATTGTAGATAAAACTCAACCTATGAAGTCATGCTTCAAAACTATGTAAGAGGTATCCCATTCCAAAGAATCTATAAAAAGAATCAATTTTGTGGCCAACATATCTTAGCAACTAAATGCCTCACTCCACTACCTACTCAAATTTCTTTTGTATACCAAAATCTAAACAAGTGGTGAGGTTGTAGCATATAGTTGATATCCTTAGGAATCTCAAGCAATAAGTAAAGTTGGATAATTCTAATAGTGCTCCTCAAGCTAGGTCATATTCTTATAAAATAACTAAGGGGATTTTATATGTATTAGGATGTTCCCAAGGTAGCATAAAGAAATTTGTAGGATGATTATGGAGTATCCCTCACAATAATTAAGTGTTGCAAGTAAATCCCTGGCAAGGATATGGTATGCCAATAGGGATTGTTCAATCATGCAAATATAATAAGGTGATTAAGGTCCACTTACAAAGGTACCAAGAGAATGTGGTATCTAGATAGATAATATCATGGGCCTTTGTACTCTTTGAACCTTTTTAGAACCATCAAAAAATCCAATATAATTACCAAATTCACAATACTTAGCATCCAACATGTCATGCTAAAATAAGCAAAGTCTGAGTTCTTAGATCAAATAAAAGTGGAAAAAAAGAGAAAGATTCAACAACATGTCATAAAATCAAGTAGTATTTAAACAAAAAAAATGAAATTAGCCTATTGTAAGAAGTGACATACAAACCAAATGGCCTTGATATCTAATAGAATTTTGCAGTCATTGCTTGTAACCAAATAGAGATTGATTCTTTGTATGCACATTAGTAGCAAGAAATTGAGTGTTGAGTCATATTAATACTTTCTTTTCCCAAGTCATATTTAATTGCATCATAGAATGACTAAAGCCCCTATAAATATCTTAAGCAAAAAAGCAAAAGCAAAAATTTATAGATTTAGATGGTCTATGGTGGCTATGGAACCCAAAATAAAGAATATGATTGTGGACATCCCATAAAAAGTTGTTCCAACTTATCACTTATCTTAAAAAAGAGAAACTTGTGCTCAATATGTGTGAACCCAACCCCTAAAGTGCATAAAAGTTAAAACTAAAAAATGGTAGATCTCACTATCAAGAAATATAAATTTTGAGGGAGGATGCTTATCAAATGCACCTAAAGAGTGAAGAAGAATCATTTACCACAAGGATATGAAATAATTTCTTTGCCTAATATCTACTTCTTTAGGTTCATTTCTTCTTTGAATGGGTAGAAGCATGTGCATTATATTATGACTCCCAACTAAATATGGTTGTGGCACATGATAACTAATTTGAGGCAATTACATCAAGAGAGGCTATAAGGCATGGTGAACATAAAATGGTGTTTTTGAAAATAGTTGTTTTACCTCCATTTAATTTTATCAATTTGGGAGATGATTTCTATGTGTCACTTTGTTTGGGAGGTGTGTTGTTTGTGTAGTTCAATTCATCCAAACCAACAATAAGTAAATGAAAGAAAATAAATACTAACTAAAACTATAGGAAAAGTAAATTAAATAGTCACTATCAAACACATGACTAAAATAAAATTTACAAAAAGCAAACACACAACTTAATTGAAATTACAAAAAATAAACTCACTTGCAAAAATAAATTAAACAAGAAACTAAAACACTTGTTGAAATAAATGAAAGAAAAAATGGGGTAGGAATACTTCCTGGAGTGGACCCAAGCTCCTACAGACGTTCACCCAACTAATTCACATAATAACTCTTTTGAACATGTAAATAAAAAAATACTTGAGACTTTTATTGATACTGCAGTACAAAATAACATTCAAGTTTGGGGATCCTTCACTTTAGGGATGACCTACATTTTATACAGAATGTAGTCATCCCTTTTTACAAAATTAGACTATTCTAATTTAATCATTTCACGTGATTCACTATGGTTGGTTCATGGAAAATTTTAATTAGCACCTGATAAAAGAGTGGCCCTGCTAAAATTAATATCTTTAAGTTAACAATAACACTCCCTAAGCTTGTACAATAATTTATTTCTAAACTTATGCATGCTCTTCAAGTCAAAAAATCAACACACAATTTATTCCACTAGATATAAGTTCTTATTGGCCTATCACTATAATACAAATACCTTTCCAACCTATCGCCAGATATAGGTGTCGCATATAGGCATTTTTTGTTTCTCTAAGATTTTTTATTCTTTTTGGTCATCAAAAGTTAGGCACACACTCTATCATCAAAAGATAGGCACCTTACAGCCTACTACTAGAAGATAGGTGCTTGTTATATCACTAGAAGATAGGCACCTTCCAACTTATTGTCATAATTCAGGTGCTTGTTCTATCCTTGGAAGACAAGTGCTTTCCATTTTACAGGAAGATTGACACCTTTTGACCTATGGTCAAGATACAAGAACTATACCTTAGCAAAATTAGATACTTTTTTCCAACTTTGCTATCTCCATCAAACCTCACATTGTTTTGTATGTGCATTAACATGTGTCATCTAATGCCAGGTCCATGTGGGACCTTGAATAAAAGGTGTGAGAAAGTAATAAAGTACTGTATATACACACATTTTCTATTTAAAATACCAATTAAGTATAATACTTCAATTTTTTATTATATTCATGCAATAATTTCACAAAAATACATCTCTAATGTTAATAATTTTGCACAAAAAATTACCCATTAAAACATGTACAAAAAATGAGCAATTTTGGTGCTCATCATCCCCCATGCCTAAGTATTATCATGTTCTCATGGTACTTGTTGCTGATAATACCATGTTTCAACAAAAACCTTCCAATAATACCTATTCTAGCATATTATTTCTTAAGCTATGGCTATCTTATTCTCTTTATCTCATTTATGCTTGCCAGGTTACTTGGGTTACCTGGGACCTTCCTCTATTTCTAGTGCTTTCTTGTGCTAACTCCACTGTGTGGGTTGACTAGGAACTAACCCTATTTCAAGTTTCTTCTTACACCAATCCTAACTATCTATTTTATTTTCCACTTGTAGTCCCGTAAATATGGTTACATCCTTATAAAATGCTAGTTCAACCTACGTCCAGTAGAATAATCTGTAGGAAACCATTTTGTAGTGGCAATATCTAGCATATCCCACAATGGAAACCAAGATGTATCAAATACCTAGGATTTTGATAGTTATGCTATCTCTAGGTCAAGCATTGCCTCATTTGTATTATTCTTCTCTTTGTTATTAGGTGGCAAAGGTTTAGGTGCTCTAATTGGTGATGGCATCAGTGGATCCTTGTCATATATCTCCATCTTCTAAAAATACTCCTACATATTCTATGGATGTCCATCAACATAACCATATAGGTCCAAAAAGTATTTGGTATTAGTAGGATTAACACTGATGCCTAGCTCCCTAGTCACAATGTGTGGGCTTTTCATTATTTCTTTACCTTTTTCAAGATTTCTTTGAGACCTTCCATCTACTATTTATGGCTTGTGAATGCCTTCATTGATGCATCCCATTCATCATCAAATTTGGGATCCTGCTACACCTTTCATTTTTATGGTGGCCACTTGGCCTTAGCCTTTAGTATCCTCTAGGGTGACAACTTCACCTTAGTTTTTGGTCAAAGTTTCTTTGTAGGTCTTGGGTCTTCGGCATTAGCTATTGGTACCAAGTGACCAATCACCACTTTATTTCATGGAGGTGGTATGTCATGGATATCTAATTATTATGCTTCCTACATGCCCTGGTACAATGGTGTGCCATCGAGAGGCTTAGAATCTAGCTGCTCATCAAACTAACCAACCATGGTTTAGTCAATTAGTTGTTGAACAACTGATTATGCATCCATATAGGGCTGATTCCTTTGATTTGCCCACATCATCCCACTCCTATGGTCCCTTAGTTGATTGGGTAGAAAGATCATGTTCAAGCAATTTGCTAGCTATCTAAGAAATATCCATATGTATCATAGACTACCCAGCTAACTGGATCATCCTTGGTTGATCATTTCATTTTCATCCTTACCTTTCTATAGGATCTTATTTACCTTAAACTTAATGCTCAAGGTTTGGTCCACATGCAAGGGGGGGCCCAAGCTAGTAACTTAGTCTAACTCTTGCTTACAATAAATTAATAGTTACATCATAATGAGACCATATGTGTTAGGTTCCCAAGGTGCAACATGCACCCACACTAAACAATTATATATTTATGTTAGGATACTATCCTAACATTATGTGATAATCTTGTTGTAGTCAAAACCATTTTTGTTATTTTTCCAATGTGTAAATTATCCTATGACCAAATATAAGGATGATAAGATAAGAGATAACAAGGCAATATAAATAAGATACACACTCACATTAGAGACCTAGGAAATATATAAAATAATTAACCTTAACTAGTATCATCAATTATATATTCTTGTAGGTCTTATCATTATAATGAAAACAAACAAAAATATTAAAATTCAAAGATGATGAATAACATATAAAAGACAAAATATACCATTTAAAATATTAATATACCAAATAAATGACTATTAAAACAACAATGGATACACACTCACATCATTATTCTAACAAAATAAAAATAATTATCCTATCTAGTATAATATTCTACATGTCCTCATAGATTCCATCATTGTATCAATAAAGACTAATGATAAAATAAATAAAAGCTCATAAAATATAAATTATCAAATAAAATCAAAGAATACACATAAAAGTAAATCATTGATATGCTAATATAAATATGAAGAGAAATCAAGGATAAAAGTCAAAGCTACACAAGTATAACAATCAAAATAAACCATAGATAAAGTTGAAAATCATGTAAATACAATATCACCATCAAGGATATGTCAATCATGGTATCTCTTAATATGTATGGTATTCATTTTCTCTTTAAACATTTTTTTGTGATGCATGACTAGGATATATCCCCCTAAATCAAACTTGGTAGTGATAATGAATGGGCCAAGCCAATTGGGTCCAAATTTATCCTTAAGTTCTATTTTACATTAGTTTTTTTATGATATCTTTGATTACCAAGTTAGCAAACTCAAAGGAGTAATCCATGACCTATTTACTATAGGCTCTTATAAGACTTTGTTGATAGACTTGTAGATGTTGTAAAGTGTGAATTCATTTTTCATATAGGAATTTTAGGTAGGAAAGATACCATGACCTATACTAATTAATAAAGAGGTAGTATACAAAATAAATCTAAGTGAGGGAACCTCAAGTTTAAAAGGTAATATAGCTTTATATTTATAAATCAAATCATAATAGGTTGCACCAATTAAATTTCTAACATTATGTGATAGACCTAAAGAGTAGGACAAATTTGTAATGTGGGATATAATTTTGTAATTACCAAGTTACAAACCTTGAATGATCAAGCCTTGAACTATTTGCTATATAATATTGAAATTCTTTATTGATAGAATCATAGGTGTTCTAAAGGGTTTATTCATTATTTTCTAGGAGTTCTAGCTAGGCAAGATATTGTCACCTATACTCATCATTAAAAAACATAGTCTAGAAAATAATTCTAAGTGAAGGGATCTTATGTTCAAAAAAAAAAATTATCTTTACATCCATAGACCTAAGCATGCAAAGTTAAAATATTTGTTGTTCTAACATTATTGTGATAAGCCTTAAGAGAAATATAAAATATTAACTTCTTATGGTGTTTGTAACAAGATATATTATAATGACTTGGTTTGAGTCATTGACACAGTTGATCTAAACTGAATATATTTTGGACATACTAGTGGATTATAGATGTTACGAAACAAAATTCTATAAAAATAAAAATCATGCACACACACATTAGAATTAGATTTTTACAATAGACTCAGGGATTCTTATATTGAACTTTATAATACTTTCTAAAAAATAGTCGATACATTACCTAGAAAGACAATAATATCTCATTAAAAGAATACATGCAATATGAATAGTGTATATAGAAACCAAAATAATCTCACTAATTTTAATGAATTAAACTCCAACCATTAAATAAATTGTTAGAAGAAAGGGGTATAAATAGTCAATGGCAAAAGACCTTTACATCAAGGTTAGGGTAAAAGGGTATTGTATTTTTTAATGTCCTCATGACCATAGGCTATATGACACAACACTTATAGAGGATATTATTTACCTATTATAAACTCATCCAACCAAAATCTAATTATTGAATTATGTCATACAACTATATCCATCATTGGATTTGAACCTTGAACCTCATATTTCAAGTTTCAAAGTCTTACCATTAATATAATAAAGTTATACATCTATACAATAAATATAATAGAAGAGTTAGTCATGGCTTCAATTTAAGTTTAATAAATATAATATAGAGTATGGCATAGCTTCAAGTAAAACTTAATAAATATAATACAAGAGTTGGTAATGGCTTCTCATGAGGCAATTTATGGTTTTTACACTATTATATCTAATCATGAAATATAATTAATAAGAAGAAAAGAGCTACATGAATAAGAAGCATCACTTCATATTACATAAATGAAATTGTACAATGAAGAATGGAACTGAGATTCCATTATATAGACTTTACAAAATGACCCTTGGTCTTCCTCTAGTGACACTTGGTATAACTTACATGACACTTGGAAAATAATGTAATATACTCTAACACCCCCTTGTATTACATTATTTGGTATGTAATATCCTTGAGTTGCATAAATGATCTTTGAATGTTTGAAACTTGTTTCTTCTAAGATATTTTATAAAAATATCTGCCAACTATTCTTTTGTAGAAATATATTTCAAAATGATATGATTATTCTAGAAGTGATCTTTGACGAAATGGCATTGTGCTTCAATATGCTTATTTCAATCATGTATAGTTAGATTTTTGATCAAAATAAGTACTCCTTGATTGTCTCAAAATATCAAGGTTGGGTTTTGTTTAATGCCCATGTCAAATAGTATATATTGTAACCATAATTCTTCACATGTTATATCTCTTGCGACTTGATATTCTTATTTAGTAGATGATTGTGCCACTGTATGTTGTTTCTTACTATGCCAAGATATAGGTTTTGATCCAAGATAAAATATGTACCCTGAAGTAGAATTTTTATCATCAATAGAACCAGATAATTTTCAACAAAGACTAATTCAAGTCGACTATTTGTTAAGTATAGAAGAATTTCAATTAATTGACAATACATTGTTGCTGAAACCAAACGTGTTTAACCATTTTTGGATAATTGAATCCCTTGTTAAATAGGTGTATCTTTTGGCTTATAATTATTCATTCTATGTTTTTCAAGTAAGGATTTTGCATATTTTTATTGAGTAATTGTAATATTATTTTTATTTTGATGTATTTCTAGGCCAAGATAATAATTCATTAGTCCTAGATACGTCATTTCAAATGCCTTCTCAAGATCCTTTTTAATATCACTTATTGGTTTTTCGGAGCTTCCAATAATCACTATATCATCAATGTATACTATAAGTATTAGTATATCATTTTCAATTCTCTTTGTATATATACTGGGATCAAAAGTACTTTGTTTGAAGTTATGTTGTAACAAATGATTATTGGTTTTTATATTCCATGCTCTGGGAGTTTTCTATAGTCCATATATGGATTTGTTTAATTTGAAAAACTTATATTCTTGTCCTTTAACAATAAACTCTTCTGGTTATAACATATAAACTTCCTCTACTAAGTCCCCATTAAGATAAGCACTTTTAACATCCATTTGATGAAGTTTCCAACCTTGATGAGTTGCTAGAGCACAAATTGTTCTAATAGTAGTCATTATAGCTATTGGTGAAAATGTTTCTTCATAATCAATTCCCTCAGTTTGAGTATATCATTTGGCTACTAAACATATTTTGTACTTATCAAGTGTCACATTTCCTCTATACTTGATTTTGTAAATCCATTTGCAATCCACAATTTTCTTTCTTGGAGGTAATTCCACTAGATCCCATGTTTTATTCTTTTATAGTGATGCATATTCAAACTCCATAGCTATCTTCCAATGTGAGTGATTTAGTGCTTGAAGTGTTGATGGTGGATCTACTATATTTCTTAGCAACCCTTTGTTTATTCTACTTTGACTACAAGTTTGAGGTTTAGTAGTAGTAAGATCTAGCATTCTTTCTAAGTTCGATTCCCTAAGTGTGTCTCTAAGTCATATTGGCTATTTTCTATGAGAAATTTTGGATGTTTACATATTTTTACTATATTGTTCAAGAGATTTTGACTCTGTTTCTTCACTTATTACATCTTCCTCTAAGAAATTTAGAAAAACTTTTGCATTAGTATTTTATTTTTCAGTATCTATCTTGAATTTCTCATAAAAAACTACATCTCTACTTATGTATACCTTTTTTGTACGTGGATATATTATTTTGTACCCTATAGATTCATCATCATAGCCAAAAAATATTTTTTGCCATAGTTTTATCATCTAATTTTATCCTTTTTTATTTTGGAATATGCATATAAGCTTTGCATCCAAAAATTCTTAGTTTTTCTATATTTGGTTTTTGTAATGACCATGCTTCTTCTAGTGTAAAATTTCTGAGTATTATTGTAGGTAATCTATTTATATTATTGTTTTAACTGCTTCTACCCAATATTGATGATCAAGATGAGCTTATTTTAACATACATCTAACCATTTCCATTATAGATATATTTCTTCTTTTTGCAATTTCGTTATGTTGTGGGGAATATGTTGTAGTGAGTTGTCTTTTAATTTCATTATATCCTAGAAAAGAATTAAATTCTTTTGATAGAAATTCACCTCCTCTATCTAAATGAAGTGCTTTGATAGTATTTCCTGATTCTTTCTCTACTTGAATTTTGAATTGTTTAAAAAAGCTAAATGCTTCTAATTTATACTTCATGAAGTATACCCACATTTTCCTAGTGTGATCATCAACAAATAATTGAAAATAATTATGTCCTCCAATATTGGTAACATTCATAGGGCCACATAGATCTGTATATATTAATTCTAATGGTTGTTGAGTCCTGTGTTGACAAAGTTTAAAAGTAATTCTATGTTTTTTTCTTTCTAAACATTATGGGCATACAGTAGATTCAAGGTATAGATTTGGTATTCCTTCAACCATTTTATATTTGAGCATTTTATTCAAATAATATATATTGGTATGTCCTAGATGTTTGTGTCATAGATCTAAAGCCTTAACTAGAAAAGCTAAATATGTAGTAATATCCAGAGCAAATAGACCATTTTTATAGGTACCTAATGCTACATTTTTTCCTTGTTTAAGAATATAACACTATTTTATTCCATTGGAAACTTTGAACTCTATAGTCATATTTTGATCCATGAGTTGAGAAACTAAAATTAGAATAGTTTTCACACCCCAAATTTCTATCCTATATATTTTTCTTTTTAGGGAGACTTAGATGATTGTAACATACTTAACAACCTATCTAGTCTTACTTGAGGCACACCCATCACTACATCTTGTGTAAGTCTGGCTACAAAAGTGTACTAGGTGTAAGGCTAGTATTTACAAGTTATCCCTCTTGCTAGCCCCATGAGATAACTTGCCTTCCCTTTCATTCTATCAAAGGGGTACACTTCTAGCTATCCCTTACTCATGTCCATATGAGTGGGTTAGAGCATATAGAACTTGAATATCCCTCTCATATAAAGATGAGCTAATTAGTTCCTCACTTGCCTCATTAAAACCCTATCCATAAGAATACCTTAGATTAATTTAGATAACAATGTCTCCCATCGAAGTCAATGATGTATTCAAATTCCCTTCAAAACACCCCATCAAATTCCCTTATGATGTATGTTTGTACTCCTATAGTTTTTCCAATGAAGCTAATAACTTCATCCTAATATTCATCCATCAAATTCCTTTATGATGCATAAGAACATTTATTAGGTTTTTACCCATTATCATCTACCAAATACAATATTAGATATGATTTTAATATTTTAATTAACATCATCTATTAATATACCTCTTAGATGAGTATTATCTTAATCACTCAAAATATTTCAAGAACCCCAACTAAACTATCCACCACATAATATTAATAAAATCATAGTTTTCCAAAATCCATTAAATTAATTTAACATCTACACCTAAGGTGAAGAATCCTTACGAACTTTCCAAGAATAAATCCAATTCTAATCCTTTCTATATTTTTAACATTTTTAACCAACATCTAAACCAAAATGCATGGAACCACACATATAAGAATAGATAATTTTCACTGAAATAGCGATAAGCCATACAACAACCACATCAATGCATAAATTTTTCCTAGAATAAACCTCGTGGGGAAACCCAGTATCAAATCAAACCATCATTATTTCATTAATCAATCTAAACCTTTACATAATATGTGGACAACCCATATTGTTTGAAACTTACTAAGGAACCTATCACATCTATCAAATTCCTCATAAGAGGTGGTCCTTCATTACTCGCAGATGTTGTTGTGACTATGTCTTGGAACTTTTTTCCAAAACCTCCAATATGCTATCATAACAGTGATTGGAAAACGTAGAAAATGTTATAATATTATAATGTGCATTATACCTCAACACTTGTCTTTTGCCACTTGTCTTGTCTTCAATTTGAGTTGGACTGCATGCAACTTGGAGTGGAGATTATGACACTTGTCATATATCCCTCATAGGCTTTATGCCTATATATTGTAATCATTTTGTAAATACAATTGTACCTTTTGCTTATGTCCCAACATCATGACAAATGTCAAGGAATATAACAAGTTTCAAACTGAAAGTAGGGATAATGCACATTAATATTCTAACATTCCCCTTAATATGCACTATCCTAACTATAGAAAAAAATAAGCCAACATTAGATAAAATTCCCCTTTAATATTGACTTCTAAAAGAACCAAAACATCCTCCTTTATTACATGATTTGGACTAGGCTCATGATCTTGGTGCTTGGATCTCTAGCTATGAATAATGCTAGATCAATAGTGTATACACGATCTGTTGCCTTAGGGTCAGCCACTTCCTTGGATTTTTTGCCTCTATATCAGTCGTCTAAGTGCCTAAGGGTCATCATGGGTGCCTCAGGATCAGCCACTTCTAGGTATGTTGCCTTTGTAGGTCATCCTCTAGGTATGTTGCCTCTCGTAGGTCACTGAATAGATTCACCATGAATATTATCCCCCCATCATGGTGAAATCAATATAGAAGGTTTTGATATCTACCAAAAAAGCACCTAAATACAAAATAAAATACAAGCCATGAATTACAATAAAAATGAACCATAAAATCCAAATTTGGAGGAGAAGAGAAAAGAATCTTATGAAGTGTTCATTTGTATTCTTCAAAAGTTGATCTGAAAAAGTCCTCGGATAGAGTCTAGGGTGTCTATGACTATAGTCCCTAGAGTAGGTGTCCTTATGGTGACATCCTCATATTATCAAAATACATTGTAACCAACCACTACAATCACCAGGTCCTCTAGATAAAGTGACTGGATACGAGGATCACATACAAATTGAGTTGGGAGTGTCGGGTACAACTGAGAGTGCACTTCAAGGCATAAATATTTAAGGCTAAAAATTGTAAATGAAACAACCTCAAAATTACAATTTGACACCACCAATATGTTCGTATTAGAAAAAAAAATTTGATCACTATAAATACTCCTATATTCGGCTGTCAATGGGGCTCTCATTTTCTGGAAAAAATCACAAGTCTACACCAAAAACATTTTCCTCCAATAGAAATTACATGCGGGCCTTCCACTTAAAAAAATGCCCCTTTCAAAAATATTTCTACCCCTCCATAGTGTTTTCAAATTATATTATTGGTCAATTATAAATTTTCTTTTATAAAATTAAGGAATTGCATTAAAATTCATGGTGTGTCCATATTAGAATCAATCTTTAAAAAAACAATATGGTACCTACCCACTATCCAAGTGGGCTAAGAAAAAAATCATACATGGCTTCACATTGTTGAGCTTGCTGGCCGCGATGTCTTCAAATGGGTGTGATTCCATTCTCACACATTCTCCAATGTAGGAACAAACAATGGCTTCATCCACTGGGTCAAATATGTCCTCACAATATACCATTTAGTCACATCAACATCTCATATGCAAATTGCATGCCCAGGACTCGCGAGTAAAAATACAAGGAAACCTTTGGATCTTTGATTTGAAACATCATCTATTGTGTAGAAAGTATGTACGTAGTTTTTTATTCTTCCATGCATGGAAGTAAAGCATCGTTGTTTTCATTATTTTATTAATTTTGATAAATAAAAAGTTGTATCCTCTTGCAGTGTAGATATCACGCCCTCCGACATATTGAATCCCCTCATGTTTACCCCCTAAGCAGCGATTGATAGACCTATTTTTTTTACCATCTAAAGTTGTTTTATTCATCCATTTGATTTGGCAGTGGAAGGCATTTGCAAGTGATTATTCATGTTTTTTTGGCATATAATAGATTGGAGGCATGAAGTGGAGGCCATACTATGCATTTAGTCATAATAGTACTACCATAATTTTCCCAGGTTGTAATTCAAGTTTATGCAGGTAGCCTCCCTGTACATCCTGATGATATTGAGGACAAAAACATTGAAGGAGTGACACTAATTTTTTTTTTTTTTATTGTAGCTTTGTGTTTGGTAGAAGGCGATGCTCTATTGTGAGGTTCAAAACTAAAATTTTGCCCCCCACTCGGTTCTCGAAGTGCAATTACTCATCAGTGGTTTGTTCACAGACGGTGGCAGCCCTGCTTGTCCTATCCATCAAAGCACACAACAGACGAGGAGGCACTATACATGTACATGCAAATTCAGTTCTAATCCTTGAAATTTGAGGAATTTTATTTGAATAATCACCTTTGTTGTTATCCATTGTGTCTTTGAAATTATAAAGGTAATGGTGGTCTCCAATATAGTGTCAATTGAATTTTCTAGAGCTCCAAATTAAAAAGCTTGAGTGCTTCCAAAACTTAGGCTATTTGCTTATGTCATCTTTTTGAATCAAATGAGCCAAGTTTTTAACAACATCCCAAGATCATTTGAGGAGAGGATTTGATTCAAGATAAATGCCCACAAGTTTGAGAGTAGATTGCAATAAGGGTTTGAAATTTGATTTGCATAAGGGTTTCAATTTTTTATAATATAAAAAGAAAAAGGGAGAACTTGAATTTAAAATCTGAAAAGGATAGAAATTGATATTCCGGTAAATTTTATAAAACTTCCAAGTTAAGCAAATTAATCCAGAGTAGCAACTCAGATGGGTGACCACTTGCAAAGTCCCAGAGCTACACACATTTAGAAGGTTATTATTTTTTGCCTTATTGAAGCAGAAATTTCTATCCGACTATAGGCTTTTATATAGTTGTTAGAAAGGATTTTTCGATGGGGATCCATTTGTGCAGTCATTTTTTAGTTCTGAAACCATTTGCTATGTTGAAATTTGATTTAAATTTTTCATTGTAAAACATAGTGTATTTTCGATTGTATCCGACACTCTTGGGTGAAAATTTGACCAAATAGTGAGGGGCTCATTTTAAGTCATTGGGAAAAAATTAGGCCAAGTTATTCATTGAATTTGGAAAGTTTGAAGGCATTTTGATCATTGAAGGCATTGAAATTGTATTATTTTTTTAGGCACATTTGGGGCTATCTTTTAGCCAAAGTTTCTAATACAATCATCAACTCAAGGGGTGATTTAGGGCCCCTTGTCCCTTGCTGGTGGAGTCATTTTGTGGCATTCTCTTGGCCACATAGTGTTTGGTGTATGCTCTCTTTATTTGGCCTTGTTTTTCATTTTTATTCTTGCTATAACCATTGCATGTTTTTTTGGGTTCATATAATTGTAATCAAGTGTATTCCCTTTGCATATACACACTTGACACTATGAAACATATACAAACAAAAAAACACACAAGCACCTTGTCATAAAGCACTTGAAACTTTGGCACATCTATTGTAACAAATTCTCAAAAAGCAAGTATCACATTTTAATAACTGCCTATGTTCCACATATCATTATGCTCATATACCTATAGTATTCCTCATGTAAGGGCAGGTAAATTGAGAAGTAAGGTATAAAGGTCAAGCAAATTATCATAAATTCTCTTTCATAATGTCTATGCTCCACATATCATTATGCTCATATACCTATAGTCTCCATCACATAAGGGTGGGTATATTGAGAAGTTTTTTATAAAGGTTTAACAGGTTTTTCTCTTTCAAAAATGCCTATGTTCCACTATCGTTCTACTCACATAGCTATATTCTCCCTCATGTAAGGGAGGGTATATTGAGAATTTTGGTATAAAGTTATGGCAGGTTATCAAAAATTCTCATTTCAATTCTTACTCTCTTTGGATGGAAAATGACACTCATGTTCAAGTTATCCCTCCCACTATTGGGATCACTTGATGATTCAGAGTGGAAAAACTAGGCGAACCCTCCTCTATATTTTAAGTGGCGTACCCTATATTTTTTTTAGGGCTCTAATTTGAAATTTTTGGTTCCTATTTCATCCTTTGTTGAGCTCCAGCTTCACTCAATACTTTTCTAAATCATGGCTACTATAAATCTACTAAGTGGTCTCACTAAGAAGCTTGAAGGAGCTCACACTTTTGCAAATTGGAAGTATGAAATGGAATCTATATTAATTATGAATGACATGTGGGATTTTGTGAGAGATAGAAAAGCTAATGAAGACCCACTCACAACACCTAAAGAACGTAAATAAAATACACAATTTGAAAATAATTCCAATATAGATTTAAGTCTCATCAAGCTAGCTACATGAATTCAATGCAGAGAAATTGTAAGGGCTACAAAAAAACCTAAACAAGCATGGAATTCTCTCATAATATTGTTTGATAAGCCAAGTCAAGACAATATTTTGTATCTGAAACAAAAATTGCAAAATCTATGTATGAAAGGCTCACTTCTCGATTATCTTATGGAAGTGAAGTCTATTAGGAATGATTTCTTAGCTACTGGTAAAACTCTTTATGATAATCAGTTGACTCCTATAATGTTGCATGGACTTACTTCAAAGTTTCACTCCTATGCTACCATGTTATATCTAAGGGGTAAAACAATGAATTCCACACTTTAGGAGATTGAAATTCTACTTAAGAAACATGAGAAATCCCTAATCAAAGATGAAGAGATTGAAGCCTCATCAACAGCTTTTGCCACTAAGGCATCCTTACAGCCTAGAAAAAACAATGGTCCAAATAATCATAATCAGAATCAGAGAGGTATACAACATCAGATATACCCACATTAGCCATGTCAACATTAGTAGCAATAGCCACATCAACAGTACCAGTAGTAGCCACACCAGTAGAACCAACAATAACAACAACCACAATAGTATAATCAGTAGTAAAATCAACAACCAATATTGAAAAAAGACCTCCTCAAGGGGGTCATCCAAATAGAGGACCTCAAAACAAAACTCAACAAGGGTGTGACTATTGTGGAAAATAGAATCATAATGTCACTCATTGTTATCAAAGAAAAGATATCAAAGGGGTCCATAAGATAATAATATCAACACATTGTATGCAACAAACCAAGTTAATGTTGAAGATAAATATTATCGGCATATTTATTTTGGGACAGCAAAGCACATGATAGGAAGACAAGATTGGTTGACCAAGGTTAAACCTACTTCTAAAAAATTCATTACTTTTTTATGATGAAAGTGACCTTCCTATTGAAGGTTTTGGGGAGGCACCACTTGCTTTGCATGATGGGAATAATATTCCTATAACAGATTTTTTGTATGTGTCTGGTCTTAAAAGGAGTCTTCTTTCTATTGGACAACTTACAAATAAGGGCTATACTATCTATTTTGAAAAATACAAGTGCTACATTCAAGAACCAAGTGGCAATTTCAAAGCCATGGGAGTAAAAAAGGATTGTGTTTACTACCTCCTTATCAAATCTGTAACACAAACATCTTTGCATACAAATACTACTTTTCTTTGGAGTACATGTGGCATGAAAGAATGGGACATTTAAATTTTAATAATCTTCAAATGATGGCAAGAAAAGGTTTGGCAAAAGGACTTCCACATCTTAAGGAGTCAACATGTTTTTGTGAGCCATGTGTAATAGCCAAACACCATAGACAACCTTTTGAATAAGGAAAGGCTTGGAGAGCCAATAGACCTTTACAATTGGTTCATTCAAACATTTGTGGGCCAATGCCTATTCACTATTATACTAGGGCCAAATATTACATCAGTTTCATTTATGATTACAATATAATGGTATGGATCTACCTAATTCAATACAAATGTAAGCCCTTAATAAGTTCAAAGAATTCATGACACTTGTTGAGAAATAAAGTGGCTACCAAATCTCCACCTTAAGATTAGATAATGATGAAGAATATGTCTCCAATGAATTCTTAAAATATTTTAAGTACCATGGGATAAGGAGGCAATTCACAACTCCTTATACTCCCAAAAAAATGGATTAGCTGAGAGGATGAATCAAAGAATCACAAATAGGACAAAATCAATGTTACATGATGCTACATTGCCTAACTCATTTTGGGTATAAGTTATTCTTATTGCTGCATACTTGACTAATAGGTCCTACACAAAGGCCTTACATGAAATAACACTTTAATAAGAATGGAGTGGAAGTATGTTGTATATGGACAATTTGAAATTATTTGGATGTGATACCTATGCTCATATTCCTCATAAGAAAAGGAAGAAGTTTGATGATAAGAGCTAAAAATTCATCTTTGTTGGCTATAGTGATAGTGCCAATGCATATAAATTGTATGAGCATATTTCCAATAGGATCATTCTATCTAGGGATGTTACTTTTCATGAGTATCCCCCATATAATATTCCTATGGCCCCCACTTTGGAATTAACTAATGAAACAGTTGCTTCCTTAATGCATACAATATCATCTAGTCCTTCCCATTCACTAATAAATCAAGAAATTCCTCCACATAAAGAACTTCCCAAAAATGATCCATGTCCTCCATCTCCTCCTACTTCTCCATATAATTATCAAGCCAAATCATCCAATCCTTGACCTAAGTGGGTTCAAGACACCATAGATGAAGCCCAAATTCAATTGCCCACTTACACAGGTAAAAGACCTTCAACAATAAGACACCAAGTGAATTATGCCCTCATGGAGAAAGTCCTTATCCAACCTAAACCTTCTAATGTCAAAGAAGTACTTGGTGATCCTAAATGGATTCTTCCATGGATCAAGAATTTGATTCCATTTAAAGAAATCACACTTGGGTTTTGGTTCAGTTACCCCAAGGCAAATATACCATTGGCACAAAATGGGTGTACAAGGTAAAGTACAAAGCAGATGGCTTATTAGATCACTACAAGGCTCTCCTAGTAGCTCAAGTTTACAAGAAACAAGAAGGAATTGATTATGAGCAAAATTTTGCTCCTGTGGCAAAAATAACTACAATCAAGATAGGTATTGCTTTGGAAGCTCAAAATTATTGGCCTATATATTAGATCGATGTTAAAAGTGAATTCCTCAATGGTCACTTAAATGAGGAAGTGTATGTAAACCAACCACCAGGGTACATAGTTAAAGGCCATGAAAACAAAGTCCTAATATTGAAGAAAGCTCTATATGGGTTGAAGCAAGCACCCCGAGCTTGGTATGCAAATATTGACTCCTATTTCATCAACCTTGGTTTCACTAGATCTGCATCATAATCTACTATCTATGTAAAACATTGGAGGAACTACACCATTTGGTTACATTGTATGTGGATGATATTATTATTACAGGTGATGACACAGAAGGAATAAGGTTGCTCAAGGATGACTTGTGCAAGAATTTTGAGATGACAGATTTAGACCTCCTCCACTATTGCTTAGGCATAGAGGTATGGTAACAACCTGGTAATATTTTTCTCACAAGCTAAAGACATTCAGTCTATTTTGGAGAGGTTTCACATGGATGAGTGTAAGCTCTCCCTCACTTCCATGGAAACTAGGTTGAAATTTATTAATAGTGATGGTGAAGAAAGGGTTGATGGCACCCTTTATAGGTAGCTAGTTGGAATTTTTCTCTACTTAACTTCAAGTAGACCATATATTTCCTATTCAGTTAGCCTTGTTTACATATTCATGTAGGATTCTAAGAAGAGCCATTGGATAACAACTAAGAGGATTTTAAGATTTTTCAAGGCCACTCCTCATCATGGCCTTATGTTTACATCGTGTGATGATTTTTATTTGATTGGCTACACAGATTTAGATTGTGCTAGTTGTCTTGAAACTAGAAGATCCATATCAGGTTATTATTTTTAGTTGGTCCAAGGCTCTATTTGATGGAGCACCAAGAAGCAAAACATAATTTCATTATATTCAGTAGAGGGTGAATATAGATCAGTAGTTGAGGCAACTAAGAAACCTATTTGGTTGAGGCAATTACTTCAAGACATTGGGCTATTCATAGATGGTCTAACTTACATATATTGTGACAATTAAAGTATCATCAAGATGACCAAGAATTCAATTTTCCATGTCACAACAAAGCACATTGAGATCCATCATCACTTAATCAGATAAATGGTCCAAGAAGACATTATACACATGGAGTATGTACCGAATCAATATCAAGTGGCTGACATCTTCACCAAGTCATTTGGGCAAGACACGTTTTCTCAGTTTAGAAAATTGCTCTATGCATGTAATAAAAGTCAACATTAAGGGGGAATGTTATCTAATGTTGAATTATTTTTTCTATAGTTAGGATAGTGCACATTAAGAGGGAATGTTAGAATATTATAATGTGCACTATACCTCAGTTTGAAACTTGTCTTCTACCACTTGTCTTATATCTTCAGTTTGAGTTGGAGTGCATGACACTTGAAGTGGAGATTATGAAACTTATCATATATACCTCATAGGCTTTATGCCTATATATTATAATAATTTTTTAAATACAATTGTACTTTTTTATTATGTACCAACAAAAAACAATCAGTAAACACCCCGTGGGCAATATGGTTCAATTCTAGCATATCATCCAAGCACTAACACTCGACCCCCAACTCTTCATCATTTTAAAATTATTCAACTACAACACTCAAAGTGGAACCTTTCCATCGAGAATGCATCAAGCTAATGCTACCATTCTTGGATCCTTACACTAATACTAAATTAGCTGAATATCCAAACCAAAGAACCCACCACTCTGTTTACCAATGCCAACTAAACATAGTAGATTTAGGATTACATAACCATTTTTTGGTATCTACTAAAGCTATATAATGCATACATAACTATTTGAATATTTAATCTCTAATAGGGTGGAAAGAAGGGGACATCCTATGGGGATGTCCTACTCCACTTCCCTGATTCCCCCTCCCATGGTCCTAGTTATGTCCCAATCCTTAGGTATTTTTTGGATCCTCCAAATGGTTTACTATGGTTGTAGATGATCTCCTTGGTTTCTGGGTTTCCTCACTGGTTTCTAGGTTTCCTCCATATGCTTCTAAAATGTGATATCCTTGGATCCTTATCTATCTCTTGTGCTCTTCAAGACATCCCTAGGACTGTTTTTATGCCCATTTTTTATGTTTTAGGTATCTTTCCCTTCTGCTCCATGGTTGTCCTAGTTTTTTTGCAGGTTTTCTTCATGGTGTGGCTTAGCTTTTCCCTATTCCTTGGAACTTCATGGATCCTTCTATCTTGGTTGTCCCTGGTTGTAGATTATCTCCTTAGGGTAGGAGGTCACTTCTTCTCTTGTATTCCCTTTTCCAGTTGCTTCGAGGGTTTCCTTCCTGTGCCTATGTTCAAGGACATCCGTCGGTTGCTACCTAGGTTTTCTGTGATGCTTATGGGATGCCTTTTCTTGTAGACCTCTTCTTGGTGCTGGTTTCAATAGTTCTTCAAGTGTGACCAGTGTAGGATGATATTTTTATTTTATTGCAAGAGGATTTTATATCCTGTAGAAATCCTTAGTCTTGCTACTCCATTTTCTAGGCCCTATGTAGGATGCTATTTTTGGTCCTACTTTTCAGTGTTCCTACTTTCCTCCCTATGTGGGTTGTTTCATATCGATGGTTTCTTCACTCCTTCAACCTTCATTGGGGTTATTTTATTTGGTGGTTTTAGGCCTTGTGCTAGCCTACTATTTTTGCTCTGCGTCCTTTTGTTATTGTTGCATCCTCCTACTATATCCCTAGAAATCCTACCGCTGCATCCTCCTACTACATCTTTATGCGAGAATGTTTTCCTCTACATTTATTGCTTTTTTTCGATTTTAAATTTTTAAATTTTAGTGTTGGGTGGGATGACCCTTTTTCAATTTAGTTTTGGGTGGGTTGCCCTGTTTAAATTTTCTTTGCACATGTTGTTTGGGTGGGATGGCTCTGTTCCTCTTCTTCATCCTTTTTGCATGTGATGTATGAATGATTCAGGTGGGGTGGCCCTATTTTAGATTTTAATTTAAAAAAAAATCCTATCCTTTAAGGCTATAATTTAGCATGTCCCAAAAGGCTAACCTTAAGCCTATACTGAAATATAATCCTTTTGTATTTCCTCTATATTTTATGTTGTCCTTTCTTGTAGCCTTCCTTTGGCCTTGCTTTTAAAGTATTTTGACTTTTTGTAATCAGATTTTGGGATCCTTGATAAAAACCCACTTTAATTTTAACCAATAAAAAAAAATGCTTACATAACATGGAATTACATACTCAACTTATCAATTTTATAGAGCTATCCATAGCATAATAGATTCTGAAACTACATATTATTCTATCAAATTGTCAATGTTTTTTAATGTATGAAATATTTGGAACAACAATCCGTTTTATCATTTTTTCATTGCTACATAATACATCACAAGTTCGGGGACAACATATCCATTTTATCCATTCACTAATACCATCGATTGCATTATAAAAATAGGAATAACATTCATACTTAATCCATTATTTAATGATATCAAATGCATTATAAAATCTGGAATAACATTCTTATTTAGCCTATTATATAATGCTATCAAATATATTATAAAATTTGGAATAACATTCCTACTTAATCCATTCTCTAATGCTATCAATGCATTATAAAATTTAGAATAACATTCCTATTTAATACATTATCTAATGCTATCAAATGCATTATAAAATCTGGAATAACATTTCTATTTAATTTATTCTCTAATGATATCAAATGCATTATAAAATCTAGAATAAAATTCCTACTTAATCCATTCTCTAATGCTATCAATGCATTATAAAATTTGGAATAACATTCCTATTTAATCCATTATCTAATGCTATCAAATGCATTATAAAATCTGGAATACCATTCCTATTTAATGTATTCTCTAATGCTATCAAATGCATTATAAAAAATGGAATACCATTCCTACTTAATCCATTCTCTAATGCTATAAAATGCATTATAAAATATGGAATAACATTCCTATTAATCCATTCTCTAATGCTATCAAATGCATTATAAAATCTAGAATAACATTCCCATTTAATGCATTATAAAATCTAGAATAACATTCCCATTTAATACATTATAAAGTATGGAATAACATTCCTACTTAATTCATTCTCTAATGCTATCAATGCATTATAAAATAAAGAATAACATTCCTATTTAATCCATTCTCTAATCCTATCAAATGCATTATAAAATTTAGAATAACATTTCTATTTAATCCATTCTCTAATGCTATCAAATGAATTATAAAATCTAGAATTCCTATTTAATTCATTCTCTAATGCTATCAAATGCATTCTAAAATCTAGAATAATATAACATGCAGAGAACTCCACCTCTTGCTACCAAAAGTCTTAGATGTACACAAGAACACTCAACATAACTTCTAGTTTATTTCAAGTGAATTGTTTTAGCATCCAACATTTTCACAATAACCACAGTTTTTTTGGATCAAGAAGATAACCTACTCCCTCTTTTATAGATAACAACACAAGATGCATGCAAATAATTATTCCAAGAAGGCTTCTCCTCATGAACTTACCTCTAAGTAACAGTGAGCTTTACAGTGATTAAAAATGAATCCACTGCCTCTACAACTACAAGAACATAAACCCCCATGTAGTGCTATAACCAAGCAAAATCATTAAAAATCTAGTTATGTAGATAAGGTCTTTATACTTCTCAATCTACTGTGCACCAAAAATACACAACGAGTAACAAGCAAGAGTACCAGGTTGGGAAGTGTACACGACACTAAAACTTATCATTCCAACTCTATCATCCTAATGGTTTACTACACCAAAAGAGAAGTTTTAACAAGAAGAGTAAAACCATTAATAACTCACTCAATCGAGCCAAATCCAAGGTCTTATTTTCTAATCTATCTCATAGGTCCAACACACAACAAGTATTGGACAGTAAGTACAATGAAACATCTCTCACCATTGGTTGTGGAAGAATAACACCCACACCAAAGTGTTGGAAACTCTTTTACTACCAATAACATAGTGAAAAGGCATTTGTTTTAAGAAGCATGCCTACCTGTGATCCAAGATTATTGTAGCGAATCAGGTCTTTTTCCTCAATTTTTCCACTCTAGACTTCCTTTCATGGAGTGATTTTCCACCACCCCTTCACTGACAAATGCCCCCTCTCTTAGTAGTTTTCTTGGGCATCCCAAATAGAACCACCACACCTCAAATTTCCCACCACTCCATCACCTTTTATTTTGAAGACTCTCAATATGGATTCTCAATTGAACAAACCATGAAGTTTACTCCTTTTCTCCCCACGTCTACCAAGGATTTGGTGCCTTACCAAACACTTAGCAAACCTAACCTTTTTTATTTTGTGAAAGAGATCATATTTTTATGACACAATATAACTTAAATCATCTTTACTAAAGTTTTATAGTTAGTAACCAAGCAAGAAACATTTGATCTATCTCTTGTATACAAATTATGCCAAGTCACTAAATAATAAAAGAGAACATCAATTATGTTGCTTCTTTGTCAAAGAATATACCCATATTTAGGACATCTGGATCCTACATCAATGAAAATTTGTTAGCAACATCATATTGTATCCAATAAAACCTATGTTTTAGAGATCAAACATAATTCATCAGTAATTCCTTTGGTTATAAAAACATCCAACTACAATAACATATCCATCATGCATAACCTAGCATAAATCCAACAAAAAAAATGGTTTACAAAAAGAGGGTTATGAAATTAGTAGTCAATCCTGGGACATATAAAATATTTTTAACTATCTCTTTTTCATTTACTAAATCAACTTACATATTTCCTATCTCCTTGACTTCATAAGTTTTACTATCTACTATAGTAATTGGTTTTTCATTTTTCTTTTGTAGAGAATCAAACCATTTTTTTGCTTCCATTCATGTATTTGATTGCTCCTAAATCTATATACCAAGGCTCTATGATTGAGAATATTTTCTAATTTTCTAATACGAAGATGTATTCTATCTTACAAGTGTTTGAATGTACTATGAACTTGATAGTATATTTATCTTTCTTAGTTTTAGTTGCATTCCTTCTGTCTCCCTAATGTTCAACTTTAATGTATAGCCTTTTTTCTTCCTAATAATTAGTAAGTAAAAATTTAAAGATAAATGATGATGGACCTTCAAGTTTTAATAAGGTTATTTTAATTCAAGACCTTTTAGTTGGATTAATATCTAATAAATTAATGTAAGAGACTAATGTAAAATGCAATTTCTAACTTTCAAGCAATTAATGGTTTTGATTCTTTAACCTTCAATTTTCAATGGTTCAATTTTATAAATTCCAAGAAACTAAAGTTTAATGTATTTTTCCTTATATATCACTAATTTAGAAATTTATAAAGTATTAATACTTGCAAACTAGTATTTTAATTTTTCAATTTTGAAAATCTTATATCTCCTACTTAATTATTTGCAAATATTCTAATATTTGAATCTCATGCAATTTGTAATATCTTTTAAGATATAATCCCTTTACTTTAATTATCTTCTAACTCTCTAAGGTTGGTATTTTCTTAACTCTTAAATGCAATAATAAATAAACTTCAATCTTATATTAAGCACCTTATAACTCCTTATACTTAAGGAAAGTAAATATTAAAATAAGTGTGAATTTACCTTTTTAATGCTAAGGCCCGATTGGCTTTAATATTCATGTCTCTACTAAGGCTTCAGGTGTTGTATTCACTATTATTTTTTTCTTTCTAAGTAAAAGGTTTATATTGCAAAAAAATGGTTTTAAGGATCCCTAAACCTATTTACATAAGTAGCAGAAAAGCAGTGCCATGCTAGAAGGACGATTGAGGACCCTAGTAGAAGACCATAATAGTGAAGGTCGTGGAAGAGGACGCAACCTCAGCCTTAGACATACTAGAGACAACCCTATAGACCAAAAAGTGAGGACACAACCTCATACCATAAGCCGAAACCAAAACCTAAACCAAGATAGAAGGATAAGTGTAAAATAATAAAATACATAAATGCAAGACAAACATTAACAAGAAAAACCTAAATACTAGTAATACTTAGGCTCCATGCAGGGAAGCGATGAGGGCAAAAAATCATAAATGAAAAGGAAAAAAGGGAATAGGGTGAGATAGAGGAGGTCATTTCTCAGACTCAGTTTTTTTGTCTTCCTTATCATCCTCCTCAGCCATTTCTTTAGGTTCATCATCCTTGGGTTCAGTCTTGACAGTCACCAAGGTCAGTTCAACAGTGACAATGTCAGCTTGAGTAATATGATCAGTTTAGAATAGCTTATGGAGCCCCTCCCTAATGTCCATAGTACAATTCATCATGTAGTTCATCATTGTCGTAGTAGAGGCAATAATGTGATCCTTAAGCTTATTGTTCTCCTCATTGTCATCTCTAATATCAATCACCTTACTCTTGGAAGCCAGGTTCTGAATCTGTGTCGAATTTCTCACTGGTTCCTCACTGCTATCAAATGTAATGCTTTTCATTGCATTTAGTTTGGAAAGGACTTAAGTTACATTTTTATTATTTTCCACTTTGGACATGAATTCGGTAGGGGAATTCTTTTTGGTAGGGCTACTAGGGTCTAGGTTAGCCTTAGGACTGTTGGCAATGATATAAGTGTAAATAACCTTAAACATACCTTAATACCGGGGAATTTTGTGGTTCTTCTTGTCTCTACAGGAGGAAATTGAGTGGTTCATGGAGTTTAGGAAGAACAAAGGAATGCTCAAGGGGTTTAATTCTCTAAAATGGTTGACGAAGGTCAAATGATAAGTTTTCATGGGTTTATTAGGGTCATCAATGCAAATGAACTTCATAATGGGTTTCATGACAACATTCCAGGGTATCGGACAGGTCACTTCTGAAAAGGCTAGGCTCCTTGAATTTCTTAATTATTTTTTCATTTCCTTTGAAATGGTCCAACTCAACTTCCCAATTGTGCTTGTGGTGATGGATGGACTGACCACCTTCAAAAAATTGGCCAGTGATGGAAGTAAGAAGGTGAACATTGATGATGAAATCCCTTCACTAGGTAGACACAACACAATTATCCCATGATTTGAGGAAAGCCATAGTTATCTCAATCTCATCACCAGAGAAGAGGTGAATAAAAGGAAAAAAAATACCTGTCCTAAAGGACTGGGTCAACAAGAGGGTCGCACACATAGGCATTGGGATCGACATATTTAATCGAAATTATGGGGACAATGGGGTGATCTATGATAAAGAAGGAAAGAGACAGGTCGAACAGGGGGAGGAAGGTGTAGGCAAAATGGGCAAAATTTAAAATCGATAAGGAAAGGGGAGGTTGAAAAAGAAACGGAGTGGAGGGGTTGACAATTCGAAATGAAAAAAGGAAGTGAATGAGGCAGAAGCAATGACAAGGATACAAGTGGAGGAAATATGATTCACACATGGAGAAGGGTAGCCTAACCAAGGAGGTCTGACCACCAAGGTGATGGGCTGCCGTTAAGCACATCATTAATTCTCAATGAATTTGTCAATCCAAGGTGGTGTCCAAGGCTATTTACGAGAGAAAGTTCAAGCAGGGTTGTAGTTCAGTTCATTTGGAAGTAGCAGGTCTTATTGGTGGGATTTATTGTGTGGGGGTTTTGTGTCACTTCTACCCCTAAATTGCATAAATTGAACTTTAATATATTTGCAAGAATGAAAACTAATTGCTAATTGTAGAAATGAAACCCTAGTTACAGTTGCAAGAATGAAATCTAATTAAATTACAGAATTGAAACTCTAGTTATAGTTGCAAATTTGAAAGTCTATTTAATCTTACAATAATTGAAATGAAGCATAAATACTAGATCCTGTCAATGCTCTGTAATAGAAGGTCGTCAATATTCTGTGCAGGGTTTTGACAACAAAAACAAGAATGCAGGGAAATTACAGAAAACTTGTAAATTGCTAGAAATGGAAATTTGCAGTGAATTGGAAAGTTGTTGGGAATGAAAAGAATAACTAGATCTACCACTAATCATATCACAAAAACATTATGAACATGAATTAAACAACTAGGAATGTTAGCTGTACAAAATAATGAAAATGACAAGTTCACAACTTATTCTGCTGCAGCAAAATTAGAATAAAACATGTCTATTAGTCCTCATCCTAGGTCTGGAAGTGGCCAGCCTCCTTTCTCAGAAGAAGGTTTGAATTCTTCTTTAAGTCTTACTCACACTCAGACAAAAAAATAAATGAGATGAAACTGCACTTTTATTGCTTCAGAAACATAATTACAATTCTACGAAATCACTACGAGTCTGAAATCACTATTCTATTATCTCCCTATTTATTTTCTATCTCTATCTAATAGCTCAACCTGGATGGGAGCTATATTTTATAGATGCCTAAAATATAATTACAAACAAAAAATATGTTGTTCCTGATATCCTGCAGAATTTCTTGGTTTTATCCTAGAAGAGGATCAATTTGATCTTTTCCATAAATGGCGGCTTTGGACGACAAGGACGACATAGTTAGATGGGAGATATTTTACTTTAACTTTCTCAACCTTCTTATCCCATTTTGCACTGCCAAAATTCATTCAATAAGTCAAAAAGTGCTTTCTATTCTCATTTCAAAGAAACTATGTTCATTCCGAAGACATTGTGTTCATTCCGGAGACATTGTGTTCATTCCGAAGACACTGTGTTCATTCCGAAGATCTTTAGAATGACCAACTGTGTTGACTCCAAATGGTTTTGGCTGCATTTCTCAGGTGGATTAGCCCTCAGTATCATATTGCAATAGTCTTCATTCTTCCTTGGATGTGAATTTCATGCCTTGCCATTCATTGGCAGTTGGCTAGAATTTATATGGAAAAACCAGTTTTCTGCTGCACAGTAATAAGTATTTGTACTATTTTCTAAATTTAGAGAAACTAATGCTTAATGATCATCAAAATAATACTATTGAATTTATTTTGTCAACCTAAGCATGACAAGATAACATAAAACTATACAATAACTATTAAAAATTAGAATATAATGTCCTTAGCACTTCAATCATACAAACAGTTAATACACAACATATTAAATCAACTTAACTAGCATATAAGATAATTCACAAGAGTTTTAGGCAATTTTAACTATTTAAAACATTCTATAAATGAGGCTTATCTAGGCCTCATCACAAGGTCTAAATAAATTTTTGGAACCATGCGATAGGCTAGAAAATCAGCATGCAAAGGGTTAGGAGTTCCAAGGTAGAATCAAACCTTCCACTTCTTTCTTGGTCGAAAGTCTAGGTGTTTAAGGATATTGACAATGATTTGCACACCTAATGCCTACCATGTGTGAAGATTTTTGACATGGATGTTGATCTTAGCATGGACCTTAGACAAAGTATGAGCATTGGGACGAACACCCCTGCTAACCAAGGAAGCAAGCCTTCGAATCAGCTTCTAGGAGGTGGTGTATTGGAGATAATAATGAAACTTCACACTATCATAATTGAAATGTGCACACCAAGACCTGCACAAGATGGATGGATAAAAATAATAATTGCCATAATTGTTAGAGGAAAAGCCACCAAAATTTACCCAAAAGTAAGGACATGGTGGATGGGTGGTGGTGACATCAGGGTGTTGGTGGATGGAAAAGGGGTCATGAATGGAGGCAATGAGAGACACGTGGTGCATGGATCAGGAGCCAGTGTGAATGAAAGACAATGGAATGACATGAATTTACTGACTGAGAAGATGGTAAATGTGGTGTAACGCATGGGGATTGGGCCGAGAATGACAATTGCTTGTCACGTGATGAGGTGAAAGATGATACAAATTATTATTGGTTTTGTTCATGAGTATTAGGAGGGATGACCTGGGGATGGGCTTCCTAATGAGGAAGGCTTCTATGGTGCTTATCTTGGTCCATCACTCTCTAGACTTCCTCTAGGAGATTCAAATGCCAAATTTGGAGATTAACCATGATGACCTTGATATTAGCTAAATTGTCAGCTTTCTTATTGGATTCTTTGAAGGTGTGCTGATAGATGACTTCTTGCTTGTTGAGGATGAGAGACCTAGCTTCCTCAATGTAGTCTTTGAATCTCCAAGAGGGTTTGGAATTAATTTTCTTGAGATAATTGATAATATTGAGAGAGTCTCCTTCCACTATCAGATTGGTGGTGAAATATTTTGCTAGAATTAAGCCTCTCCACATACTTTTGTCTTTTGCGAGATTATTTGTCTGTTCACCTAATCCTTTAGCAAAAGCAAGTAAAGAGTTTCCTTGATGATCCCTCAAGATACCTCTAGATCAAGCCTTCCCAGGATTGCATTTGGAAGCTCCATCAACATTAATTTTGAGCCAACCAACTGGGGAGGAGTCCAAACAATCTTTGGTCAGATGGAGGGAGGATGAACATCCTCTAAAGATAATCCCAACTCCTTTCCTAGGTATGATGCAGCCTTGGAAGGAATTTTAGATGAAGGGGGGATGAGGAATGTGTTCTCTAATGTGAAGGCCAAGATTTTAGCTAAAACAAGATTTGGGGCTTTTGGATTGAGAGAGAAAACTTTGTTATTTCTTTCGAGCCATACTTGCCAAAGGAAGTGGTGGAGGGATATCTTCCAGAAAAACTGAAGATGGAGGTCATGGAAAGGGGCAAACCACTGATGAAAGATATATCCCATAGAGCAAGGTTGGGCCCACTGCATATGGAAGTTATGGAAAATAGAATCAAGAATGGAAGTGGAAAAGGGGCAGTGGAAGGGATCCGTGTCTGTTTCTTTTTTGTAATTATGATGCATGTGTGTTTTCTCTGGGTATACCCAAAATGTTGTATGGGAAGTTTCTTTTTGATTACAGGCTATGTGCCTTACCGGATGTAATGGATTTTGCGGCATGTAGATTTTACATATATAGGATCTTTAGTAAGGATATGTTCATCAATAGCCTTGGGCTGATTTTTGTAAAAGGTTTTCGGTCAACCTGTAAAACCCAGTATTAATGCTATAGTATCTTATCTATCAAAAAAAAGAAAAGGTGCAGTGGAGGAAGAGGTGGCTGGTGGATTCCCAATAATTAAGGTAAATATAACATCTGTTAGGAATGGGCATGCCTTTTTTGATAAGATTATCAATTGTGAGGATTTTCTCTTGAATGGCTAGCCAAGAAAAAATGAGATCTTGGGGACGAGGTATTGGACCCAAACTTTTTCAACTGGATGCAAAATGTCCTTGAAATCAAGGAGGAGAAGGTATGCCAATTTTACTGAGTAATTTCCACTTTCAATATGTTCCCAGATGATATTATCAGGTAGCATGGAAGAAGGGATGATAGTGGAAGATAGCAGGGAATTTAACAGATTGAATTTAGTAGGTAGATCAAGGTGAGCAATGGGAATCTAGTTTGGAGGTATACTCAGAGTGAAAAAGATAGAGACTTTGTGGCCTATTCTGTCATAATTAAAAGGTTTGAGTTTGGATATAATGGGATCATTGAGGAGGGGTCCTCGGGTAATCCAATTATCACTCCAAAATTAATGCTTTTTCCATCTCCCAACCTCCACCTTAGTCATTTGATGATTAGGGGCTTAGTACCACGAATAGAGTTCCAAAATGATGACCCTTTTATTGGGATGCCTTCATTGAAGAAATCACCATTTTGGAGATATTTTATTTTTATGATGGTGATCCAAGCATTGTTGTTTCTAGAAACCAGCCTCTAGGACTGTTTGGCAATCAATATAGTGTTGAGGACATGAATCCTCGTGAGTCCTAATCCCCCTTGAAGTTTGGGTCTGCACACCTTGTCCCAAGCCACTAGATGAATTCTTTGCTTGTTATCAATGTGTGTCCACAATACATTTTTTTGTATTTGCTATATTTTTTCTGAGATTAGGGTGGGGGCCTTGAAAATGGATAAGAAATACACAAAAATGCTTTGAAGGACCACAACAGTTAAAGTACATTTGGCAGCTTGGGACAATAGATTTCCTTTGCACCCTACAAGTTTTTTTGGATACGCTCAAGAACATTGTGCCACATAGAAGATGCAGGTTGGCCATAAAATAGAGGAAGTCCAAGGTAGGTGGCAGGAAGGTCATCTATAGAGAATTCAAGGATTCTAGCAATACTGATTTGCCTTTTCATGGGAGTATTTAGGAAGTACATTTTGCTTTTGTTGAAATTGAATTTTTGGCTAGCAGCTTCTTCATAAGGATGGAGGATAAATTTGATAAATTTTACTTCAAGGATAGAAGCCTTTGTTGAAATAATGGTGTCATCCACAAATTTTTGATGCAATATCGGTGTGGTTTGAGACGAAGCTTTGATCCCTTATAGTAGACCTATTCTGCAAGCAGCTTGTATTGTTCTTCCTAGAGCTTCAGCTAAGATTATGAATAACATTGGAGATATGGTATCTCCTTGCCTAAGACCTCTACTACTTTGAAAATAGCTTGCTACAGACCCATTAATGAGGATAGAGAACCAATCCGAGGAAATACAGTTTCTTATAAGATCAATCCAATCGGGATGGAACCCAAAATTGCAAATGATGGCTAGGAGAAAATTCTAGTTCACTCTATCATAGGCTTTATTTATATCAAGATTGAGGATGCAAGTGGGGTTTTTAGATTTGGAGGTAGAATAAAGGGCTTCATGAATGGGGATGACCCCATACAGGATTGACCTACCCTGAACCGAAATCCCTTGACAGGGGTCAATGATGGAAGGTAGGATAATTTTCATTCTAGTAGCCATGATTTTGGTGAGGATTTTGTAGACTATGTTGCAAAGGCTAATAGGCCTAAAATCAGCTAAGGACTTGGTTGTTTGGTGTTTTGGAATGAGGGATATAAATGTTGAATTAAACCCACATGGTATCCTTTTGGAATATTGGAATTCTTTTATAGTTAAGAAAACATCAGTGCCAATAATGTCCTAGAAATTTTGAAAGAAGTGAGGAGGAAACCCATCTGGACCTAGGGCTTTATCAGGATTCATTGAAAAGAGGGCAACTTTAATTTCATCATCTGGAAAAGGAGAAATGACGGAGGAATTGATTGATTCGGGAATGGAATTTTGAGGGATGTGGTGAAGTAGGGCCTCCTGGGCTAAAATTGAGCAATAATCATCATCCTCTAGATGCTTTGAGAAATAGGAGCAGGCTACATTTATGATTTCCTCAATATCTGACATGGTGTTGCCATATTATTTGGTTAGCTTCTTTATGCTATTGTTGCTTCTATTGTGAAGAGTAGCCACATGAAAGAATTTGGTATTTGAATCTCCTTATATTAGCCAAAGGGCTCTAGGTTTTTGGCACCAAAAGGTCTCTTCCCAAGCAAGGATTTTTTTCTTCATTTTTTTTTTGGTCATATAGCTCTCTGTATTAATTTTTGAGTTCAATCTAGTTAAGTCTTTTTTTATAGATAACTTACTGGCAAAGAGATTGCCAAAGACTTCTTTATTCCATATTTTCAAGTATGATTTGAGATTTTTAAGCTTTTGAGATAATCTGAAGGAAGGGCACCCCTGACAGTCTTGCTACCATACGTGAGAGACAAGACACATTGCCTAATATTTGGGTGGTGTAGCCACATATTTTCAAATATGAAGGGTTTTTTGAAAGGATTAGGTCTGTCAATGTCCAGCATAAGTGGATTATGATCAAATCCCACTTTAGGAAGTGGATGGATGACCGCATCACCAAAGACCTGCACTACTTCTTGGGAAATAAACACTCTGTCTAATTTGACTTGGATGTGTTATTCCCTGACTCTTCTGTTACTCCATGTGTATATGTCCTTTTTGATATTAACATCCATAAGACTGTTAGAATTAATAAATTCAATAAAATCCTCCATAATTTTGGTAGGAGTTTCAGATCCTCCTTTCTTATCTGAGGGATAAAGAGGAGTGTTGAAATAACCAGCCACGATCCAAGGAATATTTTTAAGGGAATATTTCATTCTAGATAGAGTCTCCCACAAATGAGATCACATTGCAATCATATTGAGGGCATAAACATTGGTAAGGACCCAAGATGAGTCATTATTGATGTCATGGAAGAGGATACTTAAGAGTATTTCATTGGAGTGGAGGAGGCGCCCTTCTAATATATGCTTATCCCACAAACACATGAGGCCTCCAGAAGTTCCTTTCACATTGCTGACTATAACTCCTGCATTTTTCCATATGGCATTAGTTACTGTAGAGCTATTGGTGTTTATTTTTGTTTCCTGCATGATGAAGATGGAAGTTCTAATGTCTTTTCTCATAGACTTTACAAGTCTTTTTTTGGATTCCCTATTGAGGCCTCTCACATTCCATGAGAGTATATTCATTTGGATAGTTTGGAGATTTTCTAACCTCCCCTACCACTTGGGTGAGGGAGTTTGGAGCTCTTACTCTCCTTTGTAAGCTGAGAAGTAATATTTGTAAAAAGTGTCTTCTGGATTCCATTTGCTATGTCATCCACTGTTTGAGAATTCCTTAGTTCTTCTTTAGATGGTCTTCCTATTTTCCTTTCACCCCCAAAATCCATAGGAGATTTGGTAGAGCTTATGGTTTGCTTAGGACTGGGTTTGTAAGGAATTATCTATTCCAAAACTGGGCTGAGGGGTCTAGTGGCCTGACTTAGTCTAGGCGAAGAAGTTTCCTCCAAATGATTGGGGTTGGCTACTAATTTTTCAAGAGGGCTTCGAGATGGTGCATATTTAGACAGGGTGTTAAGGAAACTGATATCAATGTTAGGCTCAAGAAGGGTTTATAAACACTTGGGTGGATCTGGTGGGGCCTCAAAAAAATTGGGGTTGGTAGACGTAGGGTCTCGAGAGTTAGCACCTCCTTTAGGGGAGACCTCAATAGAAAAAATTGGGATGGAGGAAACCAGAGCATTTCCTTCTTGCAGTTCATCAGAATCATTAAGTATATTAAAAATCTTGACAGTAATGATACAGTAACTTACTTGGTGGTCATCTAGGTTCATCTTCTCCTTGCCTCTAGGATATTGGAGTCCTCCGATAGGGGTTGAAGCTGATTTTTTCTAGTGGTTCTTAGCTTGGTATTATTGTTGCCCTCTCTTTTGGGATCTGGTGCCTTCACCTCTGACCTCACTTTGGGGCATGCTTGCAACTTGCGATTGAATTTTTCCTAGATTAGACTTAGCTTTGAGAATAGGGCATTGCAACCTCAAATGTCCTTGAGTATGAAATTCCACATAGAAAGGTGGTTTGTTTTCATATTCCAAGAGTCTATTTTAAGAAGAAATTCTTGTGATAAAGAGTAATGTAAGTAATTATTTTTGACACTAAATTTGCATTGACATAGATCCTCGATACTTTCATCCTTTTGCACGCTCTGGTTACCAGGTCAATGGCCAGGAGGTCTCCTATGGAATTTTCAATAGAGAGAAGAATGTCATCATGCCAGTAGTGGAAGGGCAGGTTAGGAATGTAAACCCAAATGGGGATAAAATTGATATCCTGAGTATTCAAGTTGAAATCTGGGTCTCATTTCCTCAGGAACAGGCTCTTGTGACCTAAGAACCATGGGCCACTGGTTAGAATACACTTTGTGTCTTCATCATTTATCAACCTGATGGAAAAAATACCCCTAGATAAAACTATCAGTTCCATGTCTCTAAGGGTCTTCCATTTTGTGAAGGCTCACCTACGAATGGTTTCGATGTCAGGTCTGCTTCCTGCAAACTTCCCAACCAATGTAAAATTTTACATGGCTAGGTATTTGTCAGCAATATCATCAAGGATTTTTATATTTTGGCCGTTTGGGACAATGGTGGTGCTTGGGGGTTTAGGGGGGCCCCATCCATTTAAAATATTAGCATATGAAAGTCCTTTGGAAGGAACGATAGTGGTACCCAAGAAAGGGGAATGAGAAGGATCATCTCTCCAAAAAGTAGAATCCTAATCCTGAGGCTTAGCAAGAATTGATTGTCCATATCCTTTGTCTCCCCTATCCTTTGAGTCCTCATCCTTATATCTATTATCGCTCTTAGTCGTAGGTGACCTACCAACATTACCTGTAGAGGTTTCATCCTTGGTACCTCCAAAATTACCTCCTATGTCTGGTTTCTGTCCTTCTCTTGTCTTCTCCTTCTCCATCCTTCTCCATCCTTGTCCTCATCAAAATAATCAAAATTCTATAATATTCACTATTATTTGATCATATGTCAATGAGAATTTAATTCTCTTATTTTAATGGGTACCTTATTATAGTCCTATTATTCTTTGACTTCTTTGAACGTATGGTATTTCAATGTTATACCCTGAACTTACCTTTCTATACTCTTCTAAACCTGGGCTCTTAATGAAGAACACAAGCTTATACTAAGATGGGGGAGACCACTTTTTAATTTTCTTTCCCAATAAATATTATGCAATGTATAGATAGCAATATCAACAACAGTAATCAAAGCAATACATAAATCACTACTGTATCGCTCCAAATTTATTGCATCCTTACCCTCAGGCTATAGGATCCACGCCTAGAAGGGGGATGCGAGAAGGATGGGACAATACATTGGACTAAGAGGCCCTTTGAAGGTCCCGCCTCTCAAGGGAGGGGTATAAAGGTGAATTTTCAATGGATGGTGGGTTCACTAGGAAACTTTTGAGTGGCAATTTCCACACCTAGGTTGATAGTGAGTTTGATGTGTTCATTTTGTACTTTAATAATTCAACTCCTACATTTGGCCAAGATGAATCTAAACTATTATATATGCCAATGCTGATTTTATGGATACAAAAAATATGAATAAATGCTAAACACAGAAAATGTGCCGAATGGGGCATAACATACCTAATTATGGATGTTTGATGAAGGTTCTAAGTTTTTTAGCAGTCCAAATCGTATCAACTTGTACATAATCATATGATATTTCACATAATCATCTCAAATCAGAGTCGATCATATGATATCAGATGGAATCATCTGATATCTGACGAATTCTTCAGACAAATTTTTCAGAAACCTGCAATCACAAAAATAGACACAAAATACCAAATATGCAATTGCAGAAGCAAAGGAGAATGATAGCAATAACAGCAAACATGCCTAAATGATGGATTCAAATAACAAATAAGAGAAATGTAGTATATTTAATGATTGATTTTAACTTTATCATGCGGTTATGCTAAATGAGGTGAACTCCAAGATGCATAAAAAATAATAACTAAGATAATATATAAATAAATGCAAAAAAATGATAAAGAGATGCAAACTCTAGACTCTGATTGCCCCCAATCTGGACTACAGTCAGGATCGCATCCAACCATACAATATCGTCTACGCTCCTCGACAAGATCGTCTGAAATTGTTTAGGATCGTTTGCAACGATTCGAGCTAGCTTCGACTAAAAAATAGTAGAGTTCCCACAAGAAAACATGAAATACTGAATGCAAATGATGGTGTGAGGATGCTATGAGGTGCAGGGAAGTTCAGGGAAGTTTAAGCAGAGTTTTAGGTAGAAATTTAGGGGGAATCAGGGGGATAAACTGAGAAAATCTCAATTTATATAGGATTAGGGAGAGGTTAGGAGGTTGGGGATCATCCCAATCTAGGAGATCTCCAATGGGGGAATCTCCAACTACACAGACGTGCTTCTGCCCAATTTGGAGAGGCTGTTGAAATAGAAGCTAATTATGAAAATTTGATTTTGGGACAAAATTGTCTGGATGTTCTGTCCATGACGAATTCATCATATCTGGGATGATTTTGTCTAATCTACGATGATATCATCCAACAGTAAAAAAAATCCTAAAAGTGGCACAAAAAATGAGGAAAGCGGGTAACAGGCGGTTAACAGGCGGTTTGAGGTTAATATTTGAATTTTTATCTTTTTACTAAGGTTTAACTGTGCCAATTTTAGGGTGGTACATTTTGCCCCCTCTTTAGAATTTTTTTTGAAGAAAATGCGTTAAAGACGAGTTCTTCCCGTTTTACGAGAAAGCAAAAATGTACTCAATTTTTTAGATGACAATTCTTGGTCGAATCGTACGACTGCTAACTATGGTGCCCCCTCCATGTTTTTACCCAAATCGAACGTTTGAGGTAAAAATGCGAAAAAGCAAAAATTAAAAAAATGTTGTTTTTGAATAAAATTAAGAAAAATAGGGAAAACCCTAATTCATTTTTTTTTACTATTCATTTTTACTGTTCCAGAGCTCTGCAGAGAGAAACAATGGTGGAGATAGCGCACAGAGCGACAGAGGTCTGATGCGGGCTACGAGTAAGGATCTAATCCTAGTATATTAGGTTTGATTTTACTTTGTGCAATTTTTTTATTTAAATGTTGATTGGTTGGGGCATCGCAGCCGTTTTTAGGTCGTCGACGTCGTCAGGACGAAATCATCCCGATTTCATCGAAATCGTCCCTATATCGTTGATTTCATCGGAGGGCAAAATCAGTGAACTAGGTGTGATCCCCAAGTTGCGAAATTAGAGATGATTTCATCCTAAAAAGGATGACTTTGCCCAATTTGGGATGATATCATCCAATGGTGGACGATATCATTACTTGAGGGTTAAAATGTATTTAATTTTATTTTAATGATTGGTTGATTAATGAATTTTATTGTTTTATTGTTTGTTTTGTAGAAAGGATTACTAAAGAGCGGGGAATGGAAGTGAGTTTTTTAGCAATGGCGCTACCACTAAAATGCCCCCCACAAGATCCATTATGGGCTTCACTCAAAGATGATCTAGATTCTTCTAGATTCTAACATCTTAGTAAGATACCTTCAAAAGATCTCCTATACAAGGTATTACCAATAATCACAAAGTGACTTGCTCGTCTACGTAATAACCTACACTGGTTACTATGACAACCTTCAAGGAAGGTTCCATTTTGCAAAAAATTAAATATTTCAGTGTACCATGGTTCAGGAGTAGTTTCATTGATTAGAAACACATCCAAAGGTTCTAATCATGATTTTCTTGAAGTGGGTTCTTGGATTCGACGAATGATTATGGTAGCATGTTCATCATCTAACTCCAAGGGCAAAAGAGATGTAGCTGAAGCCATAGCATCAACCGCATGATTGCTAGTTCGAGGAATAGCTTCCAAGGTAACTTGATCAAATAAAGATAATAATTGTAAGACATATGCTTTGTACGGGCACAATTTGTCATCTCGAGTTTGATAAACATCATTGATTTGATTTATGACAAGTTGAGAATCACCGAAAACCAATAAATTTTTAATTTTTAGTGCTAAAGCAGCTCGTAATCCAAGGATAAGAGCTTCATATTCAACAGTGTTATTAGTACAAGCAAATGTTAATTTTAAGGACAGAGGTATAAGATGTTTTTGCAAAGATATTAAAATAATACCTACACCAGCTCCACTCATACATCGGGCTCCATCAAAGTATAGGGACCATTGCTCTGGATGGTCTACCTCTAGTTTAAGGCATTCATCGAGAAACTCAATGATGAGGGGATGGGTAGACTCTAAGGGTGCAACAGCTAATTGATCTGCTATGATTTAACCCTTAACAAACTTTTTTCCTATAAACATGAGTTCAAACTCGCTTAGCACAAGAAACCACTTGGCTGTGCAACCAGATAAGTACGGTTGACTCATGAGATATTGCAAAGGGTCGAATTTGGCAATAACATACGTTTTTTGATTGAGGATATAATGCCGTAGTTTTTGTGTAGAAAATACGACTGCTAGACATAACTTCTATAATATGGTATAGCGAGTTTCATAACTGATTAAGGTCCTGTTAATGTAATAATTAGCATGTTCTTTCTTCTCATCGTCAAGCTGAGCTAACATAGCTCCTAAGGCAAAATTGAAAGCAAAAATGTACAAAATAAATGGACGATCAGATCTAGGTGGGGAAAGCACCGGGGGTTTAAGGAGATATTATTTGATGAGTTCAAATGCTTCTTGACATTCATCATCCCAATAAAAAGAGACATCTTCCTTAAGAAGCTTAAGAAAAGGTCTAGTTTTGTCTACCAAATGATCAATAAAGCGGTGAATAACTTGAATCTTACCTTGTAGACTTCGTAATTTTGATATATTTGTGGGTGCAAGCATATCAGTGATAGCCACAATCTTGAGAGGGTTAATTTCAATGCCACATAAGGAAACTATAACCCCTAATAATTTACCTAACTTAACTCCGAATATACATTTAGCTGGATTCAATCGGATAAGATACTCCCTTAACCGATCAAATACTTTTCTCAAATCATCTAAATGATCGTCTTCTTTGATGGAACGAGCTATAATATCGTCTACATAATCATGTAAAATATCATGCATCATATCATGAAAGATATAAGTCATGGCTCGTTGATATGTTGCACCTGCATTCTTTAAACCAAATGGCATCACTTTCCAACAAAAGGTCCCCCAAGGGGTAATAAAGGTTTTTTTAGCCTGATCTTCAAGAGCTATCTTGATCTGATTATAACCAAAAAACCCATCCATTAGAGATATCATTCCACTCCCAGTAGTAAAATCAATGATCTAATCCATGTTGGGAAGAGGAAAATCATCTTTAGGGCATGCAACATTAATGTATCTGAAATCTGTGCAAACCCTAACTTTAGTGGCTTCTTTCTTAGTTACTAGAACTACATTTGAGATCCATTCAGCATAATCAATGGCTTGTATAAAAATAACATTTAAGAGTTTTTCTAATTCTCCTTTGACTAGTAAGGCCACTTTGGGATGCATTTTTCTAAGTTTTTGTTTAACAGGTTTAGCATCCGGATGGACTACTAGGTGATGCATAACTACGAAGGGTCTAATCCTGGCATATCTTCATATGTCCAAGCAAAGACATCTTCATATTGTTTAAGGAATGCAATGTACTTATCTTGTTTTTCTTGACTCAATTTTGATCCAATGTTGATTATGTGAGGGTTATCTTTGGTTCCAATGTTAATTTTGATGATGTTTTCTACTTCCATATGTAGATCTCACTCAAAATTAGGTGGGGCGGGTGAAACGCCTAATTCCTGTAATTCTTCCAAGGTAAGCTTGGATAATTCGTCTTGAGGAGTCGTGGCCTCAAGCTGGGCTATACTAGGTATACAACCATCAAAATAAAATCCATTATGTAACAATTCCTCAATGGAGACATCATGAAAGATATCCCCCTCCAACTCGTCATCGGATTAGACAATCATCTCAGGGTAAGCTATGGATAGCATATTGCATGTAAGAGGCTTATTCATTAAATGCAAGACATCCCGTTTATCCAAATAATCTTGGTAACATATAAGAGGGTCATCATCCTCAAATGGAAAGGGCTGACCTTTACTAGAAAATAGGCCCACACCACATCGGGTAGGCCACGGTTCTACCTCAATAGGTTCTTTCATACCATTCTGGAAAGGTCCCAAACCTTTCCCTTTATATCCCAATTTAAGCATTATGGGTTTAGATTTAATATACTCATTAGCAAAATAGCATCTGGCATATCCATCACAATGTGCCTTGATGTGTCTAGGTATTCTTCCCCAGTCATATCCCTTATAAATAAAAGCACAAATCCCAACTTGGTAGATACTTCCCATAGGCTGTGGGAGGCCTAAGGTACGAGGAGAGGGTGGGAGTTTATTTAAAATAAGGGAATATTTCATGGCAGTGTTGGTTTCTTCCGATATAAGAATTTTAGATAAATCGGGTAAGAGCTCATCAGTAAGAGCATAAGAGGTAGAAGGAACATTTCCTACATCGTCGGATGTGGAAAGGATGCCTGTAGTGGATGTAGATGTTATAGAGATATCGATGGGTGAGTCTATAGGTATGGAAGTTATAGGAGTAAAACAAGAAGCATTGGTTGTGGGTTTAGGATCCTTTTGAGGTCCTAATGTGGTTTGTTCGGAATATGGTTGAGCTATATGTAGAGGTGTAGTTGATGGGGAAAAAGTAGATGATGTTATGGGTGTGTGTTTCACATGTTTAGACAGTTGATGAGAATTAGGATGTGTGGATGACATAGCAGGGCAAAATTGAACTCCAACCGGTTTTGCCAAAGCACACATATCAAAGGGTCTAGTATCACCATGAATGGTATCCAACTGATTTTTAAATTTGAATTTAACACACTGATGTACAGTTGAGGGAATAGCTCGCATTGCGTTGATCCAAGGGCGACCCAAAAGTATATTGTATGATGCAGGGCAATGTACAATAAACATGGTCGTGTCTAAGGTTCTAGGACCAACTTGCAAGGCTATAGTGATAACTCCACACGTTTCTTGTGTTTTGTCATTGAATTCTTTTATGATCATATTAGTTATTTTCATTTCGTCACTTCTAAAGCCAAATATTTGGTAGAAGTCAAAATTGCAAATGTTTAAAGATGAACCATTATCAATCAAGACTCATTTAACGGCTACATCCCCAATTAGGGTAGTAATATATAATGGGTTATCCTTATGTAAACTATGTTGTGGTATATCTCTATCCTGAAATTCAATACAATTGACTTCTCGAGTTATGATAGTATTGTACATGGCTTCAGGTTGAATATTTTGTGGTACCATCATTTGGCTTAATGTGAACATTAATTCATCCCTATGGGTAGGAGAAGATCTTAAAAGGTCCAAAAGGGAAATTCTAGCTATAGTATGTGATAACTGTTCAATAATACTATAAGGAGGCTTAGGTTGAACATTAGGTGCATGATTCCCTTTATTGGGATTTTTCAAAACAAATGGAGCTGATCCATCGTTTTGAGTTTGATCATGTTGAGATTTTTGAGCCTATTGTCTGGTAATAGCTTTGATGGTACCTACAATATTATTTTGAGGATGATGAATGGGCCTTGGTATAGCGTTTATGGCTTGTTCATTAGAAAGTAATTGGTGAGAAGATGGTCTAGTAGTGACTCTTCTAGGAAATGGTTCTTCTGGAACCATAAAACTTGTGATAGGTTGAATAGGGTTTGATTCATCTTCAAAGCTATTCGATTGATTTGAGGTTATTTCCATGTCACTTTTAGTCTCATATTATACACCACTAAGATTAGGTGTCTGAGTATTATATAGAGGTCTAGTCGTAACCATGGATAAAGTTGTGTCAAATACTTCCACATCATGATTAGGTGAATGTCCACTAATAGTTCCTACATATCGGGTAGGAGGGGGAACATTATGATGCTCAATTTGATTAGCCACCTCTTTACCATGCTTTGGTAAAGGATGTTGAAATATGTCCAGTGCCTGATTGGCATTCTGATTCTGATTTTGGGGGATGTTATTTTGAGCATTATTAGAAGGATTTTGTTTAGGTTGAAAGGCTTGCACCCCCATCTCATTGTTATCAATCATGTATTGTATTTTAAAATTTAATATTTTACAAGATTTGGTAGCGTTTCCATGCCCTTTATGGAAATCACAATGTAAATCAGATATGTATCCGGGTATAGTCAGATTAGGTTCCCAAATATTTGGTAATTGAATCAAACCTCATGCTAATAATTACGGGAGAATGGTTGATAAAGGTTGATTTAACCTAGTAAATTTTTGGGGTGGTTTATCAGGAGGTTTCAATATGAACTTCTCTATTGTTTTTGCAGTATTAACATTGGCAATGTTTCTGCTATCAGTGACTCCATCACCCACAACTTGTTTATTTTTATATTGATTTTTGGATGTTTTCTCATCATCTTTCCTTTTGAGCTAACCTCTTCTAATGAGAGCATCTTCCACCCTTCAAGATAAATCTATAGCTTGATCGAAGGTGGTCAAGGTAGCAGTTGATAATTCATAGGATAGTTGTTCTTGTAAATTATTGATAAAAATATCCAACATTTCCCGATAAGGTAACACAAAGTGTAATTTTCCTATCAATTGCCTCCATCGAGCTAAGAAGTTAGCAAAACACTCATATTTTTCTTGTTTTAGGTTTTACAAATCTTTAATGGTCACATGCATTTCAATATAGGCACTAAATTGATGCACAAAAGACTCAATGGTCTCTTTGAAATTTCTCAAAGAATGAGTGGGCAATTGATAATACCACTCCAATGCCATCTCTCCTAAACGTTTTGGGAACATTTTTAGTAATAACAAGTCATCATGGGATATATCATGGCATGCTATCCTAAACATTCGAAGATGCTCTATGGGATCTTCAGTTCCTTTATATATAGGTAGGACAGGCATAGGAAAGTGTTTGGGATATGGTTGTGCTACAACTATAGGATCTAGAGGCTGACTACACATCTCTCGATAATTGTACGAGGGATGGTAGGGATCTATCTGGTCCATGTGGGAGGCTAATTGTTTCACCATGGCTTCCAGATTACCAGGTTGTCCAACATATTGGTTTGGTGGTACATTAGTATGGGATTTATGAGCGTAGGAAGGCGTGACATAAGGATTAGATGCTATATTGTTGTTATGTAAATGGTTGGTAGGAAGAGTATTATGAAGGAGATTTGTTGTAGCATTATATTGTATCCCAGATTGTTGGAAATTGGTATTTGGTTTTGTTTTAGGATTTTGTTGATTTGACGTATATTGATCAATAGATTTGCGAAATAGAGCAGTGAATGAAGGTTTCTTTTGTGTGGGAATAACCCTAGGCTTGATAATAGGCACTCTACATGGTTGGGTAACCTGTTGTTGTTGCATGTTCTGGATTATAGCGGCCATATCCAAATTGGATGGTCTAGCTTGATCACTTTCTTGATCAACGAAGGAAAAGGGATTAGTGCGTGTGTGATATATGTCTTCTAGGGTTGCTTGAGTGTCACTAATTTGATATTTGTCCATATGGATTGCTCTATTAAGAGTGCCAATATTAGTACTGAGGAACTTCCATAAATGTTCCATGTCTTCAAAAGTAACAGCTCCTTCTAGAGATATTTTAGGGGATGAGGATCCTTCCTCTCTATCATTTTCTTTTTGTTCATTTCCTACATAAAATTCTTCTTCTTGTTGGTCGAAGGTTCCTTCTTCCTAAATTGGGTCTTCAAGAAGGACATCTGGGTTATTTTATAGTTTTCTTAACCAATCTTCTTCTACTTCCGTTTGTTTTCCATTCCTGAGTCTAGTCATGATGTCTAAATTTAGATTTTAGCAAATATATATTAATATATTTGCAACAAATTTGGGAGGTATATATTTTAACTATATACCTACTATAATGCTTAAAAGAAAATGTTTTGATTTTTGTTATGATTTTGTTTTGTTTTTATTTTTATTTATTTATTTATATATATTTTTTGTTTTTATGTTTACAAAGACAACAAACAACACACTGAATGCAAGAAATAACAATAATAAAAGAATAGCTTAGTTTTCTATAAATAGTTTATAGATGTCATTGATAGGATCAAGTTCATCAGGAGTCATGAAATGCTCCTCTTCAAATTGGAAATGGTTTTTCAAGAACTTGATAAAATGTGCTATAGTGATATTATCTGTTTCATACCCTGACTGGTAGAAATAAAGTTCATGGCAATACTCTCGATATAACACAGCTCTAGGAACTCTATTCCATATTTTTATATTCGTAAAAACAACCTCTTGATCCTCTATATGAGATAGAAATTTATGTACTACAACTGCATTCTCAAAATATTCCTCAAAGGTGTACAACTCTGAATACACATGGGCTCTTTTATTTGCTAACCACCTATGGCAAGCTCTCTGAAGTTCATGATATAAGGTCACTTGATTAGGATCCAGGATTCTATCTAGGACAAACCTCTTAATTTGCCTAAGTTCTATTGCCCTAGATCCAATGATACCCAATCTCCTATCAAGTTCATCCCACAAAGGTTGAACCCTATTTGTTTGAGGTGCTCTAAGCACAAAAGTAATATCTATAGCAGCTAATTGGTTCTCAATATTAATGGTCATAGCTCGTATTTTATTATAATCTACCATCTGAATATGATATGCAATATTTGGTTCTAAATGCATTTATGTTTTGTTTTTTTTGGATTGTTTTCAAAAGGCTTTTAGTTTTTCATGTCGAGTTCACCAAAATGTATCGCTCCAAATTTTTTGCATCCTTACCCTTAGGCTATAGGATCCGCACCCGAAAGGGGGATGCGAGAAGGATGGGACAATACCTCGGACTAAGAGGCCCTTTGAAGGTCCCGCCTCTCGGGGGAGGGGTATAAAGGTGAATTTTTGACGGATGGTGGGTTCACTAGGAAACTTTTGAGTGGCAGTTTCCACACCTAGGTTGATAGTGAGTTTGATGTGTTCATTTTGTACTTTAATAATTCAACTCCTAGGTTTGGCCAAGATGAATCTAAACTATTCTATATGCCAATGCTGATTTTATGGATACAAAAAATATGAATAAATGCTAAACACAAAAAATGTGTTGAATGGGATAGAACATACCTGATTTCGGATGTTTGATGAAGGTTATGAGTTTTGTAGTAGTCCAAATCATCTCAACTTGTATGTAATAATCTGATATTTCACATAATCATCTCAAATCATAGTCAGTCGTCTGAGATCAGACGAAATCATCTGAGATCTGACAAATTTGTCAGAAACCTGCAACCACAAAAAAAGACACAAAATACCAAATATGCAACTACAGAAGCAAAGGAGAATGATAGCAATAATAGCAAACATGCCTAAATTATGGATTCAAATAACAAACAAGAGAAATGTAGTAGATTTAATGATTGATTTTAACTTTATCATGCGGTTATGCTAAATGAGGTGAACTCCAAGATGCATAAAAAATAATAACTAAGATAATATATAAATAAATGCAAAAAAATGGTAAAGAGATGCAAACTTTAGACTTTGATTGCCCCCAATATGGACTACAGTAGAGATCACCTCCAATCGTACGAGATCATCTGTGCTCCTCGACAAGATCGTCCAAAATTGTCTAGGATCGCTTACAACGATCCGAGCTAGCTTCGACTAAAAAATAGTAGAGTTCCTGCAAGAAAACATGAAATACCGAATGCAAATGATGGTGTGAGGATGCTTTGAGGTGCGGGGAAGTTCAAGGAAGTTTAAGCAAAGTTTCAAGCAGAAAGTCAGGGGGAATCAGGTGGATAAACTGAGAAAATATTAGTTTATATAGGATTAGGGAGAGGTTAGGAGGTTGGGGATCATCCCAATCTGGGAGATCTCCAACGGGGGAATCTCTAACTGCATAGACACACTTTTGCCCAAGTTGGAGAGGTCGTTGAAACAAAAGCTAATTATGAAAATTTAGTTTTGGGACAAAATTGTCTGGATGTTCTTTCCATGATGAATTCATCAAATCTGGGATGATTTCATCTAATCTGCGACGATATCATCCAACGGTCAAAACAAATCCTAAAAATGGCATGAAAAATGAGGAAAGTGGGTAACGGGTGGTTAACGGGTGGTTTGAGGTTAAAATTTGAATTTTTATCTTTTTACTAAGGTTTAACTATGCCAATTTTAGGGTGCTACAACTACACACAATAGAGACACCAATTTTACGTGGTTCACCTAATGTATGTTACTCCATAGATAAAATATTTGACAAAAAATTTCTCAATCAATCTCTTAGGAATCCTTTACCTATTACAATGTTTATGGACCTCTATACAAAGGAGAAACCAATACCCTAATCAATATTTTTGATCTCTATCCATAGGAGAACTCCTTTCTCCTCTTGATCTGTATGGTGATCTTCTAGAATAATTATTGTCCTTACTACTCTGGCTAATGGATATCTATCCACTGAAGACAACTATCCTCATTGCTCTGGCTTATGGATATCTATCCACTAGAGACTATCATCCTCTATACTCTATCACCTTCAAATATCTATCTCAAATTTGCAATAAACACAGTCCTTCGATCTAGTATAAATTTTCTCAATCTCTGTATTTGACCTGGCACAAATCTATCCTCAAATATATACCAAACTCTATCCTCAAATATATACTAAACACTATCCTTTTATCTAGCACAAACATGTTCTCAATATATATCCTCTGATCTACACTAAACACAATCCTTCAGTCTAGCACAAATCTATCCTCAAGCCTTAACACAAAGCTTGACTCAATATTAAATAAAATCTACTAGATTTGCCCTAAAAATTAACTCAATGTTTGAACAAATCTGATCATAAGTCTCCTAAAAGACTTATCTCAATTCTACCTTGTAATATTCCATAAAATATCACACTAATATGTCCACAAGTGCTATCTAGAACTTGTCCAAATTTGTTCAACAAGTCCTCACTAGAACTTGTCCAATTTTTCTCAACAAGTACTCACTAGAACTTGTCCAAATATGCTCAATCATTCCTCACTAGAACTTATCCAATTATGTTCTCAATCTGTATTGTAAGCTTACACAAAAGCTCACACAAATATGTCCACAAGTCTTCCCAAAGACTTACCTCCAATCTGCTCACTAAGTCCTCATTGGAACTTGTCCAATCTCATAGAAACGTAAAGAGAATTGTTGGAGACTCAATATGCTTCACATTCATCAAAATGCTCAATCACTTTCAATCACTATTTTAGAAACATATAGAGAATTTTTAGAGAATCAATATGCTTCTCATTTACCTCAATGCTCCATCACTTTCAATCACTATTTTAGAAACATACAGAGAATTGTTAAATACTCAGTATGTTTCACACTCAAAATCTCAATCACTTTTAATCTCTATTTTATCACAGAAACATATAGATAATTGTTATAAACTAAATATGTTTCACACTCATCAACACTCAACCTCTTTCTCAAATCAATTTAGAATATAGAACAATTTTTTTCATATAACTTGAACTATCACTTCACACATCCACTTGACTAGGCTCAACCAACTCTACTCAACAAATCACTCAATAAAATAATCATTGATCATAAACCCTAGTCCAAACATATGAACACTTACTCAAATGTTTCCAACAATGCTTATCAACCAATCTCACATAAAAATGATACTCATGTTCTTTATAAACCCTAGTTAAAACATATGAACACTCACTCAAATGTTTTCAACAATGCTTATCAATCAATCTCACATAACAATGATACTCATGTTCTTTACAAACCCTAGTTAAAATTCACTCAACTTAATCACTTCAACAACAATGCTTATAAAATAAATTTTTATCAACAACTCTTTATTCCAGAAAACCTTAAAGCATTAATTCAAAACATACTTAACAATGCTTACCAAACAATCATTTTCACTCCAAATTTGCATTCACAACATTCAACAAATACTCACTAGGAAGAATATACCCATACCTTTATTTGATGTAGAAGTGACCTTGGAAAACCTGTCTCAATCACAATTTTATCTTTTGTCAATATCAACAGTTAGATGATAAAATATCACACTAAATTTCTCACAAAATAATTCTTAGTTACAAAAATAATCAAACTTAATTACACCTTATTTATCCTTATTAAAATAATATCCAGCACCACAAAAACACTTCTTCCAAAACTCTAAATCATCAAAAGAGCCTCTGAACAATTTAATTTCATCATAACCCTTTTCAGAAATATATCTAAAAAATAATCCAAACTCTACTTATGAATACCTAATCAATATTGCAATTAATTTAAACAACTCACTTTATAACTTAATGCAATAAATCATTTTCCATTTTCCTAAGGTGAAAAAAAAATTACCCTAGCAAAAATTAACCTTTCAACACTTAGATTAATATCAAAACTTACTTGCACCTTATCCCTCCAATAACCTTAGCATATGCAAAACAAAATAATTAAAAAACATTATTACCCGCTTTGCAATCGATAAGATTCAAACTTGCACCAAATGCTTCAACAATGCCTTGGCCATGGCTTCCACGCTGTGTGAGCCATGTCCTCCCTTGATGCTCTAAAGGGCAATGTGCACTTTGACCACTTCACACTCCTATAGAGCCTTTAGATTTTTCTTCAACATGACACCTTCCTCAAACCTTGCACTTCGAAGGCGCCTTTAGTTTTGCACAATCTCTCTTCAATGAATATTGTGGATGCATTAATTGAATCACAAAATAAGGTTTGGCTAAGGTATAAATACCTTATGCCCTTGTTCCCATGCATGTAGATGGAGATGAATTCGTTGGGGGTCGGTGCTCTTATGTTTTAAATCCAAAATATTTAATTTATAATTATTTAAATTCACTAGAATTTAAATATTATAAATTAATATTTAAATATTTTGTCTTTATTAAATATTAAAGACTCCTTAGATATTAATAAAAACCTTTTATTTTTCCCAACCATGGTTTTAATAAAACCTTTTATTTTGTCTAACCATGGTTTTAATAAAAATCCTTCTACTTATGCTTCACACAATATTAAAAATAAATATTATGAAGCTCTTTTGCCAGCAACCTTTTGCATTTCTCCTTTTAAACTTTTGGCATCAATGGTAGCTTATTCCTTGACATAAATGACAACTTCATTCCTTGACATCAATGCTAACTTTGAATCAAAATGTCCAACACTTAATATCCTTTGTCCTTCTTAGAATGCTCATCACTTGGTGAGTTATGTTGTTCAGGTATGTAGGTCTGATTTGTTGTGGTAAATGGAAGTGACACTCTTCTAGAGAATTTTATTTTGTGAGCCTTCAATGCTCTTATAATAATCGATGTCTTCTACCTATAAAAATTTTCAAATGATACCTTCAATGCTCAATTTGAGTGTTATCTCAAGCCTGGGTGTTACCTTCATCTAGGTAGATGTTATAGTATAGGTGTTATAAATAATATGTTGGTGCTTATATTTTATTGTGCCAAGTGGCACAAGATATATTTTGTGAGGCAAGTGGTAACCTCTATTTTGCATGCACCTTACCTCTCAACGTATCTTATCACCTTGGTGCTCATCCAATTATTTTGCAAGTTGTTTCAACTCTATTCCAGTATGCGTTCTTGAATATTTAACCTATGGTGGCTCTTCCTTGATAGTGGTGGATATTTATCGATGGTGGTGGCTCTTTATATGGTGGTTTAAATATTGCTTTAGTGAGGGCAATTTATCCAAGCTCTTCTCTATGTTTGCTTGGGTAAAATTTTATAGTAGACATTATTTGCACTTCATTTTTTTCCACTTGTGTTATGTAAACCATTTGCTATTCTTCTTCCCACTTGCACAATGTACTTTACGTATCTTGTAATGGTGTTATATTACCTCACAAGAACTTATACAATATTGTAGGTTCCTTACTGTGTAGGCACTATTTTTATGGACTTTGGCACTAGATTCGATGTCTCTAGACACCTTTGAAACCTTAGATTATGAGCCCTTTATATGGCTCTACTTCCTTGATGAGGTAACTTTCTTCTCCAATATTTGGAGGTTATCTTGCTCCTTTTTGTGGCTTCTCCTTGCCATAATATGCTATATATTTCTTGTGCTCAATAGTGTCTTTTGACACTTCACTTCTACTTTGATTTGTGCACTTAATATTCCTCCTTAATTTGAAACTTAGTACACTTTTAATAACCTTTAAGGATAACTAATATAATGCACTATAATTTTTTCCTTATTGCTCCTTTGAATGAGCTCTTAAAGGTAGTTTGAAAAATGCACTATAATATATGCAACTTTCTCTTAAGAGTAATGTCTTATTCCAATGAATAGACAAAAAGTTATTTTATTTTTATTTTTCTTAAAATATATCTAACTTCTACTTCTTATGTGCAGGTTTTAACCCTTGTAGAAACTATCTTCTGCACTCCCTTGAAGACTTTAATATGCAACCTTCTCTTTAAAATTTTAAAACTCTAATATGATGATTAATGAAACTTAATAATGAACCAAGTAACTAATGTTCAAGTAATGAACCTTTTGCACCAAAGTTGCTTACCTTAATGACCTTTGTAGATGATAGAAATATTGGTGATTTGAATCACCTAATTGTTGCCTTGTATTAGATGAAATTATAGCTCTTCCTTGATATACAAAAATAGCTATTTATCCCACCAATTTGTAGCTTTGAAACTTCCTAAATTTCTGACTTAAGTTGTAGTTTGGTGGATTTAACACTTCTTTAAAATTTTGCAAACTCCTTACCAAATTCTTCTCCTTTTGGGCTTGTTGTTGGATGACGATAATTATCCCAAAATATTCAATTTGCAATAAGGCTTATCTAGTTTTTTCTCTCTCTATAACTCTGCAAGTCTTCAATGAAAATATCTAATATTTAATCTTCTCTTGGATTCTTTACCTCCTTCAAAATTTCTTCAAGTCCCCTTGTAGCTCTGATACCAATGATGGTTTTTGCACTATTATATCTAATCACGAAATATAATTAATAGGAAGAAAAAGAGCTACATGAATAAGAAGCATCACTTCATATTACATAAATGAAATTGTACAATGAAGAATGGAACTGAGAGTCCATTATATAGACTTTACAAAATGACCCTTGGTCTTCCTCTAGTGACACTTGGTCTAACTTACATGACACTTGGAAAATAATGTAATATACTCTAACAACAACTATCTTGAAGCCATCATTAACATATTTAGTCACCCATAAATTTGGACAAGACTCCACCTTATTATTTGTATGGGTGATGTGATAAATAGAAATAATATTAGGTTCTACACTAGGAGCATGAAGGAACTTATCAAATGAACAAGAACCAACTATTACCTCATTGTATCCAACCACCCATAATGTGGTATCATCCCTATTAACAACATGCTCTATAAAATGTTGTATGTTATATACATCCAAGATAAGATGATGCGTAGTCATGTGTTGATTTGTCCTTGAATCTACAATCCACTCTTCAAAAGAGATGTGTGCATAATATGATTTTTTTTTGGTAGATTAATAATTTTATTGAAACCAGGGCATTTGAAAGGTGCCCTAATGCCTTGTACAATAGAGGATCATCAGAGGATCAAAAAGGATAAAAAAGGAACAGGGGAAAGACACTAAAAATTGCCAGATGAAACAAAATACAATCTCAAAATTACACCTCAAACTAAAATGATTCAACAACCTTGAACAAACAGGCACTAAGAGAAACATCAGAGCTCAAAAAGGAACGGTCCTCAACCAAAAAGGAACCAAAAAAGATGTAATCCACCATCGCAGAGGACCCAAAAAACCAGAGGAAGAACCATTAGTCATCAAGAGGAGTATCCAACTGCATGAGGGATGAAGCAGCCCCTTTCGGACTAGTATCTTTCATAGAAATCTCCTTGCTATCTTTGGGAACAGTGATGCAAGCCTCCTTAGCAATCTCCATTACATATTCATCATTTACAGTATCTTTGACATCAGTTTTGGTGTCGAAGGACACCTCAGCACTAGCTAGGGCAGAAACATTTTCAAAATTGTCATAGAAGAACAAGAGGCTAAGTGCATGGCGCTGCTCTTTGAGGGTTGAAATCACCTTTCCAATGGCCAAGTGAGCAGTTTCAAGATGGTCAATGGTGGCAGAAGTAGCATGCACAGCCAACTTGTGAAGATACCTTTCGACAAGGTCAGGAGAATTAGACTTGTCCTTTGGAGTTTTTACAGAGGTGGACGGAGGAGTTTTGACAACTTCTTTATGTTTTAGCCTCTGGGAACTATGGATAGGGGTCTTTTCAAGTTTGGATTTCTTTCTAGTGGAGAACTCAGAAATAGATTTGCCCCCTTTCTCTTTTCTTTTGGATTTGGAGGTTTTAGGGCTCGAGGTTGAGGATGAATTCTCCTCGTCATAATTAGGGGCAGGGAGATTACCTAAAGGGAATTGCAGAAGGAGGTACTTGTAAAGGACCTTGAAAAGACCCTGGTGGCAAGGTTTGGCCTCATCCTTCTTGGAATGGTTGGTGGTGATGGTATAGTCCATGGACCAAAAAAGAGCAACGGGAATGTTCATCATTTTTGAGTCCTAGAAATGATTAACAAATGCAAGATGAAAACAACATAATTGAGACTCAGGATTGTCATAGGTAAAATATTGCATTATTGGCTTAAGGATTTCTTTCCAGGGAGTTGACAAGTCATGGCGAAACAAACCTTTCTTTACCTTCTTGTGGATGGGTGAATTTTTCTCGAAGAGTGTCAACTCCGCCTCCCAGTTGTGCTTATTTCTTCTGATGATTTTTCCTTCCAAGTCTTGCCCTGTCAGGTTCACCAACAGCTCAAAGGAAATTTGGAACTGGACGTCATGGATGGAAACCAACCCATTATCCTAGGTTGTCATGAATGCCTTAGTAATCTTGTCATCCACCCCACTAAACAGATTGAAAAAATTGATGATCCCATGCTTATCCTTAAACATATCAGTAGAAACAGAATCCAAATCAATAGTTTTAGGCTCGATGAAAACAACTTTTCCTTCCTTCATGGTGACAAAGGAAAATAAGGAAGGATGGTAATTGGGTGAATAAAGCCACAGATCGAAAGAAACAGAGATGGAATGGTATATTTGTTGGGAAGACCACAGGAGGACTAAATAGAAAGTAATGCTAGGCCAAAAAAGAAACCCTTGGCAAAAAGGATAATGATGGTTAGAGCATTGGGCACAACGCAAAAAAAGGTGATGAAAATGGGTGGGAATAAAAAGGTAAAACATCGTCCCAATGAAGATGGATCTTCTGGTGATACTCACATGATAGGGCCAATGGCAAAAATAGGCACAAAACCCAGAAGGGATTGGGATATACATTCGAGAAAGCCTCGGGAGAATGCGAAAGGTAAAGCGTTTAGACAGGGTTCTCGAAAAGGTAAAATTACAAGCATCATTCCACACGAGATTGAAATGATTTAAAATTAGGGTGGACATGGCATCGGAATTCCTCATGGAAACGATTATCAACAATGAAGGGGCATAAAAAAGAGGCGGACGAAGAATTGGAAATTATCAACATGGAACCCCTTTTCAAAGGAGAATAATAAGAATGATGAACAAAATATCTATTTTGGAATTTTCTGGAACTTTGGATATGGGCCCTATGAATCACGAAAAAGGGAAGATTTTTGGTAATAGAAAAATTAAGGATTTCGAGATTCATCATGGCATATGGTATTTTGATCATGATTTGCCAACTCAGCAACATCATTGGGGAGGACATCCATCCAAGTCATCAAACCTTGCGCGTTGACTCCAATGTTGGCTAATTTGTCAGTGATAGAATTGCCCTCCCTAAAAATGTGTTGAACCACAACATTGACTTGCTGACTAAGAATTTGCTTACTTTCTTCGATGAGATTCCTGATCCTCCAGCTGTTGGGCTTGGAAGTTTTAAGGAAATTTATGATATTAAGAGAATCTCCTTCAACAATGACTTTTCCTGGAATGTCCTTTAGAAATTGAAGGCCTCTCCACACAGCTTTAGCTTCAGCAGAATGATTTGATTGGATTCCTAATGGTTCGAAAAAGGCAAATATGGAATTGCCACTATGATCACGGAGGATTCCTCCAGCCCCTGCAATGCCAGGATTGCCTTTTGCAGCCCCGTCAAAATTAAGCTTGACCCACCCAAAGGGAGGAGGTTGCCATTTGATGTTGGTTCTAGATGAAGGCTGAGTAACAGGCCTTGGGACATCAATGCAAATATCACAAGACTTTAAGATGCCCTTCTCAAAGGATGAACAAGGATAAGTATCAAAAGGAGTAGCAAGGGCATTTTCCTTAGCATGAAGGATGATTTTGTTGACAATAATGTTGGCATCCAAAGCCTTCAAGTCAAAGATTCTTTTATTGCATTCTAACCATATCTTCCAGAGGAAATGATGCAAACAGAACTTCCAAAGTCCTCTGAGTATGGGATTTTTGAAAGGAATTGGCCACTGTTGGAATAGATCAACAATTGAAGGAGGACAGGCCCAGGCAATCTTGAAAGTATGGAAAAGTTTGTTAAGCACCATTCTTGAATAGGAACAAAATAAGAAGAGATGAGGAGTGCATTCCCAATCAGAATGACAAAGATGGCATCTATTAGGCAAAATAATACCTCTTTTTATAAGATTTTTAGTGGTAAGGATGCGATCTTGAATACATAACCAGGAAAAGGAAGCAATCTTCGAAATCAAATACTTAGTCCAGACAAGCTTGAAAGGGATGGGAGTATCAATACTATCAAGAGAGAGCAAGTAAGCTGATTTGATCGTGAAATCTCTAGAATCAATAGGTTCCCAAATAGGACAATCAGTCTGGTCATGTAAAGGAATTCTGATAGTAGAAAGAAGATTGTACAAACAGGCTAATTCATTTTCAAAATTAGGAATGTTAATCCTTCTCCATTGTTTACGACCATTTGTAGAAGAGATGAAATCTACCGCCAAAGGTCCAACCAATTGATTTGTATTATTCCTCAGCCTTTGAAACATAGGATTTTTATTGAGAGGTTGATCTCCTATCCATTTATCATCCCAAAAAGAAATAGAAGTGCCATTACCAAATTTCCACCTTAGTCCTTTGATCAAAAGGGATCGAGCTTCACAAATAGCCTTCCAGAAAGCTGAACCGGATGAAGGTGCCTCCCCATGAGGGAAATGTGATCCCTGAAGATATTTCCTTTTTATGATCTTGACCCAAAGAACATTCTCATTAGAAATCAACCACCAGGATTGCTTAGCAAGAAGGGAAATATTGAGAGGATAAATTCTTCTCAGACCTAATCCTCCACATTCTTTAGGTTTGCACACTTTGTCCCAAGCTACCAAATGAAATATGTGCTTATTTTTAGATCCTGTCTAGAGGAAATATTTTTGAATTTTTTCCATTTTGTCATAAATACTTACTGGAGCTTTGAACAAAGAAAGGAAGTAAACAGGAATGCTCTGGAGGTAAGCCATGGTGAGAGTAATTTTCCCCGCTTGAGATAAAATATTGCTTCTCCAAGTAGTGAGTTTTTTTGTAACCTCTCAATGACATTGTCCCATAAGTTGTCTTTGACATTCCCAGTGAAGAGAGGTAAACCCAGATAGGTAGAAGGCAAAGAAGCTATGGAACAATTAAGGATGTCAGCAATGATGTTCTATCTTCTTGGAGGAGTATTGAGGAAGTAAAGTTTACTCTTTTGAAAATTAATCCTTTGACCTGCAGCAAGCTCATAAAGGAAGAGTATCCTCTTAATAATATTAGCTTCATTGACAGAGGCAATTGTGGACAGTAGAGTATCATCAAAAAATTGTTGATGTGTGATAGGATCACATTGGGAAGTTGCCTGAATTCCAGAGAGGAGACCAACATTTTTTGCTTCAATAATTGCTCTTCCCAGAGCCTCAACAACAATTATAAATAAGAGAGGAGATAAAGGATCTCCTTGCCTTAACCCTCGACTGCTTTGAAAATAACCTGTAGGAGAGCCATTAATGAGGACTGAAAACCAAGTAGAGGAGATGCACCCTTTGATTAGAGCAATCCATTCAGGATGGAAGCCAAACTTGTTGAGAATAGCAAAAAGGAAATCCCAATTTAGTCTATCATAGGCCTTATTCATGTCTAGCTTGAGAAGAAAGGCTACTTTTTTGTTGATTGAAACTGAATGAATTGCTTCATGGACTGAAATAATGTCATCTAGGATGGATCTACCTTTGATAGAACTACCTTGGCTCTGATTAATAATCAAAGGCATAACTTCCCTCATGCGAATGGTGATGGCTTTTGTTAAAATCTTGTAAATGACATTACAAAGACTTATTGGCCTGAAATCATTAAAATTACAAGCATTAGGATTTTTAGGAATTAATGCAATGAAGGTGGAATTGAAGCCTCTTGGAATGATTTTAGAGTGTTGGATTTCTCTTATGGCTTGGCAAACATCCCTGTTGACAATATCCCAAAATGCTTGATAAAACCTTGGTGAAAAACCATCTGGGCCAGGAGCTTTGTCAGGATCCATGGAGAATAGAGCATCTTTAATTTCCTCATCAGAAAGGGTAGTTGTGAGTCTATTATTAATATTGTCAGATATGAGATGAGGAATGAACTGGAGAAAAAAATATTTTTCCATCTGTGAGTTTGGTCTATGCTCAGCCTAAAGAAGATGCGTGAAATGGGAGATGCCTTCCTTCCTGATTTCTTTGATATCATTGATAATTTCTCCTTCCTGGGTATGGATTTCCTTGATTCTGTTATTGTTGTGGTGTCTCATAGTAGAAGTGTGGAAAAATATGGTATTAGAATCCCTTTTTTGAGCCATAAGTCACGGGATTTTTGTCTCCAAAAAATTTCTTCACATTGAAGAATATTATGATATCTGGCTAACAGTTCCTTCTCTTATTTTTTGATTTCAATAGTGAAATCACCATTCTCCTGATTGTTTTTTTTATTAGGGAGAGCCTCAACATGACATCCTGCTTATTATGGAAGAGGTTACCAAATATGTCTTTGTTCCACACTTTAATATTCTCTTTAATGATCTTGAGTTTCTGAGCCAGAATGTAGGAAGGTTTTCCTTGAATGTCAGTTTGCCACCATTGGTTGATTCTTTCTTTAAAATCAGGATGTTGCATCCACATTGCTTCGAACCTGAAAGGGGTTTTGTAAATTTTTGGATTATTTGTGTCCAAAAGAATGGGACTATGATCAGAACCAATTTTAAGGAGTGATTGAAGAGTGGCATCTCCCCAGTTGTCAAAGGCTTCCTGAGAGAACAACACCCTATCTAATTTAACTTGGATTAGCTGAGATCCAGTCCTTCTATTTGACCAAGTGAAATGATTACCTTTCAAGTTGACATCAATCAAATTTTATCCATTAATGAAGTCCTGGAAATCCTCCATACTTTTAGAAAAGGACCCAACTCCTCCCCTTTTGTCAGAAGGAAACAAAGGGGTGTTGAAGTCACCAATAAGGATCCAAGGCAGATTAGAGAAAGCATTCCTGATAGAAGATAAAGTTTTCCACATATTGGATCTCCCAAAAATGGAATTAGGAGCATAGATATTGGTTAGGACCCAAGAACAGTTGTTGTCTTGATCACAGAAATGAATGCTCAAAATATCATCATTGGAATGGATGATATTTCCTTTCACAAGAGAAGGATTCCATAAGTAGAGGAGGCCTCCAGAAGCACCCCTAGCATTGCAAGTGCAAAAATCACTATTTTTCCAAATAAGATTACAAATATTTTTTTCAAGAGGTTCACTAATTTTAGATTCTTGAATCACAAAAATATTCGATATGATTTCTTTCCTTAATGATTTAACTATCCACTGCTTGGCTATACCATTAAGGCATTTCACATTCCATGAGAGGATCTTCATTTGGAGGATTTGGACAGTTTTTTGCCTCCCTTTCCATGTGGTTGGGTAGGTTTGGTACACTTTGTTTCTTCCTTAGAGATATTGATTCCAGTAGAAAACAGAGTTTTTTGAACTCCATTAGCAATATATTCATGCGCATCTTCATGTGTATAATATGATTATTGATAAACTATATGTACTTGTGATATTGTTAGAAATATTGAGTTTTCATTAATGTCAAAAGCCAAAATATCTTCAAGAATGAAATATTGATATCAAAGACAAAAATATCTTCAAGAATGAAATGTTGATGTCAAAGCCAAAAATATCTTCAAGGATGAAATGTTGAGTCATCATTAATGTTCAAGGCATATATCTTCAAAGGTGATTTTATATGCTTTAATATTTAAATGAAACATTTAAATATTAAAGAGGGATGTTTATATTTAAATCCAAGGATTTAAATATAATTTAAATATATAAAAGTTTAAATAAAATGGAAGGTTTATATTTTTAAAAGGTTAAAAATTAAATCTGCATGGGTTGACATCCTTGAGTGCACCATACAAAATAAATTTTGAAAATTCAAATATTCAAAATTAATGGGATGACTTCCTTGGGCATGAAAGATAAAAGCATATTAATAAGGCCATTAATTCACTTTGGAAATGAGTATGCAATTCAACTAATCCATCATGGTGAGTGTGAGCATATAGCAGAAGAAGGGAGGAGAGGAGCACAAATTTAGTAGCAACGATACGATGAAGGATCCATATATTCAATTGTGCTTCTTTGGTTTCATTCATTGGTGTAGCCCAATTGATTACCTATCTCGTGTGGAGTGTTGTTGTGTAGAAGGTAGAAGGGTTGAATCCCCTTGATGCTTGTTTGGTTGTGGTTTTTATTGTTTGAGGTAGTGCAAATATGAATTCAAATATAATATCATGCCCCTTTGGTTTACATGCTAGGGTAGCCCAATCGGTTGCCTAGCTCATGTGGAGCACTGATATGCAAAAGGTACAAGGTATGAATCCCCTATATGCTTGTTTGGTTGTGGTTTTTATTGTTTTAGGTAGTGCAAATATGAATTCAAATATAATATCATACCCCTTTGGTTTATCTATTGGGGTAGCCTAGTCAGTTTCCTAGCTCGCATGGAGTGCTACGGTGCAAAAGGTTAAAGGGTCGAATCTCTTTGATGCCTATTTTGTTAAAGAGTTTGAGACAATGCAATGAAGGAGACAAATATTTCTTACACCTTTTGGTTTCACCTACTATGGTAGCTCAGTTGGCCATGATCCTGTGGCAGGGTGTTGCACTTCTAGAGATCAGGGGATTGAATCTCATTCATGGCTGTGCAAGGTATTTATAAAGTTTATTTTTTATTAAATTTAATAAAAGGGGAGATATAAGGGTTATGGTGTTGGCATAAAGCTTCATTTTACAATATAATAAAACGGATATATAAGGATCATGATATTATTATAGTACCCAAGTGTTGTAGGTGAGTTGGAGAGGAGAGGGCAATCCTCCAAGGGAGGTCCCAAGTTCGAATCTCCACCCTACCAAAAATTTGAATTGGGTACCCAAAATCCAATTGATAATGTTGGTGCGGGCAGGGCTAGGTGTGACTCTCGGGTGACTGTGACGGTGTATAACCCCCTGTTCATGGTCTCTCAGACCAAGGTGGCCCCACAAGGGGTTTTTCGCTTAAAAAAAATGATGTTAGTATAAAGTTGTAATTTTTTACAATTTAATAAAATGGAGATATAAGGGTCAAGATTCCTATTGACATTGCTAAAAAATTCATTGCTGAAGAATCCTTTTCCTTGGTCGGGAAAGTGGTTGGAGGTAATCCTAATCTTGACATTATCAGGTGTTGGGCTTTTTCCAGATGGAAATTTTGAGGGACCTTGCAAATAGTTGGCCTCTCCAGGGGTTTTTTGGAGTTCGCCTTAACACTAAAGAAGATGTTGCTCAAATTATTTCTGGAGGACCTTGGTTCCTTGGGTCAAGGAGTGTCTTTCTGATGAAATGGAATCCGGAATTCAACCCAGAAATGCAAAGCATTAACTTTGCTCCAATCTGGGTTAGATTTCCAAACTTACCTTGGCACCTTTGGCGGGAATCTATTTTCAAATCCATGGCTTCGACTATTGGATATTTGCTTCTTATCGACAAGGTAACCCTCTCCAGATCAAGGATGCATGTTGCCCACCTTTGCATTATGGCAAACCTTGATTCTGCTCTTCCTACCTTTGTGGAATTGGAACTTGGAACTTCTCTTCTCAAACAAGCCATTGAGTATGAGAACAAACCTCCTTTTTGCATTGAATGCCGAACTCAGGGTCATCTTCGTGCTCATTGTCCCACTCTCGTGAAACACGTGGCCTCTTCTGAGTGAAAGAATGACTCTACTCCCATGGCTAAGGAGAACACTTTTCAGGCATCGTCAAGGAAGGATAAGAGAAAATTTCCTCCATCTAGAGGAATAAGCTTCAAGCCCACCAAAGAGTATAGAATCAAAGAAGGTCACAGTAATGCCCCTTTCATCAAATCTCCTGATGATAAAGGGAAAAATATTTCTTCGACAAATGCATCTAATGAGGTTAGTCTCTTTGCTCACCCTTATCAATTTCAAATTCTTGCAGATCTAGACACTGAGGATGTCTTTGATAAGAATAATGATCCAAATTCCAACTCCAATCCTCCCTTGGACCCAAAGGAAATTATTCAAGAACCATCTTCTGAGCCCTTGATTGAGGACCCTGAACCCTTGACCGAGGACCCTTTCTTATCAACTACTCTAAAGGATGAACGACCTATGATTGAAGATGCTTCTATTCCATCATCCTTTCTTGAACCCATGAGTCCTGTGATTCAGAGAATCTCCACTTCTACCTTCAGTCCCAAAATCCTTCAGAGTCAAAAGAAGTCTCCCATAGATTGTGGAATGGAAAAAAAGAGAGGAAGACCTTCTCACTCTGATCAAAGGAACCAAGATGCACATGAGGACATTGCTAATGGTGTACATAAAACCCTATTTTCTACTGGAATTAATATCTCTAAGGAAGAAATAAAGTGTACCAAACCTCCCCAACCACAAGGAAAGGGAGGCAAAAGAATCTCCAAATCCTCCAAATGAAGATCCTCTCATGGAATGTGAGAGGCCTTAATGGCATAGCTAAGCAATGGCTAGCTAAATCATTAAGGAAAGAAATCAGACCGACTATTTTTGTGATTCAAGAATCCAAGGTTAGTGAACCTCTTGATAAAAATATCTGCAATTTTATTTGGAAAAATTGTGATTTATGCGCTTGCAACGCCAGAGGTGCATCTGGAGGTCTTTTATGCCTATGGAATCCTTCTCTTGTGGAAGGAAATCTCATCCATTCCAATGATGAGATTTTGAGCATTAATTTTTTTGATAAAGACAACAATTGTTCATGGGTTCTGACTAACATCTATGCTCCCAATTCCATTTCTGGGAGATTTCACATGTGGAATACTTTATCTTCAATCAGAAGTGGTTTTCCTACCCTTCCCTGGATTCTCGTTGGTGACTTCAACACCCCTCTGTTTCCTTCTGATAAAAGGGGAGGAGTTGGTTCTTTTTCTAAGAGCATGGAGGACTTCCAGGATTTTATCAATGCACAAAATTTGATGGATGTTAATTTAAAAGGCAATCAGTTCACATGGTCAAATAGAAGGTGTGGATCCCAGCTAATTCAAGTTAAATTAGATAGGGTGTTGTTCTCCCAGGAAGCTTTTGACAATTGGGGAGATGCCACTCTTCAATCACTCCTTAAAATTGGCTCTGACCACAGTCCCATCCTTTTAGACACAAATAATCCAAAAATCTACAAAACCCCTTTCAGGTTTGAAGCAATGTGGATGCAGCATCCTGATTTCAAGGAAAGAATCAATCAATGGTGGCAAACTGATGTTCAAGGAAAACCTTCCTTTATTTTGGCTCAGAAACTCAAAATCATTAAAGAGAATATCAAGGTATGGAACAGAGATATATTTGGCAACCTTTTCCACAATAAGCAGGATTTAATGTTGAGGTTATCTTTGATTGAAAAAAATAATCAGGAGAATGGTGATTATACTACTGAGATAAAAAAAAAAGAGAAGGAATTGTTAGCCAAGTATCACAATATTCTCCAATGTGAAGAAATTTTCTGGAGACAAAAATCTCGTGACTTATGGCTCCAAAAAGGAGATTCTAACACCAAATTCTTCCATACTTCTACCATGAGACATCGAAGCAATAACAAAATTAAAGAAATCCATACTCAGGATGGAGAGATCATCAATGATATCAAAGAAATCAGGAATGAAGGTGTTTCCCATTTCATGCAACTACTTCAGGCAGAGAACAGACCAAATTCCCAGGTGGCAAAGGAATTCTTCCTTCAATTCATTCCTCATCTTATTTCTGATAATATCAATAGCAGACTTATTGCTACTCTTTCTGATGAGGAAATTAAAGATGCTTTGTTTTCCATGGATCCTGACAAGGCTCCTGGCCCGGATGGCTTTTCCCCTAGGTTCTTCCAAGCCTTTTGGGATCTTGTCAACAGGGATGTTTGCAAAGCCATAAGAGAGATCCAACACTCCAAAATCATTCCAAGGGGTTTCAATTCCACATTCATTGCGCTCATACCAAAAAATCCTAATGCAAGTAATTTCAATGATTTCAGGCCAATTAGTCTTTGCAATGTCATTTACAAGATTCTAACAAAAGCCATCACCATTCGCATGAGGGAAGTCATGCCTTTGATTATTAATCAGAGCCAAGGAAGTTCTATCAAAGGTAGATCAATCCTGGATGGCATCATTTCAGTGCATGAAGCAATTCACTCAGTCTCAATCAACAAAAAAGTTGCCTTCCTTCTCAAACTAGATATGAACAAGGCCTATGACAGACTAAACTGGGATTTCCTTTTTGCTATCCTGAGCAAGTTTGGCTTCCATCCTGAATGGATTTCTCTAATTAAAGGATGTATTTCTTCTACTTGGTTTTCTGTCCTCATCAATGGTTCTCCTACAGGATATTTTCAAAGCAGCCGAGGTCTAAGGCAAGGAGACCCTTTATCTCCTCTCTTATTTATAATTGTTGCTGAGGCTTTAGGAAGATCAATAATTGCAGCAAAAAATGTTGGTCTCCTTTCTGGAATCCAGATGACTTCTCAATGCGATCCTATCACACATCAACAATTTGTTGATGATACTCTGTTGTCTACGATTGCTTCTATCAATGAAGCAAAGATCATCAAGCGGATACTCTTCCTATATGAGCATGTTGCAGGTCAAAGGATAAATTTTCAAAAGAGTAAAATTTACTTCCTTAACACTCCTCCAAGAAGACAAAACATCATTGTTGACATCCTTAATTGCTCCATAGCTCCTCTACCTTCAACTTATCTGGGTTTACCACTCTTCACTGGGAATGTCAAAGATAGTTTATGGGACAATGTCATTGAGAGGCTACAGAAAAAACTCACCACTTGGAGGAGTAATATTTTATCTCAAGCGAGGAAAATTACTCTCACCATGGCTTGCCTTCAGAGTATTCCTGTTTACTTCCTTTCTCTGTTCAAAGCTCCTGTGAGTGTTTACAAAAAAATGGAAAAAATCCAAAAACATTTCCTCTGGACAGGTTCTGAAAATAAACACAGATTTCATCTGGTTGCTTGGGATAAAGTGTGTAAGCCTAAATATCAGGGAGGTTTAGGGCTCAGAAGAATTCTTCCTCTCAATATTTCTCTTCTTGCCAAACAAGCCTGGCATTTGGTTTCTAACGAGAATGTTCATTGGGTCAAGATCATAAAGAGGAAATACCTTCAGGACTCCCATTTCCTTCATGGAGAGGTCCCTACTTCTGGGTCTACTTTCTGGAAATCTATTTGTGAAGCTCGTTCCCTCCTGATCAAAGGTCTAAGGTGGCAACTTGGTAATGGCATATCTATTTCTTTCTAGGATGACAAATGGATTGGGGACCGACCTCTTAATCAGAATCCTATGTTTCAAAGGTTGAGGAACATTACTAATCAGTTGGTTGGACCTTTAGTGGTAAATTTCATTTCTTGTATCAATGGTCATAAGATATGGAGAAGGATTGTTGTCCCTGATCATGATAATGAAATATCTTGTTTGTATAATCAACTTTCCTCTATCAGAATTCCTTTAAATGACCAGCCTGATTGTCCTATTTGGGAACCTACTGATTCTGGAGATTTTACTGTCAAGTCAGCCTATTTGCTCTCCCTCAACATTATTGAAAATCCTATCCCGTTCAAGCTTGTTTGGACCAAATATTTGATCCCCAAGATTGCCTCCTTTTCCTGGTTATGCATCCAAGATCGCATCCTAACTACGAAAAACCTCATAAAAAGGGGCATTCCTTTGCCTAACAGATGCCATATTTGCCTCTCTGATTGGGAATCTACCTCTCACCTTTTCTTATTTTGTTCCTTCTCAAGAATGGTGATTAACAAACTTTTCCTCACTTTCAAGATCGCTTGGGCATGCCCTCCTTCCATTGTCGACTTGTTCCAACAGTGGCCAAATCCTTTCAAAAATCCTATCCTCAGAGGACTTTGGAAGTTTTGTTTGCAACATTTCCTTTGGAAAATATGGCTAGAACGTAATAAAAGAATTTTTGACATGAAAGCCTTGGATGCCAACATTATTGCTAGTAAAATTATCCTTTATGCTAAGGAGAATGCCCTTGCTGCTCCTTTTGATCCTTTTCCTTGTTCACCTTTTGAGAAGGTTATCCTGAATTCTTGTAATATTTTCATTGATATCCCAAGCCCTGCTAATCATTCCTCATCTAGGACCAACATTAAATGGCAGCCTCCTCCAGTGGGGTGGGTTAAGCTTAATTTTTATGGCACTGCAAAAGGTAATCCTGGCATCGCAGGAGCTGGAGGAATCCTCCGTGATCATCTTGGCAATTCCATTTTTGCCTTTTTCGAACCATTAGGAATCTTGTCCAATCATTCTGCTGAAGCTAAAGCGGTGTGGAGAGGTCTTCAGTTCTTAAAAGATATTCCCAGAAAAGTTATTGTTGAAGGAGATTCTCTTAATATCATTAATTACCTAAAAACTTCCAAACCCAGCAGCTGGAGGATCAGGAATCTTGTTGAAGAAAGCAAGCAAATTCTTCGCCAACAAGTCAATGTTGTGGTTCAACACACTTTCAGGGAGGGCAATTCTATGGCTGACAAATTGGCCAACATTGGCGTTAATGCACAAGGATTGATGACTTGGATGGATGTCCTCCCCAATGAAGTTGTCGAGCTGGTCAAATGTGATCAAAATACTATCAGTCGTGATGAATCTCAAAATCCTTGATTATTCCATTGCCCAAGAATCCCTTTTTTTCGTGATTCATTGGGTCCATGTCCAAAGTCCAAAAAAAATCCAAAATGGAGATTTTATTCATCATTTGCATTATCTTTCTTTGAAAAGGGGTTCTATGTTTATATTTCCAAGTTCTCCGCCACCTCTCATATATGCCCCTTCTTTTTTGATAATTGTTTCCATGAGGAATCCCGATGTTAGGTCCACCTTATTTTTAAATCATCTCTTTCTCGTGTGGAATGATGTTTGTCCTTTTGCCTTTTTGAGAACCCTCTCTCAATGCTTTGTCTTTCGCATTCTCCCGAGGCCTCCTGGGATGAGCATCCCAATCCTTTTTGCTTATCGTGCCTACTTTTCTCATTGGCTTCATTGCGTGAGTATTACCAGAAGCTCCATTTTCCATGGGATGGTGTTTTTCCCTATTGCTCCTACCCGCCTTTATCACCCTATTTTGTGTCGTGCCTACTGCCCTAACCAATCTTATCCTTTCTGGCAGTTTTTTCCTTTTTGGCCAAGTATTACTTTCTATTTATTCCTGTTGTGGCTTTATCAGTGGATGCATATTTCTGTCTCTGTTCCTTTAGGCCTGTGTTTTTTTACCTTCAATTTCTTTCCTTCCTTAATTCCTTTTGCAATCATGAAGGAAGGGAAAGTTGTTTTCATTGAGCCTGAGACTCTTGAACTGGATTCCATTTCCACTGATATGTTTAAAGATAAAAAAGGAATCATTGATTTCTTCAACATGTTCTGCGGTGTGGATGAGGAGGTTACTAAGGCTTTCATGACAACTTGGGACAATGGCTTTGTTTCCATCCACGACGTCCAGTTCCAGATTTCCTTCGAGTTGCTGGCAGACCTGACGGGGCAAGATTTGGACGAAAAAGTTATCAGAAGAAACAAGCACAACTGGGAGGCGGAGTTGACACATTTCAAAAAAAATCACCTATCCACAAGAAGGTAAAAAAATGTTTGTTTCACCATCACTTGTCAACACCCTAGAAAGAAATTTTAAAGCCTATAATGCAATATTTTACTTGTGACAACCCCGAGTCCCAACTATGTTGTTATCATCTAGCCTTTGTAAATCACTTTCGGGACTCAAAAATGATGAACATTCCTGCCACCTTATTCTGGTCCATGGACTATACTATCACTACCAATCGTTCCAAGAAATATGAGGCCAAACCTTGTCACCAGGGTCTTTTTAAAGTCCTATACAAGTTCCTCCTTCTGCATTTCCCTTTAGGTAACCTTCCTACCCCTGAGTCTGAGGAAGAGAATTCTTCCTCAACCCCGAGTCCAAAAAATACCAGATCCAAAAGAAAAGACAAAGGGGGTAAATCCTTTTCTGATTTTTCCACCAAGAAGAAGGCCAAAGTTGAAATGACCCCTGTCCGTAGTTCCCAGAGGCTGAAACACAAAGAAATTGCCAAAACCCCTCCGTCCACCTCTGTAAAAACTCCAAAGGATAAGTCTAATTCTCCTGACCTAGTTGAAAGGTATCTTCACAAGTTGGTTGTGCATGCAACTTCAGCCACCATTGATCATCTTGAAACTGCTCATTTGGCCATTGGAAAGGCGATATCAACTCTCAAATAACAGCGCCATGCACTAAGCCTCTTGTTTTTCTATGACAATTTTGATAATGTTCCAGTCTTGGCCGACGTTGAGGTATCCTTGGATACCAAAACTAATGTCAAAGATGTTGCCAACGATGATGATGTAATGGAGATCGCTAAGGATGCCTGTACCACTATTCTTAAGGATAGTACTAAAGAGATTTCAAAAATAGATGCAAAAGATGTTGGCCTGGAAGGTGCTGCTTCGTCTCTCATGCAGATGGACATTCCCCTTGATGGCTGAAGGCTTTTCCTCTACTTTTGGGTTCCTCTATGGTGGAGGATCACTTCTTTTTGAGTTCCTCTATGGTGGAGGATCGCTTCTTTTTGGGTTCTGTCATCTTTCTGCCTGTTTCTCTCTGTTCCTTTTTGTCAAAGGCTGCTTCTTTTTGCTCCTTTGAGTTTGAGGATGTAATTTTTTGTTTCAGCAAGCAGTTCTGTGGGTTCTTTTCATCTGCTCCTTTTTGCTCCTTTGATGTACAAGGCATTGGGGCACCTTTCAAATGCCCTATTTTTTAATATAATTATTAATTTACCAAAAAAAATGATGTTAGTATAAAGTTATAATTTTTACAAATTAATAAAAGGGATATATAAGGGTCATGTTGTTAGAATAAAGCTTTATTTTGTAAGTTTTAAAAGGGATATGTAAGGAATTATTTTAATCCTTATTGTGTACATTTTTAAAATAAATGATAAGAATTTAAAGTGATTGATTTTATATTTAAATCAAGAAGGGAAAAAGAGAATTATTGACCAGATTTGAAAAGCACATGCAAAAGAAATATCATCATTATTGAGGTAGATTTCGAGGGCACAAATTTGGAACAAGTCAAGGCTTCAAATAATAGAGTAAGCAGATTAAGTGCACATATTTACCAAAGCATTCAATTGAAAAGGAAGAACATTTTAGACATTTCAAGAAAAGAAAATGTGTACATGATAGTGGAAGAAGAGCAAGGTATTAGCATTTCCAAGTCAACACACAAGTAAGTAATCTAAGCTAGACTTGAGCTACCTTTAAAATGTAATAAATGTAAGATATGTGGAAGTGAAAAACTTAATAAATTTGAAGAACATATTAGCTATTTGAAGCTTACTACATTAGTGCATATCATTCTCTATATGTTCATGAAGATAAAAGAATTATGAGTAGAATATTTCTGAATTGATTTTAGTAGTGGAAAGCAAATTGAGGAAAAGGTGAAGAACTTGATGCCATTATCAAGCAATTTTTGGAAAATATTTGAGCAGGTTTTGTGAATAGGTTTTGGAGCATATTTGAGCCGGTTTTGTAAGAAGGTTTTAGAGTAGACTTGAGCAGTGTTTGTAAGTAGGTTTTAGAGCATATTTGAGCAGGTTTTGGAGCAAATTTGAGCAGTATTTGTAAGCAATTTTTGGGGTAAATTTGAGCAGATTTTGTGAGTAGGTTTTGAATAATATTTGAGCAAGGGTATTGGTGTCTACTGTGGAATGGAGTCCATGAAATTGAGCAAGATGATTGGTGTCTCTTGTGGATTAGTTTCCATGAACTTGAGCAAGAGGATTGGTGTCCATGAACTTAAGCAAGGGGATTGTTGTATCCTATGGATTGGTGTCCATAAAATTGAGCAAGGCGATTGGTATATTTTATGGATTGGTTTCCATGAGCTTAAGCAAGGGTATTGGTGTCTCCTGTGGATTGGTGTCCATGAAATTGTATAGGTGATTAGTGTCTCTTGTGGATTGGTGTCAATGAACTTGTATAGGGGATTGGTGTCTCCTATGGGTTGGTGCCCATGAAATTTATTGAAGAAATTTATAGACAATATTTTATCATCAGTTTCTCCCTAGTGGGTGTTTCCACGTAAAATATTTATCTCTTATATGTATTATGATTTATGCATTGTTTTATTATTGCATTGATATTATTTGTGGTTATTGCTTTGGAAAGAAAAGAGAAATTTTTTATCTTATATAGTTCAACCCCCCTCTGAGTATAATCTTGTGTTATTCAATTGGTATCAGAGTGATTTCCTTCATGAAAGCCTAACAACTTGAAGGAATATCTTAAAAGAACACACATGGTTAGCCATGAAGGTTTTTCATCAAATAGGGTACCACTGTTTGATGGGACTAATTATGCTTTATGGAGCATACAGATGTAGACTTATTTGATGGCACATGGCTATGATTTATGGTAATACATTGAGGATGGGTTCACACCACCTACAACTCCTCTAATATATAGAGATGGTAAGAAACTATTTAAAAATAATGCTAGGGTAATGAATGCAATATTAAGTGGGTTATGTGAATCAAAGTTTATGAAAGTCATAAAATACAACTTAGAAAAAGAAATATGGGACAAGTTACAAAGAACATATGAAGAGGACAACAAGGTTAAAATGGCAAAAATTTAAACCCACAGGAGAATGTATGAATATTTGAAGATGAAATATGAGGAATATATTGCCAAGTATCTACTCCAAGTTGATGAGATTGTCAACACCATTTGTGGACTTGGAGAAAATATTGAAGACTCTAATATTGTTAAAAAAAAATTAAGGTCACTTTCAATGAGGTTTTATGCAAAGGTTTTAGCAATAGAATAAATGAATGATATTAAAACCTTAAGCATGGATGAGATACATGGAATTATAGCCTATGATATGAAGATATAAAAATATCAAACATCCAAATGGGAAGCAACATTTAAAGTTTCAAATAAGATAAAGAATAAGGAACTAGAATGAAGTGAAGAATCAAGCTGTGGAGAAGAAGCTAACTTTGTACAAAGGAATAAGAAGGGTAAAAGAAAAAATAAAGATATGCATTATGTGAAATGTTTTAATTGTGGTAACCTTGGTCACTATGCATCTAATTACCTAAAATATATAATTTGTAGCAATGAAGAAGAAAATAAATATAAGAAAAATAAAGAAAATTTTATCATGAAAAGAAAAATAGGTATGGTCAAAACAAGGAAGAGAAGAATATATTTTAAAGACACAAGAAAAGTTTTATGTTGAAGAAGCAAGAAGTTCTTCTAGCAGTAGTGATGAAGGTATATAAAATAGTGAAAGAGAAGAAATCATATTTTTAGCCATAGAAGAGAAAGAAGATGCTCCTATTTTCAAAGACCAAGAAGAAGAAAAAGATTCAGGAAATGAATAATAAGCCATGGTTGACATAGAAGAGGAACTTGTTGTTGCTCTTGAATATTTGAAGAGGGTTAGAAATAAGAACTCAATATTGAAGGCTCAAGTACAAGAGGATGAGAAGACAAAGGTAAATTTGTCACAAGAACTCATTGACCTAAAAGTTAAAGTTGAAGAGGCAAAGTGAATTGAATAAGGTATGGTTGAGTAGTTAAATACAAAAGTGTTGGAATGTTAAAAAGTGGAACATGAGGTTGTCTCTCTGAGGAATTGGAAGATTCTAATGATAAACTACATAGGTTTGGAAAAAGCACAAAAATAGTTGGTGATATTATCAAAACACAGATATTCGACTATAAATATTGGACTTGGTTTTGAAAAAGGTCAAAGAAAAGAAAATGGGGATTCAATATCAAAAGGAAAAGAGGAATAAAATAAAATGATTAAATATGAACCTAATACCTATGCTGATGTGTTGAGAAGTGGAAGCATCAAGGAAGACAAAAACAAAGCATCATTAAGGAACAAATTCCATCATATAAATAACAATGATAAAACCATACGACAATATCCTCCAAGGCAATCAGACAGGTTTCAATATTTCTTCCATGGTCATTGTTTCTCATGTGACCAATTTGGTCATAAAGTTGTAAATTACAAGGTCTTAGGTATGAATGATTTTGGCTTCACCAAGAGAAATTTCAAATCATTTGCACCTCTCATGGACTACAACATCATATGCTACAAATGTAATAATTTTGGGCATACAACTATATGGTGTAGAACAATGTTAACTAAAATTTCGATGTCAAGCAAGGAGGATGGTCAAAATTGTGAAAATGGTATGACCTCCAAAGTTTTAAGAAAGAAAATTGAACAAGAAGAGGAGCATATTAATTTGGAAGTTTCACTCCCATATCATAATTGAAGTATCAAGAAAAGTAGGAAGGAAGGGGGTGTTGTCAAGTGTTTGATATTACATCCCTAAGGAGCCTTTGCCATTGATGTCAAAGGGGGAGAATTTTAGTCAGTAGAAGCAATTTGGAATTTCAATAAGAGGGAGCAGCTTGTCAGGGGAGTAGCTTGTGATCATGTTTTATAAAGGTTAGTTTCATTGTAGGGTTGTCATCAATGACAAAGGAGGATATTGTTAGAAATATTGAGTTGTCATTGATGTCAAAGGCAGAAATATATTCAAGAATGAAATATTGATGTCAAAGGCAAAAATATCTTCAAGAATGAAATGTTGATGTCAAAGGCAGAAATATCTTCAAGGATGAAATGTTGAGTTGTCATTAATGTTCAAGGCATATATATTCAAAGGTGATTTTATATGCTTTAATATTTAAATATTAAAGAGGGAGGTTTATATTTAAATCAAAGGATTTAAATATAATTTAAATATATAAAAGTTTAAATAAAGTGGAAGGTTTATATTTTTAAAAGGTTAAAAATTAAATCTACATGGGCTGACCTCCTTGAGCGCACCATACAAAAGAAAGTTTGAAAATTCAAATATTTAAAATAATAGACCAACTTCCTTGAAGAACACAAGCTTATACTAAGAGGGAGGGTGAACAATATAAGATCAACTTTCACTTTTCTTTCCCAAAAAATATTATCCAATATTATCAATGACAATATCAATAGCAATAATAAAAGCAATGCACAAATCATCACACACAAGAGAGACACCAATTTAACATGGTTCACCCAATGTGGGCTACTCCAAGGAGAAAATATTTCTACTAAAATTTTCTCAACAAATATTCTTTGGAATCAATTCCCTATTACAATGTTTATGGACCTCTGTCCAAAGGAGACACCAATCCCCTATGCTCTGATTTGTGGATCTCTCTCCACAAGATAACTCTTTCTCCTTTTCTTTGGTTCGTGGAACTTGATCTAGGAGACCTCTATCTCCTCAACTGGTTTTTGGATCTCTCTCCATAGAAGAACTCTATCTTCCCAGCTGGTTCATGGATCACACTCCATAGGAGAACTCTTTCCCCTTATCTGGTTCATGGATATCTATCCATAGGAGAAATCTTTCCCCTCTACTCTGGTTGGTGATCTTCTATAAGAATTCTTCTCCCACTACTCTAGCTTGTGGATCTCTCTCCATAGGAGACCTCTATCCCCACTACACTTGCTAATGGATCTCTATCCACTGGAGACTATTGTCCTCTTTACTCTATCACCTCCAAAGCTTACTCTCAGCTCTATCTCAAATATACACTAAAATCTATCCCAAGTCTAGTACAAATATGCTCTAACTCTTCTCACAAATTTGCTCATAAATCTGCACTAATATCTATCTCAAATTTATCCCCAAGCCTTAACACAAAGCTTGATCAATTCTTCTTAGATCTACCCCAAGCCTTAACACAAAGCTTGAACAAATCAAACCTGCTCTTAATGCTATCTCAAGTCTTCACAAGACTTTCTCAAATCTACCTTCAAGTCTTCACCAAGACTTGCTCAAATCTGCCTTCAAGTCTTCACCAAGACTTGCTCAATTCCTCTCAAGAACTTTCTCAAATATACCTTCAAGTCTTCACCAAGACTTGCTCAAAATATACCTTCAAGTATTCACCAAGACTTTCTCAAATCTATATTCAAGTCTTCTCAAGAACTTGCTCAAATCTACCTTCAATTCCTCTCAAGAACTTGCTCAAATCTACCTTCAATTCTTCACTAAGACTTGCTCAATTCTACTCTAGCATATGCTCAAATATTTCTCTAACACATGCTCAAAATAGCTCACAAAATATGCTCAATCAATCTCAAATCTTGCACACAATGCTATCAAATGCTTTGTCTAATCTTCAAGGTAATTCCTTTAACTTGAAGTAGTTTAGACATATTCTATCCAGAATTCGTTTAACCTCTGGAACATATAGAGAATGATGTACTCTATCAAAAACTCAATATGTTCTACTCAATCATTAAGTCTGTCTCTTCCACATGTCTTAATTTTATTACTCTTTTAAAGATAGATCTAGTCTAGCACATGACACCTATCTTCTTGATTTGCACATTCACTTTCAGTATCACTCAAAACCAATGCTCAAGAGTTTCACACAATCATTCAACCATGAAGCACAACTTGCTTACAAACCCTAACCAAATGTTTCACACTTCTTCCAACAAAGAGCACAATGTAGGTCTCAAACCCTAACTCAAATAATTCATAATCTCTATCTCAAATGTTCTCAAAACATTCAACAATGAAGCACATAAAACTCACTCAAATATTTCCAACAATGCTTATCAAACAATCCTTTTCACTCCACCTTATGTTTCACAACATTCATTCCAACAACCACTTTAAACAAAGGATGATGTGCCCATACCTCTTTGCTTTGATGGAGATATATCTTCAAAACTTTTCTCATTCACAATCAATTCCTTTTGTGCCACTCAAAGGTTAGATAACAATAGTCTATCTCAAAACCTCCACATGAATATTCCCTCAACAAGATGCTCAAAGAATTTTGAAAATAATATTCTAGAATTCTTCTTTAATTTTCATGGACAATGCAAAAACTCTCTCAACAATTTCCCCCTTTTATAAAACAAGAATTACAATCAAATAACAAGACTCTTACACCTTTTATCTCCACTCTTTCAAAATAATTTTCACTCCAATTTATTTTCAAAGATAAAATAATTACAATGATACATAAACCAACTACACACTTATCACTCCAATATCATAAAATAAATGCCATTCAAACCTTTAAAATAATGCAAAAATATTTCTCCTTATATCTCCTAAGTTTCAAACTATAGGTCAAATCAAATATCATCCGCCAAATATTACCATAGCCAACAAATATAGTGCACCATACCTTATAAACTAACCATGGTGCATACCTTTACCAAAAAATAATATTTACTTTATCATGGATGAGAATCGACCCTCCGACCTATGCCCACCACGCACTACACTTATCCGTTTGTGCTAGCCAAGCGATTGAGACTAAAATTTAGTCTCACCACTTTATACTCATTGCTTCCGACCTTAGCTAAAATATTAAAACCTTCAACCGATGCTAGGGGGAATCGAACCCGAACCTTCCTTCTACCAATGACCAATGCAGGACCCACCTGCCGCTTGGGCTACCAACCCTTGCTACACCAAAAGTGCTTGCCACTTTTACTTCACCCTTTGCCTTCGTTCGATGAATGAGAAACTTCCATGTTTCTCTTCTTTCCTTCGTTCGATTTCGTTCACATGTGCTTCCACTTGCAACCTTCAAATTTTTTGCATTAAATTTTTCTTTCCTCATTTTATATGCTCCAAGGTGATTTTATAAATGTTAACAGAAATATATGCCTCCAATATTAAATTTGATTTTTTGCACCTTAGCCAAAATCAAATTTAATTATTTATTAATATAATATTTAACTTTAAATATTATTTAATTTAGTATTAAATAATACTTTTGCATGGGGTTTTCATCAATTATTTTTCCCTTCTTTTTAATAAGCACTTATGGCTTAATTATTATAATATTTAAAATATTATAATATCTCCTTTTCTCTTTAAAACCATGGGGGTAATATTTTGTCTTCAACCTTTTAGCCAACCTTTTTGGTTTATAATATAAAATATTATAACCAATTCTTTTACCACTTTGCTTGTACCAAAATGGACTTTTCCTTGCACCAAACACTTGACATCAATGACAACCTTATTACTCAAAATTTCCAACAATCTCCCACTTTGTCATTGATGGCAACCCCTTTTTTTAACAAATCCTTTATCTTTTTTCCAATTCTGCTCCCCATGAGAAACTACTCCCCCTGACTGAATGCTCTCCCCCTAACTCAAATCTCTTCCACCTTTGTCATCAATGGCAAAGGGACTCCTTTGGGGCTAAATATAAGACTATTAGCTCAGCCCCTTCCCCACATCCTCTCCTTGAGGTGATTAATTTTAGGGTGGGAGTAAAACTACTCCCAACATACAATGCTCTTTTCCTTTATCAACCTTCTTTCTCAACATATCCTTTTGATTCTTTTGAATGTCCCTGTTCTTGCTTGTCCCTAGAAATTCTATTCTACACCACTTGGACATATGCCCAAAATTATTGCACTTATAACACTTAATGTTGTGGTTCCTAGAAGGTGCAAATGTCTTGAAGTTCCTTCTGGTGAAGTCATACCCATTCCTATCATGAACCCTGCAATGAATTGCTTTATGACCAAAATGATTACAAGAGTAGCAATACCCTTGAAAGAGATGTCTATTATTGAAATTTCTCTTGGTAGAACCATATTCCCTCTTTCCATGTGTCCTGCACTGCATAGCCTTGTGACCAAACCTGTTACATGAGAAGCAACGTCCTTTGAAGAAATCTTGCCTTGGACCCACCGGTCTCTTAGTCCTTTCTTCTTTGTGATGATCCTTGTTCCTTGTTTGTGCATTGTTTCCTTTCTTGGTGAGACTTCTATTCACATAGGTCTCACTTTCTCCTTCACTCTCTTCTTCTAAAACATATTCCTATTTTGAGCTTGAACTTGACCCTTCTTCTTGTTGCCCTTGTCCTTCTTCAAAACCAAGTCCTATTTTGATAGATGAAGGTCTTTGTGCATTGATAATCTTATCCAAGGTCTTTGAACTTTTCCTAAACTTGTGTAGCTTGTCTTTAGACTCTTCCATTTCCTTTCTTAGAGAAACTACCTCTTGTTCTAATCTCTCACATTCTAAGACTTTTACCTCTAGATTTTCTTTAAATCTCCTTGTCTTAGCTATTGAGTTTGTCAGATCTTGTATAAGCTTTCCTTTCTCCTCATCACATTCTTGAAATTGAGCCTTGAATCTTGAATTTTGCTTTCTAACCTTTTTCAATTCTTTGAGAGCAGAAATAAGTTATGCTTCTAGATCTACTACACCTTCCTCTTCATTCTCTACTTCTTGGTCTTCTAGGGCATCTTCATACTTTTTAGATTTATCTTCAATAGGAGCACTTCCTTCCTCTTCTATTGCCAAAAAAAATAATTTCTTCTTCACTATTTTAGGATCTTTCATCACTACTTGAAACCTTGTCTGTCTTTTCTGCATATAAACTCTTCATATACCTTTAAAAAATATTCTTTTCATGCTTGCTTTGTCCATACCTGTTTTTCTTTTCATACCTGGATTTTCCTGCTTCCCTTTTCTTATGATCTTGTTTCTCTTCACTGCTACTACTTCTAGCTTTTGGATAGTTAGATGCATAGTGACCATATTTACCATAATTAAAACACTTCACTATTTTCATACCTTTTTGCTTTCTTGAATCCTTCTTGTTCCTTTTTCCATAGTTAGCTTCTTCATCATTGCTTGACTCATCACTTGATTTTGGTTTCTTATATTTTGTCTTCTTTGCTACTTTGAAGGCTACCTCTTTCTTGGGAATAGGATCCTTTACTATTCTCATCTCATAAGTTGTGAGAGTTCCATGTAACTCATCCATAGTAAAATTTTAAATATCTCTTGTTTCTTCTATGGCTAAAACCTTTCCATCATACCTCATAGGAAGTGACCTTAAAACCTTTTGAGAAACATCAGAGTCTTCAATTTTAAATCCAAGTCCTCACATGGTGTTAAAAACCTCATCCACATGAAGTAAGTATGCAATAATATCTTCCTCTTCTTTCATCTTCAAGTCTTCAAATGTCTTTTTGTGATTTTGCAATTTTTCCATCTTGACCTTTTTATCTCCCTCATATGTTTGCTTAAGTTTTTCCCAAACCTCTTTTTTTGATTCATAATGCATAACTTTTACAAACTTTGCTTCACATAAACCACTTAAGATTGCATTCTTAGCCTTGGAATTATTCACATATAAGAGCTTACCATATTTATCTATGGGAGGAGTAGTTGTAGGTGTGAACCCATCCTCAACTACTTGCCATGTCTCATATCCTTGTGCCATAAAGTAAGTCTTTATTATTATTCTCTAGAAAGCATAATTATTACCATTGAATAATGGTGCATTATTTGCTAAAGATCCACTCTGATATGCCATATGTGTTTATGTACACTTTTCCTTCAAGCTATTAAACTCTTCCGAAGGAACCCACTCTGATACCAATTGAAGAACACAAGTTTATACTGAGAGGGGGTGAATAGTATAAGATCAACTTTCACTTTTCTTTCCCAAATAATATTATCCAATATTATCAATGACAATATCAATAGAAGTAATCAAATCAATGCATAAATCATCACATACAAGGAAGACACCAATTTAACGTGGTTCACCCAATGTGGGCTACTCCACGGAGAAAATATTTCTACTAAAATTTTCTCAAAAAATATTCTTGGGAATCAATTCCCTATTAGAATGTTTATGGACCTCTATCCAAAGGAGACACCAATACCCTATGCTCTGATTTGTGGATCTCTTTCCATAGGAGAACTCTTTCCCCTTTTCTTTGGTTCGTGGAAATTGATCCATGAGACCTCTATCTCCTCAATTGGTTTGTGGATCTCTCTCCATAGAATAACTCTATCTTCCTAATTGGTTCATGGATCACACTCCATAGAAGAACTCCTTCCCCTTGCTATAGTTTACGGACCTCTATCCATAGGAGAACTATTTCCCCTCTACTTTGGTTAGTGATCTTCTAGAATACTTCTACCCCCACTACTCTAGCTTGTGGATCTCTCTCCATAGGAGACCTCTATCCCCACTACATTGGATAATGGATCTCTATCCACTAGAGACTACTATCCTCTTTACTCTATAACCTCAAAAGCTTGCTCCTAGCTCTATCTCAGACCAAACTCTATCCCAAGTGTAGTACAAATATGCTCTAACTCTACCCACAAATATTCTCACAGATCTTCTCAAAAATATTTGTCTCAACTCTATCCCCAAGCCTTAACATAAATCTTGATCAACTCTTCTTAGATATACCCTAAGCCTTAATACAAATATTGAATAAATCAAACTTGCTCTTAATTATATTCCAAGTCTTCACAATACTTGCTAATAATTTGCCTTCAAGTCTTCACCAAGACTTGCTCAAATATACCTACAAGTCTTCACCAATACTTTCTTAAATTAACCTTCAAGTCATCTCAAGAACTTGCTCAAATCTACCTTCAAGTCTTCACCAAGACTTTCTCAACATCTGCCCTCATGTCTTCACCAAGACTTGCTCAAATCTACCTTCAAGTCCTTTAAAGAACTTGCTCAAATATACCTTCAAGTCCTCTCAAGAACTTTCTCAAATCTGCTTTTAAGTATTCACTAAGGCTTACTCAAATCTACTCTAACATATGCTGAAACTTGCTCTAACACATGCTCAAAAAAACTCACAAAATATGCTCAATCAATCTCAAATCTTGCACACAATGCTATCAAAAGATTTGTTTAATATTCAAAGTAATTCCTTTAACTTGGAGCAGTTTAGACATATTCTATCCAGAATTCGATTACCCTCTGGAACATATAGAGAATGATGTAATCTATCAAAAACTTAATATGTTATACTCAATCATTAAGTCTGTTGCTTAAACATGTCTTACTTTTATTTCTCTTTTAAAGATAGATCTAGTCTACTACATGACACCTATCTTCTTGATTTGCACATTCACTTCTAGTATCACTCAAAACTAATGCTCAAGAGTTTCACACAATCATTCAACCATCAAGTAAAACTTACTTACAAATCCTAACCAAATATTTCACACTTCTTCGAACAAATAGCAGAATGTAGGTCTCAAAACCTAACTCAAATAATTCATAATCTCTATCTCAAATGTTCTCAAAACATTCAACAATAAAGCACATAAAACTCACTCAAATATTTCTAACAATGCTTATCAAACAATCCTTTTCACTCCACCTTAAGTTTCACAACATTCAATCCAACAACCACTTCAAACAAAGGATGATATGGCCATACTATTGACACCTAAAATACATCATGTCGAGGGCAACTACTCATATGGACATGCTACAAGACCATATAGAGGATTTTGGATAGACTCCACGATAGAGTAGTGGTTCTAACCAGTAAATTTGGGCTCCTTGGCCTAATCAAGATGAACCACAGCCCAAACCTATGGTCTACAGGCTGAACCATGGCTGAGAACTATGGTTTACAGTCTAGACCGCAGTTGTAACCTGTTATCTTAAATGAAGTTCAATTGGCATTCATCCGAGCCAAATTGGTTTGAATGACCATTTTATCTAGAATATAGTGGTTAGAGGATGGAATATTCCATTCCAACTATCCTAACCACCCCTTCTTGATCTTGGCTTCTCCATGAAGCCACCCCTAGTCCTAGGGCATCCTATAAATACCCCCTCCAAATGGGGAGATAATATAGAGAGTTGATTGATCGAGCGAGCAGTGAAGCCCTATTGAATTACATACTAAATTAATGCATTGGAGAAGGCCACTTTGCTATTCATCCAAAGATCAATTTGCCATGGAAGTTCTAGGAGCCTAGAAAAACCAAGAACGCAAATCTAGGAAAACAAAGGCCCATCACAGTGAATAAACTGCCAAACCTATAAGAAGGAAACTAAAGGCAACATTTGAACATAAATTGGACAAGGAGGTCAAGCCCACTACCCTTGAAATTGAGGTTAAACCTATCATATTGCTAACCGTGGCTTTTAGCCACAGTTTACATTGCATACCACTCACCAGAGCTGCGATTTGTAGTAGAGGTATAACCACCTTACTATTTCTATTTCTATTCGACTAGATAATTTAGATTAGTCATTTCTATGGTTAAGTTGTAGTTTATAATATTTCTAACTGGTAGAATTAGGTTTAGAATAGTTTCATTGCATTTGCATTAAGTAGGCTTTAATGGATTCTTTATGTGCTTTCATGCTCTATTTTACGTGATTGGTCTATTCATTATTTAGCTATTATCTTTCTTTATGCAATTCCATAAATATTGATCCAATTAACATAGTTTAAAGATGCTTTTCATGCTTTCTTGATTATACATTCTTAATGGTATCTTTATATTTTTTTCCCAAAAGGGCCTCATCATGAGAGGCTACCTATATTTTCAACACTTTTATGTTGTTTCTTGATCGTAGGGAACATATTTGAAGGAGATTCAACCATCAATTTCCTTCCTCAACGTGAAGAAGAGGGCAACTCCACCCTAGAGTAGTTTGTGACTAGTTGAAAAGCAAAATTAGTGTGCCTACCCTATTGAGGGCTTTGGCATTGTATTAATTTAATCATCATTTGAGTGACCCTAATAGGGGCATGATTGTAATTGGGGATTCTTTGCAAATATTAATACAATAAACACTTATTTTTTTGAATCTATGCAATCTTATCATTATTTTATGCTTGAATGAATGAATATGATATAATACAGTAGATGGAAGCACATTTTTTGGTTAGATCAGAAGGCGATCACGATGGGACTCCACATAAATAGCATTTGACTGTCATTTCTTGTGTTTTTTAACTTTCATGTATAGATCATAGCTATCAGCTACGATCCAATAATTGAAACATAGGTTAAACCCGTGGGCCACAGTCAGAACCATAGACCAGACCTACAGTTTCCAATAGACACAAAAAACATCATAGGGATAAGGCTTATTAGGATGAGGACTTGAGGTAGGTCCCACTGTCACTCTCTGTATCTGTTTTCACTATTTGTTAAATTCCAAAATGTAAAATGAATTTGACTACTTAGGAAAGACAACATAATTGGAAATATGCGCATAAGTCCTTAGGTCTTTTATTTTTTAGGTTTTTACTAAGCATTGATAGGAACATCAGACCTATGAGTGCAGTCCACCCTAGTCTCCAGCATGCTAGGATGTCTTTTGTATTTTGTTTGCTTGCTTGAGGCTCGATCAGTGGCCATTTCATAGTTAGTATGCATTGTCTAAATATTATATGAAATTAACCATGCATACTCTCTTAATGTGAAACGTTATTTTTTTCTTGCATTACACATAGAGAAGAATCGTTTGAATGTTGTATTCTGCATTGATATTTCATGTAAATTAAAAGGAACCACACACACCACTTGGCACTTAAACGCTAGTGATTTGGGCTTGACATCCAACCACTAGTAGGGTTCAATGACGGTGAGCATAACTTCCATTCGTTGGCCCAAATACCGTGAAAATTTTGGATACTAGAGAAATATAAGATCTTAGAACCTTTTGTACCTTGGAAAATTTGCATGTATTCTATTCGTAGGGTATAATGCTGAATGAAGGAAAACAGGTGAGGATCTGGGAGGACCTGTGCTCCCTGACCATGTGTGGGATTCATTACCACACATTATAGGTTGGATTACGTGACTTGGAGTTCATAGCCAAGTTTTCGAGCTATGAGCATACAGGTGAAAGCTATTAAACTGAGAATAAAATCCAATGAGTTTTGCAAAACACGATAAGAGTTTCTACACTAATACAACAAATCATTGAAACACATCAAACAATTTAGGGCTCAAATTTTAAAATGTAAAGGAGATAATCACATTATTTACTTTTTATGCTTCTTTATTGCTTAATTCATCAAGATAAGGCCTTTCTTGAGGCCACAATTTTTAGTAAGATAGAAAAACCTCTCAAGTATTGTTTAGTTGATTCATCATGATGACTAGGCATGATAGAGCTTAATCACGAGCTAATAAGACGAAGAGTTCATGGAGAGGTTCTGAATGCTCTAGATGTTCTCCCAAGGATATTTAAAACCTCGTATGCCTCCTTTCTAGGCATCACACTCATCATACACCTAAGGATCTAATCCTCCTAGCATGACATTATGAGAGTCATCATGATCTCCCTTCATCACGTAGGGGGTTCACCCATACAAATCATGGGGTTTATTCTCATATTAGGGGAACCCACATCATTAGGTCTCCTCTTGGTGAGATAAAGAGTTGTGGATCATACTCAACGAGTCAGTCCTATAGGGAATATGAGTCTCATGCAGCACATGAGAGGCGACTACTCCAAGACCAATTGGAGGAGGCATGCCATTAGTGTAAGCATCTAGAGAGTAAGTCCACAAAGAGGAGGAGAGCACATAAACAAATTTTGGATGAACTCCAATGGCATGAAGAGAGGATTTACCAACAGAAAGCACATGAAGAACAATCATGAGAGGTAAATCCTAAAAAGAGGCTCATTCCTAGAGTGCTTAGGCAATAAGTCGATGCGATGCACTCAGTGCATCGTCAAGAGTTGCCACTTAAGCAAGTAGATAGCCATTCTTCTAGATAGATAGACATGACTAGAGTTATCAAAGAGCAATAGAAAGAGACATCTAGGAATCACATGCGTAAGAATGAGGTCGAGAGTAGTCAAGTCTGATAAGTGAGTAGTGTCAATGCTCGAAAGTTGTCATAATCCTTAGGGTATATACAGTCTATTCCACCATATAAGGAACCTGTGATTACTTTCCATAAATAGGAAGTCAAACCTGTCCCTGTTAAGGAATCTAATCCTCCATTTCTTATCATAGCGAGGATACGATAGATTGCATATAAGCGAGTATTGATGGATATAGGATCATCAATTAATATCATCACCACCTCAACATTCAAACATCTCAAAATTCCACTGTCCCACATCAAGGAAACACATTTTATATTGCAAGCCTTTAACGATGTGGAATCCCCTATAGTAGGCACAATAGTCCTTCCCATTGAGGTGGAACAAAAGATTATTCCTACATTATGCTACATTTTAGAGGGATCAAGATAATATAATTTGCTGCTTGGAAGACCATGGATAAGAGCCATGAAGTGCATACCATCAATAGTGCATCAATGCATTAAATACATCCATGGAGGTGAAGTTCATGTAGTTAAGGCAGATCTAGATCCATTCAAATATTATAAACCTGAGGATCATCCATAGGAACCTGGTGAGGAACCTATGCATATGCAAGTTAAATTGGATGAGTCTATACAAAGTGTGGATGTAGCCTCATAGACTATGGAGGAGTTACCATTCCCACCGCTATCACCTGTGGAGTCACCTACGACCCCTACACTCTCGACACCACTTAGCAGGGAGGGATTGATGGATTCCCTTATGAAGTTGCTCACAGCTACTTAAGAGGTATCATTAGAGGATCTTCACACTCCCATTAAGGAGGAAGAACCTAGCATGGTCATGGATGCACCTGAGTGTATCACACCCTCTTCATCCATCATGTCATCAGACAGTTCACATGAGGATGATGGTGAATATGAAGATCTTATAGAGGCTAGCATTATGATGTTTCCTACCATAGAGTCCACTAAAGATCTAGGTCAACTTTTCATTGAGTCTCCACATGCAGATCCTATCCTGGAGACATTGTATGAGTATGAGGAAGGTTCGATTATCATGACTGAAATATAACAACCTTAGTATGTTGACGAATTATCTACGATGCATCAAGTTATAGAGTCTTCTCATGAGTTTGTGTGAATGGTTGACATTAGGCTAAAATATCAAGTGATTCCTAATCACGTAGAGTTGAAGATGGGATAACCCAATGGTGTTTTCACATTGCTAGGGCTAGAAATTTTGAAATTGGTCACTCCTGACTCGTTTCTCATGACACCATATCAAGAGCACAAACAAGTAGGTTCCTCACATCAGATTGGGGGTATCGAAAGTGACACAGTTCAACACAACGAAGTGAAATAACTTGAGCTAAGTCATATGCATGAGCATGTGGAGAGCACTGACGAAGTTTGTCATAAATAATCTTCCACATAAACTAAAGTGAAGGAAATAGATAATTTGCAATTACATAATGGATCCATAACATCCACTTTTATATTTCCATAAAATGAAAAAGGTATTTCGAATCAATTATTTGAAATACATATGAATTATTTTTCAATCATGCGATCCATATTAAGCTGTCTGAAATGGATGGAGCATCGAATGGATGAGCAAGATAAGGCATTGCATTTTATCAAGAACTAGATTGAAAATATAGAATTACAAAAGTGACCCTCACTTGAGGATGAATCACTTCCTGTGCAAGTACAAGAAAACCCTCAACGAAAGCATAAGCCCATGTGACCAACCCAACCATTGGATTCTCAAAGAAAACCAATGCGGGTTAAGAGCCTAAAATAGTTGCAACATAGTGGGACTTCGTTACAAGAATATATGTATGATATATTTTAGAAGCTGCAAGAGGCTAAGGTCATCACCTTGCCTAATGTCATCCCTTAAAACCCAAGTAGAGTTAAACCTACAGGTTACAGGGAGCATCACTACTGTCTCTACCACTGAATAGAGGGTCATGGCATTCGAGATTGTTGTGAGTTTAAGAGTGTGGTGTGAAATATGGTAGATAATGGGGTTTATCATGTATATGGTTCTCTCAGAGTGCCCCAACATGCTAAAGTGGAGATCACACCTCCTCAAGAGTGACCTCGAATTCGTAAGTCACCTCGTAGGCCCAAAAGGCTAGTGGTGCGAGTAGTTTCATTTTAGATGACTACTCTAAATTTGTTCCAAAATTTATACGAGGCACATGCATTCATATTGCCCAAAGTCAAGTGTAGGGCATTCAAGACTAGGTCACCTGATAGGGGTTCCTTTTGTATGTATCATTGAGTGCATGTACATGACATTCAATATTTCCAATCATGTAAGAGGGTCGTAGAAGACCTAGTAGAGTGGGATGAGATCAACGAGGATGATTCTCTCGTTCATCCATGTCAAAGCATATGCACACCAATGAGGTCCAATATTCACATGGGGGAGTTGATTTCTATCACTCTTCCTAAATAAGCTAATTACCTTTCAGTAAATGTCATGCACACTGGGGGCCTTTAGGGTAGCATACCTTGCCCACCAGTCATGCCACATTTGATAAGGAAAAATGAGGAATCTAGATGTATTGCACCTCCCTCACCATCATTGAATGACACACTCATTAGGGGTATATAAGGCAGTGTGCCCTTCCCAAAATGCCAAGGGTTTCAAAAACTACTTGGTCATGTCATTCAAATGCCCCGAGGGTTTGCTTATAATTGTTTGATCATCCTAAAAGTCTTCAAGCTCATCTATGAGTATTTTGGTCAATCAAAAAGAGTTTATGAAAAATTTCTTGGTCAACCCAAAAGATCCAAGGATTCTTAAACTATCACTTGGTCATCCCAAAAAGTCTCAAAGGTGCTCATAAACCCTTTGGTCAAACCCCAAAAGCTCCGAGGGTTTGCTTAAAACCACTTGGTCATCCTAAAAAGCTCCAAGGATTTTGCTAAAAAATTGCTTGGTCAATATATATGCTCCAGAGGCATGCACTCATTGTTTGGTCAGATATGAGGCTTAAAACTCATAAAAATAATAAAATACAAAGAAATTGGTAAAGCATAAAATCCAAAAACATTTGCATTTTTGCATTGTCATTTTGCATTCACACATGCATTCGTTGCATTACTGCATTGCATATAGGTATTCATCATCCATTGGATTATGTAGTATGAGGAATTATGTCTATCAGTATTACAAATGACACCACGTTTGTGTTTAAATCATGCATCTCTATATTTATCATGATCCATCATTCATATGAGTATTTGTATTTTTCAACACAACCTATAATGTTGCTATGGAGATATACTAGGGTTTTTCGATCATTCAACCATACCTAGTGGTCTTATCAAGAGTTGGTAGAAATATTGCTTTACTTTTGTAGCTAAGGTTCAGTTAGTATAGCCCTTAGCATATTAGAATCCTATCACTAATCAAAAAATTAAAAAATCCTAACAAGGATTAAGGGAATATGAAAGCCATGAAGTAGGACCGGGTATCCTAAAGCAAAAAGAGTTATTCTTGCTTATCCCTCTATGCGAACGGTATGGGAAATGTTGGCAGTTGGCAAAAGGACAAGTTAGTTCCCTATTCAGAATCCCTTTCTTATGATAAAATGAGAAATATCCTAGAGTGATATCCCACATCAATCCTCATGATTGATACCCTAGATCGATATCATAGATCACCTTCCTATATTGATATCCCATATTGATATCATAAGATCGATATTCTCAATCGATATACCATAAACATTTTTACCAAGTAAATCCACCAAAGGAAAGTTTTTGAAGAAAATTATCAAATGTAAATGTCGAAAAGTGAATATCAAATGAAGATCAGAAAATAGGCTTAAATCAAAGTTCAAAGTGAAGATCAAATGAAGATCATAAATAAAATTTTGAGTGGAGATCAAGTGAAGATCCAAAATCTAGTTCGAAGAGAGATCAAATGAAGATCTAGATATAATTCAAAATTAATATGGAAACGACTTCCTTGCTTCACTACATATGACCAAGTATCCTGAAAATTAAAGGATAGAAATGAATGAGCCTAAATCCCTAGAATTATCGGTACTACTATACCTTATGCATGATGATATGTCTAATACACTTGCATATCTCTTGTGGGTAGACCAATGTTTAAATTTGGAAGAGCTAGCTTCAGGTTTCCTACATTGCCTAAGTGGCTTAGTCCAACTAAAATCTAAACTTGAGATTGGATAAGACATTTGTGGTACCCCTATCTTAGTAATGGGCTGAAATAATCCTGCATGACAGTAGGGAACACTCGTGTCTTATCTTAAAATAATCACGTGCACACATAGGGATAATGAATAGTTAGGGCCTATCCTAGCAAAAGCCTTTTATCTCAGAAGTCTAGTGTGGTTAGTATGCAACTTTTGATAAGTCTATTAGGGTGTTTGAGTCTCATGGAAAATATCAAACATTTCTTTCATAGAAAATATCAAATATTGCAAACCATATAAATCATCAAATTGCAAAGTATCGAGTTCATGATACATCATCATATAAAGCACAATCAAAATATAGGATAGATACCAGATGGATATTAGAAATAATATTTAGAATACCATTGACTATATCATACATATTTTTCAAATTTTGTGAAAGAAAATATAATGACACATTATATCATTCACATAAAACAACTGCATTCATTACATTTCATATATGGGTGATTAATTTATTAAATTCTTATCTTAAGGATTTTCAATTACATTCATGATTTTTGGTGTCATCCATTAGATTGATAAACATATTTCCATTCATTCCTTATTTTTTAAGTGATTAAAACATATAGGTTCATTTACATTAGATTACCATCATGTAAATAAATCATTACATATATTAATGCATACAATAAAGCAATATCAAATATGCATTAAGATAAAACATTGCATCCATATGCATCCATCATAAATCACACATATAAGCATTGAGGTCACTGCATATCATCATCATCATAAATTAAGTAGCTACCTAGTGCATGTCATCCATACGCCACATCATATAACATCAAATTAACATAAGCATTGCATCTATGTGCATCAAATAAACATAAAATCAAAACATATAAATCAAGTACACATCACTAGCCATAAATGATCAAATCATATATATATATATATGTGTGTGTGTGTGTGTGTGTGTGTGTGTGTGTGTATGTGTGTGTGTGTGTGTGTGTGTGTGTGTGTGTTTGTGTGTGTGTGTGTGTGTGTGTTTGTGTGTGTGTGTGTGTGTGTGTGTGTGTCTCAGAGTACATCAGAAGAGAGCAAAATACCCGTAGGCTGCAATCATGTAGGTTCTCGACCTTACACCAAAAATGGTAAATATGTAAAATATAGTTGTGATATAACAAGAGCCCTAGATTTGGTTGACTCCCCCTAAATTAGATCTCTCACCACCTCCCTCAGCCCTGTGACCTGGAGCCTGCTCTGTAGTCAGCTTTGGTGCCTACTATGCACCTTCCTGAGGGTCTTGTGTACCACCTATCCTAAAGAGGCCTAGCACATGAGATACTGGTATGTCCAGGAGGTTAGTCCTATGTCTAGAAGTCACACCCATATCCTTGTGGCTCCTGTGTGAGCTACCACCATGTGTGTTAGAGGACCTGTGTGTCCTCTCTGATCTATGATTTCTTTGGCTAGAGCTAGCTGTGGACTGCCCTGTAGTCCTAGATCTGGTCTGCTAACTCCTTGTAGCATGAGAATCCTCTAGGACTTGCCCACCAATCAACCTAAAATAACCCTCTAACTGGTCTATGTAGGATACCCTACTTGTATGTCTAGAATTTACCTCCTCCACAAGGGCCTGTAAGCACGAGATCTCTAACATGGGATCATGACTGCTAGGTAGCATTGGCACTAGTGCTACAGGTGGTGTCATGACAGTGTGGGAAGATGAAGGATCTCCCCTCTTAGCCTGGGCTAAGTTCTTCTCTGCTATAGCTGTACCCAGTCGTACCTCTACCAAATCACATACACTAGTAAGCTCCTGGACCTTCCCCTCTACTACCATAGCCCATGCAGTTAGGCTAGTGATCTGCTAGTCTACCTCAATTAGTATACGATATATGTCAGTTAGCTATGCCCTTAAAGTGGCAATAGTGATGTATCACTCCATCTACTGCGTAACGTATTTGTCAAGCTGACTCTGCAAGTTAGCAACCTAATCTAGGAGCAGCCCCTCTACGCTGTTAGAGTAGGATGCTCCTCGAGGACAGTCGTAGTGGCTGATCTGCTGAGCTCTAAACCACTCTTCAAATAGTGGCCAGGAGGTTCCAAGGAATCCTCTTGCCCAAGGAGTATGGAATAACATCTTTCACCACCAGGTGCATAAAAATGACCTCCTACATAGAGAATATGGTCTTCCCCTACTAGTATCTGATGTGGAATCCTCTATGATCAATATTATGCTGAGCCTCCTAGATCCGATCACCAAAGATAGCATCAAAAATGGGCCCCTTGGCCCTAGAAGTAGAAGATATGATGGCCTCGCCATCAATGGATATCCTAAAGATCCTATAGACATCCTCCAAGTTTATAGTCATTTCACCTGTAGGCAGGTGAAATCTGTTAGTCCGTGCATTCCAATGCTGGGCCAATGCAGTCAAGTAAGCTTGATACATACCAATCATGGGTAGATCTAGGATGTAGCTGAATCCAATGGCTCCAAACCATCTTCGCTCCCTAGGAGTGAGCTTTTCATGTAGAGTCTTAAGGATGTTAGGCTCGCAATATCTAGAGGTCAACCTCTAAAATAAAAGCATAGTATAAGGAAAAAGCTAACTAAAAACAAGCAAAACATTTAAAAATGACGTAAAAATCATCAAAAACATCTAAAAACTAATAAAAACATAGAAACATGTCATCAGGAAGTCCTAAAAATAAAAAATGTCACTTAGAAAAGTCAAAAATGCATTAAATGACATTATTTGTCTGTTAAACCTTGGAAAAATAAAAAAATTGATAAAATTTTCCTAAATTTTGTGAACCGCGGGTCAACCCAGCGGTCCGTATGCAGTCAAAAATTTACCATTGGGATTTAAATATGGACCGTATCTGGTAGCTACGTTCCCCAATTGATCAATTGGGAACCGTAGCTGGTACCTACGATCTCCAACTGAGATCCCACCGGGGTCATTTCCATGGCTAAAAAAAAAAAAAAATGATACCTACACTAGCCTAATATAGCATGAGGTTTGTTACCAACAGTTTAATTAGGTTCAATTAGCCCATTTATTAATGAGGTTAATTTTTAATGGTAATGGATGTGAGGTATCAGTTTCGAATTATCTTGCCCTCACCTCTGCCTTGGCTAGATGAAGCTTACCTATGGTCTTCCATCGTACGATGTGTAGGTGTGAGTGTAAGAGATTGGTAGGGTCAGGTTAGTTTTCAGTTGTCACTGTCAGAGCTCTGAAATTGCCAAGTTGCTATAAAGGAATAATGAAAAAAATTTAAAAATTGAGCCTTTTATAAGCTTTTCTTATTCCATGCGGACCATAGGCCCTAGTCGCAGTTCCTAAAATTGCAATGGGAAACTGCAGACCCTAGACGCAGTTTGCAACTGGTAGTAAATTTAGTCAAATACCATTGTGGGAAGGTCTAAAAAAGTAAATTAATGACTCCCATTGGAGAAAATTTTCAAAAAGAACAATCAATGTTGCAAATTTGGTGATGTTCAAGCACTAGGATCAATTCAAAAATATCAAAATTAATAAAAAAATCAAATAATTAAAAATACCAAATGCATCTCGTATTCAGTAATTTATCCTATACACTTGGCGGTTGCAGTGACTTACGATCCATGCAATCTAACAATATGATTAAATTACCATAAGGACATTTGGGGTAAAAGTGTCATCGTTGATCTGATATTTTTCTTTTTAATCCCTAAGAAGGCCTTTGAGGCCAGACTGCTCCATGGGAATGAAGCGTTTCATGTCATGTATTCTATGACATTTTTCAAAAAATCATCGATAACGTGATTCAACACAAATATAATTGGAATTGCATCATTTATATTCCCTAATATGGCTATTGTAGCCCAATTGCTCCATGGGATAGGAATGTGCAATTACTATTAATAGTTGGAATCAAAAGCTAAACTAGGCCTAGCCAAGGCATTAATATGCTCAAATCTAAATTTATTTAGATCATCCATGGTAGTCAAGTGACATTGTCACTTTAATCATTTTCATTACCCTCATTGACTCATTTCTTGAGGGGGTAGTCATAATATCAAATCATAATCAAAATCAATAGAAGATCCTGGAGATCATAGATTCCTTGATCTTGTCAAAATTGTGTTTGTCCTTACAAATCATTGTCAAAAACTATCATAAGCTTACCCCTTTGCTTGGGGAAAATAGAAAATATGACTTTCCTTGTTGTTCTCCACCTTTAAGATCTATGGGTCAGAAGATACCTATGGAATACACAACTACACTAAATGAGATGAGAAGGGCACAAAATTTTCAAATATAAGCCTTTCACCTAGTTGGAAGCAATGATTCTAGGATGCACGTTCTTTTGCTAGACAAGAGATATCTAATTCTGATCAGACTATTGATCATCATAGAACCTTTGACATCATTTTAGGAGGTATATTTTTTCCCAACGTTGTTCGATCTCATAACACATCTCAAAAAGGACATCTATAGACACCTAAAACACATCATGTTGAGGACGACTACTCATATGGATATGCTATAAGACCATATGGAGGATCTTGGATAGACTCCAAGATAGAGTAGTGGTTCTAACCACTCAATTTGGGCTCCTTGGCCTAATCAGTATGAACCACTGCCCAGACCTACGATCTACAGGTTGAACCATGGCTAAGACCTATGATTTACAGTCTAGACTACAACTATAACCTACAATCTTAATTGAAGTTCAGTTGGCCTTAATTCGATCCAAATCAGTTTGAACGACCATTTGATATAGAATATGGTTGTTAGAGGATGGAAGCTTCCATTCCAACTATCTTAACCACCCCTTCTTGATCTTGGCTTCTCCATGAAGCCACCCCCATTCCTAGGGCATCCTATAAATACCCCCTCCAAATGAGGAGATAATATAAAGAGTTGATTGATTGAGCGAGCAGTAAAGCCCTATCGAATTGCATATTGAATTCATGCATTGGAGAAGGACACTTTGCTATTCATCTAAAGATCAATTTTCCATGGAAGTTCTAGGAGCCTAGAAGAACCAAAAATGCAAATATAGGAAAATGAAGGCCCATCACAGTGAATCAATCACCAAACCTGTCAGAAGGACACTGAAGGTGACCCTTGAACATCAATTGGACAATGAGGTCAATCCCACTACCCTTGAAATTAAGGGTAAACCTATCATATTTCTAACCACAGCTTTCATCCGTAGTTTATAGTGCAGATCGCTCACCAGAGTTGCGGTTTGTAGCAGAGGTATCTCCACCTTACTATTTCTATTTCTATCCAGCTAGATAGTTAATATTAGTCATTTCTATGGTTAGTTGTAGTTTAGAAGATTTCTAACTGGTAGAATTAGGTTTATAATAGTTTCATTGCATTTGCATTAAGTAGGCTTTAATGGATTCTTTATGTGCTCTCATGCTCTATTTTATGTGATTGGTCCATTCATTATTTAGTTGTTATCTTTCTTTATGCAATTCCATAAATCTTGATCCAATTAACATAGTTTAAATATACTTTTCATGCTTTCTTGATTATTCATTTGTAATGGTATCTTTATGATTTTTCCCAAAAAGGCCTCATCATGAGAGGTTGCCTATATTTTTGACACTTTTATGTTGTTTCTTGATCGTAGGGAATAGATTCGAAGGAGATTCAACCATCAAGTTCCTTCCTCAACACGAAGAAGAGGGCAAATCGACCCTAGAGTAGTTTATGACTAGTTGAAAATCAAAATTAGTGTGCCTACCCTATTGAGGGCTTTGGCATTGTATTAATTTAATCATCATTTGAGTGACCCTAAGAGGGGCATGATTGTAATTGGGGATTCTTTGCAAATATTAATACAAGAAAAACTTATTTTTTTGAATCTATGCAATCTTGTCATTATTTTATGCTTGAATGAATGAATATGATATAATACAGTAGTTGGGCATATGTTTTTTGGTTAGATCACATACCTTTTTGCTTTGATGGAGATATATATTCAAAACCTGTCTCATTCACAGCCAATTCCTTATGTGCCACCCAAATATTAAATAACAATAGTCTATCTCAAAACCTCCACATGAATATTCCCTCAAGAAGATGCTCAAAGAATTTTGAAAATAATTTTCTAGAATTCTTCTTTAATTTTCATGGACAATGCAAGAACTCTCTCAAAAATTTCTCCCTTTTATAAAAAAAGAATTACAATCAAATAACAAGACTCTTACACCTTTTATGTCCACTGTTTCAAAATATTTTTCACTCCTATTTATTTTCAAAGATAAAAGAATTACAATGATTCATAAACCAACTACACACTTATCACTCCAATATCATAAAATAAATGACATTCAAACCTTTTACAATAATGCAAAAAAAAATCTCCTTATATCTCTTAAGTTTCAAACTATAGGTCAAATAAAATATCATCTGCCAAATATTACCATAACCAAGAAATATAGCACATACCTTATAAACTAACCATGGCACATACCTTTATCAATAAAAACTCTTTGCTTTGTCATGGACATGAATCGGCCATTCGACCTCTGCCCACCAAGCGCATCGCTCAACCGCTTGCGCTAGCCAAGTGGTTGAGACTAAGATCTAGTCTCACCACTTTATACTCGTCACTTTTGACCTTAACTAAAAATTAAAACCTTCAACCTACGCTAGAAATAATCAAACCCGAACCTTCATTATGCCAAAAACCAATGCAAGACTCATCTACCACTTGGGCTACCAGCTCTTGTTACACCAAAAGTGCTTGCCACTTTTACTTCACCATTTGCCTTCGTTCGACAAATGAGAAACTTCCACATTTCTCTTCTTCCCTTCATTCTGTTTTGTTTGCATGCGCATTCACTTACAACAAAATTTCTTGTATTAAATTTTTATTCCTCCTTTTATTGTCTCCAAGGTGATTTTATAAACGTCGGCGGAAATAAATGCCTCCAATATTTTAAATTTAATTTTTGGTGCCTTAGCCAAATTCAAATTTAAGTGCTTATTACTATAATATTTAATTTTAGATTAAATATTATATTATTTAATTTAATATTAAATAATACTTTTGCAAGGGGTTTTCATCAATTATTTTTCCCTTATTTTTAATAAGCCCTTTTGGCTTAATTATTATAATATTTAAAATACTGTAATATCTCATTTTCTGTTTAAAACCATGGGCATAATATTTTCCTTCAACCTTTTTAGCCATCCTGTTTGGCTTATAAATAAAATATTATAACCAATTCTTCAATAATGGACTTTGCTTTACACCACACACTTGACATCAATGACAAACTTATTACTCAAAATTTCCAACATTCCTTAGGCACAAAAGACAAAAACATATTAATAAGACCATTAATTCAGTTTGGTAATGAGTATGCAATTTGAATAATCCATCGTGGTGAGTGTGAGCGGCATAGCAAGAGGTAGGAGAGGAGCATAAATTTGGTGACAGTGATACGATGAATTCAGTTGTGCTTCTTTGGTTTCATCCATTGGGGTAGTCCAATCAGTTTCCTAGCTCGTGTGGAGCACTACTGTGCAAAAGGTACAAGGGTTGAATCCCATCAGTGCCTATTTTATTATGGTTTTTGTTGCTCGAGGTAGCGTAAATATGAAGTCAAATATCAATATCGTGCACGTTTGGATTTATCTACTGGGGTAGCCCATTTGGTTGACTAGATCATGTGGAGCATTGTGGTGCAAAAGGTTAAAGGGTTGAATCTCTTTGATGCTCATTTTGCTGAAGAGTTTGATACAACACAAGAAGGAGATAAATATTTTTTGCTCATTTTGGTTTCACCTGCTGTGGTAGCTCAATTAGCCATGATCCCGTGTTAGGGCACCGCACTTCTAGAGATTAGAGGATCGAATCTCATTCATGGTTGTGCAAGGTATTTATAAAGTTTATTTTTTATTAAATTTAATAAAAGGGGAGATATAAGGGTTATGGTGTTAGTATAAAGCTTCATTTTTACAATTTAATAAAAGGGAGATATAAGGGTCATGATGTTAGTATAAATTTGTAATTTTTGCAATTTAATAAAAGGGAGATATAACGATCATAATGTTAGTATAAAGTTGTAATTTTTGCAAATTAATAAAAAAGAGATATAAGGGTCATGTTGTTCGAATAAATATTTATTTTGTAATTTTTAAAAGGGAGATATAAGGGTCATGTTGTTTGAATAAATATTTATTTTGTAATTTTTAAAAGGGAGATATAAGGAATTATTTTTAAGCCTTATTGTGTACATTTTTAAAAGAAATGATAAGAGATAAAAATGATTGATTTGATATTTAAATCAAGAAGGAAAAAAGAGAATTATTGACTAGATTTGAAAATCATATGCAAGAGGAAGATCAAAATTATTGAGGTAGATTTGGAGGGCACAAATTTGGAACAAGGCTTCAAAGAATAGAGTAAGCGGATTAAGTGTACATATTCACCCAAGTATTCAATTGACAAGGAACAAAAATTCAGCCATTTCAAGAAGAAGAAAAGGTGCACATGATAGTGGAACAAGAGCAAGGTATTAGCATCTCCAAGTCAACACACAAGTAAGTTATCTAATCTAGACTTGAGCTACCTTTAAAATATAATAAATGTGAGATATGTAGAAGCAACAGACTTAATAAATGTGAAGACATATTAGCCATTTGAAGCTTACTATATTAGTGCATATCATTCTCTATATGTTCATGAAGATAATTTTTTTTTAGGTAGAATATGTATGAATTGCTTTTAGTAGTGGAAATCAAACTGAGGAAAAGGTGAAGAACTTGATGCCATTATCACGCATGTTGTGGAACAAATTTGAGCAAGTTTTATGAGTAGGTTTTGGAGAATATTTGAGCAGGATTTGTAAATAGGTTTTGGAGCACATTTGAGCAGGTTTTGTGAGTAGGTTTTGGAGTATATTTGAATAGTGTTTGTAAGCAGGTTTTGGAGAAGATTTAAGAAGATTTTATGAGAAAGTTTTGTAGCAATGTTTGTAAGCATATTTGAGCAAATTTTATGAGTAGGTTTTAGAGCATATTTCAGCAAGGGGATTGGTGTTTCCTGTGGATTAGAGTCCATAAAATTGAGCAAGGGGATTGGTGTCTCTTATGGATCTGTGTCCATAAAATTGAGTAAGGGGATTGGTGTCTCCTGTGGATTGGTATCCATGAACTTGAGCAAGGGGATTCGTGTCTCCTTTGGATTGGTGTCCATGAACTTAAGCAAGGGTATTGGTGTCTCCTATGGATTGGTGTCCATAAACTTGAGCAAGGAGATTGGTGTCTCCTGTGGATTGGTATCCATGAACTTGCATAGAGGATTGGTGTCTCCTATGGATTGGTGTCCACAAACTTGTATAGGGGATTGGTGCCTCCTGTGGGTTGGTGCCCATGAAATTTTTTGAAGAAATTTATAAGCAATATTTTGCCATGGTTTTCTCTCGAGAAGGTGTTTCCACATAAAATATTTGTCTCTTATGTGTATGGTGATTTATGCATTGTTTCATTATTAAATTGATATTATTTGAGGTTATTGCTTTGGAAAGAAAAGAGAAAAGTTTTATCTTATACTATTCATCCTCCCTCTCAGTATAAGCTTGTGTTCTTCAGATATCTCACCATAATTATTATTTTCACCCTAAGCAATAAAGCAAATAGCATGAACATTTCCCTTAGACGTTTCTTCAAGTTTCTCAATTTGTATCTAATAAAAATCTACCTTGTATCCTTACTTCTTATAAAAACATCAAATAGGATTCTACAAAGTATTCTTAAATTTTTTCTCTTCTTTATTTTGCTTCTTGTCAAATTTTGTTTTAATCACTTCCTTTGCATGAGCCTAAATAGTCATGGAATGAAACTTACACTTCCATAAATAAGCCTAACAATGAAGAAGGTACTTAAAAACATCATCAAGAGTATTAAATATAAACAAATATTCTCAAGCATATCAAGTGTAATAGAAATCATCTAATATATTTTAAAAATATTATTGGATATAATATTGATAAGATTACCATGCTTATTTCAACTATCACTTCCTTTTTCAATATAGATATCTACTTATAAATTCTTGAAATAACTAATGTACTCATACATAATCTAAAATTTATCCATGTTCAAGGTAGCAAGATATACCTCCTACAAGCTAAATTTAGTAGAGTCGATGTGATTACACATATTCAAAACTTACCCAATAGCTCTTTGGGATCTAAGGTGTTTCCAAAATGGATGTGATAGATTTTTTCAATGTGAATAATAATAACACCAAGATCATCACCCTTTTTATCTTTGAGTGGTTACTTTCTCTCATCAAAATTAGTGTCTAAAGGTACATAATTAATGTATTTGAGTACTCATTTAATTTGGAGCAAAGTTTCAATATTGAGTTATAATTTGGTTCATTGAGTAGAGGAACATGTTGATCCATGGAATCCCTATGAATATATAGTCCTCTACATTTAATTGTGACCAAAAATAATATTTTTAATTAAATATCTGTAAAAATAAGTGATTTAAAAAAAAGCTAAAAATTATATTATATGCAAATGTTATGGCCTCCTAATTTTTGGTAACAAAATTACAAAAATGACACCAAAACCTTTCGAAAAAGTAAAAAATTAATTGTAACTTTAGTGAATGTGAGATACCATGTATTTTTAATTGAGGAATTGAGAGGGTTCCAATTGAACATTGGTTGGTTTGTTATTAGGAAAATGCAACAAAAAATAAAATACTATCAAGTATTGTTGATCTATGAAAGTGGACAACACTAGGATGCTAACTATGCAGGCTACTAGATAGGAAGTTGATGAACCAAAATCTACCACATGTCATTTTGGTGCCCAAAAAGACCAATTATTCACCAAGTTTTGACCAATGGTGTGATGATAGGTAAATTACAGTAAATGAGTTATCTTTATTTGATTGGTTGACCACCTTTTGTAAGAAAATTTTGGTGTCCACATCATCAATATTGCATGTCATCCATTAGCACATTGATTGTTAACACAAACCACTACCATATCACCTAGTGCCATGCCATCCCATGTCATCCACTCATCATGTTACATAGTAACAAGTATCACCTCATCCAAATTAATCACTTTTTTAAAAATTGGGCATGGGGTTTGAAACTTGGACCTCTTAGATATCAAGTATTCATATTATATCCTCTAGAAAAGGCACCCAGGTTGCTCATGCAAATAATATAAAAGAGCATGTGCCTCTTAAAGAGGAATTCACATCCATGCCAATGTTGTTTGGACATCTTAGAGATCAAGTATTCATATTATATCCTCTAGAAAAGGCACCCAGTTTGCTCATGCAAATAATATAAAAGAGCATGTGCCTCTTAAAGAGGAATTCACATCCATGCAAATGTTGTTTGGACCTCTTAGAGATCAAGTATTCATATTATATCCTCTATAAAAGACACCCAGGTTGCTCATGCAAATAATATAAAAGAGCATGTGCCTCTTAAAGAGGAATTCACATCCATGCCAATGTTGTTTGGTCCACATTACACCATATGGTGTGTCAAACCCACAACCATGCAAGGAGAGAAGCAGCATAAGACAACATGCACTAACCATAATAGCAAACCCTTGAATGTGTCTTGTTCCATGTGGCCTCTATTCCAAAAAATAAAGCATTTCTCATATTTTCGATACATAACATCACTCCCACAAAAGGTTCAAACTTTGAATTGAGCATCCCAAATGCTTTAGAAAAGGTATGAATGACCAATGTACCAAACCTTCTTGTATAGTAAATAAAAAAAGGAAGACTTTAAAAAATGAACCATGAAATTTCCCACATTTAAATGAAATGTTTGAGGGAATATTCATTTTTTAAATGGATAGAAGAAATATATAAATTTTGACATGAAAATCAAACTACTTGGAGGAAAAACTTATTATGAACATCCTTTGCTCATCTATATAAATAATTAAAAAAATTCAAAATATTAAATAAACCACAATGAATAATTCACATAAATCAATACAAGGAAAATATGTAAATTACTCCAATTATTTCAATTTATATTTCAAACCCTTAAGGTAGGGCAACACCATACAATGCTCCTTATTGGAAGGAAGCCACTCTTTATAATATCTCAACTTGAGATAAATACAATATTCTTATCTTCATCATCTCTATGATTCTTTATCTATATTTATAATTTCCAACTACCTACCACTCCCACTTATCCATACATGTGAGATAATTATATATTTTCCCATATTTATAATGCCCAACTACCCACCACTCCCACTTATCAATGCATGTGGGATAATTACATCTAATATAATATTGTAATATTTATACAATATTATAATATTAAATACTTATCTTGGGTACCTAAAATTCCATCCCCCTTACAAAATGTTTTATCCTCAAAATATAAGAAGAGGCTAAACAACATGATCTTCCAAGCCTTGTTGTGAAATAGTATTGATCTTGATCATCCATCCTAGTAAAAATTTGATTGGTTGTGGTATTTATTGATGATATGCCCTTCTACCATTTGAATATTTGGAAGTAATCATTTGGTTCCATGTGTTGGAGAAATAAATATCACTCTTTTTCATCTATACTTGCTTGCATTTTCCACTTGAGTATCCAATATTATTGTGTTACCTCTATGATTTTGCTACCCTACTCTAGTAACTCAAATAATGGGTCCATTTGTTCCTTGATGTTACTACACCACTCTAAAAACCAAAGTCACTATGATTTATTTTCCAAATATTGCCATAGTTGGTACCCTTCTAATTCCATATATAACCATAATATTATTTTCCAAAGCCATTCTTCCAATATTATTTTCGCTCTTGGTGGTGTGGGTGGCGATATGACATAACCTTAACCTGATGTTCTATTAGATTTAATTGTTTAGTATTTTATTCTTTTATTTTATGCTTCTTTATCATGCTCTCATATTTTGGTTTGTCCTTGGACTCTGCTTTTGCTTCTTCTTTGATTTCTACTACTTCCTCCTTCTTTGCCTCTATTTTAAGTTCTTTTGTTTCTTCAAATTTTTTTCGAGTTTCCTTGATCTTTGACATAGTTTCTTGGATATTTGTTGCTATTTTTTCCATGCTATTATTGTTTCTTTAGGTTTATTTTTTTATTCTTCTATTGGTTTCTCCACTTGTTCCCCTACTATAATTGCTTCTTATTTTTCCTTGGATTCTTGCCTTTTACACTAGGAAATATCTTGTACTATTATTTTATTTTTCCTATACCAAAATTTCATGAACTTATTTTGTATATTAATGTTAACAATACCCAAATAATTTAACCAAGAATAACCAAGAACAATGTCTACATCATCCATCTCAATAGCATAAAAATTTGAATGTAAAATATATTTATCCATGGTGATCTTTAAATATTTAAAATTTTGAACATTTGTACCTTGAAGTTGTATGTCTTTGATTTTTTTTGTCTTAACCTACAACCTCTTAGCAAAATATATATTGATGACATAGTATCTACTACTAGGGTTTATAGTAATAATAACATTTTTCCTCTGGATGCAACCATGAAGCTGCAATATAGAATTTTTAAAATTAAACAAATCCCTCTGACAACTCTTTAGCTTATGAGATACCCTTGATGTGGTTCTTTCAACTTGCACATTGTCATCTAAAACTTTTCCTTGTATCATGCCTTTTTATTCATTTTCTTATGTGCCTATTGAATCCCATTTACCTCTTCTATCAAATTCTTCATATTTTCAATATTTTCTACATAGCCTTTGGTGCTTCCTTCAATATGTATACTATCATACCTCTCTTTTTATTTTTCTTTTGCAAATTATCTGCTTGTTTATTTTTCTATATATTTGTTGGTCTGCCTATTTATTTATTTATACATTATGGAGGACATAGATACTTTTGAATATTGTTTGACTCCTATAACATTCAAATTATGCTTTCTTCTATCTGCATACTATAAACCTTTTTTTTTTTTTATTAACTTAATTTTTTTTAACTGTCTCTTTAGTTCCATTTGTTCAATATGGATTTTAACAACAATTTCTCAAACACCCATCTAATTAGGAATGCATCTTCAAATTCCTCTCATGTGAATTTATAATGATGGTCCACTAAAAATTTATAAACCATGATGCAACTACCCCATCAAAAAATTATAAATCTTACCTTCCATTCTGAATTGTTTATAGACTTAAAAATTCTCCACCATCCCTTAGCATCATCATTTCTTCTAGTCATTACTGATAAATTCATGACCTCAAGATTCAAAACTTGAATTTTTTTGAACTATTACCAAACTATAGGTTTTTTTGGACTATGACCAAACTATGGACTTTTCTCTCTATTTTTTTAAACTACTATGGATTTTTTTTTGAACTATTACCAAACTATAGATTTCTAAAAAATGAATTATTACTAAATTGCAGACTAGTTATTTTGGAACTAATACCAAACTATGGTTTCTACTTTACAGATTGCTACCAAACTACAAGTTGCTACATTTTTTTAAATACTGATAACAACTTGCTCTGTGAACTATTTTTTTGATTGATAATGGCTTGCTTTGTAGACTAGGTACTTTCTACACTTAGACTAGCACATATAATTGTTTATTCTATAGACTATTTTTTTCCTCTAAAACTGGATTTCTCTATAGATTTTTATTTTATCAACTGCTACCAACTGAAACTATCATTTTTGTTTTGTTTAAGAAACTATTATCAATTGCAAACTAGTTGTTTTCTATACTTGTAATTGTTTTCTCTATTAAAGTTGTGGAACTATTAAATATTGTAACAGTATGCAAATACTATTGCTTAAGTTATTGTTGATGGTTGTATGGCACTTTTGTGAAATTTTGACAAAAAAATACGTCCCAAAATTTAGCTTCTTAGTGGCTTAAGGTAAATATCACCATCCAAAAAGGCTATCTAAGTGAGTACCACTCTCTGATTACCAACTATATTTCCCTAAGGAATAATTGTGAAGAAACCAATCATGATTTTACCTATAAATGATAGCTCTTTGTATAATATCATAGGGTAAAAATAATACTAATAGGGTATGGGGTCATTGACCCTTTTCACTGGTGACACACTTGAACCAATTACTTTAGGGTTCTTAGGGAACTCCTTAGAATGATTTTTAGAAAAATATTAGCCCAAGTAATCCCACTAGTTAAGAAGTCAAGACTTACACCCGATATTGCAAAAAGTTTTTAGCCTAATGCATGTGCTTATTAAGCACTAAAACTTCTATAGTTGAACTTCACTCTAGAATACCCTTTGGTACTGATGCTTGTACAATGAAACTCTACCCTAGAATGTGCTTTTATACCACTTGAGATGAACCTCCTTTTATCATCCATAGAAATCATTAAGAATTTGTAGAAATATTAAGTAAACCACAATAAATAATTCACATAAATTAATACGAGGAAAATATGTAATTTAAATTTTTGATAAGGTGGAAGAGGAGGTTTAAAGGGCCCTCAAACCTCTTACAACTTGACCAATATATTTAATGATAACCCAAAGTGAAACACACAAACTTCTAATACCTTAGGGGAAAAGAAACTAAACACTATAAAAACAAGATTCTAAGGAACCTAAGAGAACCAAGATATCCCAAGAGATGGATCCCATAGAAATTAGGGTAGAAAAAGAAGTGTAGATATATAAAATACATCATGTTGAGGATACTACCTATATGGACTCCTTTAAGGCCATATGACCCACCTTGGGCAACCCTAAGGCTTAACAATGGTTTTCACCACTCAAAAAGGAAGGAATTTCCCTTTGCAGCCAAGATCGTCCCACTAGAGGATGGTTGGTAGAGATCATATTACCTCGAGACAACCCCTAATCAAGATCATATTACCCCAATATAGCTTGTAATAATGATTGTCCCACATCGATATGGTCACACGAAAAGTAATGGGATCCAAAATACCATGCCACGGTTCAAATAATTACACGTGCTAGCTAAGAGTAATGGTTTAATGGAGTCAGTTACGTGATGGCTTTCAAGAATAGGTGGTTGTTTTTATTGATATTAACCACTTATTGGATTCCCTTGTAAGCTTGGAATCCCATTTGGAAGTCTATATAATGGCACCCAATCTTCATACATTTATCAAGGATTTTTCATGCATTGAAGTGCTATTGAATTGACAAATCAGAGAGATCATTATAAAAGCAATGAACTACTATTAAAATTCAACCATGAATCTTCCAGGCATGTCAATGGACCATATCAAAGGTTGAATATCAAGTTCATGCTTCTTGTACCATCCAAAATCCTTGCTTTGATGTCATATTCCATCCCTAATTCATTCCTCATGAATGCACCAATTCGTCAACCAATACATGGATCAAAACCTGATGTCACCTTGCATTAACTACAAGAAAATAACTCATATATTAGTGGTAAGCTATATCAAATATGACCCATAGGTACGACCGTCTCTCCAAGATACGACCAACAAACAAGATCGTTTCGCATAGAGATGGCCTCTCGGGCAAATATCTATCCCCTATTTTATTTATTTTATTAGATTGTAGTAGCATTTTAATTATTGTTTAGCATAATTTTATTTAATTTTCATGCATGTATTTGTTGTATTTCACTTTATTTATCGCCTTCTTTGCCATTATTACAAGCCTTATCTTGAAATCTCTTCATATACTTTTTATGCTCTTTGGATATTGTTGTGTGCATATTACAGGTATTTAAAATGAATAAATGACATAAAGATTCATATCTCATTATCCTAAATCACAAAAATAACAATAACCTATCAATAATCAATTTTTAGGTGGAAGAAATATTTTGTGATATACACCTAGATTACTTTTCTTATTGTAAATATTTGTATCAAATTGGTAGCAAATCCCTCGACAGGATCCCATTGTAACCCTTTTGAAGGATAAAATTTATATTAACAAAAAGGGCACCATTATTTCATATCTTATTTTGTAATTATGGTTACATAGTTTGCTATCTAGTTTTTTCTTTACTTCATTGTATAGGTGTACGATCTTTTTAGCATTTTTAGTGGTGATCATGACCAAATTTAGTCCATATTTTGCATTCACATTGCTAATTATTTTTTATTCTTGGTGTTTGTGAATTGCAGGTATGATCATCCCTTACAAAGATGGCTAGCAGGTGTAACCATCCCAGTTAAATATGATCTCAATTAGAGTGTAGATATATCAAAAATTAGCATCTCCATAAGACGTAGGCTATCACAGTAAGCCATTCTATATTTCTTTCTCTACTTTCACTTAAGAAAAGTATATTTTTTGTGCTTAAGTGAAAGAATTTCAGAATATTTTGAGTTTTAAGATAATATATCTATGACCATACCTTGATTAGTCAGCCTTTGTCTATGATCATCTCTATCCCAGATAGCCCCTATTTTTAACTGTCTTTGTGTTAGATGAAATATTTCTACAGTAATCCCTTGCATAGATGGCCTCTATTTGATTACTGTTGTCGTATGATTGTTTGTTACCTATTTAAAGGCTACTCATATAGGGTTATACATCTTATAGGTTCTAAAAATTAAAACATTCATAATTTAGATATTTGAATTTGAAACATTATATTTATGCATTATTAAAAGAACATGGAATGCTCTATAAGTTTACTTTATTTTGCATAAGATAAAAATAACCCCACACACCACATTTCACTTTAAAATTAATGAGTTATATTTCATCACCAACTGTTAATTGAGACTAGCAACGGTGGGTTTCATATCCATTTTTGGCTCACACCTTAGAAACTTAGTGGTCAAAAGTGAGTGGATTTTTAGATTTCATCATCAAAAGGGCCCCTATTATTGGGTGCACTCAGAGTGGGAAGGTTAGTAGAGCTCTTTTACCATGTGGCTCACACCTTAGAAACTTAGTGGTCAAAAGTGAGTGGATTTTTAGATTTCATCATCGAAAGGGCACCTATTATTGGGTGCACTTAGAGTGGGAAGGTTAGTAGATCTCTTTTACCATGTGGCTCTTTAAAATACTTAGTGGATACAACTATCATTACTATCCATGCCTTAAACGTGAGGGCTAAGAGAAAGCAAGGCTTCACTACCAGGCCATTAGATAACATGACCCCTTTAAAGGGGTAATTTTTCCCTTAAGGTTAAATTGAGCCAATATCCAATAGGAATCCATTTTTTATCGTCTGAGTCACATCCCTCAACTGAGGGTGTACTTGAACTACATTTTAGTAGTTTTCTATTTTTACCCTTAGTTTTATAGGATATAGGAGGTTTTCAACATCAAAACACACTAAATAGTATAGAGATTTGAAAATAAAAATTAAAAGAGATAATCACATTGTATACTTTGTTGATTTTTTAATGTTTATGTAATCAATATCATGGTAACCACATGTAGTTGAGCTCATTCATGAGTTGATGCTATTAAAAATTTGTAATAAGGCACATAATACCTCTGATTTAGTATTGAGAACATAGGAATTCTACCATGGCATCCTGGTATCCATTGTAACACTAACACCACTCCTAGGGAATCTAATATTTAGAATATCCCTATCTAGGATGTACCTATAAGTCCTCAATATGATCAAGAAGATGATATTATTGGTCGAATATGATCTTGTGCTACTATCAAACATAACCCACCCGGTTAAGGGCCTAGTAGGGGAGTGTCGTAGATTCACATCCTGACCCGATCGATCCATAATTATGAGTAGGAGTAAGACTATACCCCATCACCTAGCCTAGATGAGCAAGCCACTCCACTTGATCATCCATGGATGAGCCAAAAAATTGCTCAACTAGATAGGTACAAGCCTCATCATCCTAATAGGATAGCCTCATTTGCTCACCTATATCTTGAATATGAAGAATATGAAGACCTAGGTCATCATGTTTTTCATCATGGAGAGTGTTCTATGGAAGCATGTTGTGCCTCTACATCCTTCCAATATGTAGAGGCCACCTTCAAGCTTGAACACCAAGTCAACACAACTTACCTCGATCATGGAAAATGGGTAGCCAACCCTATTAGTCCAATAGAGCAAGATGATATCCCTCATATTAATACAAGGGCTTATCAACCTTGCACGATTGATCAAGTGGATCAGATACCTAAGTAGAACATGAATAGATAAGAGTAGCTAAAACAACTATAGTTGGATAAGTTGTAAATGGATTAGGAACACCTAGAGCAATATCCATTAGAGCAACACAGGGTGCACCAACAATAGTTGTGTTAGCAACAATTACACTAGAAGCGATTGTAAAAAATAATGCACAATGAGGTCTACACACCTAGTATATGTAGGAAACAAACCCCTAAAAGATGCACTGTGCAACACCATGATACACATTCTAGGCTAAATCAAAGTCACCCTTCTCATGTGCCTATCCACCACCATAGGTCCCAACTGTGCCAACCGTAAAATTATTGATAAGAATATGATACCTAGGAGGACCTAGAGTTAGAGTATTAGGACTAGGGATATCTTGAATTACTCTGTGAATATGTGGTTGATGATTATGTTCAAACACATCGCTCTAACAAAAATATTCCACCTCTCTCTCCTAAAAGACCAATATAGGAATATGAGATAATATCATATCAAGCTTACAAGGTGCTCAAAAAGCACATAAAATCATTAGAGAAACAAGGAATGGGTTACCAAAATACGACATTGCATCAATTGTAAAATCAACCACTCCATTATTTGGTCCCATATCTTCTGTATCCTAAGAATTTTTAAATGCCTAGATTGAATAATTTAAATGGTATGAGGATGCACAAAACACGTGACTAGTTTCAAGATCCTTTGTTTCTAGATTCAAGATTATTATGCCTTGTTTCTTAGGATCTTATTGATAACACTCTTTAGTCCTACCTTAGAGTGGTACAACCATTTACCAAGGTATAACATCTATATCTTTTAGCAGCTTGCAAACACTTTCCTAGAATACATTTCATTTGGTGTTAAGAAGAAAGTCAACTTGACTAACTTGTCTAACCTTTGATAATATGATGATGAGCCCATCACAAACTATGGAAACAAGTGGAGAAAGATGATGCCAAAATTACCTTTTATCCTACCTGTAATAGAAATAACTTGAACGTTCACTAGAATTTTTTCAAATAAGATCTTGCTCTTCTTACAATTATAACAATACCAAACATTCAAGGAGGCTTTGGCATAGGCCAAGGTCATAGAGGACATCAAATTCCAAGAGGGAGACATACAATTTTGAAATAGGAAATGGAAAATGAACCCGAGAGGCAAAATTACACAACAAAACCCATATTCGATCAACAAAGTTGTCTTAAGTGTTCCTAGGCCTAAAAAACAAATAACATCCCAACAAGCCAATTATCAGGCTCAACCCCTCCTATGCAATACAAAAACCAAATTCAATGAACTCAGGTATGAATAAACCACACCATACACCTTGCAACTATATGGTATTACCCAAATATTTGGCATCACTCTTTAATCGATTGTGTGAGGCAAAGGCTATCACCTTGTTGGAGATTCATCCCCTAGATCCAAATCACCCAAAATCTAAGGGGTATAGAGAGGACCTGTATTGTCTATATCATCAATAAAATTATCATGATATCTAGGTATGCTATTCATTCAAGAATATAGTATAGGTCATGCTCAATAAAAATAAATTACAAATTGATCATCCTCTTACCCTCGATAATCAATAAATGGGTATCTTCAAATATCCCTTGCCTACCCATGAGGTTAAGGAGGATCAAATAAGATATGTAAATGAAGTCCATATGGACCCAACCAATCAAAGGTTCATAGCGATGATCAATATTATAACAAGGAACTAAATATATCCTGATCAAGTTGCACCACCTACAACTACCATTAACATTCCTTCTACATCACAATGCTTACCATCTCAAAATCCTATCCAATATCCACCACCTAAATTGGTGGTGATGATCAAAAGTAGGCTCACCCAAAGTCTAAGTATGACATCAACCAAACTTTCCAACTATGATTTAATACAATAATTACCAAGACATAGAGAAGCTTTGATGGAGATTCTAAAATATATTGAATTATAGTCCCAAGATCCCAGTGCTTTCACCAATTTCATGGGGCACGCTAAAAAATGTGAAGACACTATTATAAATTTCTAGGATCATAAGATCAAACCAATACCCATTGACATAGTTGATCCTCCATTGCACATCATTGCATGCATAAATAGGATTCCTTATAAGTGAGTGTTGATTGATATGGGTTCCTCCATAAACATCATCACCATAGTTGCACTAAACAATCTTAGTCTTATAACATCCCATATTGTGGTATCCACTTTCACTCTTTGAGAATTTAATGATGCTCTATGCTTTATGATTGACACAATAGTCCTTCCTATCCAGGTTGGACTAAAAATTATTCCTATGTTGTACCACATTTTGGAAGGTGTGATGCAATATAATATATTGCTTGGACAATATTGAATTAGAGACATGAAGTGCATCCCATTTGTACTACACTAGTGTATCAAATATATCCATGAGGGATAAGTTCATGTAGTCTCTTTAGACTCTGAACCTTTCAAATATGTTAATCTAGTAAATAAATTGTGATAATTTAGCTTGCCATCCACACATCTAGACAATCAACCTAACAAACCTATTAAACATCTAGAGTACCCATAAAAACCATCATGCCCACCCACCGATCCATCCACACCATCACCTCCATCTTAGCCCTATCCATTGGTCTCTTATGACATTCTTTCTTCATTATTGGGTCCTCTGAGTGAGAAGAAGTTGAACACACCAATGGAGGAAACACCATTATTCATCCCTATAATGTCTGCAACAAAAATTGCAATTCTTATGGAGAAGAATAATTTGCTATGATGGAGGAATCACATCACATCATACCTCCATCATCCTCATCATCCCCATTATCCCCACCATAAGTCATGGTCCATTTGGCTAACCCTAGTACCATTAAGTACTGTTGATAAAAAATACACCCCGAACTTAAAATAAAATTGTTTGATCCTATAAAATGATTAATTTTTATTTCCAAGGGGACCCTCTTGAATTTTTTGGGTTTTTTTAATCCAATTTTTTTTGCGTCAAGTCTTAAATTTTGCCTGCGTGAAGGTGACTCCACTATAGATCATATTCACCTTTGAAATTGTCAAAATTGGGTATCTCAAAATGGAATGGATATGGGGGTGAAAAAAATTATGGATGAATTAATTGATGGTTGTGTTGCGATAAGGTGGGTTTTTGATAACCCATGCCAAAGAATTACATTTTGAGAAAGTTCATATTATCAATTAATGATTGGTAAGATTCTATGTTGATCATCCAACTTGGATTTTGATGTTGTGTTGGATGTAAAAGGATGATTTGGATAAGAAGCCATCAAAACATGAGTATATGTGGATGGTTTATTATGATTATATCCAGTGTATGTTTCCATATACTCATATTCATGATTCAAATCAAGGCACTCGATTATGGTAGCTTGAGTATCCCTATTTTGGTGTAGTGCATACATCTATTCTTGATTCAATGGAGATGAAGGGTGATATAGAATGTAAATGTGAGATAATAACCTCCTAGATGATCCATAGCAAAGGTGAGTATCCCTATAAAGGGTATTTAGGGTGGCATGGTCTGTATAATCAATTTCATGATCGTCATTAGGACCTATGGGTGTATTATGAATAGCAATGTCCAACATGTTGGGGTTAGTGGAGTTATGGATGACATTCGAGTCAGGGTAGACATATTGCCACTCAAGTATGACAAGGTCTTGTGGATCAATTCAAAAATTATCCATGACTCTTGGTGATGGATTGAAAGTGTGTGCTCGTGATTGGTACTAACTACATGTTACAACTATATGGTAGAAAAATGGTTTATGAAGAACCAAAACAATTATTTCAAGCATTTTCTAAACTATGCAAACAATCAACAAAGAAAAATAATCAAGAAAACACTTTTTCTTTATTTTGATTTTTTTTGTGTGTAATTATTTTGGAACTTTATTCCTAAAAAACTAAGGTAGATGAAATGAAATCTAAATAATGGTAGTTTGCACACAACCTCTATCGAGGAATATAACACAAATGATACAAATAGCCTCCTAGTGTAATAGATGGATGATATGTGATGCTATAGGAATAATAAATACCCCTAAAGAGGAGTTGCATTGTCTAAATCCTGCTACTTAACTAGCAAGGATTTCACTTCACACTTGGGTATGCTTGGATATAAATGAGAACTACACTCCACAAATTATTAAGCCCTATGGTTAAAGGGAATTTAAACCTAACCTACTTTGGGATACACACAAAAGTAGGGGGCTTCTTGATGATGAAATACAAGAAACGACTCACGAGGACTACTATGATGTTTAGGAGATAATCTAGCAAAAGGAGGTGAATTCTAAAGTTTCTAGTCTCGATTAGGGGTTGGTGATGAATTCCAAACTTGTAAATGTTTAAGTGATACATGAGTGTTTGTGGTGGAGAACAGATCTTGCATAATACAGAAAAACCAGAGAAACAAGAGAGAAACCAGAGAAACAAGAGCCCAAGATTTGTATTCGATACTTTGGAAGAAATTTACAAGAATATACAGCCAAACTGCCATTTGCCAACCCCCTCTCATTACAATCCATGGGTTTTTATTGAGGTCCTGATCCTCTATGCTTTCCCACTTCCCACGATCTACAATTGCCACTTGGAACAATTTTGGAAAGTTGCATTGATGAGACTCTTGGTGAGGTGCGTGACTGGCTGCCATATCCAACGAAATCTACTTCTCGATATGCTGCTTTCTGTTAGTTGATTTAAATGCATCTTCTAGATATCCTATGTGAGTGGCCAACATGCCCATTGAAATCCTCCTTTGGAACTATTACTTCATTACTTCTAACTTGTCGTGCACGAAGGGACGTCTTTATGAAAGCTAGAAGTGCATGTCTTTCTGTTTGGTCACAATATCGTGACCATTTTATTTCTACACCTTCTCTCTCCATTTTGGTCGTGATATAGTGACATGTGATATCGCACCATTTTTCCTATCGGCCTCTGTTCTCCTGTTTCGGTCGTGAAATCGTGACATGTCGTGATTTTGTGACCATTGCTCCTTCGTGCCTTTGTTTCCTGGCTTATGCCATGATTTCACGACATGTCATGAAATCATGACATATCACAATTTCGTGACCTTTGTTGCTTTGCGCCTTTGCTCCACTGCTTAGGCTCGTGATTTCATGACATGTCATGAAATCATGACATGTCACGATTTCGTGACATTTGTTGCTCAGTGCCTTCGTTCCACTGCTTAGGCCACGATTTCACGACATGTTGCGAAATCACGACATGTCATGATTTCACGACCTTTGTTGCTCCGTGTCTTTGCTCCGCTGCTTAGGCCGCGATTTCATGACATGTCGTGAAATCATGACATGTCATGATTTTGTGGCCTTTGGTCCTTTGCACCTTTGTTTCTTCTGTGATGTCGCGATTTCGTGACATGTCGCAAAATCATGACATGTTGCGATTTCGCGACATTTACAACACTTAGAAAAAAATACATTTGCAACACTTAGAAAGAAATAACACAAAAGTTTGGTTGATGCTCGATTGCTTTGCTTCCCTCGGATGCTCCTGCATCAGACACCCGGGGTGGATCGAGAAGTGATCCTCACTTCTGATCTTTGGGAGGAAGACCTAGGCGGTCAACCTCTATTTTTGACAACCAAGTTGCATCTTCTACAGGTCTACCCCTCCACTTGATCAAATATTCTAAATATTGTTTGTTTCTTGTGCTTCTGCCTTCACAAGTATCTAATATTTCCTTGATCTCGTCTTTGGTTGGGCTAGATGCTGGAATGCTCCACAATTCTGTGCTTGGTGCCTCTGTACTATCTCCTTCATGATATTCCACTAACTCTGATATGTTAAAAATGGGTGAAATGTGAAGCCCACTTGGCAATTCCACTTCATATGCATTGCCTGAATCCCGTTTTTCTAGTATTTTGCATGGCCCAAACTTCTTCATTTTCAATTTTTTGTAAGTTTTGGCTGGAAATATTTCCTTTCTAAGATGGACCATGACTTCATCTCCCACTTCGAATTCTTTGAATTGCCACTTTTGGTCTGCTCTTGCTTTATACTGAGTATTCATCTTTGCAATTTTTTTCCTTACTTCTTCATGCAGGCTTCTCATCTGTTTCATGAATTCCTCAGCCTCTGCACTACAATTTTCTCCTTTATCTAAATTTCTCAGCTCAAAAACATTTCTCAAAATGTTTCCATATATGATTTGGAATGGGGATTTGTTTGTGCTCTTATTGACAGAATTGTTGTATGCAAAATCTGCCTGCGGTAAAACCAAATCCCATCCCTTGGGTTTATCTGCTATCAAGCATCTTAGCAAATTACCCAGACTTCTATTTACCACCTCTATCTGTCCATCAGTTTGTGGGTGGTATGCAGAACTAAACTTCAGATTTGTCTTCAGCTTTTTCCACAATGTTCTCCGGAAATACCCAACAAACTTTGTATCTCTGTGAGAAACTATGCTTCTTGGTAGACCGTGAAGTCGTACCACTTCCTTGAAAAATAGCCCTGTAATGTGAACTGCATCACTTGTCTTCTGGTAGGGAATAAAATGTGCCATTTTGGAGAATCGGTCAACCACCACAAATACAGAGTCATTTCCTCTCTGTGTTCTCGGCAATCTAAGAATAAAATCCATGCTTATGTCCTCCCATGGCCTCTCAGGTATAGGTAACGGCTAGTATAATCCTGTGTTTTTCCTCACGCCTTTTGCCATCTGGCATATTCTACAACTTTGCACAAACTTTCTCACATCTTGCTGAAGTTGCGGCCAGTAGTAATTTTCATTCACTAGGGCAATGGTCTTATCCCAACCAAAATGCCTAGCCAGTCCTCCGCTGTGCTTTTCCTTGATTAAGTTCTCCCGCATGGAACTCCTTGGAATGCATAATTTACTTCCCTTGAACAAAATTCCGTATTGTATTAGGAAATCTAACCATTTTGTCCTGTCCATAGTAACAGGTGCCAAGCAAGCCATCCAGGCTGCTACAAAATCAGGATCTTTAGGATAAAGACCCTTTAGTTCTTCGAATCCTACTACTTCCACTATCATTTCAATCAACAGATTCTGCCTTCTACTTAAAGCATCTGCAACTCTATTTGATTTCTTGCTCCTATGCTTTAACACAAAGGTATAGATTTGGAGAAACTCTACCCACTTCATGTGCCGCTGATTCAGTTTTGTCTGGCTGTTGATGTACTGTAATGCCTGATGATCAGTAAATAGAACAAACTCTTTTGGCAACAAGTAATGCCTCCACTTCTTCAGAGCCTAAAATATAGCATAAAATTCTTGGTCATAAACCGAATACTTTTTTTGAGCATCATTGAGCTTTTCACTGAAATAAGCTATAGGTCCGCCTTCTTAGCTCAAGATACAACCCCTATTGCACTGCCACTGGCATCACAATCGACCTGAAATACTTTGTTAAAGTATGGAAGTGCCAAAACAGGCTATTCTATGACCTTTTTCTTTAATGCATCAAAGCTCCTTTCAGCCCCTAAGGTCCACTTGAACTCTTTTTTATCTCCTCTCATTGTTTCTGTGAGGGGTGCACAAATGCTACTGAAGTTTCCTATAAACTTCCTGTAAAAGCTGGCTAGACCATGAAATGATCTTACCTCTATTGTGCTTCTTGGGGTAGGCCATTCTATGATAGCCCTTACCTTCTCTGGGTCCATTTTTAGACCTTCTGCCGAGATTACAAATCCCGTGTATACTAACTCTTTCTTGACAAAATTACACTTTTTTAGATTTATTAATAATCGCTCCTCCCGTAGCTTTTCAAAAACCCTCCCGATGTGCATCAGGTGTTCCTCTAGGGTTTTCGCTGAATATTAATATATCATCTAAATAAACAATGACAAACTTTCCCAGAAATTCCTTCAGTACCTCATTCATCAGCCGCATGAAGGTACTTGGTGCATTGGACAACCCAAATGGCATGACCAACCACTCATACAAGCCCTCTCTTATCTTGAAGGTTGTCTTCCACTCATCTCCTTCCCTGACACGGATCTGGTGGTAACCACTCTTGAGGTCATTTTTGGTGAAGTACTTGGCTCCACTCAAATAGTCCATTATGTCATCCATCCTTGGCAATGGAAATCTGTATTTTATTGTTATCTTGTTGATGGCTCGAGAGTCTGTGCACATTCTCCACTCTCCATCCTTCTTGGGTGCTAGTACTGTAGGTACTACACATGGTCTAAGACTCTCCCTAATCAACCCTTTCTCCAGTAACTCCTGGACTTGCCTGTTTAGTTCTTCGCTTTCTACAGGTGTCATTCTATGTGCAGCTTTATTGGGCAAGCTTGACCCTGGCACCAAATCAATATGGTGACTAATTTTTCTTACTGGGGGTAAACCCTCAGGCACATTATCAAATATGATATCTGGAAATTCCCTCAATAGACCTTGGAATTCTGTTGGGGTATCTTTGCATTCTGTATTCCTGACTCTAGGAATTAATGCATAACACATATGTTCATGCTTTAAATTATCTAAAAATTTTCTTCCGTCAACCAAGCAAATTCTTGCACTGCCACATACCTTTTCTTCCACCTCCTTCAGGGGCTTTAGCTTATGACGCATTCCATTCTTGGTCACGAAATAGGTGTTGGCATGACCATCATGAACTGCACTCCTGTCAAACTGCCATGGCCTTCCCAATAGTAAATGACACGCATCCATGGGCAGAATGTCGCATAGAACCTCATCATGGTAATTCCCAATACTGAACTTTACCAGGCACTATTCATTGACCAAAACCTTATGGTATTTTTGCAACCATGCAATCCGATATGGATGTGGGTGTTTCTTTTTCTCTAATTGTAGCTTTGTAACCATTCCCTCTAAAACCAGGTTATCTGTGCTACCGTTTTCAATGATAATGTTGCAAATCTTACCCGCGCATTTACACCTTGTGCAAAATAAGCTTTTCCTATGATTTGTAGCTCCCTCTTCATTCAGCAAGACTCTCCTTGCAATCATTACTTCTCCTCTCTCAGCTTCTTCAGAATGCTCAGACCCAAAGATCTTTATCCACGACTGCTACTCTAGCATTTCCTTTCGGCCTTCAATTATTTCTTTCTCGCTACTATGGGCACTCATATTGGTGATGTCCCTCTTCACCACACTGGAAGCAAGTCCCTCGAAACCTTCCTCTTCCTTGTCCACGTCTAGCTCGGCCTCTTCCCCCTTGGTAACCATTATTCTAATTATGGGGGCGGTCTGTATTTTCTCTCCTTTGTTCTTGATTGCTGCTACTTTCTCCATTTTTTTGAGATTCTTCATTTCTTCTTCCACTATTCCTTCCGTCGGTCCTTTCGCCACGACCTCTTCCTCTTTGCTTGTTTTCAAACCTCCTATTGAGATTCTCTTCAACCTTTAAAGTAAATTGGTAAGCGTCCTCTATGGTGGTCATTTGGACTAGACTTAGTTCTTCCTGAATGCTTGCTCATAACCCATTAATGTAATGGGATACCTTCTCCTTGTTGGCCTCTAAGTGGCCTGTTCTAATCATTATTTTATGAAATTATTCTATGTATTCTTTCACAGACTTGCTTGATTGCCTCAATCCTTGCATTTTCTTTAGCAGGTCTAACTCATAATCACCAGGGATGAACTGCCTCTTTAGCTTTTCTGCCATCCATTCCCACTTAGTTATTCTTTCTTTCCCTCTTTTATTTCATTCCAGCTGCACTTCCTTCCACCAAATGCTAGCATGACCTTTCAGTTTGGTCTTTGCGAATCTGACCCTATCAGGGTCCTCAACCTCTTCGTACTCAAAATACTCTTCTAGATCGTTGATCCAGTCGATCAATTCCTCTAGCTCAAGGTTCTCAAAATATGTGGAAACCTCCATCTTCGGCCTCTTCCCAATCTGGGATATGGCTTTGTATAGTCTGGCCTGAGCAGGATCTACTGCTTCTTCTTCTTCCTCAGGTTGGTCTTCTTCTTCATCATATTCCTCTTCACTACCTTCGTCTCTTCTTGGCTCCAATATTCTATGCATTTCTTCTTGCAGAGCTTGCATTTGCCGCTGCAAAGCTCAAACATATTCTGCTACTGCCATGCCTCTCCCACCAATAGGATTTCTCCTTGGAGGCATTCTACTCACCTGATTTCAAGCCCTTCCATAGATCCTAGTGTAACTGCCTCTCCTCTGGCGATCGACTACACACTCAAGAACTACTGGCTCTGATACCACTTGGTGGAGAACAGATCTTGCATAATATAGAAAAACTAGAGAAACAAGAGAGAAACCAGAGAAATAAGAGCCCAAGATTTGTATTCGATACTTTGGAAGAAATTTACAAGAATATACAGCCAAACCACCATTTGCCAACCACATTTCATTACAATCCATGGGTTTTTATTGAGGTCCTGATCCTCTGTGCTTTCCCACTTCCCATGATCTATAATTGCCACTTGGAACAATTCTGGAAAGTTGCATTGATGAGACTCTTGGTGAGGTGCGCAACTGGATGCCATATCCAACAAAATCTACTTCTCGATCTGCTACTTTTTGTTAGTTGCTTTAAATGCATCTTCCAGATATCTTGCACGAGTGGCCAACATGCCCATTGAAATCCTCCTTTGGAACTGCTGCTTCACTGCTTCTAACTTGTTGTGCACGAAGGGACGTCTTTATGAAAGCTAGAAGTGCATGTCTTTCTATTTGGTCGTGATATCGTGACATGTTGTGATATCGCGACCATTTTATTTCTACACCTTCTCTCTTTGTTTTGGCTGCGATATCGTGACTTGTCGTGATATCACACCATTTTTCCTATCGGCCTCTGTTCTCCCGTTTCGATCACGAAATCGCGACATGTCATGATTTTCAACCATTGCTCCTCCGCGCCTTTGTTTCCTGGCTTAGGCCGCGATTTCGCGACATGTCACGAAATCATGACATGTCATGATTTTGCAACCTTTGTTGCTCTGTGCCTTTGCTCCGCTGCTTAGGCCGTGATTTCGTGACATGTTGTGAAATCGTGACATGTCATGATTTTGCAACCTTTGTTGCTTCGTGCCTTCGTTCCACTGCTTAGGCCACGATTTCGTGACCTTTGTTGCTCCGCATCTTTGCTCCGTTGCTTAAGACGTGATTTCACGACATGTCACGAAATCATGACATGTCATGATTTCATGGCCTTTGGTCCTTTGCACCTTTGTTTCTTCTACGATGTCATAATTTCGTGACATGTCACGAAATCGCAACATGTCACGATTTCGTGACATTTACAACACTTAGAAAAAAATACATTTGCAACACTTAGAAAGAAATAACACAAAATTTTGGTTGATGCTCGATTGCTTTGCTACCCTCGGATGCTCCTGCATCAGTTTGGATTCCTTTTATTGCAAAAATGAAATATGGAGCGCACATTGATTATAAAAAATTCTAGCTATGAAGCACAAATGCATTTATTTTCTTTAAATGATAATCTGTTTCTTTTACCAAGTAGTATATGCAGGGAAAATAGTGAAAATACAAAGACCATATTAACCTAATATAATTATAAAATAGGGACCATTTCAATCTAAATGAAGAAACACATGCTTGTACTAAGAGGGGGGGAGGTGACCAGTATAATATAAAACTTTTCTCTTTTCTTTCCAAAGTAATAACTTAAAATAATATCAATACAATAATGAAATAATGCACAAATTACCACACATATAAGAGACAAATATTTTACATGGAAACATCCACTTGGGATAAAACCATGACAAAATATTGCTTATATTTTCTTCAACAAATTTTACGATTACCAAACCACAGAGACACCAATACCCTAGTACAATTTCATGGGAACCAACCCACAGGAGACACCAATCCCCTATACAAGTTCATGGACACTAATACATAGGATATGTCAATCCCCTTATACAAGTTCGTGGGAACCAACCCATAGGAGACACCAATCCCCTTATACAAGTTCATTGACACCAATCCCCTAAAGGCACCAATATTAGTTTTGAAGGCACTAACCTTCTACTCACAAATCTGGTCTAAAAAATTGTTCAACCTGCTCCTAAATATAATCATAAACACTGCTCAAATATTGCTTTTACTCTTTAAATTATTCCTTTTTCTTGAGTTTGCTTTCCTCAACACACTAATGCATTTGAATAGAACAATTAAAACATAGTAACATTCATTCTTCCCTTTTCTTGAGTTGGCTTTAAATATCAAAACAAACACTTTAATATCTTATACATCCTCTTTTCACTCCTTTAAAAAAATAAATACATAGTAAAGATTATTTAAGAAATAAAATAACACCTTATATCTCCCAAAAAAAATCATACAAAATCCTTAAAAATAATTTATAATAAAAGTTTATTTCCAAAATAAAAGTACACTTATCATAATTTACCAAGGCAGGTCTTCATTACGATATTGTTTTCCAAAATATTTGATAGGTCTTCATTATGATATTGTTTGCCAAAATGTTTGAATGGCATGTGACTCAAATCCAGGTCTCTCAATCAGTCTTACCAACAAGAAATAAACCACCTTAGATACATCCCTGGATGGAAAGTAATTTCATGAATTTTAATTTAAATTCGTAGCAATCAATATTTCACAAACAAGTAAACCGGGCCAAAATTTTGAGTCCTAGTAGATTGGTGAGATTTGAACCCAACACCTCCTGCTAGGCAAGCCTAATGTTGTCGGTGGTGACCGTCTGAGCTAGAGAACTCAAAAAAACTAAACTAAAAATATTTTATTTGAATACGAATTTATGTCTGATGTAAACTTTCTTTCCATACATGCTCAACACAATGATATTCTACCATGTGTGCTACAGGTTTGATACATATTATTGGGCATAGTGTGAACCTTAATAAATGTGAATTATTTATTTTTTTACAACCCTCCTCTCTATTTCAATGGTATGTGAAAACTAGTTTGGTAGTTCCTCTACTATTCCTTTTACTACAATATGTTCCACCTATCATTTCAAATGCATGTGGCTACAATGTCTATTCACATTTCTTTGGCCCCAACTCTTATGTTCTCATATGTCTCACTGCAGCTGAAACAAGCTGAATGAATACCTCCAGAAATTGAACTTTATCCTCACAGTGTGGTTTTCCACAAACAATGACTAGATATTCTTTGTTAAAACTCAAGCTACATGATCTCTACTTTGATCACATAATACTCTATTTGAATTCCAGCATCAGGTGGTGTATTATGATTTGAATATCACGTTTGCAGAAAAAAACTATGTCTCTTGGCAACCTGACCTTATTGTTGTATAATGTAGAAAGAAATAGAATTTATATAGGAAACAAATTCACAATGATTCTTACCTCTGACTTCTAATTTCATGCACCCCAGGTAATGCTTCAAGCCCTTGTATGGTAAAATAAAATAATGCATCGTCAAAACCTTAAAAATGTTTGGGAGGTCTTACCAAAATGTGAATACCAGGAGTAATAGAAGTGCATGAATGATGTCTACTTCTATTTCTTGTTCATACCCTGACAAAAATCATAAGGTATCAATGGCTATTTGTAGTGTAATGGTTTGTTGTTACTCTCAAGACTTCTACTTCCTATTTTGTTTCCTTTTATGTGCATGCTCTCCATGACCATGCTACAAATCAAACATCGATGATACGTCTCACTTCCAATCACCATCCTCCATGCTTATCGTGCCAGTGTTGATGTCTTCCTTCAACCCACCTCTCTCACTATATGACACCTTCAATGCTTGTGCTCATGCATCTCATGAACCTGCAACCTCTTCCATCATCGAATGTCTTCCCCTTAGGTTGTCGCATTGTGAGATAGGCTCATCTACTCCTTTTTTTGAATATATTCTAGCAGTTTTTTTTCTCATTGATATGAAATTCAAATGTTTATTTATATGTAAACCTTTCTTTTTGCTTTTGGTGCACAGGTAGTCGGCTCACTTAATATTACACACCTTAATATTTAAACTTGCACTTAAAAATTTAAAGCTCATTCTATTTGAAATGCAATTCTTTTTCTTTGGCATCCACATCATCAATATTAAAATTTGATTTCAATATTTCAACCTTACCTTTCATAATTTTCTCAATCACGCCATCATTTGCTAGCAACCAAATCAGCCTTTGAAATTAATGACAACTAAATAATTATAACAATCTCCCCCTTTGTCATTGATGGCAACCCTACAAATAAAACTATCCTTTATTGTAACAGGATCACAAAATGCTCCCCTTGATAAGATGCTCCCCTTACTGAAAGTACATTTTGCTCTCCCTTACTACAATTCTCCCATTTGACATCAATAGAAAAGGCTCCTTAGGGCTAAAATATAAGATACTTAAAAATACCTCTTGATTACTACTCTTACTGATACATTCAATGATGAAATGGGAGTGAAACTCCCAAATTACTATGCTAATTTTCTTGTTTATTTTTATTTCTCCAAACTTTGGAGGACATATCATTTTAAACAGTTTGACCATCCTCCTTACTTGATTTTAGAAGTTTAGGGAACACCGTTCTACCCCATTTAACTCTATGTATAAAATTATTACATTTATCACAAATGATTTTGTAGTCCATGAGATGTGCAAATGAATTGAAATTTCTCTTGGTGAAGCCAAAATCATTTTTAGCATGGACCCTAAAATGTACAACTTTATGACCAAATTGATGACATGAAAAGCAATAACCCTGAAAGAAATATTGAAACCTATCTAATTGCCTTGGAGGATATGACCATATGGTTCTCTCATTATTGTCTCTGTGATGGACCTTGGTCCATGATGATGCTTTGCATTCTTCCTTCTTGATGCTTCCATTTATCATCACATCAACATAGGTCTTAGGCTCTTCTTTAATTATTATTTTTGATGCCTCTGTTATTTTTGAGCTTGAATCTGCATTTTGTTTCTTTTGACTTTCTTCAAAACCAATACCAGTATTTATAACATAATATCTATGTGCTTTGATAATATCATCCAAAATTTTTGTGTTTTTCTCAAACTAATGTAGCTTATCATTAGATTATTTCACTTCCTTCCTCAAATAGACAACTTCATGTTCTAGTTTTTCACATTCCAACCCTTTTACCTTTAACTGCTTAGACATAATCTCTTCAATTCTATTTGCCTCTTCAATTTTCACTTTTAAGTCGATGAGATCTTGTAAAAGCTTTGCCTTTGTCTTCTCACCCACTTGTACTTGAGTCTTTAATCTTTAGTTATTATTTCTAAGCCTTTTCAATTATTCAAGAGCAAAAACAAGTTCCTCTTTTATGTCAACTATGGCTTCCTATTCATCTTATAAATCTTTCTCTTTTTATTGGTTTTCAACAACAAGAGCTTCTTATTTCTCCTCTATGTCCAAAAATAGGATTTCTTCTCTTTCACTATTAGAGATACTTTCATCACTACTGTTGGAAGAACTACTTGCTTCCTCAATATAAAAACTTTTATTGTGCCTTTGAAAGATCTTCTTCTCATGCTTGCTTTGACCGTTCCTCTTTTTCTTTTCATGATAAAATTGTCTTTCATTATTTTTATTGTATTCCTATTCTTATTCACTACTACTAATTTCAGCTTGTGGGAACTAAGTTGCATAATGACCAATATTACCACAATTAATACATTTCACAATATGCTTACCTTTGTATTTTCTTGGTCCCTTCTTATTTCTTCATACAAATTTAGCTTCTTCTTCACTGCTCAATTTTTCACTTGACTCTAGTTATTTATTCTTTGTCTTCTTGGAAGCTTTAAACATGACCTCCCATTTAGATGTTTGATCTTTTTCAGTCCTCATATCATAGGCTATAAGAGTTCCATGTAGCTCATCAATGCTTAAGGTTTTAAGATCCTTCATTTCTTCAATCATCGAGACCGTTGCATCAAATATCATGAGAAGTGATCTTAAGATTTTATAAACAATCTTAGAGTCTTCAATGTTTTCTCCAAGTCCATGAATGGTGTTGAGAACTTCATCAACACAAAGTAGATATTTAGCAATATCTTCCTCATATTTCATCTTCAAATCTTTGAACTTCCTCCTATGGGTTTGAATTTTTGCCATTTTAACCTTGTCATGTCCTTCATATGTTCTTTGTAACTTATCCCAAATTTCTTTTGTAGAGGTGTATTGCATGACTTTAATGAAATATGATTCACATAAACCACTTAGTATTGCATTCATTGTCCTGGCATTATTTTCAAATGGATTTTTGCCATCTCAATCCATGGGAGGGGTATAAGGAGGTGTGAACCATCCATAACAGATTGCCATATATCATAACCATGAACCATAAAATAGGTTCACATCCTTATGCTCCAAAAGGTATAATTAGTTACATAAAATAATGGAGCCCTATTTGAAAAAAAACCTTCTTGGCAATCCATGTGTGTTCTTGTAAGATCTACCTTCAAGCTGTTAGGCTTTCATGAAGGAACCTGCTCTGATACCAATTGAAGAAACACACGCTTATACTAAGAGGACGGGTGAACATTATAAGATAAAACTTTTCTCTTTTATTTCCAAATTAATAAGTTGAAATAATATCAATTCAATAATAAAACAATGCACAAACCACCACACACATAAGAGACAAATATTTTATGTCGAAACACCCTCTTGAGAGATAACCATGACAAAATATTTCTTAAATTTTCTTCAACAAATTTTGTGGCCACTAACCCACAAGAGACACCAATTGCCTAGTATAAGTTCATGGGCACCAATCCAAAGGAGACACCAATCCCCTATACAAGTTCATGGACACCAATCCATAGGACACATCAATCCCATTATACAAGTTCATAGGCACAAAACCACAAGAGACACTAATCACATTATACAAGTTCATGGACACCAATGCACAAGAGACACCAATTCCTTAGAGGCACCAACCTTCTACTCACAAATTTGGTCCAAAACCCTACTCAAAATTTCTCCTAAATTTGATCACAAACACTACTCAAATCGGTTCCCAAATATTGCTTTTACTCTTTAAATTATTCCCTTTTCTTGAGTTTGCTTTCTTCAACACACTAAAACACTTGGATAGCAAAATTAAAATATAGTAACATTCATTATTCTATTTTATTGAGTTAGATTTAAATATCAAAACAAACACTTTAATATCTTATACATCCTCTTGTCACTCCTTTAAAAAAAAACATACATAGTAAAGCTTATTTAAGAAATAAAATAACACCTTCTATCTCCCAAAAATTTTTCATACAAAATGCTTATAAATAATTTATAATAAAACTTTATTTCCAAAATAAAAGTACACTTATCATAATTTCCTGAGGTAGATCTTCATTACGACATTGTTTGCCAAAATATTTGACTAGAACCTGACTCAAACCCAAGTCTCTCGATCACCATATTACCAACAAGAAATAAACCACCTTAGATACATCACCATATGGAAAGTAATTTTATGACTTTCAATTTAAAGTTGTAGCAATCAATATTTCACAAAAGAAGTAAATCTCACAAAAATTATGATCCCAGATGGATTGGCAATATTCTAACCCAATATGTCCTACTAGGTAAGCCTAATGCTCTCGGTGATGATCATCTGAGCTAGAGAGATCGATGAAACTAAACTAAAAATATGTTATTTGAATACCACTTTCTATCTGATGTAAAATATCCTTCCATGCATTCTCAACGCAATGATGTTCTGCCACGTGTGCTACAATCCCGATGCATCTGATAGGGTATGGTGTGAACCTTAGGAAACACGAATGATTTATTTGTTTATTTTCCTCCTCTTTGTTTTGATGGTATGCAAAAACTAGTTTGGTAGTTCCTCTGCTATTCCTTTTATTACAATATATTTTACTTGCCTTTTCATATTCATATGGCTATAATGTCTATTCACATTTCTTTTGCCTCAAATTCTACATTCTAATATGTCTCACTGCAATTGAAACAAGTTGAATGACTACCTCCACGAAGTGACTTCTATCCTCATGGTGTGGTCTTTCAAAAAAACAACTAGATCTTATTTGTTCAAACTCAAGCTACATGATCTCCACTTTGATCACATAATTTTATCTTTGACTTTCGGCGTCAAGTGATGTATTGTAATTTGAACATGTTTGCAAATAGAAATTATGTCTCTTGGCAACCTAACCTCATTGTATGATGTAGAAAGAAATAGAATTTACATAGGTAGAAATTCCACAATGATTCTTACCTCTGACATTTTGATTTCATTCACCCTGAGTAATACTTTGATACCTTCTATGGTAAATGAAAACAATGCTTCATCAAACTCTTAAAATTTTTTGGGAGGTTTTACCAGATCATGAATACCAGGAGTAATAGAAGTGCATGAACAATTTTCACCTATATTTCTTGTTCGTATCTTGATGAAAATCACAAGATATCAATAGCTATTTGTAGTGTAATGGTTTATTGTTACTCTTAGGACTTATACTCCCTTCTTTGTTTTCTTTTGTGTGTACACTCTCCACAACCACACTATGAATCAAACACTGGAGATATGTCTCACCTCCAATCATCACCTTCCATGCTTATCACACTAGTATCAATGTCTTCCTCGAACCTGTCGCTCTCACTATATGATGCCTTCAATGCTTGTGCTCATGCATCTCGTGAACCTGCAACCTCTCCCATCACCATATGTCTTCTCCTCTGATTGCTGCACTGTGAGATAGCCTCATCTGCTCCATTTTTTTAATATATTCTAGCATATTTTTTTCTCATTAATATGAAATTCAAACATTTACGTATATGCAAACCTTTCATTTTGGTTTTGGTGCACAGGTAGTCGACTCACTTAATATTACACACCTTAATATTTAAACTTGCACTTAAAAATTTAAAGCTTATTCTCTTTGAAATGTAATTATTTTTCTTTGGCATCCATATCATCAATATTAATATTTAATTTAAATATTTCAACCTTACCTTTCATAATTTATCCAATCACACCATTGTTTTCTAGAAACCAAATCAACCTTTGACATCAATGACAACTCAATAATTCTAATACTAAGATGGTTATGGTCTGAAGATTTAAAACTAAAATAAATAAAAATGCATGAAACTATGCTATATATTTTTCTTACTTTTATTTTTTTTCTTTTCAAACATGAAATAAATGTTAAGGAGTTCTAAAATCCTAACCTTAAAATTATTTGTTCGATGTCAAAATATATATTTGTAAATGTTTCAGGCCTCTAATCAGTGAGGTGTATGGTGGTGCAGTTTAGTAATCTGTACAATCATACAAGAAGCTACTCTTGATTAGCGACCATATTAAGGTGAGATAGTTTTAAAATAGACATCATCTTGGGGTGAGATAATTTCAAAATAGGGATTGTCTCAGGTAGAGACAGTTAAAATTGCAACCTATAATTATAGAAATAAACAACAATTAGTAATGTAATGAAAATAGGGACTAGATCCCACTGTGATTTCCATTTGAAGGATGTAAATTTGTACTATAACAATGAAATAAAACACAATTCTAAATCAATGGAGATAAATCATAAACATTATATGTATATTTATATTTCAATCATGTTACAACAAATCCCCTCCGAGAGGATTTTACCAATGATATGATAGATACAATGTGATCAAAAAAATATCTCTAGGTGCAATATTTATATTCTTGTGCTAGCATTGTGTTTGGATATTGGGTTTTCTGAGACCGTTTCTTGAGAGTTGAATCCAAAATCCTTTTTTATCTTTGAAGCCTATAACCTACGTAGAAGGAAATAGTAGAAAATCAATAGCATGGGTAAAGTTTGCCTAGGTCAGGCCCATATTTGATCTAAAAATGTAAATGAAATAAACAACAATAAAATACATGGAATGAGAAGGATCTAAGATAAAATGTAGTTTTCGGATTAATATCTAAGCTAACATGCAATAAAAGAGTGTAAACTGATCATATGACCATGACCATCTCGAGTCAATATGGTTTTGATTGTGACCATCTTGGGTCAAGATGATTTTAACTGTGATCATCTTGGGTCAAGATAATTTTATCTATGGACTATCTTAGAGGGAGACAATCACTATCGTGGGTTTACATTTCAGTGTGAACAGATCCAAGAAAAATTTGAGATGAAGCGATGAGATTTTATTGATGAATTTTTGATGAGTCTAAAAGTGAGTGAGAATGTGTGAATGATCAATGGAGTAATAGAATCAATCAAGTGAGGGAGGTGAATGTAGATTCAATCCTCATCAAGCGATCCAATGATATCAATTCTTGGTAGTGAGAGAGTTTGGTGAGAAATTTGGGTAGCACTACATGAAGGTAGGTTGCAAAAATTTTTATCTCTTACTCAGCAAGGGGTACCAATTTATAGCCTTGGTATGGGGTAAAATATGAAATTAAGGAGAAATCAAGGGTAGCTTGATTGTTGTTGCCCAGGTAACAGAATGTCACCAATAGGTAACTATAGGTGGAAGGCATTGCCAATTAATGCCAACACAAAGTTAGATGCAATGATGATAAGTAATTAGTTGCTTGTTATTTTTTATTTTTTATTTTTAGTTTTACACAACCATCAAGTATTGAGATGGTCACGATCCCAAGAATGTTTCAGGTCGATATAGTCATGACCCTAAGACCATCTTAGATCGATATGGTTAGGCTTACTATAGGGAAAGATGTTATTTTGCTAGACAAAGATACTGAATTAACCATGAGGCTACCTAAGGTAGGTTGAATGGGATATAATGAGGGCTCTTTGGTAGTCTCCTCATGATGATGCATTTTAGGTGTCTACACCTTCCTTATAATATCATTGCTTATACTTTTTTTTTTTTAATTTGATTTTATAAATTTTCCAACTTTATCAAGTTTATATTATTGCATGCTTTTATGAGTAGATAAGAGTGTTGTTGAAATATTTAATGGAGTATTGGTATTCAATTAATAAATAGTTAAAATAAAACTACATTCATAATTAGGCTGCCTTCATAGTAAGAGTTGTTCTGATATCGAGTTGCATTCTTCTAAATGTTTGAGGCATTGGATGAGAAGGAGGAAAAATTAGGTTCGAGTTAGCAATGAACTCAACCATTCTGTTTTGAATAAATCAATTTCCATATCCCTTACAAAATTTCTAGAAGTAGAAATGGATTGAATATTGAGTGCTCCCTAAGTTTATTAGTTGTTGTATTAAATGAATTCTTATGTTTATTTTTTTAAATAAAATAATATTGATGAAGTTATGTCGAATCTTAAAAAGATCCTTCTTTGGCTATTATTTATAAGTTATTTAGACGTATTCAAACCATAGAAAGCATAATATTATTTAATACGATTTATTTAATCTTACTCTCTTTGCTTTTCATAACTACTCACCTGAAATAATCTCAATTGTGAACTTTATTTCAGAATCTAAGATCATGATATTTATATATTCTTTTAAAATAAGAATAATAGAAATCCTTTATGCTATGCCTAAATAATAGAAGCTTAGCACAACGTTTACCATTAAATTTTTTTTATTATACAGTATTATTTCACCATTATATTATTTTGATCATTAAGAAATTCATGTTTGTACATTCTTTTATGTTCTTTTAAAATAAAAATAAAGTAGAAAATATTTTTATTTTTAATATGATGTATTTTGCTTTTGTTATACAAGTATAAGATAACATAAGTTTTATAGTACAAATGTTTATCTTAGATGAAAATAATCTACTTTATGTTTAGAATTTACGCTTATGCTTAAATTAGATTACTTTAAATAATACGTCTAAGGGATCATAAGAGTTCTATTATGTTATTGATGAATGTTTATAATTAAATTTTACTAATGGAACAATAATCTATTAGTAGATTTTATAAAGGTTTGGTCTCTAGATAATGTATAATTCCTAATTAAATAATTTAATACTATGAGAAAGATTAACATTAGAAAATCATAAGATAAAACCATAAACTAGGAACCTTAACTATTGAACTGACTTACTTGTTATTTCGTCAAATCATCAAGAGGATGATTGACCATAAAATCAAATCACCCAATACTATTAATTTACATGTATGCAATTAACGAGATTTCGATAATGTTTGTTACAAATGGGTGGTATGGAACATCCATTTAGGTTATTATACGAGCAATATGGTGGTGGCCCTTGTATAAAGTTGACAATATAAAATATTAGTGGAATAATTACAACTCCAAGATAAGATTTCCTAGTTAGGGAATCTTTATGGGAGAAGTATAACTCCAGGATAGGAGTCCACAATGATTTGATATGGGATGATTCATTGAGTTATTTGTAGTTTTTTTTAAGAAAATCATAATCAAAGCTAGGCAAATGGCATGGAATTAATTTACCATGGTGCTAGATAATAATATAAATGCATGGTCACCAATTAAGCACCATAGCATTTATACTATTAACCTTACATATTGGCAATATATGAGTTAAGATATACTCAGGGTTCCACTTAACATGTTAATGAAGGGAGTTATGCATCCCCCTCTAGGTGATATGGGTCCTAGAGGATAACCCATGCCATGATTCTGGATTCACCAGAAAATATGGTGAGATGGATAACATCACTAAGGGTACATTTTACTGGATCCAACCAACCTGTCCACTTGAGAGATCAATTGTAGTGGTCAAATTACCAAATGAGGTACTTAATGCTATGTACTAATTATAAAAGAGTACAAAAATTAAACCTTAAAAAAAATTACCCTTGTCAACCATCTTCCTAGTTTATCCAACCTTTGTCCAACCTTTAGGTGAGTATTTGAATTTTACAACTAGTATGTATTTGGTTGGGTTGTCAAAGTTGGTATCAGAGCCTAGGTTATAATATTCCTAGGTCATAGGGCCCAAGAACTTCTATAGATGAACTCTAACCCCACTTGCTTAGAACAAAATATAAATATTAAAAATGATATAGCTCTTATGTACCTAGATAAAATGGTTCCAATGATTTGGGGTGGATCCTCTAAGAAGCCTACATCTTCCAGTTAGGAGAAAGATCCCATTTGTTCATGAAGATAGAGGATATTAAATGAATTAGATAAGCCAATCAGTGAGGGGAAAAACTTAGCCATGATGATTCAATTGATGCAAAAGCATATGAGACAATAGAAAGAAGAAATAGAACAACAACAAGAAATAATGAATAAACAACAAATGATGATAGAAAATTTGATAAAATAAATTAAGGGTAAAAGTATTGAAACCATACCTGAAAAGAGTCTTGAGAGGAGCCTGGATAGGCAAGTATATTTCTTTGAGACTCGAGTCGAGGTAGAACTAGCCCAAGATATGAAGAAAGTAAAAATTTCAAAATTTGATGGTAAATAAGATGGGGACGTTGCAGAGAGATGGCCAAGTGAAATAGAGATATATTATTCTATGAAGGATCTATCATCTGAATCCTAGAAAACTTGAGCTACCTTACACTTAGTTGATACAGGTTTAAAATGGTGGAATACTTATAGTCTAGGAAATAAAATCAAATCTTCTGATTTAAAATAGAATAATTTTGTAAATGAATTTGAAAAGATATTTTTAAGTAAGCAGTTCTATGTTGAAAAAATTGAAGAATTTTCCACTCTACAATAGGAATCTATGACTGTAAAAAAATATTACCAATTTTTTAAAAGTTATTTAAATATTTTTCATAGTACGAAAACAATGAGGTCTACTTCAAATCTAGAAAGTTTAATTTTGCAAATTTTATTTTCTAGTTTCTAAATAATAGGTAGACAAGGAATTCTACTTCATAGTTTTTTTAAAACTTCAAAACTTAAAAATTAAATTTAAAATCTAGGGCAACATAAGGCAGCCTACTTAAAATATCTTATTAGTACTATGTCAAACAATAAGTTCTTTCTTTGTGAATATCAACTTCTAAAAGGACCAAATTATGCTTCATGGAAAAATAAAGTGAAATCAATTTTGATAGTAGAAAAACTTTGGGATATAGTTAGTGGAGCAAAAACAAAACTTGTTGAAGATGATAGAGAAATTCAAACATAAAAATATGGAGAAAGCAAAACACTTATGATAATAAATTTTACAATTATTGATGAAATACAATCATATATAAGTGCAACAAATATAAAAGCAAAACTGTTAAATTATGGAGAAAAATTAGAGGACAAATTTCTTGTTCAAGTGATTTTGAGAGATCTCCTAGAAAACTACAAGCATCTAGTTACATATTTGCAATCCCTAGGAAAATATACTTCTTTTGATGAGTTAGTCAACATTCTACAATAATATGAAGTAGAAAATATTACTAAAGATGAAATGACTAACAATGTCTTAGTATCATTTTACTTTGTAATACAACTTCTATTGTTATAATTTATTTTTCAATTTATCAAAAAAACAATACCTTAGTATCAAAAGAAAATACACAAGGGATTTTTTCCTCAAATCCAAGATATGGATCAAAGTGGAATACTAAATATTTTCAAATATGTAAGAGAAAGTACCATAGGATAAACTTCTACAAATACAATCAAAGGAATTATTTTAAAGAAAATCAAATGAAATAAAATGGTCAAACAAATAGATTAGTACAATAGAGAAAATATAAAACTCAATACAATCCCCAACGTCAACAATTTTAATGGCAGTATCCTTCTCAATATCAGTATAATCAACCTTAGTTGCAATATAGAGAGGGAAATAAAAAAGGACATCTAGCCCAAGAAATTCATGAAATTCAAGAGTTAGAAGAAACTACTAAAGAAAATGAATTCAAATCTCTTTCAACAAAGTTGATAATCAATGAAGATGAATTTCTCTCATAGAATTTGAAAGATACTAATCATTCATTTGTTTATATTACAAAAAGGCAATAGAATGAAGAAAGCAAAAAGAGAATAGAGGAAGCATAGGTTCTAGGATCACATGAAGGACGAAGACCTTGATTGAAGACTAAAGTCTTCAATAACCAAATAATATAATACAAGGGGTGTTGGAGAATATTACATTATTTGGTACATGCTAATGTACCTCCTTGGTACAACCTTGTAAATATTAGATTAGGGTTGTGTCCTATATTAGAGTGTGAGTAAATATTTTATGTAATGTAATAATGTGCAAGAAATGCACAAGTTTCATGTAAATAAGGGTGCAAGTGTTATGTCTATAAATATGCACAAGTGCACCCTTGCCTCCTTGGGTCTTACCCGAAAGTGGCGTCCCTTTTGGGATGTTTTCCAAAAAAAAAAATATATATGCACAAGTGTCTCATATGTAAGTGTGCACATGTGTTCTTATATTAGGATACATTATGTGAAGAGTCATATCCAAGTGTGCATACAATATAGAGTCACATTTATGCAAGTTTCAAGTAGAGAAACCAAGAGTCATGAGACTTGGCATAAGAAAAGGAATATTTAATTAACCAAATAGTTATCCTACAATGGCTATATATTACTCCATAGAGAGGCATAAATATATCACGAACATAGCATGAGAGTTTCATTATACATATATAACAAAAATATGAGTAATAAAAATTGCATATATTTGAGAAATTAATATTGTAAATCTTGTTACATGCTTTTACATGTATGATTCAGGCTATTTATACTTTCATATTGTTGCTTATTAATGAATGTTATTTGACATTTTATTATACTTTTTTTACATATTAATTGGTTCAAATTATTCAATTACATTTATATTACGAATACCATATATTTGATCCTATGATAATTATCCTATGATATTTACATTAGTATTAAGGCTTCAAAAACCACCAGTTATCCTCTACAAAGTACACAAAAGAGCAACATCACTTGGATGAGTAGAGGTCTTGATTTTATTGCTAGAAATAAATGCATAAAAAAAAATGAATAAGCATTGCATAGATGGATACAAAATAAAATACAAATTTAGAGAACACAATTGATCTATGCAAAATATATATTGTATTTGAATAAGTAAAGAGAATATACAAACTAAAAGATACAAAAGATAGATTGTTGATTGGAGTAGAATAGAGGAGAAGAAAGAGTGGATGTGGAAGATGAGTGTTGGAGTTGTTTTTATAGTAGAGAGTGTGGATGGTGTTGAGGATTTTGGAAGGTTGGAATTGACCACCATCGACAAAAATGAATATATTTCTAATACCCCCCATAAATTTATTATGGCAAGACCCCAGACAAAGATACTAGACTTATGAATATTACATCAGTATTTGGGGTTACAATAAAAGTTCTTCATTTCAAACTCATGTAATAGATTTTAGGACTAGAATACCTCTAATATGGATAAATAACTTTCAATACAATGATATTTTTTTATATCTCATCCCGCTCTTTTGAGAACAAAGCATCCTCTTGATGAGTGCCAAAGTGTTACATTATTTACACCATATTTACTTATATATATTTTTATACATTAATGGATATGAATACTTTTTACTGTTATTTTACCTTAATATTGTTACTTATGTGTTAATTAGATTAATTATTATAAATATTATTATATGTGTATTTTACATGGATTTTGTGTAAGTTTGTGTATTATTAGGTAACTATGTATGAAGATAAATGAATGTTCGTGGATGCTGAACCAAATATATGAAGACTAGTTGGACACATGGCACACTCACATGCATTGTGGATGGAGTGTTACGAAGAAGTGTTACTGAAGTGCTACAAAGAGCTAAAGTCAAAATTTGACCAAGATTTAGTGCCACATCATATCCAACGTGAGCACATCTTACATAGTCATTCATTTGGTTGTCAATGTGGGAAATCGAATATTTGGCATATTCTATTTATTTTATAAAGTTATAAACTTTTAGTAAAAGTTGGAAAGGATCCAAACTATTGATTTATTTCTGCAAAATAATATTCTCTTTCCTTGAGAATAGAGCACAAGATTATTTTCATTGTTTTGTATATTAATAAAGTTGTTAAGTAGATGCCACTTGTCTTCATAATGATTTATCCAAGTCATATTTGTTAGAAAGTCATGTTTGGTTAGAAAAAGTCAGTTGCACATGTGTTAGCACTGATTAGTCAAAGTTACGTCTTGTTATTTTAGAAAATTGTTAGTACTTAGTTAGGATTTGTATTTTGATTAGTTAGAGAATACAAAGAAAGTTACGAAAAGACTTCTTTGAATATCATTGTATAAATTATAGTAGGCAGGCCATTGAAAAGGTCCTAGCTCCTAGTTCCTAGTTTGTTCTAGCCTTGCCTCACCTTTTTGTTCATATTATTTTTTGAGTCATCTGTAATGTGAGTTGAAGAAGTCGATTGTGGATGTAATCTCCAGTGATGTACCTGTTCAAATTCCAACAATAAAATAGTATTACTTTTCTTCCATGTCTTTCACAATGATTATTCTATTTTCATAATGATTTACTTTACTCTGTAATACTTTTATTTTCCTGCAATAAATGAATAATCAATAGTTAGAATAAAGTAGATGAAATAGTAAAGTACTGAAGTAAAATAATGTAGAAGGAGAAGAGAAATATACTGACCTTTTCGAAGGCATGGCCCAGTTCCAAAAGAGCAATACCTGTTCTCCCACTCCTGTAGAATAGAATAGGATTAGATTAGTGTTAAATAGAATTTATAGAAATTAATCTACATCATTTATTTTCTAAAGTAAATAGTTAAAATCATAACTAGTTGCACGTGGATCCAGAAAACTAGCTTAAATATTCATATTTATTAAGCAAATTTTATTTTGCATTTAAAAGTATTTTATTTCCTATAACCTGATATTAAGGAAACGAATCAAAGTAAATTGGTTATTGTATTGGGATAATCTATACGGGATTATTGTTCTTTAAATCGAATTGAATTGGATTGATAATTAAATGATTAGCCTGATAAGCTAGACATTTTTGGTGTCATTTTTGGGGAGAGTAGCACCATTACATTAATCTGTAAGCTATTGGACCGCATAAGGAAGGAAAGCTTACCTACACGTGGAGGGTGGCGCAAGTAGTGATCAACGCACATGAGGAGCTTTATATGGAGGGTGGTGTGAGTAGTGACCAATGCATACACACAACAAGCATCCTCAACCTTAGGTGGACTAGGTTCCAATTTTCTTAAAATAAGTTTTTATTATTTTTCTAGAATTTAGTCATTTATTTTCCAGTATTTATTTTCTAGCATTTATTTTTAAAGCATTTACTTTTTAGCAATTTATTTTCTTGCACAAGTATCGTTGTTATTAGTTTAAAATCTAATTTTTGACCTATAGAAACATAGGGTAGTACAAGAAGTAGGTGTGACTGAGTGACACAACCACAGTGAAAACATCCCTTAGAAGTAAAACAATAACAACACTTGACTTTACTTTTTCAGCAATTTCCTTTTCAATAATTTATTTTCCTGCACAAGTGTGGTTGTTGCTAGTTTAAATCTAAGACTTTGGCCTATAGAAACATAAGGTAGTACAAGAAGTAGGTGTGACTGAGTGACACAGTCATAGTGAAAACATTTCTTAGAAGTAAAACAATAACAACAAACACTTTACTTTTTCTTATTATGCTAAAATTATTTGGCAAATCCGTTTAGTTTCAGTACAGTAGGAATTGTTTAAAAAAAATAGAACAAAAAATAAAAACAAAAAGAGAACCAAAAATAAAAACAAAAAAAATAACCATATATATAATATATAGAGAAGTAAAAGTTACTAGATGGTGGAAAATAGTAAACAATTGTTGAGTAAGGTGCAAAAATAGTATGGTCATTGTTGTCAACATAGTCAGATAGATCTGGTGATCCAGTGGACAGGAAGTTCAAAAGCTATTCAGATGTAGAAGACATGAATTCAAAGGTTACTCAGAGTATATACAGTGATTTTCCAAGAATATTGAAGTGGCCCATATGCAAAAGATCAAAGAAAAATACAAGAAAAGTGTCGGGATATCGTGACATATACAACAGGCAAGAAAAATTGTCATGATTTTATGACATGTTGGAAGAGAGAAAAAAGTAGGAAAAATTGTCACGATTTCGCGACATGTTGAAAGAGAGAAAAATAGGAAAAACTGTCATGATTTCATGACATGTTGGAAGAAGAAAAGGCAAGTGGAAAAACTGTCACGATTTCATGACATGTTGGAAGAGAAAGAGAAAGCAAGAAAAACTATCGCGATTTCGTGACATGTTGGAAGAGAAAAAGACAAGTTGAAAAACTATCACGATTTCACGACATGTTGGAAGAGAAAGAGGAAGCAAGAAAAACTGTCACAATTTCGTGATTTGTTGGAAGAGAAAAAGACAAGTGGAAAAACTGTCACGATTTCGTGACATGTTGGAAGAAAAAGAGAAAGCAGGAAGAAGTGTCACAATTTCGTGACAAGTTCGAAGAAAGAGAACAAGTAAGAAAAGTGTCACGATTTTGTGACATGTCGCATTTTCATGACTCAAATAGGAGAGAGAAAGTATGTTGGAAAAGTGTCACGATTTTGTGACATGTCGCATTTTCATGACAAAAGAAAGAGAGGAAGCGTACGAAAGTAGAACTGTCACGATTTCATGACAAAAGCAGAAAGCAAGACTTCGGAAGCAAAAGTGTCATGATTTCATGACAAAAGCAGAGAAGAAGACTTCGAAGATAGAAGTGTCATGATTTCACGACAATAGCAAAGAAGTGAAGTACGAAAGCAAAAGTGTCACGATTTTGCGACAAAAGCAGAGAAGAAGACTTCAAAGGCAAAAGTGTCACGATTTCACGACAAAAGCAAAGAAGTGAAGTACAGAAGAAAAAGTGTCATGATTTCATGACAAAAGCAGAGAAGAAGACTTCGAAGGTAGAAGTGTCATGATTTCACAACAAAAGCAGAAAGCAAGTCTTCAAAAGAAAAAGTGTCACGATTTCATGACATGTCGCATTTTTGCAACTCAAAAAAGGATAGGAAGGCAAAGAAGCAAAAGTGTCAAGATATCGTGACATGTCACATTTTCATGACTCAAGAAGGGTAGGCAGGCAGAATAACAAAAGTTTCACGATATCGTGCAATGTCGCATTTTTGCGACAGAAGAATAGAGAAAGTGTATGGAGGCAAAAGTGTCACGATATCACATGTATTTTTGTAGGCCAAAGCTATGAGAAAGAGCAAGGAGAAAAAGTGTCGCAATATCGTGACATGTATTTTCGCAGGCCAAAGCTAAGAGAAAGAGCAAGGATAAAAAGTGTCACGATATCGTGACATGTTGTATTTTTGTGGGCCAAAGCTAAGAAAAAGAGCAAGGAGAAAAAGTGTCATGATATAACGACATGTATTTTCATGACTGATTTGAAGCCGACGAAGACCGATGATAGCCGACTAAAATTAGGGTTTACAATTGTCATGAAAGTCGACTAAGATTAGGGTTTTCATCACAAGAATTATGTTATAAAAGGAGGGTTTTTTGGAGATTTGAAGTGTTGTTCAAGAGTGCAAAGTTTGATCATAGTGCAAAGAGAGCAGAGTGCACGAAAGGGAGAAGATGATCATGAAGGTCGACTGTAATGAAAAAGAGTGTGTGAAGTGATTACGTAGAGAAAGTAGAGTGCATAGATAGGGCAAAGGTGAATAAAGGCCAGTCAAGATCTTGCAAAAACAAAGGTATCTTTCTATCAATATTATAGATTCAAAATTGAAGTCCAGGTTGCAGCTTGGCATCAAGAGTTGGTGCTCCTTCCAGTAGGTGCTGGTAAATCAGGGGTTGGTGCTCCTTTCTGTTGGTGCAGATAAATAAGGGGTTGGTGCTCCTTCCAGTGGATGCTGGTAAATTGATTTTAAGTTGGTGTTTTACAAAGGCTAGATTTGGATGGTAGTCCAAGCAGTCATTTTTGAGGAGTAACCACATTGGTGAACCTCGTTAAATCTTGTGTTGTGTGATGCTCTTGTGTTATATTTGTTGTATCTAGTAATTATTTTTAATTGCTACTGTATTAAGATCTATAAATTCAAGTTAAAATAGCTAAACTGATTCACCCCCCCTCTCAGTGTCATTGTAAGACTAACAATTGGTATCAAAGCTAAGTTCCTATGCAAGCCTAACTAGCTAGGGTGATCTTGGAAGTAACACAATGGCAGGTGGTGAAGGTTTCTCATCAAAAAAAACACCATTGTTTGATGGATCTAATTACATGTTATAGAGAATCAAGATGCAGACATATCTATGTGCTTTGGGATACGACATCTAGGATTCAGTAGTTAGTGGTTACACAATACCCATCACTCCTCCAAAAGAGGCTGACGAAAATAAATTGTTTGAAAGTAACTCAAAAGCAAAGAATGCTATCATGTGCGAATTAGCAGACCGTGAACTAGTAAATATCATGAGCTATAAAATGACAAAAGAGATATGGGACAAACTAAGGAGTATTCATGAAGGAGACGATAAGATCAAGGAGGCCAAGTTATAGATACATCAATCTCAGTTCAAAGCATTAAAGATGAATGACAATGAAAACATTGAGGCATATATGTTAAGAGTTAATGGAATCATTAATGCGATCAGAGGACTCGACGAGGATATCGACAACTCTACCGTCATGAAAAATCTATTAAGATCTTTTCCTCAGAGGTTTGATTCTAAAGTCTCAATGATAGAAGAAGCTAAGAATCTAAATTATTTTAGTATAGATGAGATGTATGGTTATTTGACTGCATATGAGATGAGGATAGGAAGATCTAAACCCACAGACAGAGAAGTGGCTTTTAAAGCCCTTAAAGATAAAAATGCAAAACAAGAGTCTAAGGAAGAAGAGACGTCAGATGAAATGGAAGCAAACTTTGTTAGAAAACTAAAAAGGGGAAAAGGAAAATATAGAGGAAAGCTACCGCTTAAATGTTTCAACTATGGAGGCATTGGGAATTTTGCGACTAAATGTCCACTTAAAGAGAAGAAAAAAAATGATGAAGGATCACACCAAGAAAGAAGTGACTAGAAGAAGAAAATGAATTTTAGAAAAGGCAACTTCAAGAAGAAAAGTTTCATCTCCGGGAATGCCAGTTCATCAGAAGATAGCTTAGATGATATTTCTGAAGAGGAAACAGGTGAAGCTCTTTTCATGGCATTTCAAGAAGTAAGATCACAAAAGGAAGAAGGAGTGAACTCTGAAGCATGTGGTGAAAACCCTGAGGCTGAAGTAGATCTAGAAGGTGAGTTGATCTCTGCTCTTGAAGAGTGGAGAATAGAGAAGAAAAATAATAAGAAACTTTCAAAAATGTTTGAGGATGCAAATGAAATCATATCCAGTTTGAAAGTATAGATAGAAGAATCCAAGAAAATATTCGAAGATCTCAAAGTACAAATAACCATGAAAATAGATTACTACAACAAGCTAGAAGAAGAGATTGTTGGTTTAAGAATGCAGCTAGAAGAGATGAACAAGAAAATCAGTTGTTATCACAAACGTGAAGTAAGTTCTATGAAGTTGGATAAGATCATAAATGACAAAAGGCATGTAGGCATAAAATTTGGTTTGGGTTTCATCGAAGGAGAATAATCAAATGGATCAAAGGCCAGAAATGTAGAATTCATAAAGAACAAAGACAAGAAATAGGTTGATCAAATAAAAACATCTCATGCAAGAGAAAGCAATAATGCCAAGCATGAAAGGAGAATTGACAATGATGGATTCACCAATGTCACACATCAAATAAGAATAATACCTATGGCTCCTACTGCAACATGGCAAAGACCCTCACCCAAGTTCAATTATCCATTTTCTAGTTTATTTTTTAAATGCAATGGCTATGGACATAAAATATCAGACTGCAAATATAATGTAAGATCAATGAACTTCACCAGTAGAAATGCTTTTTCTCATCTGATGAATTATACAGTAGAATGTTATAACTGTCATAATTTTGGGCACATTGCAAGAAACTGTAGAAGTACATTTGCATCAAATCAGTCTCAAGGAAGAAAATTTCAACCAAATAAGATGATACAAAATAGAAAACCTTTTGAAAAACATGCACAAGCTGTTGATAAGGGAAAGTCAAAACAAGAACCCAAAACTACTATCAAAATGGGGTGAAAAGGAAAAGAGCGACTTAAGGAAGAAAATGAATCCTTAATCGTACAAACATCATTTAAAGAGTAGAACAAATATGTACCATGGATACTTGATAGTGGATGCTCCAGTCATATGATAGGTGACAAACAGAAATTTGAGAAGCTACAGAAATATGAAGGTGGTTCGATAAAGTTTGGGAATAATGATGGAGCTAAGATAGTTGGCAAAGGATCAGTTAAAATTAGTGAGGGAAAAATTAAGTCAAAGGAAGTCTTTTTTGTGGATGGCTTGAAACATAACCTATTGAGCATAAGTCAGATTTGTGATAAAGGTCATGAAGTAGTTTTTATGAATCAGGGTTGTGAAGTCAGAAAAACAAACAGTGGAAAATTGATATCAACTGGAGCAAGAACATCTGGAAACCTATACACGCTCTCAGAGACTTCAAAAGAATCTTATTTTATTGGACGAGAAGAAGAAAATTGGTTGTGGCATAAGAGACTCGATCATATCAATTTTGATAATCTAGTAAAAAACACCTCAAAAGGGGCAGTGAGAGATATTCCCACCATTAGCAAACCTACAAACAACATTTGTGCATCATGCCAAAAGGGGAAAAAAACTAGAGTCACATTCAAAACAAAAGAGTACTACACAAGCAAACCTTTGGAACTAATACACACTGATTTATGTGGACCCATGAGAACTCAAAGCATAAATGGTGACAAATATTTTATGTTGTGCATTGATGACTATTCCAGAATGACATGGATATTTTTCTTGAAACATAAATCAGAAGCTTTTTATATGTTCAAGATTTTCAAAAACCAGGTTGAGAATGAAACAGGAAAGAATATCAAATGTTTAAGATCAGATAGAGGAGGAGAATTCATTTCAGAAGATTTTATAGAGTACTATGAAAAATACGGTATTAGGAGACAGTTTTTAGCAGCCAAGACACCTCAGCAGAATGGAGTGGTAGAAAGAAAAAATAGGACAGTGTAGGAAATGGCACGGACTATGTTGACTGAAAGCGGACTAGCAGACAGATTTTGGAAAGAAGCAATACATACTGTGGTGTATATCCAAAATAGGTACATGCTGAGAACACATGAAAGCAAAACTCCTTATGAATTGTGGTTTGGTAAAAAGGCAACAACAAAATACCTCAAAGTTTTTGGCAACAAGTGCTACATCAAAAGAACTGAAGATAATCTTGGTAAGTTTGAAGATAGAGTGGATGAAGGTATTTTTGTTGGTTATTCATCAAAAAGCAAAGCTTACAAATGCTACAACAAGAAGCTAAAGAAAATTGTGGACAATGCCGATGTTAAATTTGATGAAGGTAGAGAACGAGTAATTAGCTATGAAATGAACTACCCAATTTATGAAGAGGTTATTGAAGGAGATGAGGAAAATGAAACAAAAAAGATATAGAAAATTGACTCAGATGATTTAAGTTGTGATTCAGAAGTAGAAGAAAATAAGAAATTCAAAATAGGCAGCTGGTAGAAGAATCATCCTAGAGAGCAAATAATTGGAGACCCCAAAGTTGGTGTTCAGACAAGAAGAAGAGTAGTAAGTAACTACTCTCTATTATCCAGCATAGAGCCCAAAAATATTTTTGATGCAAGTAAAGATGAAAGTTGGATGAAAGCAATAAATGAAGAATTAGATCAGATCGAGAAAAATGAAACTTGGGAGTTAGTACCTAGACCTGCAAATAAAAATAAAATTGAGACTAAATGGGTTTTTTGAAACAAATTGAATGAAGATGGATAGGTAGTCAAAAACAAAGCAAGATTGGTATGTAAGGGTTATGCACAAGTTGAAGGTATTGACTTTGAGGAAAATTTTGCACCAGTAGCAAGACTAGAGGCAATTAGAATGTTTCTGGCTTTAGTAGTCTACAATAATTTCAAAGTTTATCAAATGGATGTGAAATCAGCATTTTTGAATGGAAAACTTGAAGAAGAGGTTTTTATTGAGCAACCAAATGGTTTCCAACTTGGTGATGATCCCAAATTTGGTTGCAAGTTGAAGAAAACATTATATGGCTTAAAACAGGCACCCCGAGCATGGTATGCAAGGCTAGACAACTATCTCACCCAACAAAGGTTTAAGAAAGGTATGGTGGATAGTAATTTGTATGTCAAAACAAAAAATGGGCATATTATTGTTCTTGTTGTATACATAGATGATATCATATTTGGCAGCAGCAAAGATGAGTCATGTAAAGATTTAGCAAATAAGATGCAGAAAGAATTTGAAATCAATGATTAGTGAACTTTCGTATTTCCTCGGGTTGCAAGTTAATCAAAATAAGAAAGGCATATTTATTTCTCAAATTAAATATGTGAAAGAGATGTTGAAAAAATTCACAATGGAGGACTGTAATCCAGTTAACACTCCCATGATGACAGGTTGCAAGCTGAGCAAGGATGACAAATATCCACCTATTGATCAAACCATGTACAGATCTATGATTGGAAGCTTATTGTACCTAAAAACTACTAGACTAGATATTTTACAAGCAGTATGCATGGTAGCATGATTTCAGGCTAATCCCAAGGAGACTCATGTGACAATAGTGAAAAGGATTCTTCGATACCTCAAGGGTACTATGGAATATGGGTTATGGTATCCAAAAGGTAAAGACTTCACCCTTATTTTGTATTCAGATGCATATTGGGCAGGATGTGTCGATGACAAAAAGAGTACCAGTGGAGGTGCATTCTATATTGGAGACAAGTTCGTCGCATGACATAGTAAGAAACAAGAGTCAGTTTCCCTATCGACAGTAGAGGCAGAATATATTGTAGCGAAAACATGTTGTACATGTTAGAATATTTTTTATTACATTAACTATGTTAACAACATTATGTTAGAGCATAAAGGAGTTGTACTTAGGGTTCTTTATTCAATTTATAAAGCACCCAGCTTGGTTCAAACTGCCTCAATGGAATATATGTAACCTTATATATCTTCCATGAATATCAAGAGCAACCTAATGATTCAATTTACAATATGGCATCAGAGCTTATTTTCGTTTCTTGGGCAAAGTGATATGTTTTTTGGGTAAGGTGGTGATCAACCATTCCATAAAATTGCAAGACTTGCAACTTTCATAGGCAACACACTCCAAGCTTCACAACGATTCTTCCTTGGCCATAACCGCAAGCAGCTCATTCCTGAAGCATCAATGTCGCATTTATTTTTTTTCAATCAGAGTTTTCATGCATAATAAACAACATGAGGGAAGAAATGGCAGGTGGAGGCAAAAGCAATATTGCCCAGGCCTCGTTGTCCATACAACTAGTCATCACCAGCATAGCCAATGCATCCTCAAAAATGTCCATCGAATCCCATGATTTGTCAGTCACTGTCGGTGCGTGAGCAGTAAATGCAGACGCTACCATGGTTGCTACATTTGCAGAGGTAATCCTGCTCATGATTTCAGTGCTTCAAAGCTACCGCGAAGGCCTGCGCATGCTGAGAGCTGCAGCAATGGGAAGTATATAACAAAAAAAAATTCAATTTATGCTATATTAGGGTTATATCTTTAAAAAATCATTGAATTTGATTGGTATCTTACCTGCTGCTTGGAGTCTTCGAAGGCTGGGAAGACGGTTTTTTTTTCAAACGTTCACTCACAGCAAGCTTAATGAGTAGGCGCCGTCATTTTTTCTCTCGACGCGCTGCCTAGAGCAATCGGCTCACGAGATTCTTTGTGTGGACGAGGTCCACAGTTCAAATCCCGTCGAGAAAAAAAAAAAGTTTTTTTTAACCGAAGCCCCACAATTTTTTTTTTACACCTCGGCCAAGAATTGACGGCTCGGACAAAAGTTGACGCCCCGAGGGCCCGATGACGCCCGAGGAGGGCATTTTGATGCCCCAAGGGTCCTGTTGATGCCTCGAGGGCCCAGTGATGCCTGAATAGGGCATTTTGATGCCCCGAGGGTCCTGTTGATGCCCCGAGGGCCCAGTGACGCCTGAATAGGGCATTTTGCCAAGAAGGTTTGGTGACACAAATTTTTTTTTGTTGTTGTCATTATTTTTTCAGACATGTAAATTGCTTATTCTCTTTTCAAAAGCAATTGTTAAAAGGCATATTGGGAAACTTTGGAGATATAATAGAGGGGGGAATTCAATTTTTCAAACTCTCAGAAAAAGACATAGAGAGCAACTCAAAGGTGCATTTTTTATTTTACTCGACACCTTCTTTTGACAATTTGGGTGCATTTTCGGTTGAACCCGACACCTATGTGAGAAGCACTTTGTGAGCATGCTTGTTTGATTATTGCATTTCTTTTTTGTAATTAAAAATCATCTACATCAAAGCATCCACTACTTCTCTCAGCACATGTTGCACAGGTTCTCCAAAGCATTTATCTCTTTGCATAGGGATCTTCATAGATCATCTACTTGTTCTCTCACCAACACTAATTTTCTCCTAGTTTTGTTTTTTGACTTAATTACCTCCAACTGATTATTCTTCTTTCAAAGATTCTCAGGCAGGTGTCATTAACATCTCTTTGAGTGAATTTTACCCCTATTGCTATTGTGTTTAGGCGTAAATCCTGACGAAATTTTTGGACTCCAAAGTGTTTAGGGGAAGTTACGCCCCACGCATGCGGATTCATGACTTTCTAAGGTAGGTGCCATCAACAAAGCAATCCTTTTTAGTACTGCCTATGTTCCATGTACCGTTATAATCTTAATAATACCTATAGTCTCCCTCACATCAGGGCGGGTATTGTTTTGTTTTAGTTCAGGTATAACTGGCCTGGCAATGGTATATCGAAAAGGGGACCATTTGGCGCTATAAGGAACCCTAAACAATGGCTATAGTGCACAAGTATATTTTAGATGCTCAATTTCTCAAAGGCACCAATTTTGTGCCATGGAATCATAAAATGAAAGCCATTCTTCAAGTAGAAAAATTATGGGATGTAGTCAGTGGCACTACCTCACGTCCCACCATAGCAGGGACAGATCAAGATACATTTGATGATCAAGACAAGAAAGGCCTTATGTTTTTGTTACTTGCCATAATAGATGAGGTCCAACCTCATATTTGTGATGCCACGACTAGTAACGATGCTTGGGAAGCATTGATTACTGTGTATGAAGGAAAGAATAATTCCACTATCCTTCACCTACAAACCCAGCTTCACAATCTCAATATGAATTCAGGGGAAACTGTTGAAATTTTTCTCTACAAAGTGGCCGAATTGAAAGCTAAAATCAATACTATGGGCAAACCCATAGCTGATGATCTTTTGACATCTGTTATTTTGAGGGCACTCCCAAAATCTTACAAAAGTTTTATCACTTCACTCAATGTTTCTAGCAGAACATTAACTTTTGTTGAATTGGTTAATTTGCTTCAAATTGAAGAAGCCAATCAAGTACAAAAAGATGAGGAACCTGCCACTGCTCTTTCCACCCATCAAAAGGGTCAAAATCAAGGACAGTTGCAGAAGGGAGGGTCTTCTTCCAAAGGCAAAGGAAAGCCCAATCTCCAGAGAGATAAATATTGCAAGATTTGAGATATGAACAATCATGATACCAACAGGTGTTGGTTCAAAAACAAACAAAAAAAATGATCCCTCACAAAAGAAGAAAGGCCAGGGGAAGCAAAAATATCCCCAGCATCACAAACAACAAAAGGGTCATGTTGCTTATGCAGATTCCCATTTAGATGATTCTGATTCATCTTCAGATAATGACTCAGAAAGAGCACACAAGGTGCTCATGACCCATACTGCCTCTTCCAAATCATATGTTGTATGGTATATTGATTTTGGAGCAATCAAACATATGACTGGGGACAAGTCCTGGTTTCAAAATTTTCAAGCAAGAGAAGGCAAACTTGTCACTATTGTAGACAATCAAGTCTATCAAGTACAATGTGAAGGGGATGTTACGATAACTCTCCCTGATGGTGACTGTGACATAGAGAAATTTCTCTATGTTCCTAGCCTTGCCAACAATCTATTATCTGTTCCATAGATGCTCGATAGAAATATGGATGTTGTTTTTCAAGTCAAAAATGGAAAAAAGAGATGTTTCATCAGTCATCAAGATAAAAACATTGCCACTGGCTCCTACAAACATGGATTATTCATATTGGATACAGTTTCTACATCCCATACTGCCCTCATTGCCACTACAATAGAAGCTACTTCCTTATGGCATAAAAGATACGGGCACCTCAGTTCCGGGTATTTACTCGAATTAAGCAAATATGACATGGTCAAAGGGCTTCCTCAGCTTTCATCAGTTCTCCCAGTATGCTCAGATTGTCTAGCAAGGAAACAACATCAAGTTCCATTTGAGACAAGTTCTTCTCGCTCTAAGAAACCCTTGGAGTTAATCCATAGATCTGTGCGGTCCTTTCCCAACCAGTTATGGTGGAAAGAGGTATTTTTAGCTATTTGTTGATGACTACTCCCGCAAAATATGGGTCTTCTTCCTTGCACTCAAGTCAGAAGCTCTTATCTACTTTAATCAATTCAAGAGACAAGTTGAGAAGGAAACAGGTTGTTCCATCAAAAACCTCCACTCAGATCGAGGGGGGGAATACACTTCCAAGGAATTTTCAACATTTTTGGAAAAACATGGGATCAAGAGACAACTCACTACAGCATATACACCGTAGCAAAATGGAGTTGCAGAAAGGAAAAATCACTCCATAGTAGAAATGAGTCGATGTATGTTAAAAGGAGCAAACTTAGAAAAACAATACTGGGCAAAAGTAGTAAACACAACATCTTACCTACTAAATAGAGCACCTACAAGGGCTCTACAAGGAAAAACTCCACAAGAAGCCTGGAGTGGTAAGAAACCCTCAATTTCTCATCTAAAAGTTTTTGGATGCAAAGCTTTCATGCATATTCCTAAACAGAAAAGAAGGAAACTAGATGAGAAAACTCAAAAATGTATATTTCTTGGTTATGATGAGTATTCAAAAGGATATTGGTTGATTGATCCTATAACCAAGAAAACACATATCAACAGAGATGTAGTATTTGATGAAACTTTCACATCAAATAACACATTTGTATACCTTAAGGAAGATGAACCTAAGAAAGAAGCAGCACCTCCTCAGAAGAAGGTTCCTAAATGGTATACTAGTACATTACAGGATTCAAAACTGACATCACTTCCAGATCTAACTCTAGATCGACCCTCTACTCGTAGTATGACTCAACACAAAAGAGCAGATGATGCAACATCAGTAACAAATGTTGATGACCTTTGTCAACATTTTTATGATTTATCTGTGAATATAGAAGAAGATGAGGATATAGATATGGAAGATGAAAAAGTCTATCTGACAATACTAGATGAAAAAGAACCCACATCAGTCTCAGATGCACTCAGTAAAGATCAATGGAAAACTGCTATGGATGTAGAACATACATCTCTAATGAAAAATCAAACTTGGAAGTTAGTGAATTTGCCTTCAGGAAAGAAACCCATTGGTTGCAAATGGGTATTCAAGATCAAATATAAGGCAAATGGTGCAATAGATAAACATAAATCTTGACTTGTTTCAAAGGGCTATGCACAAAGAGAATGCATAGAATATGAAGAGACATTTGCTCCTACTGCTAAAATGACCACTATTCGAGTTCTGTGTGCAATGGCAGCTCAATTTGGTTGGCAGCTACATCAGATGGATGTAAAGAGTGCTTTCTTAAATGGTGACCTACAAGAAGAAGTCTACATGACTCAACCTGAAGGTTTTGTAGTTGAAGGGCAAGAACAGAAAGTCTGTAAGCTAATAAAATCTCTATATGGACTTAAACAAGCTCCTCGAGCTTGGTATATCAAAATTAATAGTCACCTAGTGTAACATGGGTTTAGAAGAAGTCCTACAGATCCTAATCTATATATCAAGAACAATGGTTCTAACATAGTAATTCTAGTACTATATGTGGATGATCTGATCATAATAGGTAGTTCAGAGAGTATGATCAAAATAGTAAAGAAAGATCTCAATACCTCTTTTGAAATGATAGATCTTGGACTTCTCCACTATTGTCTTGGTCTAGAAGTAACTCAATACAAGCATTGCATACAAGTTACTCAAAAGAAATATGCCAAGACCCTAATTGATAAGTATTGGATGACTGACTGCAAGACCAAAGCCACACCAATGGAAGCAGGACTTAAGTTATCCCGATTCGATGAATCTCCTAAAATAGATAGTACTCTCTATCGTCAGCTGATTGGGAGTCTCATCTATCTCACAAACACTAGGCCAGATCTTAGTTTTGTTGTGGGTTATATTTCATGATTCATGCAAGATCCTAAAGTTAGCCACTGGAAAGAAGCAAAGAGAGTTCTTCACTATGTCCGTGGTACAATATATATTGGCCTAGAATACAAAAAGAACAACAAGTTCTATCTTCAAGGGTACATAGACTCTGATTATGCTGGATCCATAGACGATTGAAAATCAATTATAGGTTACATTTTTTACCTTGGATCTGGTCCTGTCTCTTGGAATAGCAAAAAGCAACATGTTGTTGCTATCTCTTCTACTGAGGTAGAATATTGAGCAGCTAGTGGAGCAGTCTGCGAGATGATATGGTTATGTTGCATCCTCACAAATATGGGCCTTCCAAAGAAACTTCCTTTACATTTATTCTGCAACAATCAAGGTGTTATGAATCTTGTCAAGAATCCTATATTTCATGATCACACCAAACACATTGACACTAGGTGTCATTTCATTCGAGATGAGGTTCCAAAGCATCATATCCAGCTCCACTACATTCCCACAAATGAGCAAATAGCGGACATCTTCACCAAAGTGCTTGCTCGAGTCAAATTTGAATTGTTTCGCAATGCTATGTGTAGTCAACATTAATGTAATAAGGGGGGATGTTAGAATATTTTGTATTACATTAACTATGTTAACAAAATTATGTTAGACCATAAAGGAGTTGTACGTAGGGTTATTTATTCAGTTTATAAACCACCCAACTTGGTTCAAACTGCCTCAACGAAATATATGTAACCTTATATATCTTCCATGAATATCAAAAGCAACCTAATGATTTAGTTTACAATAGTACGTAGGTATTATGGATGAAACAAACCTTGAAGGATCTTAGTATTAGCTTCAGTGAGCCAATATCAGTTAAGTGTGATAACACCAGTGCCATTAACATCTCCAAGAATCCGGTTATGCATTCACGCACAAAAAACATTGCTATCAGGTATCATTTCTTGAAGGAGAAAGTTACTGAAGGTGAGGTTAAGTTGGATTTTGTTTCAACTACAGAGCAAGTAGCATATATCTTCAAAAAACCATTGCCCAAGGAATTTTTTGAGTACCTTCACAATAAATGAGGAGTCACACTTCCCAAGAATTGACTAGCTACATGGGTCACATTCTCAGGGGGAGCATTTAAGTATTTGATCATCTTTATGCTCATGTTCATGATTTTTGCTAAGTATGATAAATTGTGCCTGAGAATGTTGTGCATGGACTCAGGGGGAGTCTACAGTAGCCCTTTGGTATTATTTTCAAAGGGGGAGAAGAGTTACAGGAAATTGCACTTGTGTTGCCAACAATTACAAATGGGGAGATTGTTGAGCAAGGTGCAACAACAGTATTGTCATTGTTGTCAACACAGGAAGTTCAAAATCTATTCAGATGTAGAAGACAGGATTTCAAAGGTTACTCAGAGTATGTACAGTGATTTTCCAAGAAGACCAAAGTGGCCCATATGCAAAAGATCAAATAAAAAGACAAGTAAGAAAAGTGTCACAATATCGCGACATATATAGCAGGGAAGAAAAACTGTCATGATTTCGCGACATGTTGGAAGAGAGAGAAACAAGCAGGAAAAATTGTCACGATTTCATGACATGTTGAAAGAGATAGAAAAAGTAGGAAAAAATGTCATGATTTCGTGACATGTTGGAAGAAGACAAGGCAAGTGGAAAAACTACCACGATTTCACAACATGTTGGAAGAGAAAGAGAAAGCAGAAAAAACTATCGTGATTTCGTGACATGTTGTAAGAGAAAAAGACAAGTTCAAAAACTGTCACAATTTTGCGACATGTTGGAAGCAAAAGAGGAAGTAGGAAAAACTGTCGCTATTTCACGACATGTTGGAAGAGAAAAAGGCAAGTGGAAAAATTGTCACGATTTCATGACATGTTGGAAGAAAAAGAGAAAGCAGGAAGAAGTGTCGCGATTTCACGACAAGTTCAAAGAAAGAGAACAAGTAAGAAAAGTGTCACGATTTCGCGACATGTCGCATTTTCGCAAATCAAACAAGAGAGAGAAAGTATGTTGGAAAAATGTCATGATTTTGCAACGTCACATTTTTGCAACAAAAGAAATAGAGGAAGCGTACAGAAGCAGAACTATCACTATTTAATGACAAAAGTAGAAAGCAAGACTTCGGAAGCAGAAGTGTCGTGATTTCATGACAAAAGAAGAGAAGAAGAATTCGAAGGCAGAAGTGTCACGATTTTGTGACAATAGCAAAGAAGTGAAGTACGAAAGCAGAAGTGTCACAATTTGGTGACAAAAGCAAAGATGAAGACTTTGAAGGCAAAATCGTCATGATTTAGCGACAAAAGCAAAGAAGTGAAGTATGGAAGTAAAAGTGTCGTGATTTCATGACAAAAGCAAAGAAGAAGACTTCGAAGGCAGAAGTGTCGTGATTTCACGACAAAAGCAGAAAGCAAGTCTTCAAAAGTAGAAGTGTCACGATTTCGCAACATGTCATATTTTTGTGACTCAAAAAAGGATAGGAAGGCAGAGAAGAAAAAGTGTCACGATATCGCGACATGTCTCATTTTTGTGACTCAAGAAGGGTAGGCAGGCAGAATAACAAAAGTGTCATGATATCACGCAATGTCACATTTTTGCGATAGAAGAATAGAGAAAGTGTACAGAGGCAAAAGTTTCACAATATCGCGATATGTTGTATTTTCACAGGACAAAGCTATGAGAAAGAGCAAGGAGAAAAAGTGTCGCGATATCGTGATATGTTGTATTTTCACGAGCCAAAGCTAAGAGAAAGAGCAAGGAGAAAAAGTGTCGCGATATTGTGACATGTATTTTCATGGGCCAAAGCTAAGAAAAAGAGCAAGGAGAAAAAGTATCGCGATATCACGACATGTTGTATTTTTGCGATTGAGTTGAAGCCGACGAAGACCGATGACAATCGACTAAAATTAGGGTTTACAATTGTCATGAAAGCCGACTAAGATTAGGGTTTGTAGCCGACTAAGATTAGAGTTTTCATCACAAGAATTTTATTATAAAAGGAGGGCTGTTTGGAGATTTGAAGTGTTGTTCAAGAGTGCGAAGTTTGGTCACAGTGCGAAGAGAGAAGAGTGCATGAAAGGGAGAATATGATCATGAAGGTCGACTATAACAAAGTAGAGTGTGTGAAGTGATTATGCAGAGAAAGCAGAGTGCACAGAGAGGGCAAAGGTTAAGAAAGGCCAGTCAGGATATTGTAAAAACAAAGGTATCTTTCTATCAATCTTATAGATTCAAAATTGAAGTCCAGGTTGCAGTTTGGCATCAGGAGTTGGTGTTCCTTCCATTAGGTGTTGGTAAATCAGGGGTTGGTTCTCCTTTCTATTGGTGCAGATAAATAAGGGGTTGGTGCTCCTTCCAGTGGGTGTTGGTAAATTGATTGTAAAGTTGGTGCTTTGCAAAGGCTGGATTTGGATGGTAGTCCAAGCAGTCATTTTTGAGTAGCCACATTGGTGAACCTCATTAAATCTTGTGTTGTGTGATGCTCTTGTGTTATATTTGTTGTATCTAGTAATTAGTTTTAATTGCTACTGTATTAAGAGCTGTAAATTCAAGTTGAAAGAGCTACACTGATTCACCCCCCCCCTCTCAGTGTCATTGTAAGACTAACAACAATATGCATCCATTGACCTCAAAAAATTACTAATTGAGCAAAATTCCCTAATCCAATTCTTAAACAAGCTTTTATTGTCCAATTGATTACTCTGGTAACAAAAGACTTTGGGTTTAACAAAGAGTATTATATGACTCCTAAACAACTCAAACAAATCAACAATATCTACAGGCTTTTCAAGGAAGACTAAAATTTGTTTCAAAGTTTCATGTTCATACCTAGATACTCAAAGAGTAGATTTATTAAAATCAGTAAACCATAAGTAAATTGCAAAGAAAACCATAGTAAGAAATATGAAACTTCTGAGTTAAAAGAAACCGAAACTACATCTTCATATTCTATGATAGCTAGGCAAATTGAAATTCTAGAACAAGATCCCAAAACATATTTGCTACCCAAACTAGAGTTTGATGATCATATCGATCCTTCATCTATTTTTATCGAACCTATACCTAGTCCAATTCTTGAAATTCTATATTCAATCATGGTTGATCAAGGTAGTGAACAAGGGGAAATAAATAGAAACCAAAGGCAAAGGACTAATGATCAAGGAGGAGTAGAAGACCCAAGGGGGGTAGACAGAGAAATATTTTTTCCTTCCCAATTCCTTCTTCAGAAGATAGGCTAATGAGAGAACCAAGAACGGTTTTTTTTGTTGTTTTGCCTACCTTCCATGGGAAAAAACATGAGGATCCTTATGCCTTTCTTTTTGAATTTTAAGTGGTATGCCAAGCTTAATTTTACACCACTGATGATCAAAAACTAAGACTATTCCCTTCTATGCTTAAATATGTAGCCTTAATATGGTTCATGGGTTTAGGAGAAGGTGCTTGTACCCGATGGGATGAAGAACATGGATTAAAAGACATATTTCTAGAAATATACCAAGACTATTGTAGGGTTCAGTATAAGAAAGAAGAATTATTTTGTATGAATAAAAACTATGATGAATCCCTTGAGGACTATCTCAAGAGATTCTAGTTTGTGGGATCTAGGGTAAATATCAAGTTGGATGAGGAAATTCATAAAAAAAAAAAATTCTAAAAAGGCTCAAGGGAGATGTCATGGACATACTAAACCTTATGGAAAAAAGAGATATCTATTAGATGGGATTAGGAGAGATCATAAATATCTATAAAAATTACTCAATAAACACACCATTAAGAAGCAATAAATAGCCAATCACCAGGAGGAGGAGTAACACGAGCTGAAATCGATAATATGCTAGAAAATCTCAAAACTAATTTATTAAGCACATTACCATCATCCCTTGACCTCATGTATAAGAAACCAAAAGACCAAAACATTGAAGAGATATATTGCCATAGATGCAAAAAGAAACATAATATAAGGGAATACCCTTTGAATATTACAAATATTTCTAACATTTTTGCCTCTTGCAAGATCTGTGACAAAAACCATAATATAGAAAATTGCAAATATATCTCAGCTGTCAAAAATGCTATCAAAGATCCTAAGGTCGAAGAGGTAGAAGACATCTAATTTATAGCTCAAATAAGGAATGGTCCATTTAATGGTCCACCCAATTGGTCAAACTCTAACTTCTACAACTAACAAAGACCGAATTATTGGTCAAATACTTCAAATTGGAATCAGTATAATCAAGACTGGAATATGCTTCCTTGGGCACAATTCATGCCCAATGCATATGGAAATTCACCTCCATGGATGGCAGGCCAAAATCAAAACATGTCTAGTTGGAATGGCCAATACAATTAGGCAGGACCTAGCTAGTCTCAAGGGCAAATCCAACAACAAAATTTTTAAAATCAATTTAAGGGGCAAGTACCTCAAAACCAACCTCAAAATAGACTCCTTCCACCTCCAAACAACAATCCTCCTAAAAAACCACCTTTACTGGCTCAACCTATACCTAATCCCAATAATAATAAAAATACTCAACACATGAAACAAATGAGGCATGTTCAATATCTATAATACCCTATCAATAAATTCAATTAAGATCTAGAAAAGTATTGCAATATCATAGAGAAACCCGCATAGAACTTGAAGAATCTACCAAAATCTTGAGCAAAGAAAAAGGACAAGATGATAAATGTAATAAAGGAATAGAAATTCCCCCATAAGAAGTGTTGAATCAACAGAAAGAAGTTCAAATTTCTCAAAAAGAAATAAGAAAAGAAATAAGAGCTCCATTTCCTGAAAGACTGGTTATACCTAAAGAACCATATAAACCAGCTTTTAATTTTATTCAAGAATTGGAAAATCTCTCTATTAGAATTTCTCTTTTACAAAATATTAAAGATATTCCTATCTACTCCAAATTGGTAAAAAGTATAACAACTTCACAGAATATAGAGAAGAATGAGCCTAAGACTATTCAAGTTATTGGGCAACTATATGAAATCATGACTGGTGAGAAATTTTTACCAAAGTATACAGATACCAGATTACCTATAATCATAGTTCACATTGGTAGGACAACCTTACATAATGTCTTAGTAGACTTTGGGGCTGCCATAAACATCATGATGAAGGAAACAACATAATATTTAGGTATACACATGATTCAACCAACCTCTATAGTGTTTCAACTTGAAGATTGATCTACCATTAAATCAGAAAGGAAACTAGAAGAAATTATAGTTTTTGTAAGCTCATGGCAATACCCTATAGACTTTATAGTCTTACAACCAAAGAGAAAGTTAGGGGGGCACCCCTTGATATTGGGAAGACCATGGATTGTAACAACTGATGCTTAAATTAGTTGTATATCTAGGAATATGACTATTTCAAATGGTATGTATACTAAAACTCTTAGCTTATTTCCTGAATCAACAAAAGGCAATAATTTTTCTAAATAATTGTGGTATGATTCTCCTGAAGACTTAGACAATCTACAAATTTTATCAATCAACATGCTAGGAGAATTTTTTCAATGAGAAATTGAAGGGCCCTTAGCTTCACTTCTTGATAAGAAACAAGATGCTAATAAAGTTATCATGACTAATAGTGAAGTAAGCACATGTTTTTTTTTTTGAATTTACATGGTGGAATCGGTAGTTGCCACAAATCTGGGTAGGATGTCTAGATTTTTATGGCCACCACAGTATTCTGCACTATCCGCCCCAGAAGCCGCCACACAAATCTTCGTGCAATCCGCCCTTATAACCACCATGCCATAATCATTTTAAACATTTTACGCTGCTAAAAGCACCATGAAAGGGACAAGCGTTCAGTCCGACGAGGCCCGAGATTTGAACCTTGGACCTCCGCCCCCTTATGGGGTTTGGATGAACCAATTGGTCTACACCTCGGACCTAAAGTAAGTAAGAACATGTTACCCTCATCTAATGGCCCCTTATAATTATCAACTGAATACTCTCAAGTATGAAATAATGAGTATAGATAGTAATTATAAACAAATAGATGTTACATATGGAAAACATTTAAATATAAGCAATGAAATTACGAACATTCAAGAATCACAACTGATAGAATTCTTAAAAAAGCATTGGACATAATTCACATGGAATTATGAGGACATGAAAGGGTTACATTCGAGTATTTGCACCCATTGTATTTTTATTCAAAAAGGTTTTCACCCAGTAAGACAACCTCAAAGGAGATTAAATCTAGCTATGAAAGATATATTAAATCTAGCTATGAAGAAATTGTCAAGCTCTTAAATGCATGATTTATATACCCTATCTCTGATAGTCAATGGGTTTCACCATTGGTAATAGTTCCTAAAAAGAATGGTAAATGGAGAATATGTGTAGACTATAGAGAACTAAATAAAGTAACTAAGAAGGACTACTTTCCATTGTATTTCATTGATCAAGTCCTTGACACTCTAGATGGAAAGAAATAGTTTTCTTTCTTGGATAAATTTAGTGGATACAACCAAGTCTCCATTCCTGAAGAATACCAAGAGAAGATCACTTTTACATGTCCCGTAGGAACTTATTCTTATAAGGTATTACCTTTTGGACTATGCAATGCACCTGCTATATTCCAAATAGTTGTTCTTGCTATTTATTCTGATTTGATTAATGAATGTGTAGATGTTTATATGGATGATTTTATGGTCTACGATGACACCTTTGAAGAAACTTTGGTAAATATACAAAAAGTCCTAGCTAGATGCACAAAATAAAACCTTTCTCTGAGTAATGAAAATTGTTTCATGATGATGAGGGGAGGTATTGTTTTAGGATATTACATCTCTGAAGAAGGTGTTAGGGTAGATCCTGTAAAAATGCAAGTAATTCAATCCCTTCAACATCCAAAAACTCAAAGAGAAATGAGAATATTTCTAGGACATGCAGGATACTACCAAAGATTCACTAAAGAATTTAGCAAAAATGCATCTCCTATGCTTAAAATTTTAACTAAATATTGTGAATTTTAATGGACTGGAGCATGTCAAAAGGACTTTTAAATTATAAAATAAAATTTTATTACCGCTCCCATATTAAGAGAACCAAACTGAAAACTACCCTTCCATATCCATTGTGATGCCTCGACATATGCAATAGGAGCAGTGCTTCAGCAAATAGAAAGTAAGATGCTTTATGCTATCTATTATGTAAGTAAGAATTTACATGGGACCGAATTGAACTACATAGTTATTGAGAATGAATTCTTGGCCATAGTCCATGCTATCAATAAATTTAAACATTACATAATAGGGTATGAAGTGTTTTTTCATACTGATCACTCTGCAATTAAGTACTTAATGAAAAAATATATAGTAGGAGGTAGGGTGGTTAGATGGATTCTTCTGCTTCAAGAATTTAATATTACAATCATAGATAAAGAAGGTAAAGACAATGTCATTGCAGATCATCTATATCGTATGCATATACTTGATGATGATGAATTAGTTCCTGATAGCTTTCCAAATGAGCACCTGCTTGCTCTTTCTATTTTCATTCCATGGTATGTTGATATAGTAAATTATCTAGTAACATGAAAGATATCTCAAAATTTCACAACTTATGAGCGAAGAAGGTTAGTACATCAGAGTGCCCCTTACATGTGGATTAATGGAATTTTATTCAAGTATTGCCCAGACCATGTAGTTAGGATATGTGTGCATGAAGAAGATGTGTATGATATCATTAGGGTAGCACATGAAGAACCTTGTGGAGGTCACTATGCAACCCAAAGAACAATGAGTAAAATATATCAAACTGGATACTTTTTCCCTACTATAAACAAGGATGTCCATCAATTTGTTGATAGATGTCATGCATGCCAAAGGGCTAGTAAACCAACCCCTACAATGGAGATGTCCTTAGTACCTCAAGTTATGTTTGAGCCATTTGAGAAGTGGGGAATTGACTTCGTCAGACCTATAGATCCTCCGAGTGCAAATAATAAACATATACTTGTGTGCATGGATTATGTTACAAAATGGGTAGAGGTAGAAGCTATGCCACGAGTACAAGCTGAACCTAATGCTAATTTTCTCTATTCACACATTATGTTGCACTTTGGAGCATCTAGAGAACTGGTCTTAGATCAAGAAACTCAATTTCTCTCTAAAGTAATAGAACATTTCACCACAATCTATCAAATAAAACACATAAAAACTTCACCATATCATCCTCAAGACAATGGACAAGTGGAAGTAAAAAATTGAGAGCTTGAAAAGATAATAACTAAAATTGTGGCCACTAGTAGAGTAGATTGGGTAGAAATATTAAAAGAATTTGTATGGGCCTATAACACAACTTGGAAGACTACCACTGGTTTAACACCTTATGAGATGACTTATGGTAAGCAAGCCATCATGCCCATCAAGTTTGATATTGAGACTCTTCGGACAATAATACAACTTGATATGAACTTATATTGAGCACAAAGGGCTAGGTTGGAGAAGTTAAATATTCTTGATGAAAGGAGACTCGACACACTTCATAGAACTAAATTAACACAACAACAAAAGAAGAAATGACACGATAAAAACATTGTACCTAGAATTTTTCAACTAGGAGACTAGGCTTTGCTATTTGACTCCTACTTCAATGATTTTCAAGGGAAGTTAAGGACAAGATGGCTTGGGCCCTATGAAATTGAAGAGATATTCAAAAATAGTACAGTAAAACTCAAGCCTATTGATGACTCAACCAGAAAATTGCTAGTTAATGGACATAGGCTTAAATTATATAAAAATCCACATTCTAAAGAAGAGTTCATACACCATATTAAGCAACAAACTAATTTGCAGTGTATATCTAAACTAAAAATCACTACTATTGAATAAATACTTCTCTGTAATAAGCAACAAATACACTACCTATTAAATAAGTTGTTGCTTTATATCTAAAATATACATATGTATAAAATATATTCATATAAATAATATATATATATAAAGGATTATGCTTATTTTCTTTTCATAATGGAGTTCCAAATATTTGACATACCCTCATCTTATTTTTAGTCTCAATCATGGTTTTGCTTAGTGGCAAATTTCGCAATTTAGCGCAAATTTTTGGATTTCCAAAATGTCAATTTTATGATTTTTGGGACCATAGAGGTCGGCCTGTTCACCAAAAAAAATCGGGATCTAATTTTTTTTAGGGTAAATTCGCCTCATTTTCATAAGGTTTCCCACCCAATTTTCACCCTAAATTTATTTAAAATAAGAAATATCCCGCCCAAATCACCCCTTGTACCCCATTATATATAGTTAACCCTAACAACGACTCCCATACAATTACAACATTTTTTTTGGATAGAGATCGATACAAAGTAGAGTACTGACAAAACCAAAGTCCACAACTAGCAGAAGGCGACTGATAGAAGGCGACTAGCAAAAGATGACTAACATAAGGTGATTTCCAGAAGGTGACTAGTAGAAGGTGATTGGTAGAAGGTGACTAGCAGAAGGCGACTGATTGAAGGCAATTAATAGAAGGTGACTGGAAGAAGGCGACTGTCATAATGCAACTGAAAAAACGTGATTGGAAGAAGGTGACTGACAGAAGGTTACTGATAGTAGGCATCTGGTAGAATGCAACTGGAAGAAGGCAACTGGAATAAGACGACCGATAGGCGACTGTCAGAAGGTGACTGGCAAAAGGTGACTCAATTTATCCGTATGCTTATTTTACCATTAAATTTCATTTTTATTTTATTAATGGACACTCAATAAGGAGGTTTATTCTGCCTGCAAATAATATTCATGGGACAGTCATAGATTCTGTTGTCTCTAGCAGTAGTTCTCTTTTATACCTGTTATTTTCATATTTAAAAATGATGTTCTTTGTTCATGTTATTCTTCTGTTCATACAGGTAAAAATGTCAACTACAGGTAGTGGAAAGAAGGGACAAGAGTCTTCTAATAAAAGGAGTATCCTCAAATACTTTCCTAATTTTTCAAAACCCAGTCTGCCATCAACATCTGCACAAACTGAAGGTATGAACACTTTTACTCACCAGTTATTTTTTTTACTTTATTAATTTTAAATATAATTTCCTCAATTCATAAAGAAGTGTGTTTTTTGGTTGATGGCTTTGTTCACTTTTATTTGTAGAAAATACTAGTATGATTTTAAATGCCATAGTGATAATGAATCTACTATTGATACTAGAATTATATCTACAAAAATCACTGTTAACCCTGGTATTCCTCCACTTCCACATATCCACGATAATAAACAGTCCACACATGAATATAATCTTAATCAAATCAAACAACAACATGAAGATATTCTTGAATCTAACATGCCAAGTGGAAAAGAAACTAATAGTTCTTATGCAGTCCTTACTTCTGGAGAATCTTCATATAAAAAAATAAACATGCAAGGTTATCTAGGTGGAAAATTAACAGATCATTTCAACCTGATTGGATATCAGAATTTCCATTTATTGAGCTAGTGCTTCCATAGAATAGTAGTGATGATATAACAAAATTAAGATGTGTAATTTGCAGTTGGAAACACTAAAATGAGCATAGATTGCAACTTAAGAAAGATACAGTAGAAAAACATTGTGGAAATGTTTATATCAAAATAAAAGAAGGTGATCGAGCAACACAAAAAACTTATTGGTGGAAGGATGCATCAGAGTGTGCACATATGAGATATGCAGAAGAATATGATAAAGAAATGAAACAAAAGCAAACATTGGTTGAGAAAGGTGTAACGATTCAAGCCCAATTTCAAAAAATGAATAAGTTAACTTTAGCTTCAAAAAGTTTGTAATTTGTTGTTGTATTTTCTATTCTTAAGAAGGGTAGACATATGTCTAATTTCATAGATTATAAATCTCTATTTCAACTAGCTAATGTGCAGAACTTACCCAATGCTCATTGGTCAGATCAAAGTGGTTGGGAAATGGCAAAATATTTGTCATTGGTTGAGCAAAATGACCTTAGAGAGAAAGTAAAAAAGAAAAAATTCATTTCACTTTCAATTTATGAGGTGACTGCAGTTGAAAATACATCTTGTATTTGCATGCATGTTTACACATTGGAAAATCATTCAAGGCAACCTCATTTACTAGGAATACACAAAATGGTGGAAAATTGTAATCCAGAAAACATTTACAATGTTGTTGTAACTAGTTTAAAATAAGAAGCAAAAATGAATGAAATTGAAATAGCCACTAAGTTAATATGTGTAGGAGATTATGGTGCTACTACAATGCAAGGGCACAGGAATGGTCTTTGTGTTAGACTACAAACATTGGTTGCCCCATATTTGATACCTATTCATTGCATGGCTCACAGAATGAATCTTGCATACAAAATTGTGGATACATTTACAAATGTTGCCAAAGTGGAAGAGCTTGTCCGTGAAATTCATGAATATTTTTCACAGTCCAAAAATATTTTCAGAGTTTCAACAGTTTGTACTAGGAGTTACCGAAGGTAAAAAATTGTTGAAATATGTGTATACTAGGTGTATTTTGATGTATCTACCGACATTAAGAGTTTTAAAAGAATATCAATCCTTTATAGGGTTTATGTATGCAAATCGTAGGGTGGTTGATAAGGCTAAATATTTAACTTTTCGAATGAGTGACTTTGAAACTCTTCTCACATTGTGTGGAATTCTTCTAATGTTGGAAAAAATGAATACTTTGATCAAAATTGCACAAGAAAGATTGATTTATATTGTGGATTTCATCAGGGCGAGACTACAAATTTGCATGCATATTGATATGATGTATGCATCTGGTCAAAATTTTATGGATCCCTTGTCTGAGAGTTGGAGAGCATTAACAAGTTTGAATAGTCCTCGGAGCTTTTTGAAGTTCAATATTAATGATCATCTATGTCTTAATGTCTGTGGAAATGAAATACCTTTATATTGTTATGGTGTGCGATTGGATATAGCTACAAATGAAGTTGATAAAATACCCATAACCTACAATAGATTTCATGTGGTTGTGGAAGATACAAAACTTAAACTAAAACAAATAGCAGAATCATTGACAAAAGAAATCAGAGACCGTTTTCAAAGAGATGAATTGCTAGAGGCTATGGGTGTGGTAAATCCAATATTTTGGGATCCTTGTAATGAATACCAGATTATGAATTCTTTGTTCCTCAAATACATGGGCAGACTTGCTGGACATTTTATTCAAATTGTTGAAGTCAATGGTATTCTGAACAAAGATATTTTGACAAAATAATCCAACTATTTTGGAACAACCATGTCTGCTCAAGTTTCACAGCTCTCTAACCATCATGAAGCAAGTTCTATTTCATGTTTGTGGAGAATATTACAACCAAGTACTGTATTAAAACATACTATGAGTGAATATTTTTATTTATGTGAATTATTTCAAATGATGATTTTGGGATTCGTGGAATATGAAAGGGTATTCAGTGCACTTTCATATATAAAATTTAAAGTTCGAAATAGGTTGGAAAAAAATTTGGAGAATTTCTTGAGAGTATATGTGTCAGCCTATGATGTGGAGGAGTTTCCTTATGAAATAGCATTATCACATTGGAGTTCTTTGGCAGAGAGAAGAGGTGTAACGAATATTGATAATGATGAGGATGATGGTAACACTGGTCAGATTGTGATGACAAAATTTTTGGGAATGAGTGTAGAACATTTTGTACAATCTAAAAAAAGTTTTTTCCAGATTCCAACATTATGATGCAAGGATGCATTCATTTGATTTTATTTCACATATTATCATTTGATTTGATTTCACATATCAGAATGAGAGGAAGTTATCATTTGATTTGATTTCACATATCAGAATGAAAGGATGTTTTCATTTGATTTAATTTGAGTTCACATGTTATTATTTGATTTGATTTCACATATCTGAATGAAAGGATGCTATCATTTGATTTGATTTCATAGATCAGAATGAAAGGATCCTATAATTTGTTTTGATTTCACATATCAGAATGAAAGGATGTTATCATTTGTTTTGATTTGAGTTCACATGTTATTATTTGATTTCACATATTATAATTTGATTTGATTTCACATATCAAAATTAAAGGATGTTTTGATTTGATTTAATTTGAGTTCACATGTTATTATTTGATTTAATTTCATATATCTGAATGAAAGGATGCTATCATTTGATTTGATTTCACATATCATAATGAAAGGATGCTATCATTTGTTTTGATTTCACATATCAGAATGAAAGTATGTTATCATTTATTTTGATTTGAGTTCACATATTATTTTTTGATTTGATTTCACATATCAAAATGAAAGGATGTTTTCATTTGATTTAATTTGAGTTCACATGTTATTATTTGATTTGATTTCACATGTTACATTATTTTTCTTGTAATATTTGTTATTCATGAAAGTAATTGCCTATGCTGTATTTTATGACATTTCAAATTAATTCATATAACATAAAAGAACATCTTAATTCATTCACATAATTCAATATTACTTAATATATCAACACAAACAATCAAAACATAAAAACATTCAAAACAAAGTTTTAAAAATATAACACATATCAAACATTATTTCTTCCACTTCGAGTTAAGAACAACAAACTTTTACATCATCATAAATAATCAAAACATACTCTCTTTCATTGAATTCAATATTTAAATAAGATACCATTCATTCATTATTTACAATACATATAAAACATTATTTCTTCCACTTAAAATTTCCAATAGATAATATATTTTTCGGAAATAGTCATTCATTGTTTCAATTCTCAAAAAGGATACTATTCATTTACAATTTACAATATATATCAAAAATTATTTATTTCGGTTCAAATTACTTAATACATCAACACATATAATCCTAACATAACAACATTCAAAACAAAATTTCCAATAGATAACACATTTTTTGAAAATAGTCTCATTCATTGTTTCAATTCTCAAAAATGATACCATTCATTTACAATTTACAAAACATATCAAACAGTATTTTTCCACTTAAAATTACTTAATGCATCAACACATAATCATAACATAGCAACATTCAAAACAAAATTGCAAATAGATCACATATTTTTCAGAAATAGTCTCATTTATTGTTTACATTCTAAAAAATGATACCATTCATTTGCAATTTACAAAACATGTCAAACATTATTTCTTCCACTTCAAATTACTTAATACATCAACACATATAATCTTAAAATAACAACATTGAAAATAAAATTTCCAATAAATAAAACATTTTTTGACAATAGTCTCATTCATTGATTTCAATTCTCAAAAAGGATATTAAACATATCAAACATTATTTATTCCGCTTAAAATTAGAACATAACAATAATTAAAAAAAAAAACTTCAAAATGATAATATGATTTTTTCAGAAATTGCCTCTAACATTGATTTCAATTTTCAAAAAAATAATAGTCTTAAATATTTATAAAAATATAAAGATATAAAGAGTTTTTGTTTCACTTGAAACCCAACACAACAAAGATCTATTGTTTTTAAATGTTTCCTGAAGGTCCACCCACATCTACCTCAATATCATTTTCTTCTAATGCCCCAACCCTAACCAAACTTTATGTTGTAGTGTTGATCCCCAATAACAAGGCACTCTCTTCCTTCGTTGGATCTTCTTTGAAAGGTGCATTCAGATCCTTCTCATTTTCTTTCAGTTTAGCCTCGACATCTAGGCCCCCATATTTGATAACCTTATTTAGGTAATTATTTTCTCTAACCATCTGTTGTAACCTCTTCTTCAATTCAATAACATTATTAATGCTAATTTTGGCAGTCTTGATCAAAAATTTCATGGCACTAACTTGTTACTTTAGGTGCTGGAAATTAGACTACAAATAGAAATAAAAAAAGGTTAATATTTATAAATAAAACATATTTAACAAAAAAAAAAAAAAAAAGTTAGATGTAGAACTTACATCAGCTGTAAGTCGTGTTGTTTCTGCAACTGCTACTTTGTTCTGATCAAGTGCCCATTCATTGAAATATGCTTAGGATTTTACATTGAAGTTTTCCAAATGATTCATAACAATGGTAAGAATTTCATCTCTGTATGTAGACTCGGCCTCCACAGTGCCAGATTCAGCTTTATGTAGCAAGCATCGAGCTTTTGGGGCTCATTCTCCATTTTGAGAAACAACTCTTTTCTTTTTGAAAAAATATTATATCGGCCATTGATGGCTTTAATCAAAACCTTGGCCCGATATTACCATTCCTTCAATTTATCAATATCCAAAAGAAGAGTATTATGAACTATAGCTTTACATGCATCGGCTAATAACACATTTTCAAAACATTTAGGATATCATCTTCTATAACAGTATAGGCGGTGACTTGCTATTGGGTTGAGGGGGAAACTTAGGCAGCATCTACATTGACATCATATTCTTCTCCATTAATGCCCTTTTCATCCTCAATAATATCACTTGCCTTTAAAAGGAAATTTTCAAGATTCATACCCTGATAAAGAAAGTCACAATCAAGAGTTTTCGAGGGAATTTGAGATGCACTCTCAACATTTGAAAAATTCTCCAAGGTTAATATCGGTACAATAGAAATATTAGATGATGACACATTTTTTGTCTTTTTAGCACTTCTTGCATTGTGAGGTGGCGGTGTGAGGAACGTTTTACCACACATGCATGATTGGTTCCTCGTAGGTGGAACCTGAAGTGGATGGACCTGAACTTACTTTGGGTGGACCTGAACCTGCTATGGCTATGGCTGTGGTTGTGGCTATGGTTGTGGTTGTGGTTGTGGCTGTGGTTGTGGCTGTGGTCATGGAGGGTCAAATGGTGGAGCCATATTTTTTTTTAGCCTTTTGAATCTACGAGGTCCCTCTATTAAATTTCACACAAGAACATAAAATAAATCATTTGTAAATAACAATAGCATTAAAAATATTTATTCAAAATATACATATCTGACTCAGACTCTATAGCCATTGATGTTTCAACCATTTGCCCTTTGTCTGAAAAATAGGTAAAACACATTAAAAAAACATAATTTTAAGTCAAAAAATAAATCATTTAAAATAACATTTTTGAACAATGCAGAGTAAGGTTACCTTGTGGGTTGGAGGTAACCTCTTCTACGTCGATTGTAAATTTTTCTCCAGTAAAAGGTCCCACAGGTGTATGCTAAATCCGACCATCATCAGACCTCACACATTTGTTGGGAGTCATTGGTGATGACTGCGATTGCATGTTAGAATTAGCAAATACTTCCTGAATCCTAAATGCGACATCCCTCTTACTTGAAGACTGAGATGCTCTTTTCTATTTTCAAAACAAAATTAGAGAATAAAAAGATAAAATTTAAAAAATAAAATAAAGATATTTTAACAAATATTTTTACCTGTATCTCACCATAAAACATGCCAATAGACAACAAACTAGGGTGCAATGCAGTGGGAGGACTACTTTGTTGAAGGTTGAAATAAGCTTCCTAAAATAAACAAAGAATAAAATTGTTGGTAGTAATTGTGTAAGCAGATGCTTTAATTTTCTGGGCACTCAAAAGGTTGTGCTTTAGGCAGTTGGAAATGTGCGTACACAAGTCAAATTTATTACCATCAATACAATGAAGCAATAAAGAAAGTGCCCAAAAAGGAATTTATGTAGGTTGCCCCTGTAGAATAAGCCTTGCCTGAAAAAATTCAATGCAAGCATATAGAAATTTGTCTCCAACATTCAAAATGTTTAAGCCCCTTTTGGAATTAGAAGAATTGATTGAAAAAAGAGAACATTATTAGAAAACAAAAAATAAAACAAGGAGAACATTTTTAGAGAAATGAAACTATAGTAGAACAATATTTAATGTTAAATAAAAAATAAATTTTCAAATTATATCTTTCATATTGTCAGGATGAATAGCATAAAGGTTTCCTAGGGTGGATTTATCATTGTCAGTTAATGCGTACTGGTTGTTCACCAGTACACCATCCGAAAATAGTAGCCCTGTTAGTCACTGCACATCAGAGGGTTTAACTAAAAAAACAATTTTGTTGTTATCCACAAAGATCGAAATAGTGGACACGTCATGGTTGTAATAAGAAACGATCTGTTGCATCAACTGAACATTAATGTTCAACTGAGGCATCTTCAACACACCAGTAAATCCAGGGGTGTAAATCCACTAGAAATATCTATCAGGAGTGTTGAAAATTCTCTTGAGATTGGGGCAAAATGTGTAATTGAAATGAAATTTAGATGGAAGAGTGGAGGAACAACTAGCCATCTTTGAAAATCAGGAAAATGCTAGAAAAACCTTATAAAAATGATGCCAAAACACTGCCAAAATGCACTAAAATTTCTTGGAAATGCTCTAAAACCACTGTGTAAAATGCCCTAAAAGTGCTAGAAAAAGGTTTTAAAGTTTCTCTAGGAAAAGCTACAAATGACCTTGAAAATGAATTTATATATTTTCCACATGGAAGGAGTTAATGCATGAATGGCACATGGTAGAAGGGAGGACATGTGGTGCCATATTATTTATGATTATGGTGGTCACCTTGTTCCACTCACCATATTCCAGTCATATTGTGCCACTCACCATCTATCAGTCGCCTTTTACCACTTGCCATATATCAGTCACCTTGTACCACTCACCATCTGTTAGTCACCTTGTGCCAGTCACCATATGTCAGTCACCATGTGCCACTCATCTTCTACTAGTCACCTAGTGCCACTCACTTTTTGCCACTCACCATTTGTCAATCACCATGTGCTAGTCACCTTCTACCAGTTGCCTTCTACCAGTCGCCTTCTACTAGTCGCCTTCTGCTAGTCATCTTCTACAAGTCACCTTGTGTCAGTTGCATTCTGCTAGTCACCTTCTGCCAATTGCCTTCTGCTAGTCACCTTTTTCTAGTCACCTTCTTCCAATCGTCTTCTACCAGTCACCTTGTGTCTGTCCCCTTATGTCAGACACCTTCTTCCAGTCGCCTTGTGATAGTCACCTTGTGTCAGTCACCTTCAACCAGTCACCTTCTACCAGTCACCTTGTGTCAGTCGCCTTCTGTCAGTCACCTTCTGTCAGTCACCTTCTGTCAGTCGCCTTATGTTAGTCGCCTTTTGTCAGTCGCCTTGTTTTAGTCACCTTCTGTCAGTCGCATTGTGTTAGTCGCCTTCTTCCAGTTGCCTTTTTTCAATCGCCTTATGCCAGTCACATTCTGATAATTTTGTTGATACTTGTAGTTGAAAAAAAAATACCCATGTTTTGAAAAAATCTCTTCAAAAATTTGCCACACAGTTTATATAGTTTTCACATTGATTCGCCTCGATTTGATAAATATTTTTTTGGTACTATCCCTTATCCATAACCATGGTCTCAATACTTATTTCTTTATTTTGCATCAATTTGATAAGTTATGTAGGTAAATTACTACCACATCTTACATGATACTTTTTGTTTGCTAAATCAAAAAAATCTAGGTGTATTCAATTAATTAGTCACCACTAGTGAAAACAAACAATCTTTAGATGTTATAAGTGGCTCCTAATAAATCAAGTTTCCTCTTGGACTACGCACTTTATAATAAATAAAGCATTGTGAAGTTTGGAAAGACTAACCTATGAGTTAATATTTCCATAATAGTGAATGGTTTCCCCTGCTTATCCAAATTATGTGCAAGGTATATAAAGCTAATGAATTGTCAAAAGGACAAGCTCCCCCTTCACCTTAATATATATATATATATATATATATATATCCCTTGCTCTCTCTCTAAATGATCAAGTATCCCAAAAATTATCTTCTTGCTTCCTCTTATATAAGCAAGAATCCCAAAAAGTAATCAAAATCCCTTTTTTTCTCTTAAAATAAACAAGTATCCTAAATAAAGTTAAATAAAAGAAGGGTGAAGAGCTTGAATTCTTGGAATTCTTAGTATTTTGAAAACCATGGGGTTATCCTCATTACAACAATGGGTGGAATTTTGGACAAGACCTATGGACGCTCATAGATAAGCTAGCTTGTTGGTAAAAGTGACCATTAGTTTACTCAATCCCTACTCATTATGAGGAATTAATATTCACTGCACACACAGTTGGTCCTTGAGAGGCTTGAAAACATTAGGACACCCTTAGCATCATACTAATTCGTGAGATAAATAGATGAATTTGTTCAAAATCTCTAGGATGTCTAAGTCTTTGTAAAACAACCCTTGAATGTTGTAAGCAAGCAAGAGTCATAAGCTAATTCCTAAGTACTATGGTTTATCTCATCCTACAAAAGTGTGGTCTATATTTTCAAAGAACCCTAATATCTTGTTAAAATCATCCAAGCCTATGATAAAAGATTCATTTTCTATATTGATGACTGATATTCATCCCACATGGAACTCCTTATGAAATTAGAAGAATAAAATCTTCCAAATAAATAATAATATATATATATATATATATATATATATATATATATATATATATATATATAATAAAATAAAAATAATATATATAAATGATAAAATAATATATAAAAATAATAAGTAAATAAAATATATCTATATAATGATAATTTATATCATATATATAATATCTATAATAATACATCAATATATATTTACCCCCATACCATTTAAAATAATATATAAATTTCCTTGCATCTTTATATAAAAATATCTTCCTCTTTTTTTTATTTTTGGCTATATAGCCAAAATTATAGTTTGGGGGAGGTATAAAGCTAATACAATAAAGTTTATAATACAGTTTGGGGGAGTAGTACAAGAATATAATATTATAGAATAATAAATATAATAATAAAATAAATAAATTAAATATATATACATATAATAAAATAATAAATAAATATATAATAATAATAAATATAATATATATAAATATAATTAATAAAATATATATTTTCCATAATATAACACCTATAAAATAAAATTTTCATGTTTAATATTATATATATTCAAGATGCTAATTGTACAACCCTCTGGGGTCGTTGCTCCGGATGTCGTTCCCCCCTCGTGGACCCCTAAATAGAAGGTTCCGTGGTTTGAGAATTCTGCTCGGCCTAGGTACTCCATAATTGCATAGGGAGAGATAATAAGCGAAAAATAGAAGGCAGCACCGGAAGAATTGTGTGAAATAGGTGAATTGATCCAGCTGGGGCATCGTCGATCTAGTCTCTTTCTTCCCCTCCCCATATCCAGAGAAAGAAGTTCTATTCCTTCATATCCGGAAATGAATAAGGAATAGCGGCCAGAAATAAGGAATAGCCTCTCGTACCAGTAGTCAAGATACTACTAGGGAGATATAGGGCAAAATGTGGTCAGTTCTTTGTTTACCAAAATTTGTTTACCAACAGAAAGGTTAAATAATAAAAAAAAAACAGTGAAATATATATTTACCTATAAATAAATTTTGCTATCAATAAAAGTTAAATGACCCTCTTTAATCTTGTTCATCTTCATCAAAGAGACAAAATATGTCAAAGTTTGATAGTAGATAGAGAGAGTATGAATAAACATTTAAAAAATAAATGAATAAATTCAACGCCACTTCTAACAAATTGAAATTATAACAAAACATTTCATCTATAGTTTAAATAATTTAATCCGTAAATATTATCTGAACCTAAAATTAGAAACGTATAATTGTTGTTATTTAAAATTGATTCAAAATTTAAATTATTATTAATTGCATAAATTTGAAAATAAAATAAAAAGAAAGAGCAAAATTTGCATTCACGAGTTCTTTTGAACATAAATATTTATTATAATAATATTTAATAATTAAAATTAAATAATAATAAAATATTAAAAAAAACAATATATATATATATATATATATATATATATATATATATATATATATATATATATATAATCAAATACACATAAAAAAAATTAATAATTTATATTTTTTCTAAATTAAATTATATTTATATGCATCAATATCAGGGGAACTAACATAAAAATTTTCTGTTTTTATCTCGGGAGAATTGGGGCAAAAATCAAGTCATAGATCCAACCTAAAGCACATTGGATCTAGAGGCTAACTATTTTTTTTTGGAGCATGTGTCAAATCATAAGATGTTTTAATGCATGGAACTATGGAATATGGAAGATCACTTACCTATTTGTGCATAGTGTCTCATGTAGATCCAAACGAGCGTGTATGCATTAAATTTGGCTTATAGTTCCTCTGTTGTATTGGCTTCCACATGGCCCCTGGTTCAAGCTCCATCATATTTATTTTTTTCAAAATTGAAACCCTCGATTGTGTTTGCCCTGTCATGGAGAAGTGACTTGGATAACTGGTCGTTAGGGAGAGGTGACTGGTTGTTGGAAAGCATTGATGACATGCTATATTTAGCACAAAGGGAGATAAACTCATAATATGATAAAGCATACATATTAACTCACGTGTCATTCTTATGACCATTTCATAATCGTTCATAATATTATTAGTTTATAATATTATTAATATTATTATATTATAATATTAATATTATTTTTAGTAGTTTATAGTATTATCATGACAGTATTTATGTTTTAAAATAATTTATTTACTGTAATTAATATAATAATATAATAGTGATTATTTATGTAATTATATTATTATTACTAATATGTGAAAAAATAATAATATAATTATATTATATTAGAAGTGATTTTCTTCTATACTATCAATAGTACTATTAGCTATTATATTAGTTATAATATTATTTTTATAATTATATTATTATTATTATAAGTTTATTATTATTATATTATAATATTATTAGTCTAATATTTTTAAAAATATTTTATTATTATTATAATAATAGTTATTTATTATGATAATAATCTTATAATAATAATAAACTAATACAAATATAATAATCTTATTATATTTGTATTATTTTAGTATTATATTGTTTAATTTTTATTTATATTTATTTTTATCTTGGTGATAATACTTCAACTACTAGCAATAGGGAGCAAATAGATCAAGATATAGAAACCATAGAACAAATCATGATCAAAGGCGCATGGAGAAACATAAAAAAAATCCCTAATTTTGAAACCCATATTTTCCATAAAACATCTAGGGCAATATCTTGGTTGTTCAACATTGATTTCACATGAAATTTAAATTAATTACACCAAAACGTGCTATACAAGGGATAGAATCAAGTATGTTGATTTCATACATTTCCACTATTTTCTCCATAAACAATTACAATGCTTTATTTTATACATCTACAGAGTTTTTTCTATAAAACCACAATATTTCATTCATTATATCTACAATGTTTCAATTATAAAATTTGTTGTATCTCATCTATAATATTTGCAATGTTTTATGTTGTGGTATTCAAAACTTGTATGCATGAGGACATGCATTTCCTTCAGTTTGGGGGAATGATGAGTGTCAAAGTGTTACATTATTTACTCTGGATTTACTTATATATTTCTTTATACGTAAATGTATATGAATACTTTTTATTGTTATTTTACCTTAATATTGTTACTTATGTGTTAATTAGATTAATTATTATAAATGTTATTATAAGTGTATTTTACATGGATTTTGTGTAAGTCTGTGTGTTATTAGGTAAATATGTATGAAGCTAGATGAATGACCATGGATGCTGAACTAGACGTATGAAGACTGGTTGGACACATGGCACGCTCACAAGCATTATGGATGGAGTTTTACGAAGAAGTGTTACTAAAATGCTACAAAGAGCTATAGTCAAAATTTGACTAAGCTTTTCTGCCACATCATATTCAACGTGAGCACAACTTACACAAATATTCATTTGGTTGTCAATGTGGGCAACCACATATTTGACATATTTTATTTATTTGATAAAGTTGTAAAGTTTTATTAAAAGTTGAAAAGGATCCAAACTATTGATTATTTTTCTACCAACTAATATTCTCTTTCCTTGAGAGTAGAGCACAAGATTATTTATGTTGTTTCTTATATTAAGAAAGTTGTTAAGTAGATGGCATTTGGCTTTATAATGATTTGTCCAAGTCATATTTGTTAGAATGTCATGTTTGGTTAATACAAGTTAGTTGCACATGTGTTAGCACTAATTAGTCAAAGTTACGTCTTGTTACAAGATTATATTTATTTTAGAAAATTGTTAGTACTTAGTTAGGATTTAGATTTTGATTAGTTGGAGAATACAAAGAAAGTTACAAAAATTAATCTTTGAATATCATTGTATAAATTACAATAGGCAGGCCATTGAAAAGGTCGTGGCTCCTAGTTCCTAGTTTGTTCTAGCCTTACCTCACCTTTTTGTTCGCACTATTTTCTAAGTCATATGTAATGTGAGTTGAAGAAGTTGACTGTGGATGTAATATCCAGTGATGTACCTGTTCAAATTTTGGAAATAAAATAGTATTCCTTTTCTTTCATCTCTTTCACAATGATTATTCTGTTTTCATAATGATTTATTTTACTTTGTAATACTTTTATTTTCCTACAATAAATGAATAATCAATAGTTAGAATAAAGTAGATGAAATAGTAAAGTACTGAATTAAAATAGCGTATGAGAAGAGAAATATACTGACCTTTTTGAAGGTAGGGCCCACTTCCAAAAGACCAGTCCCTGTTCTCCCGCTCCTGTAGAATAGAATAGGATTAGATTAATGTTAAATAGAATTTATAGAAATTAATATGCATCATTTATTTTCTAAAGTAAATAGTTAAAATCATAATTAGCTGCACGTGGATCCACACAACTAGCTTAAATATTCATATTTATTAAGTAAATTTCATTTTGCATTTAAAAGTATTTTATTTCCTGTAACCTGATCTTAAGGAAATGAATCAAAGTAAATTGGTTATTGTATTGGGATAATCTATACAAGATTGTTTTTATTTAAATAGAATTGACCTGGATTGATAATTAAATTATTAGCATTACAAGTTAGACACCTATTATAAAATTCAGTCAACATTTCTTTTACTTTACTCCATTCTATCACATCTAGCCATCCATAATCAACATGTATTTTGTTGGCCATTTTATCTCTATGATAACAATATTTTGTATAATGGTTGTTTTCAGCATAAATCTCACATGGATGTAGATCCAAAAACTTAGCTACCACATATTCTAATCATCCATCATGATTGCAATACATTATTATAAAATTTCCATCCATCGCATAGGTTTCTTATTTCACAAACTTGGTTTTCCAACTTTTAGTTTGACCAACATAATCAAGTCCTTTATTCTTTGGACTTATTTTTAGATCTATGGGATTTATTACGCCTTGCTCATTCCTTCCCAAAAATTTTCTATCATATATTATTCTTTTCATTACTTTAGATCCAATACCTTTGGTATACTTTTCAAATCACCCAATCACTTCATCATCACTATGAGCTTTAGCAACATGGTCTTTATCATGGCCAATATAGTTATGAGTATTCATTATTTTGTCATCATGATGATTATATTCAATATAAATACCACTATCATCAACAATATTTAAGTTATTAGTATCACACGAAAAATCTCTTCTTTGGATAAGGTTGCTTGTATCAAAATAAATGTTTAATACCATAGGATATATATTCAACATTTCATTCTTTTCTTTTAGTCTTTCACATGTTGGAATTAAATTCATTTTTGTTGTTGGTGGTCAATGCTAACCTTCTAGAATCCTCAACACTGATCATACTCTCTACTATGAAAACAACTCCAACACTCATCTTCTACATACCCTCTTTCTTTACCTTTATTCTACTCTAGTTAGTAGTCTATCTTATGTATCTTTTAGTATATGTATTATATTTACTTCTTTAAATAAAAAATATAATTTGCACAAATTATTTATGTTTTCTTAATTTGCGAGTTATTTTGTATCCATCTATGTAGTAATTATTCACATTTGGTATCAAAGCCCATGGATGTCTGAGCATGGGTATTTATGTGTTGAATTGATTTTGGCCTATGGTCCCATTTTTTATTGGTTAGGTTAGTGGTTATGATCTTCCTTTGAGGATATTGTCTTCGATGAGGATTTTTCTAAATATTTCCATAAAATCCAATGTTGGAATGTGGTTGTTTTAGTATTCAAGGATCTAATATCGTTTATATTTTAGCCTTGATGTTGTGCATGGGTGTGTTGTTATGAAATTAGAAATACATTAGCAATGAGTATACCTATGATGAAGGCATTGATAACTTTATTTTTTGGAGGTAGTTTTGAAGCATTATCATGTTTTTTGGAGGCATTAGAACCCTAATTGTAAACTAGTGGTGTTTGATATTGGATGGTGTGTTGGCATTATGGCTCTATACAATAAATAGGGTAAAGTTATTTTTTTTTATCTTGGAGCTTCTTGTGGAGTGTGGGAAGAATTCTCCACATGATTCTTCTCATTTTATGCTTCACTACCCATGGAGGTGCCACTACCTATGGCTAAGAGCTTTATTTTAGTCTTTCCCACCCATTGTTGTGATGGTCATTTACACCTTTAAAGAGAGTGTGTGTTTGTGTTGAAAATATCTAGAAGTGGCATGCAACTTGTGTTAGAATAATACATTAGGTATTAATGTAAGGGTGTGTAATGTAAGGGTGTGTCCCTTCAGACCACCCACACTCTTGTATATATATTTACAATTCATATAATGATAAAGTGTGCTTATTATTATTACATTGTCAACTTATATGGTATCAGAGCAAACTTAGGATCCTGAACCTGTAAGAGCTTGAGGGGATATTTCCCTAATGGAAATTCCCCCCTCATTTTTGTACAGGCCCTAGTGCCCAACAACTGAGCAGTGCCATAGTTTCTTTGGTATTCCATACTGCACAAGAAGAATATGTGTTCAATGAGCTACCTTCGAAGTATGTGAATACAAGGATGCCAAGTCAAAATTAGACACTCCATATAAAGACCATGTGAAATATCACTCGATGGCCAAAGAACCTGCAACAAGGATTTTTTGAATGCAATCAAATGCCATCAAATTGCACCCAATACTGCATCTTGGTATTTTCTATGAGACTCTTTGAGATTATAATCATGATATTATGTGTATAGAGCACATAGAGGCTGGCATGGCAATGTCGAAGGAAACACTAACACCTGTTACAAGGCTTGAAGATCTTAGCACCAAAAAATTAGGAGATCTATAGCCATAAGGGGATCCATCGTAGTGGAAGAATTGATCATGAGAATACACGTAGGAGATTTATCTTCTAAAAAAAACCCTATTGCTTCTAAAGTACCATGATCAAGATTGGTGTTGCAAATCTACCATGGAAAATCCCCACTTTACATAGGACTAGTAATGGCTACGGCCATATTGATTGCATCCCAATAAATACTATAAAAGGATGGATTCATGTCAAAATTAGGGACGAGTTGTCCCTGTGTGAGCCACTCAGCAAATAACCACACCAACATGGCCAATATGAGGTGATAACACCTATGATATAGACTGTGCCCACAAAATTGGAGATTCAAACAAATAAAACAAAAGGGTACATCTAAAAACATGACTGCAAATGATAAAAATGTATTTATTGAAATAATAAGGTCAAATCCCATTGAATGAAATCCACATCATCATTGAATGACTGTATGCAGCAAATCCACCTCGTAGAAGAAGAAGAAGTGATTAAAAGGGATTTGCTCAATTTTAACAGTTTTGGCATAAGTGACAATTTACCTAAGTTTTGTAAATCGTACAGGTAGGGTAAAACCATACAAATGGATGGAAAAACCATACAAGGTAGCATAAAATCATACAAGGTACACTGCAATTCATCCAAATGCATGGGAAATGTAATTTTATAGTAAAATGACGCATAGATTTTCTAAGGTGTTAAAATTAGTAAAAGACCAAATTAATGAATTCAGTTGTACATGGGCTGTTGTAAGTAATAAATTTTATTAGGAACCACTTTGGAATGGCCTAGGCAATGTTATATAAGGCCCCATTTTCAAAATTGTAGGTCTAGTTTCTAAGAGGTAGAATATAGTACTTATTGGTTGTAATAGCTAACTTATATCTGAGTTATTACAAGAGATTGACAGAATAACCTTATTGTAATGACAACTATGGTATAATGGAATGGAACTACATCATTACACATCATGTACAATCCTGGTAATGATGATTGATGATATATATTGGAATCTTGATGTATGTGTGTTTTATGGTTATTGTTTTAGCTTAGTTTTATGTATTGTTGCAACTCCTTGATAGAGGTTAGCATTGGTGGAATCTGAGGGATGATATGTGAGCATGGTGATGTGGAGAATGACATTATGAGTCTTTTTGTATGATTTTTGTGCGTAATTGGATAGATGGAATCTCTCCCAAGCTCCTTTGTGATGGTTGGTCCAACCCAAAGAATGGATTAATTGGCATAGTAAAACCTTAAAAAATATCCCTAAGAGAGATTGAGACATTAGAGTATCTAATTTTGCACCTAACTATATCTTCAATTTCTATCGATCGTACACCAGAGTACGTACAAATCGTACAAAGTCGACTTACCCGATTTGGCAGATTGAACCACAAAGATTGACTTACCCAATTTGGTAGATTGAACAACAAAGATCGACTTACACGATTTGGTAGTTTGAGGAAATTGCCTTGAATAGTTACAAAAATGTGTATGTTAGCTTCCAAAATTGAATCTATCAGTTTGAATGAGTGTAAAAGTGTACAACCCATGTACCTGTATGATTTGTAACTGTATAGTGTGAGACTTTGACATCCGTACAAGTTGTTTAGTTGTCGCAAGGGGTAGTTCGGAGGATGGTATGATTGTACAATTTGGTAGTCAAGTGGGGAATTGTATTTTGATCATTCTTGGCCCTAAAATATCACCTCCCTACCTAGTAATACTATAACCCTATACTACATTTGGTGTTGTTGCCTTATCGAATTTGCCATTTTTGTTAAAATGGGTTAAATTGATGAAGTGTGATACTACAAGTTGGAGGTGAATTACAAATACTAGTGCATAAAACCATGGGAGATGAGAAGCATGAGAAAATATCCCAGTAAGAAGGAGGACGAGGATTGCTCAGAGATAAAATACAAGTAACTTAGACTAGAGTACTTATGAACTAGAAATAGAGCAATTCTGGACATCAGAAGAAGGAGACTTGGATATGTTGTTGATAGAGATGGAAGAAAAGGAAGTAGAAATACCAAGCGTAGTGGCAAGGGTTGACAAAGAAAAAGTGCAAGAGGACAAAGAGTGGATGGTGACACTTGAGAAATTGGCAGAAGGGTTGCAAGGGAGTGCGAAGAACGGGAGTTAGGCACCAGAGCAACTGGATGCGAGGTCTCAGGAGGAAATACGAAAACCATATCTCTGACATCAGTGAAGGAGGTCTCTAAGTGAAGATGCACGAGAGTTTTTTCACCAAGTGGCAGGACAAAATAAGATACCTAAAATTGAGACTTCTAAAAACAATGAGAGTAAGACACCCCCAAGGAGGAATTAGTCAAATATTCCATGAGATACCTCAAGTGAGAGTGATGACTCTCCTAATATGGCTAATAGGGCAGCCAAATAGAGATATCCACTATTTTTAGGTGAGGGTAAGGAAGACCCCACATGGCACATAGGAACTTGCATAACCATTTGGAGAGCAAATGGAGTGGATAGACCAGAGGATTGGGTAATTTTATTTCCTGCTACCTTGATAAGATTGACAATTGATTGGTATTTGAAAAGAGAAAATACAATAGATTTTTAGACTTTGAATTAGATAAAGGAGAAGTTCATCGAAGAATTTTGATCTTTGAAGGATGATGGAGACATTGTGACAAAAATTTGCATGACAAAGCAAAAAGTTGATGAATATGTGAACTCCTATAACCGTAGACTAAATCAATTAGTCGATAAGATTCAGATGCCTTTGGCAGATGTTCTAGTAAAATGGTGGTTTGTATATGGATTACTACCAAATTATAAGAAAAATATGAAAGTAGTACCATCAAAAACATATGAAGAAGCACTGAAGCATGCAAATAATTTTGAGAGTGAATAAAAAAAACATATATAGGAATTTTGTCTCATCCCAAGTCAAATGATTCAGATAGTGGAGAAGATGACACTATACGATGGACAGTAGCATCATTTCATAAGGAGTTTGATAAACTGATAAAAGAACAAAAGATAAAACCAGATAGAAATGATATGTGATGTACAAAATGCAAAACAGAAGGCCATACAAATGTGAAGTGTCCAAGGAATAACTATTGTCACATTTGTAATGTGATTGGGCATGAAGTAATGTTATACCCATATAATGCAAGAGTATGCCCAAAAGTATTGTCAATCCAAGAACAAGAAGAGAAATTGAAGGCCCAATAAAGTGGGCAATAAGCAATGTGTTGTGGTTATAGAAACAAAAAATGAGGTGGAAGACCGAATCAAGGCAATTGGCAAGGAGTACAGAGTCATTTTTAGTATGACTCAGAAGGAAGATCGATCATACAGTGTCACAATTGCCAGGAATGGGGGAATTTTGCAAAAAATTATTCTACACATCAAAGGCAAGAAACACTGTAAGCAAGCACTACATATATGTGTAGATGGTGTTGTTTAGGGAACCACAAATAAGAGAATTGTCCAAAATAGGTGAGTTTGAGTTTGAGTTTGAACATTAGTTATTTGGACATAGAGGTTCCTCAAGTTAAGGAAGATATCCAAGAAGTTTTAGCCATGACAAGGAATCAGGCTAATAAGGACAAGTATCCAGATCCAAAAAAGGAAAAGCAATGATGACAAGTAGAAAAGAAAATATTGCAAGAGGAAGCTAAAAAGACTAAGCAAGTAGAGTCGATAGCTGGTAAGGAACTAAGGAAACCATCAGATCAGGAGATAGTTATGCAAAATCTGGTAGCACATGTTTTGGATACCATAGTGGAAGTTAAATTATAAAACCTACTAGAAGCTATTCCAGCATTGCAAAAATAAATGGTGGAAGAAATACAACCGCATAAGGTGACAAAAGTGTAGAGCCAACCGACTCAGGAGAAGGAGCAGAAGGATCAGTTCATGGATCCAACCATATTAATGATTGAAGTAGAAAAGAAACCTACATTAGTTCATATGGATATCCTAGGGCACAAGTTGACACAAGTTATTGTGGATGGAGGATCTAGCATCAATGTGTTACCTTAAAGAACATGGCTATAAATTGGTGCTCCATCTCTATGGGCACCGAGATTTTGATTATATGGTGCTGATCAGAATGGCATCAAGAAAAAGAGAGTCTTAACCATACAACAAGTGGTGATAGATGAATAAAAATTTGTCTTAGATTTTGTTGTGATTACAATGCAGAAACATGCATACAATGCTCTTTTAAGAGAGGTTGTCTACGAGTAGCCAAAGTCAATCACAATTGGGGGAAGAATCAGATCATTTTTAAGAAAGGACATCACAAATACATGATTAATTTAGCTAATCAAAGAGTTAGTGAGGATGTAGCTACAATGGATGAATAAGAAAATTCCTTAGAGGATGAATGCCATGAACCTGATGAAGAAGGAATGTTGTACCTAGAAGAATGTAGTGAAGATGAAGTTCGATCTGATAGCAAAATTCTTCATTGGAAAATGGAGGAGTACAAACTGTTTTAGCCCAACTGCCTTTGTATTGAATCAGAGGAGATCAAGGAAAAACAATATAAACTAGAAGTTAGCCAAGAACCTAAGAAGGAAACATAAGAGAAATGGATATTTACGAAACGTTTTACAAAGTATACAATAGGTGATGCAGAGATTGACATAATATCGACACACCTAGATAATGTAGAGAAAGCTACAAGTGAACCAAAAAATATCAAATATGAAGGACCTCAGATAGTGGACATCAATCTAGGAACAAAGGAAGAACCTAGGATGATTCACTATGGTGATGATTGGAATCCTGTATTGAAAGCGACAACTTTTAAGATATTATTGGAATATAAGGATGTCTTTGCCTGGACATATAAGGAGCTGAAAGGAGTACCACCAAAATTGTGTGTCCACAAGATTATGCTAATTCCTGGAGCTCAACCTATGAGAAGGATATCATATAGGATGAACCCAAAATATGTGGCATTAGTAAATGCAGAGATAGAAAATATGTTGGAAGCAGGAATTATCTTCAGAGTGACAAACAGTAAATGGGTTTCACGAATAGTGATCAAATTGAAGAAGAAAGTAGACAAGATCAGAACATGCGTGGACTTTAGGAGTCTAAATAATGTAACTATTAAGGATCCCTTCCCTATTCCCTTCACATATTCTATCTTAGAAGAAGTTGTAGGGCATGATATTTATTCATTTTTGGATGGGTTCTTAGGATACAATAAAATTAACATAGCCTAGGAGTATAAGATGAAGACCACATTCATTGTGGATAATGGCATCTATACATACAATCAAATGTCATTTAGGCTCTGTAACGCCCCAGCTACATTCCAGTGCATCATACTATATATATTTTTGCAACAGGGAATTTTAAAGCATTTTTGGATGATTGGTCCATTTACAAGAAGATCAAGGAACATCTTCCTGCCCTAAGTGAATGTATGAGTAGGTGTAGAAATGTATAGATATCATTAAATTAGCAAAATGCTTTCTAATGGTACCGTATGAGAAACATTTGGGACATATTGTGTGCCATGAAGGATTGAAGACTAATCTTGATAATATCCATGTGATATTACACATGGAGAAACCATTTGATGTGAGTTCACTAAAAACCTTCCTTGGATCGATAGGGTACTACCTAAGGTTTATCAAGAATTATGCACATGTACCATACCCACTTGATTTCTTGATAAAAAAGAATATTCCTTTCAGATGGACTGAGGAGCACCAAGGAGCCTTTGAGGAGCTAAAGGCTAAGCTTGTGGGTAGTCCAATTTTGGTGTTTCCAAACTGGGATAAGAAATTCCATGTCCGCATTGATGCTTCCAATTTTGCGTTTGGATGTGCCTTAGCACATGAAGGACATTTTAGACTAGATCAGCCTATTTTCTTTACTAGTTGCCTTTTTCAATGCTAGAGAGGAATTATAGTATAACAAAAAGGGAATATTTGGGAATGGTATATTCATTTTAGAATTTTAGGCATTACCTATTGGTGAATTCCTTTGCCTTCTATGTCTATCACCAAGTATTTTTGTACTTGATAAATAATTTGGTGATACAAGGATGAGTCAGCAGGTGGCTCATCACCCTTCAGGAGTTTGTATTCTGAGTAGTGGTGAGGCCTAGTAAGAAATATGTGATTATAGACTAGTTGTCTTGGATACGATCAGGAGAACCTACAGGAACTAGAGTTCCTGATGAATTCCCAGATGCACAACTATTCACTATCAATATTGTTCTGTCATGGTACAAGTTGGTTGGCCAATACCTATCCATGAGAGTTGCCACATGAAATAATGACAATTGAGAAGAAGAAAATAATAATTAAGTTAGCACCTTTCTAGATAATAACAGGATTATTGTATAAAATGGGAAGTGATGGTGTCTTATGGAGATGTGTGATGGATGAATAAGTCAAAGTAGTATTGAAGGAAGCTCACATAGGCTTAGCAGGAGGACATATGGGACCATACGCAATTGCTAGGAAGGTATTGCTAGCAGGGCTATGGTGTACCACAGTGTATAATGATGCAAAGAAGCATGTGAAAGCATGTGATACTTGCCAAAGAGCAGGAAAAGTAGTAAAGAGAGACTTTATGCCCTTACACCCATCGAAATCACAAGAGTTATTTGAATTATGGGGATTGGAATTTGTAGGCCCATTAAAGACATCTTGATAGAGGAAGTGTAGATACATCATAGTAGCAACATAATACCTTATGAAATGGGTGGAAGCGAAAGCATTACTTGATAATTTAATGAAGAGTACAATGAGATTATTGTACGAATAAGTAATCACAAGGTTTGGTATTCTACTACAGATAAAAAGTGATCGAGGAGGACACTTTGTTAATGATATTATCAAGACACTAACAATAGAGTTCAAGATTTTATACTCATTATCTATTTTGTATTATCCTAGAGTGAATGGGAAGGCAGAGGCAATGAATAAAGTTCTAGTTTCTACTCTGTATAAAACCTGTGGGATAGAGGGAGCAGACTGGGAGGAAATGCTACTATCCATTTTATGGGTATATAGAACAAATTTTAAACCTAAAATAGAACATACACCTTTCCAATTAATGTATGGATAGGAAGCAATGGTACCAGTTGAATTCTTGATACCAAGTTTGAGAGTCACAGTAGAGCATCACTTGGGTGATCAATAAAGTTTGGAAGACCGAATGATGGCACTAATTAAATTATATGAACAAATATTCATGGCATAATGGGTAATTGAGATAGCTCAAAAAATACGGAAGGCGTGGCATGACAAACATTTGAGGAAGTTGGAACTTGGTTCAGGTAACTTAGTTCTAAAGTTTAATGGACAGAAGGAAATCAAGCTGGGTAAGTTGAAGACATTATGGTTTGGTCCTTATAAAGTAGTTGAAGTAATGGATAATGTATTAGTCAAGTTGTATAAATTGAATGGAACAGAAGTGCTTGATACTATAAATGGCTCAAAGTTGAAGCCTTACAAGGTACAATGCTTATTCATTGCTTCAAAAGAAGTGGAAGAATGAAGATGAGCAGTAACACAAGACAAAGCTCAAAATGAGTCAGATACATCATAGGAATATCCTAACATAGGTCTCGTACACTTATTTATATAAGGGGAGGAACTACGACCAACCATAGAATAGAAAAAGTTGGTACCTCAACTCGAAGAAAGAAGAAGATTATGAGTACATGTCATATTTGCTGATGGAACTGAAAGAGTTGAAGAAGAATACAGAGAAAAGATTTCCCCAAAGAGAATAGAACATTATGAGATAGTATTGTTACCCAAAAATAGGGGAAGATAGAATGAAGAAACCCTAGTAAATATAAACAGGAGGTATCCTCAGGCGAAACTGAAAGAACTACCCAAAAAAAGGGACGGTCGAAGAAGGATATGGCTAACAGTACGATATGAAGATAGAGTGGACACATTTGAAATGGAATTTTTAGAGGAAGAAGGGAATGAGACCATTGACCGAGAATTGGTTAGACTTACACCATTGGCTTAGATAGGGTTGTTACAACAAATAATTTGGGTCCAGACTCAGTAATTGCAAGAAGAATATGAAATGTTAAGATGTCATAATGCAATGTTGAGAGAGAAAATCATCCAGGAGTTGGATGGTATGATACGTATGTTGGAAGAACAAAGGGTATCTAGGCTACAATAAGATGAAAGGTAACTAGAAGAGGTGGAAGGATTAACTCTGAGAAGTGGTGGATGAAATGGGGGTGCTAGCACAAGCTCACAAGTACCACCAAGTGATCCACCTATGACAAATGAAGATGCAGAGATACTGTAGCAAGAAATTGAAGAGGCAACTACATCACTTGAATCACAGGGCAACACACGGATGGATTTGATAGACTCCAATAGTGAAGGCATGCCTTGGCTCATAATGGAACCTAGTATAGGAAGTAATGATGAAAATAATTGTTCAGAGAACCCTTAGAACCCTCAAGGTAATCATAATTCTCCAATAGTTACAATGAAACAATGACAAGTGGGGAGAACAAAAGTACTTCAAACTAACCTTGGACTGCAATATTTTATAATAGCCTATCGAAAATTGCAAATACAATGGACAGAAACATGAATATTGGAGAGAAGCATGAATTTACCAACCAATTGAATGGAACATAGATATTAGAATTAGACTCATTCAAGTTCTGAGATGGACTTTTCTAACGCCTATAGAGAAGTTTTGGCAACATCATCACCACAAGAAACTTTGAAGAAAGAATATGGATATATCTCTTACCTCATGTAGATCAGAGAATCAGAGCACTGCGATAACTGTCACCAAGTGTAATAAGAAGTAGAAGTCTACTATCCAACATCGAGTTGGTAGAGATAACTATTGATACCCGAAGAATGGGAATAATAAATAGAGAAAGACCCCTAAGACTTCAACCAGGAAGAGGAGGAGGTATTCAACTAAAAAATGAATAAATACAAGGTGATGTTACAATTAGAGGAGGAATAGGGCAAGGAATATTTTTACCCCTTACTCCTAGATGGCCGGGAGATACACCCTTAGCTTGTATAAACTGGACAGGGAATATGTGACGATTACCAAGAATTAGGGGTATGTTACCAAATCTCACAAGGCAATGAACATGGGGACAACCATATCAATAAGGGAGTGGTGGTATATGATTACTCTAGAGAAGGTAGGAATAAACATTTCCATAAAGAAACCCAATACCAATAGGAATAGGATGGAGGAGACACTCGTATGAAAGAGGCCTTACTGGTAGGGTAAGAGCACAATTTGTAGATGAAAGAAACTAGGGAAAACTGAGAACCCAATCACCAAGTCTAGAGCTAGAACTGATCTGAGTAGATAGGTGTAGAAGTCACTTGAATTATAGTAGAGTGGTAAGGGCATCGCTACCAAGGTATCAATCACCTATGCAACAAGAGGAAAGAACACCAGGTGAAGATACTTCAGCTTGCAATTGTACAATTCCAAATTGTACACATGGAAGAAGAAGGTCAGGGAATTTGTTAACATCATAAATGGAGATGAATCAGACTAAGGAACAAATACCAACATGTGACACAACCACTCCAAACATTGTAGTTGAATTCCCAAGAGAAGAATTTGATGGAATCGTACAAGTGAATGTCATTGTACGATTGCCTAGAAGGTAAGTATAAATAGATTAGGATTGAAAAAGGAAAATAAAAAGAAAAAGAAAAAGAAAAATAAAAAGAAAGTGCCTTAGTTGTGAAAATCCCTCAAGATGCAATTAATAAGGAAGTGGTTGAAAACCGGAAATGGTGGCCTCTTTAGAGAAGAGAAGTGGTTTCAATATCGTGAGTGGCGTGGTAATCATCTTTGGATGAGAGGAGGATATAGGTCATGGAGAGGGCAAAGACATTGGCGGGCCAATTTGAGAAGAACGCCACCAAGGCATAGAGAGGGAAGAATGGCACAATAAATGACCTCATGGAGGGAAATGAGAAGTGAGGTACACCTACCAGATCAAGAGGAGAATCAAAGTAGTGGATAGGAGGGATAGGTTGAGATTGCCAATATCACATTTGTACAACCTAGGGAAGATACCTGCAACAAGTGGTGGAGTGATGAAAGAAAAAAGAACATCCATGGAGGAAGACGTTCGAGGATGCTCGTGTAGAAGTAATTGCATAAGTTCCACCATTTCACAAATCCTTCTTCCATAACTATCTATTGCAGATAATTCAGACATATAACCCTACAATTCAAACTTCCTATGTCAATGTAGGCAAGAGATCGATGAAAGTGGATATTTTGACAGAGGCATTTTGGAAGACATTTGGCTTACCAAAATATGGTATGGAGGTAGTAAATATATTGGTAGATCCAATAGAGGTATACCTCCTTGTCCTTACGCTTACCATTGTCACTTCACTAACTGAGGCAAAGATCTCAGGAGCAAGAACACGTAGAATCAAACAGATCTAGTTGAAATGAGAACATTAGTCATGTGCAATGAATAAAGTCATGGCTCGAATGATAGGACTTATAAGGGCCACAAAAATGCCAAAGTGGATAGCATAGTATGTAGAGTGTATCACCAAGGGAATTCAGTATGATTGGGGTACCTTTCTAGAAAGGAAAATGCATGAGGCACTGACAAAGAGGCCGAAGAACTTTGGAATGTCCTTCCATGCTATTGGATTATTATTAAATGCATTCATAGAAGTAGAGATCCACTTTCCATGATTGACAGCACCTCAGGAAGTTAGGAGAGGACAACCAATGATATTAAGATGGATTAAGTCAGTGCAAATACCAAAAGTAACTTTGAAGAGATATAAAACAAGGGGTGAACAATAGACTCATATAGCTCAAGAGGATACTACTCTAGAGGGATATGAGGATGTACACCATTAGAGAAAATGCCTAGATGATTGGAGCCAGAGCTATAATAGCAAGTACCTAGGCATCGACAGTAGGAGCAATCACTCATCCAATAAAGGAAGAGGAGGCAAGAAAGCCCAATTCAGATAATGATGAGGAGATAGTGTGAAATAATGGATACCAAACCAGTTCCAAAAGTATGAAAATAGCATGCACCAAGGGTGCACAAACAAGAAAAAGAATAGTTGGATTTATAAGATATGGAACTGGATGAGTTGTGTTGGGTAGAGGTAGAAATAATAGTGACATCTCCACCAATCTTTCAATAATTTGAGTAGATGGATGCTTCCAAATTTTTTAAGGGATTCGAGGTAAGACAAGAAGGAATATCCACTACTCAGGAGAAAGAGCCCAAGAAGAATCCTCGTTATAAATTTGTGATAGGAAGATCAATTAAGAGAGATGCACCAAAGAATACAGAAGCATCACAGGATAAATAAGAACTTGTTGAATAGGTCATAAAAATGAATACCCAGCAGGATCAAGAGGAATAAGTGATGAAAGAACAACAAGTGAGCAAGATAGAACAATAAGTGGTCCAATAAAATAAATAAGAGCAACAAGTGGGCTCTACTAAACCAGAAAAGGCCCAAGAACAAGTTGATCAGCAACAATATCAAGAGAAGATTGTGAATATTGAAGATAGTGAGGAGAAAATTGTAAAATAGTCTTCACCTCAAGAAAAGATAGATACAATGAGGACACTTTAGGAGCTTGGGGGAATCTCTAGACACCATATGGAGGAAGAATATGTAAGTACTCCTATAGAGGAAGAACGATGCGAGATGCAATCTATTTATCTTCTAGAAGTACCATGGTTCGGTAGAATTACAACTAAGGAGGAGGCACGTGGAATAGAGGATAGGGTGGAACACTTATTTTCTTAGTTGTACCATGTTATTAATAGCACTAGATTGGAATTTTGTATTGGCCATGTAGGAGAATTGAAGTTGTGGTAAGAACAAGTGTCCCTCGAGCTAGAAAAGATAACAGAATGGGTGAGTAGTGCAGAGCATACAAGGAGAATTGTGGATATTCACACACAACATCCATGGAAGTTTCCCAAGAAATAGGTAATAACAATTTTGGGAAGATATTAATTGCCGTAAGGGGTGATAATAAATTACAGGAGAGATCCAAGGATGTACTTGGATAGGGCCAGTCACCCGACCTGCCCCGCAAATACAGTAGAGTTGAAATATGAGAGGGTTGCTACTAGAGTGGCCATCACCCTGAGGAAGTTTAACTTCCTAATACACCGGATAGAGTGGTTGAGTGTAGTATTGAAACAAATCTACTAGCTCAAGGAGGCTTAGAAGGAGGAAACTGTATCCACTCAAAAGGAATTTGTCGTAATGGAATAAAAATTGTAGGGAAGTAGGACTGCAGTGGAAGAGAAAATAAAGAAACTAGAGGGAGATCTATTAGGCATCAAAAATGAGTTTGAGAATAGAATTAATATGCTTGAATAGGAAAAGCAATAGATCACAAAGATGGTAGAGGACAATATTAAGGAGTTGGAGGTTCAAATCAAAGCCAAATAAGAATAGATGACAACTCAGTTAGTTGAGAAGAGTGATAAAATGGTAAACCAAGCCAAGAATATGGATGAGTTGACAAAGGACAATAAGATATTGAATGATATGGTCCTAGAAAAGCAAGATCAGCTGAAAATTAAGGAATATAATGTTTGAGCTATGGAGGCTTATATCAATTACCATCTACATACCATTACTAAAAATAATGAACTGTAGGGAGCAGCTCAAGCATAAGCTCACTGGAAGGAGAAGCTAAAAAAGAGTACCTCGGAATGGGAAAATCAAATTATGGAATTCTTGAATACTGCTGAGGAAAATGCTAACTTCCAAGGAGCAAAAGTAGTAGAGATGTGAAGCTACGTAGCAAAATTGAGAAATGAATGAGAAATATATAAGTCACAAGTTAAGGAATTAGAGGTTGTAGAAGCATAATACGAAGCACAATGGAAGAAGCACAACGAGTCGATGAGGACACCGACCAGAGTAAAGGGGAGGGTAGATGTAGGCAACAAATCCACCTCCTAGAAGAAGAAGTGATTAAAAGGAATTTGCTCAATTTTTAAAGTTTTGGCATAAGTGACAGTTTACCCAAGTTTTGTAAACCATATAGGTAGGGGCAAACGATACAACTAGATGTAAAATTTGTACAATGCATCATCAAATCATACAGGGCACACCGAAATTCATCCAAATGCATTAAAAATGTAATTTCATAGTAAAATGGCACATAGATTTGCTTACTAAGGTGTTAAACTTAGTAAAAGGCCAAATTAATTAATTTAGTTGTACATGGATAATTGTAAGTAATGAATTATCTTAGGAACCACTTTGGAATGGCATCAACAATGTTATATAAGGCCCCACTTTCAAAATTGTAGGTTTGGTTGCTAAGAGGTAGAATAGAATACTTTTTGGTTGTAATAGCTAACTTATATCTAAGTTATTGCAATATATTGATAGAATAACATTTTTGTAATGAAAATTATAGTATAATGGAATGGGGTTGCATCATTACACATTGTGTACAATCTTAGCAATGATGATTGATGATCTATAATGGAATCTTGATGTATATGTGTTTCTGGTTATTGTTTTAGCTTAATTTTATGCATTGTTGCAACTCCTTGATAGAGGTTAGCACTGGTGGAATTTGAGGGATGATCTATGAGCATGGATATGTGGATAATGATTTTATGAGTCTTTTTGTATGATTTATGTGCATAATTGGATAGATGGAATCTCTCCCAAGCTCCTTTGCGATGGTTGGTCCAACCTGGAGAATGGATTAATTGGCATAGTAAAACATTACAAAATATCCCTGAGAGAGATTGAGGTATTAGAGTATCTAATTTTGCACCTTAATGTACCATCAGTTTTCGTCGATCATACATGAGAGTCCACACAAATCATACAAAGTTGACTTACCCGATTTGGCAGATTGAACCACAAAAATTGACTTACCCGATTTGGAAGTTTGAGGAAATCGACTTGAATAGTTCCAAAACTATGTACGACAGCTTCCAAAACTGAATTTTTCAGCTTTAATAAGTGTAAAAGTGTACAAACCATGTACTTGTATGATTTCTAATTTTACAGTGTGAGAATTTAACATCTGTACAAGTTGTTTAGCTATCGCAAGGGGTAGTTCGAAGGATGGTACAATTGTACGATTTTGTAATCAAGTGGAGAATTGTCTTTTGATCATTACTAGACCTAAAATATCACCTACCTACCTAGGAATACTGCACTCCTATACTACAATGACATCCATACATTGGAGAACCCAAAGACATTATGGCTAAAAATAGTTTTGTAAAGCCTAAAAAATTCTCAAAACCTATCATTTCCATATGAGTCCTATCAAGAAAGAAAAAAAAAGGTATTTCCCACACTCCACCCAACATCTTGAGGTCATTATATTGATTATGTTATAGCAAGAGATACACAATAGACCTATCCTTGCATACCACTATCCATGTAGGATGTGGATACAACATCTTCAAGAGAGGTTGAGATGGAGATTACAACCTTCCTCAAGACGTTGCACATGTTGCAGTTCCTTTAATGAAGCAAAAAAAAAACCAGTATTAGCATAGTCCAATCTCACCGGGTATGTTTCCCTCTAATTGATTATAGTGAAGATTCAAATTCACCAACAACCTCGAAGCTCCTAAACTAATACTAATATGGCCCCCCAATGGGTTTTACAATAGCCCCAAATCTAGGTACATGGCAGAGGTATTTTAGTTCATCATTGTTGAAGAGGAGAAAACTGATGCTGATGGTTATTTGAGACTCATCCCACATATTACTCTAGAGGAAAATTTTTGAGCTTCACTACGAGAAATGTTATCGTCATTTTGATGTTCTCCAGCACTACTTGACTAGTGAAAATATGATCCTTCCATTGTTTGGTGAATCCTGTTGGGTACTAGGTATTACAAGGGATGTGGTGAGGGTGCTTGAAGCTTTGAGGTAGATAAATTTTTTAGGAAGTATTTTGATAAATTAAATAGCAAACATCATTAAACAACAAGCATCGATATTTTAAAACTGAACCTTGTGCGATGGAGCTATTTTAGCAATTGATTAATCCCTACTAGAATTCAATAAAAATAGATAGTTATTTTAGCATGACTATCAAGTGATCATACTTCTACTTTTGAGTCAATAATATCAAACGGAGCAGGCTGTTAATATTTTAGTAGAGAACCCATGCTCTCCACATGACTACAGACCATATATCGAAGATTGAGTACTACCAAAAGCATGGGATTGTCTTCAATTGTTTCAGCCAACTTCACGTGCATAGGATGATACGTGGTTGACATGAATATTGATCAGGTTTTATTTCTCTTGTGTTATACAATTGCAGACACAATCAAACAAGGGCTTGCAATAATCCTTTGATGATCCCCTCGAGTCTTCAAACCCCTGCAAATTTGCATTCACAATGCTCAACGTGAAGCATGGCATCATCATTTTCCACTTCATGTCAGAGAACGTAACTTTATAAAAGTTTATAAAATTATAACCTAAAGTTATAAAATCAAACTTTATAAAAATTTATAAAATTATAATTTAAAGTTATAATAACACTTTATATTATCAAATCACTTTATAAAACTTAAAAAATGAAGGAAATATTTAATAGAGAGCACCATGCTCGGAGTATTTTCCTATGAGGGAAATATGTAACAATGGAATATTCCCCTACGAGGGACCCATTTGTAATTCTGCATGGAGGGACCACTTACCCCTCATTATTTTCCTGATGAGACACTATATCTTGAAAATCGAGGTAAATTTTCATGTTTCCCAAGTATGGCAGTCTTTCTACTCATTGGAAAGTATTTTTTGAGCATAATTCAGTGGAAAAATCCAATTCCACGTAGACCAACACCATCATCATGAGATGAGTTTCACCTTGAGGGGGAACATACTTAACAATAAAGTGAACCTCGTATGTAGTGATCTACTCTATCACACCTAGCGGTTGTAGTGACTGGTTACCCATGCAAACTAGTAGGATGAGAAGATTACAATAAGGACATTCATAGTTGTTAAAGCAAAGTGAGGGATGAGAAAACTTATCTCCTTGTCTACCATTAGACTTGTGAGGTTTGGTGCATCCAATGCCCAAAAATAAATTTTAGTAAGTGAGGGATGACCCACTTTTTCTTAAGTACTCAAGAAGTACTTATTTTGTTTAAAAATAAAGGATAACCCAAAGGAAAACAATCAAAGAGGCAAATCCAGAGGTAACTGACCAAGAGGTATACCTAGAGGTAAAACAACCCAGAGGTAGACCCAAAGTCAAAATGACCCAGAGATAGAACCACAGGTGATAGACCTAGAGGTTTACCTAGAGGTATTTACCTAAGCAAGAGTAGCTAGAGCCAAGCGCCAGAGTATCTCAACCAATAATCAATAACCAAGCACCAAAGCACAAAAGAGCAAGAGCCTAATACATTATCCCACCTAATGTATTATGGGGGAGAATTTTAGAATAATACATTAGGTATTAATGTAAGGGTGTGTCCCTTCAGACCACCCACACTCCTGTATATATATTTACAATTCATATAATGATAAAGTGTGCTTCTTATTATTATATTGTCAACTTATAACTTGACATTATTTGTGCAACATGTTCAGTAAAGGTATTATATGTTTTTTTTCTATAATTTTTGGAAGTAGAAGTGAAATGTATGATAGCAAATTTACTTTATCCCAGTTTACTTAGCTACTAAAAACTTTTCTCAATAGCGTGTCTAGTTGTTGCATAAGAAGACTATAGTTTGATCTGACAAGAGGCTAGAAACTTCTAGAGTTTTTTTTAAGGATAGATTATATAGGTAATATCACATAGAATCATGCATAAAGAAACAAATTGAAGAGTCGAACTTGTTGGTAATATGGGTTTTCTTTGCATATTCAAGAGTCAAAATTAGGGTTTTTAATTTGAGAAACAAATAAAGAAGTTGGAATGATTTGTTTTTTGGCAAGATTTTTTTATTCTATTGCTCTACACTTGTTCTAGGGTTATAGCCCCAAGATACTTTTCAAAATACCTAATAGTTATTACTTCCTTATTTACTCTATGTAATGGATTTTTTTTTCTCTATTTTTACATCCTCCTCCCTTTGATCAAGGGAAGATAGATTCAATGATTCAAGCTCTTAATATGACAACCAAGCTACAAACTCAAAAAAATATGCATGATCATCCTTTCAAAGCCATATTCATGCCCAAATTGGATGTTTCCCCTGTGGTGGAGGTACCATCGACTTTCAATCAACATCCTAGTCTTACCTTATATGCTTAGGCTTTAGCATGCAAGTTCGTGGGTTTGTGACCTAGTCCCACTATAATACATAAATGGATCAACATGGATTGAGGATCCAAAATATCTTCTTATGATGGCTGAAATAGGTTACATTATAGTAACCTTTGCTTCTATAGAAGATAAAAACACCATATTTTATGGAGGGCCATGGTTTCTTAGTTCTATTCCATTATATATGTCTCCTTTGACCATAATATTTGATACAAAAGAAGAAAAACCCAAAGAAATATCATCATGGGTAATAGTACCTTTATTAAACCTCCACCGTTGGAATAAACCCACAATGGATATCATAGGAAATGTCATTTGATCCTTCATATGTTGCCCCCCCAATCCAATAATAACATCTATGCATGAATATGTATGCAAGTTAACCTAAAAAAAGGATTACCATAGTACATTGGAATCAAGGTGTTAAACTAGGTACATAATCAGCCCCTTGATTATGAACAAATCTCATTAAAATGTACTACCTATCAAGAGCATGACCATTTCTCTAGGAACTATCCAACTAGAGTGGCATAGGAGAAAAATGATGAGACACAATTCTTCCAAGAAATTATAAGGAAATCAAGAAGTTCAAGGAGAAAAAAAGGCAACCACATCAAAAGCCTACTCATCAAAACACAAACAAATTTTATGTTCTCAGTTCAAAAAAGGAGGAGAATCTAACTACAACATCACAACCAGATCAAGGCACATATTCCCAAGATAAAGAGAAAGATACTCCATAGACTCTAATGGAAGAAAACTTAGAGGATATCCTAGGAGAAACTCATATAAAAGGAAAAAATCCTCTAGAAGAAGAAATAGAAGAGGAGGTTGAAAAAACATAAACTAAAGAAGTAGTCATTCCAATAGGAACCCTAGTAACACGATCTACTATCAAGGGGAGGAAAACAAATTAGCAACTAATAAATGAACAAGCTCAAAAGGAAATATAAGCTAAAACACAAGCAAACATATTAGAAATGTTCTTCATGAATAATAAGTAGTCTAAAAAATTAAATAACTCTCATGGAATGGGATGGGATTAGGCAGTCCCCTAAAAAACTACTTAAATTCACTAATTCAAAAGCATCATCCACATGTAGTCTATATTAAATAAGTAAAAATGACATAAAAATGGTTATAATAGATTGGAATAAAATCTATTCCTAGTCAAAAACAATCACAGTAGATGTAGCAGGAGTATTAGGGGGTCTGATTCTAGCATAGGACCACAAAATCTTAACTTGCACTAGCAAGCACAAACACAACAAATGGATAGCAACTAAATTTTAAATTATAGATGGATATCCCATAATAGTTGTCAATTTTATGGACTAAATCATCTAGAACAGAAAAAATAGACATGGAAACATCTTTCTCAATGGTTGACTATTGAAAAGCCTAAAATATTAATCATTGGTAGATACTTGAATATGATACTCAGACATTGGGAAAAGTCTAGAGGAACTAGATCAAAATATCCAAATAAGTAATTAGTAGAAAGAATTATTTCTGGTGAATATCTCCAAGACTTTATCTTCAAAAAAAGGAAAATACACTTGGACCAATAGGAGATCTAGAACATATTTCATAGTTGAAAGGCTTAACAAGTTCCTAGTGAAAGAATATCTATTGGTTCATTTTTCACTTCTCTCAAGCCACATAGTCCAAATTTATATATCAAATCATAAACCCATCGTATTGGAAAGTGGAAAAATCTTTTTGAAACCAAAGACAATCCCCTTCAAATATAATCTAGATTTGATAGATCATGAAGAATTCATCACTTTGGTTGAAAATACTTGGCGACAACAAGTATTGACAACCAATCCCCAAGAGATATGAAAAATGAAAATTCATGACCTCAAAACAACTATACAAACTTAGCTATTAAATAAAACCAAATCCAAGACAAAAAAACTATATGTCTTCAATAGGTTAAACAATTAGAAGCAAAAATTGAAGACTCTCCTCCTCTACCACACAAATAGGATGCAAGGAGAGAGCTACAACAAAAGCTCTACAAGCTATATGTAAAATAATAAGTGTAGTGGAGGCTCCATTCAAGAATGACTTGGCTAAAAAAAGGTGATAAGAACACTAATTATTTCCATCTCAAGACAATGCAAAACTATCAAAGGAACTCAATCAGATAAATTGAGCACAAAGGGATGAAACATATAGGGAAAGAGTAAATCAAAGAGCTGGCAAGAAAGCATTTTTCTAACTTATTGACCAAAGAACACGAGAGTATTCAAACTCAAGAGTTGCTTCTACAAAATATTCCAATAGTTCTCAATGAGAAGTACAAATACGAATGAAGAAATCAATCACAATGGATGTGTTAGAAGAACTTGTTAACTCTCTTCCTAAGGATAAAGTTCCAAGTCTCGATGGTTTCACCAATAACTTCTACAAATAACTTTTTTCATATTATTCATGAAGATCTATTGAAGATGATTGAATATGTCAAACTAAATGGTAAGCTCTCAGGTGATATCAACTCCACTTTTTTGGCCTCAATCCCTAAATAGAATAATATTGTAATATTTTCTAGATTTAGACCAATCTCATTGTGTAATTCTTTTTATAAAATTTTCTCCAAAATCATAGCCAATAGAATAAAAAATAAAATTGAAAAATTAATTGCTGGAGAGCAAGGAGGATTCATCCCCAAGAAATAGATATATAACAACATCATAATGGTGTGTGAATATATCCACACCAATAGGAAATTGAAAAATAAGCCTATAGCCATTAATATTGATATGGCTAATGCCTTTGATAGGGTCGATATTCAATTTCTTGAATATGTGTTAGTTAAGTTTAGATTTTCCCTTCAGCTTGTGATATGGATTGGATCATGCATCCCTACCCCTTGAATCTCCCCTTTGATCAATAAGAAACTGATGGCAAGCTAGGATTCACACAAACACATTCACAGTAATTTCATGGTAATTTCATTAAAAATAGCTTAATATGGTTTACAGTAGTCTCTCCAGTATACCACTTCTCCCCCCAATCCCGAACTTCACCATCCCCCCCTTACAGACATTTCGGGTTTTTAACGAGGCCCCCGATCCTCTCGGCCATCAATGCCCTGCCTAACAATTTTCAAATTCTAATTTTCCCTCCCTCGGTCGAACTTCCAAATTTTTGTCATAAATGGCCATTGCCTTACCCACCATGAAAACCTCATTAAAGATCTTCTCTGACCTGCAAACGCCGCCTTGGTCAGATCGTCCTTTCGCGCCTCTGTTTCGCCCATAATGTCCATGCTCTGTACTGTTGTGAAGACCATTCCCATCTTAATACACGCGGTCGCCAATTTCAATTTCAATCTTCGTGGCAGCCCGCGCGTTTAATTAATTAATTTTTTTCTGCTTTGTCTTCGACTGACCGTGCCACTTTAACACACGTGGAGGTCGCGTGTCACTATGGCTCTCCTTCTCATTTGAACACGTGTCCACAAGCTTGTCTTCATACTTGTCGCGATACTATGGCTCTCCTTCTCATTTGAACACGTGTCCACAAGCTTGTCTTCATACTTGTCGCGATACCGCGACATGTCGCGATATCGCGACCCACTGTCCCTTTGCTTTCACCTTGGCGGAAAAAGTCACGATATCATGACATGTCGCGATATCGCGACATGTCGCGATATCGCGACCCAACGGTCACCTCTCTTCAATTTGCAAATGATGCCGCGATATCGCGACCAAAACCTTCTCCCCTTCTTCGTCTGCACCGAGCCCTTGATTTTAATTGCCAACTGAAGTCGCGATAACGCGACGGAAATTCAACGCTGCTGAAGTCGAAACAAGAGTCGCGATATCGCGACGTCGCGATATCGCGACTCAAACTGGCCATTGCCCTTCCGAAGCTTTGGGGTCGCGATTTCGCGACATGATGTCCGATTTGCGACCCCAACGCAACTTGTGCCTTTACTCTAAAACTTCCTCTTCTTTTTACAAAACCTCCCTCTTGGGCCAAGATTTGAAACAAACCCAACACAAGTACTTAGAAAATAAAAGCAAACAATAAAATGATTTGGAGGATGCAAGATTGCTCCTTGACCACCGGATGCTCCTGCATCAGACACCCGGGGTAGATAAAAAAAAGTGACCCTCACTTTTGTTTGGCTAAGGGGAGACCCAAGCGGTCAACTTCCGTCTTCGACAACCAAGTCGCATCTTCAGTTGGTCTGCCCCTCCACTTGATCAAATACTCAGTATACTGCCTGTTTCGGGTGCTCCGGCCTTCACGGGTATCTAATACTTCCTCGGCCTCATCTGTGCTTGGAGTAGAGGCTGGAAATTGCCATGGTTCTGGACTTTGCATGTCTGTACTTTCTCCCTCATGATATTCCACGAGATCTAAAATATTAAAAATAGGTGAAATATCAAGCCAACTTGGCAATTCCACTTCATACGCATTTCCTGACTCTCGCTTTCCCAATATTTTACATGGTCCAAACTTTTTCATCTTCAATTTATTGTAAGTCTTGGCAGGAAATCTCTCCTTCTTGAGATGCACCATAACCTCATCTCCAACCTTGAACTCCTTGAACCGCCGCTTCTGGTCTGCCCTTGTCTTATATTGACTGTTCATTTTTGTAATTTGTCTTCTTACTTCCTCATGCAGACTTTTCATATGTTATGCAAATTCTTCTGCTTCGGCACTACATTTTTCTTTTCTGTCCAACTTTCTTAGTTCAGACACGTTCCTCGGGCTGTGTCCATATATTATCTGGAATGGAGATTTATCTGTGCTTTTATTAACTGAACTGTTATATGCAAATTCTGCCTACGGTAAAACTAAATCCCATCCCTTGGGCTGATCTGCTATCAAACACCTCAATAGATTACCCAGGCTTCTGTTCACCACCTTTGTCTGTCCGTCAGTCTGTGGGTGGTATGCCAAACTGAATTTCAGGTCTGTTTTCATCTTCTTCCACAGAGTTCTCCAAAAGTATCCAACAAACTTGGTATCTCTATCAGAAACTATGCTTCTTGGCAGACCGTGAAGTCTAACCACTTCCTTGAAGAACAACCCAGCAATGTGAACTGCATCACTTGTCTTTTGGCAGGGAATAAAATGTGCCATTTTGGAGAACCGGTCCACCACCACAAATATTGAATCATTTCCTCTCTGTGTTCTCGGCAATCCAAGAACAAAATCCATGCTTATGTCCTCCCATGGTCTCTCAGGCACAGGTAATGGCTGGTACAGTCTAGTATTTTGTTTTACACCCTTTGCCATCTGGCATATTCTACAACTTTGCACAAACTTCCGTACATCTTGCCGAAGTTGTGGCCAGTAGTAATTTTCCTCAATCAAGGCAATGGTCTTATCCCTACCAAAATGCCCGGCCAATCCTCCGATGTGCTTTTCTTTGATTAAATTCTCCCGCATGGAACTTATGGGAATGCACAACTTACTACCCTTGAACAGCATCCCGTCTTGGATTAAGAAATCCAACCATTTTGTTCTATCCATAGTAAGAGGTATTGAGCAAGCCTTCCGGGCTTCTGCAAAATCCGGATCTGCAGGGTATAGACCCTTCAGTTCTTCAAACCCCACTACTTCCACTGTCAATCCGGTCGCGAGTCCGCATGCTGCTTAAGGCATCCGCAACCCTGTTTGACTTCCCACTTCTGTGCTTCAGTACAAAGGTATAACTTTGGAGGAACTCCACCCATTTCATGTGCCTTTGGTTCAGTTTTGTCTGACTGTTAATGTATTGCAAAGCCTGATGGTCAGTAAACAGTACAAACTCCTTTGGTAATAAATAATGTCTCCACTTTTTCAGGGCCTGAACTATAGCATAAAATTCTTGATCATAGACAAAATACTTTTTTCGAGCATCATTTAACTTTTCATTGAAATAAGCAAGCGGCTTGCCTCCTTGACTCGGTACCGCCCCTATTGCACCGCCATCGGCATCACGGTCCACCGAAATACCTTGTTGAAGTACTGGAAGTGCCAAAACAAGTTGTTCTATAACTTTTCTCTTCAATGTATCAAAGCTCCTTTCAGCCCCTGATGTCCATTTGAACTCCTTTTTATCTCCCCTCATTGTCTCTGTGAGAGGTGCACAAATACTTGCTGAAGTTCTTTATGAACTTCCTATAAAAAATGGCCAGACCATGGAATGACCTCACTTCTATTGTGCTCCTTGGAGTAGGCCATTCAATGATGGCTCTCACCTTTTCGGGGTCCATCTTCAGGCCTTCTTCTGAGATTACAAACCCCAAGTATACCAATTCCTTCTTGACAAAATTACACTTTTTCAAATTTATTAATAATTGTTCTTCTTGCAGCTTTTCAAAGACTCTCCTGATATGCATCAGGTGTTCCTCCAGGGTCCGGCTAAATATCAATATATCATCTAAATAAACAATAACAAACTTTCCCAGAAATTCTTTCAGTACTTCATTCATCAGCCGCATGAAGGTACTTGGTGCATTGGACAGTCCAAAGGGCATGACCAACCACTCAAACAGGCCTTCTCTTGTCTTGAAGGTTGTCTTCCATTCATCCCCCTCTCGGATACGGATCTGATGATAACCACTTTTCAGGTCAATCTTTGTGAAGTACTCAGCTCCACTTAAACAGTCCATGATATCATCCATTCTTGGTAACGGGAATCTGTACTTAATAGTAATTTTGTTGATGGCCCGTGAATCTGTACACATCCTCCATTCCCCATCCTTCTTTGGCGCCAGCACTATAGGTATTGCGCATGGACTCAAACTTTCCCGAATTAATCCCTTTTCTAATAATTCTTGGACCTGTCTATTTAACTCCTCAGTCTCTACAGGTGTCATCCTGTGTGCAACTTTATTTGGCGAGGCTTGATCCTGGTACTAAATCTATATGATGGCTAATTTTTCTCACGGGGGTAAGCCCTCGGGCACATTGTCGGACACAATGTCTGGAAATTCCTCCAGCAGATTTAGAACTTATGTTGGGGTATCCCGGCATTCCTTCCCCCTAACTCTAGGGATTATTGCATAACATAAATGTTCATGCTTTAACCCGTTCAGAAACTCTCTCCCCTCAACTAAACAGACTCTGGAAATATTACATACCTTTTCATCTGTATCCTTCAAGGGCTTTAGTTTATGGCGTACACCATTCTTTGTCAATGAGTAGGTGTTGGCACGGCCATCATGTACTGCACTCCGGTCAAACTGCCAGGGTCTCCCCAGCAACATGTGGCAAACATCCATGGGTAAGATGTCACACAGGACCTCATCACAATAATTCCCAATGTTAAATTTAACGGAACACTGCTCATTGACCAAAGCTCCGTGGTCCTTTTGTAACCATGCGACCCGGTATGGGTGTGGGTGTTTCTTCCTTTCTAACTGTAACTTTGTAACCATTTCCTCAGAAACCGGGTTATCCGTGCTACCATTATCAATAATGATATTGCAAACCTTGCCCGCACATTTACATCTAGTGCGGAATAAACTTTTCCTCTGGTCTGTGTCCTTCTCCTCGTTCAACAGGACTCTTCTTACAACCATTGTTTCTCCTCTCTCCGCTTCTTCGGAATGCTCAGATTCAGCATCCTCCTCTGCCACAGCAGCTCTGGCTGGGCCCTCAGGCCTCTTGTTTGTTCTTTCTCGGTGTTGTGGACATTCAAATGCCCTGTGTCCTTCTTCACCACAGTGGAAACATGTTCCACGAAATACTCCCCTTCCAAACCCTCGTCCAGATCCACCCCGTCCTCTTGGGTAGCTGTTCTGATCTCGGGGCTGATAAATATCTTCTTCTTTTTGGTCCTGGTTACTACTGGCTTCACCAGTCTTCTTCGGATCCTTGTACTTTTCTCCACTGGTCCTCCCACCAGTCCTTCCACCTCGGCCTCTTCCTCTTTGCTTGCCTTCAAACCGCTTTGTTTAGCTTTTCTTCTACCTTCAAGGAAAATTGATAAGCATCCTCAATGGTGTTTACTCGAACCAGGCTCAGTTCTTCCTGGATACCAAGCCTCAACCCATTAATGTAACGGGCTACTTTCTCTTTATTTGCCTCTAAATGCCCTGTTCTAATAGAAATTTTGTAAAATTCTTCAGTGTACTCTTGGACAGTTTTGTTTGTCTGTCTCAAGCTCTGCATTTTTCTTAGCAGATCCAACTCGTAATCTGTCGGGATGAACTGTATTTTAAGCTTCTCCACCATTCTATCCCATCTTGTTATTCTCTCTTTCCCTCTTCTGTTTCTCTCCAACTGCATTCCCCTCCACCAAATGCTGGCATGACCCTTTAACTTGGTCTTAGCAAATCTGACCCGGTTAGGGTCTTCAATCTCCTCATACTCGAAATATTCCTCTAAATCATTTATCCAGTCAATCACTTCTTACGGATTCAGATTTCCCGAGTAGGTAGATACCTCCATTTTTGGCTGTTTTCCAATCGAGAGATGGCCTTATACAACCGGGCTCGAGCTGGATCCCACGGCTTCTGCTTCTTCCTCGGGCTTGTTCTTCCTCTTCAACTTCATCTTCACTTTCCTCTTCCCCTCCGGGTTCGCGCCTTCTGCGTAACTCTGCTTGCAAGGCTTGAACTTGTCTTTGCAAGGCCCGGAAGTCTTCGGCCGGCACCACATTTCCTGCTCCGCCACGGTTCCTTCGTGGAGGCATGATATTTTCTCTGTATTATTTTTTTTTTTTTTTTAGAATTCTTCCACAGATCCTGGTGCAACTGCCTCTCTCCGGCGATCTGTTACACGCTCAGGAGCTCCCGCTCTGATACCACTTGATGGCAAGCCGGGATTCACACAAACACATTCACAGTAATTTCATGGTAATTTCATTAAAAATAGCTTAATACGGTTTACAGTAGTCTCTCCGAGTATACCACTTCTCCCCCAATCCCGAACTTCACCATCCCCCATCCTTACAGCATTTCGGGTTTTTAACGAGGCCCCCGATCCTCTCGGCCATCAATGCCCTGCCTAACAAATTCAAATTCTAATTTTCCCTCCCTCGGTCGAACTTCCCAAATTTTGTCATAAATGGCCACTGCCTTACCCACCATGAAAACCTCATTAAAGATCTTCTCTGACCTGCAAACGCCGCCTTGGTCAGATCGTCCTTTCGTGCCTCTGTTTCGCCCATAATGTCCATGCTCTGTACTATTGTGAAGACCATTCCCATCTTAATACACGCGGTCGCCAATTTCAATTTCAATCTTCGTGGCAGCCCGCGCGTTTAATTAATTAATTTTTTTTTTGCTTTGTCTTCGACTGACCGTGCCACTTTAACACACGTGGAGGTCGCGTGTCACTATGGCTCTCCTTCTCATTTGAACACGTGTCCACAAGCTTGTCTTCATACTTGTCGCGATACTATGGCTCTCCTTCTCATTTGAACACGTGTCCACAAGCTTGTCTTCATACTTGTCGCGATATCGCGACCCACTGTCCCTTTGCTTTCACCTTGGTGGAAAAAGTCACGATATCGCGACCCAACGGTCACCTCTCTTCAATTTGCAAATGATGCCGCGATATCGCGACGTCGCGATATCGCGACCAAAACCTTCTCCCCTTCTTCGTCTGCACCGAGCCCTTGATTTTAATTGCCAACTGAAGTCGCGATAACGCGACGGAAATTCAACGCTGTTGAAGTCGAAACAAGAGTCGCGATATCGCGACGTCGCGATATCGTGACTCAAACTGGCCATTGCCCTTCCGAAGCTTTGGGGTCGCGATTTGGTGACATGTCACGATTTCGCGACCCCAACGCAACTTGTGCCTTTACTCTAAAACTTCCTCTTCTTTTTACAAAACCTCCCTCTTGGGCCAAGATTTGAAACAAACCCAACACAAGTACTTAGAAAATAAAAGCAAACAATAAAATGATTTGGAGGATGCAAGATTGCTCCTTGACCACCGAATGCTCCTGCATCAAAAACTTTCAACCTTTTTCAAGGCTTCAAAGGGCATTGGATAGGGCTACCCTTTATCCCCATATCTTTACATCTTGCTAGAAAACACTCTAAGTAGATCTCTCAACAAGCTAATATGAGACCACAAGATCATATATAAAGTTATTTGCAAGATATAGATAAGTTACTCATGCTTAGTTCATTTATGACACCTTTATTATGGGATAAGAATCAAGGGAAAAAGTGAGATAGACCCAAGAATGCTTATATTGGTTTACAAAAGCCACTAGAGCATAATTAACACACAAAAAAAATAATTTTATATCCAAAACACGAAGATGGAAGTAAAAGCTTCAGTTTAATCCTTGTATTTAAATAAGGAATAGAACAACAATTCAGGTATCTTGGAGTCCCAAATGATTTTTGCCTAAAGCCTAAGGATACCTAGATTCCAATAGTAGAAAAGTTGATTAAGAGAATTCATAACTATAGCAATGGTTGGCTGAGTTTGGTGGGCATAAGAGTGTTGATTAAATTTATTCTATCCACTCTCCCAATATATCAAATTCTTGTTTATCATGATCCCAAAATTGTTATTCATATGATTGATGGTGTAATTAAAAACTTCCTATAGTAGGGAGGAAGGTAAACAGAACGAAATAATTTTCATTAGTAAATTGGGATGTAATCACCAAAGCTAAAGAGCATGGTGTCTTGCAAATAAAAAATAGAAAATGTAAGTAGTGCCCTAGGTTCCAAGCTTCTACGAAACATGCTAAATCCACCCCAAGATCCCTAGAAGAATATCTTAATAAATAAATACATAAATTTATCTACAAGCATACAATTATTAAGAAGTATAGAAAACCAGTCAGGTGCATTGTTAATATGGAAGCATATAGTTGAGGCCAAGGCAATAATTGTAGAAAAAAAATTCTTCGATCCCTAGAGATGGTAGCAAGATCAATTTGTGGGAATATTAGATCCTTGGAAATCCTATATTACAAGAAATATGCAACCCTGATCTCCAAAACCAATTGCAAATATTAGGAATTGAGAAGCTTAATGACCTTATAGAATAGTTAGAAAAGGAAACTACCTAGAAATCACCTCCTCTCCCTATGTATCTCCAAGATGAATGGGATTATTTCAAGAGGTAAAATATTGGTATCAGATCCACCAAGAGATATATGTCAGATCAACGTATGTGAGGGACATAAGAAATATAGGGGAGTATATAGTCAAACTTGGTGTTCACTCTCAATAGGTTCGAACAGTCAATAAAAAACATCCTCAATTTAGAAAAAGAGGATTCCATCTAAGTTGTAAGTCTTCACTTTGTTGGTGTCAAGGTTATGCACAGTGGTGAATATTAGGATTTTCAAAATTAAAAATTGGCAAATATGAGGACCCTCGACATCGGCCCATTCGCTTGAAGTTTTTAGGACTAATGTTTTCTTAGGGTCAATTTGCCACAATATATATCCAAACATAGGCATATTTATACTCGTTGGAAAGCTCTTTTCAATCCTGATCTAATTGTGGTGTTTTTATAAAGCTATAAGATGATTTAATAGGTAAATGTGGCCCCAAATATGACATGACATTTTAGGGCTTCAAATACCCCAAATTTTTGTATGAATATGAACGATTTAATTTGCTTAGGATTCTCCATGATTCACCTTGATTTTTATTAGGATTCACCATTTTTTTACAAGTATATTTTGAGTCCAACCCCTTATGCATAACCCTAGCTGGTGTAACTGAACAAAATATTAACAGGGGATAGCTTGCAAAAGAAGAATATAGTTGGGCCTCATGTCTACATGAGGTGTTTAAGGGAGAGTGAGACCATAAACCACCTCTTAATTGAATGCCCGAAAGTGATAGCTATCTAGTTAAAAATTACTAATAGATTTGGTTTGGTCTTTTAGGGAGATAAAATATTGAAAATTGTTTAAACCACTAGAGTGGAAAGTATAGAGGAGGCCTTAATAGAAAGCCTCCAGTGAAATTTGTATGGAAATCAATATCAGACACTATAATTTGATACATATGGCTAGATAGAAACCAATGGATATTTGAAGGTTAAGGATAAAAAATGGACACAATCATACGGAGAATAATTTAGGATATCACAACTAATGTCAAAGAAAATTTTACTCAAAAACAAAATTAAGAATACTTGACTTCAAAAGATTATCATATGATTAGAATTCATGATATCCATGCATTCTTGGCAATGAGGTACCACCATGTTGAATTGGAAGCTCCTGTCATCCACTAACATGCATTGTTATTTTATGAAGCAACAAATTCCAATCCAAGATAAGTGGTAGCAGGAGGAATGATCCTTGTAGCCTAAAAAAGGTGTTAATTAAATACAAAATAAATTTGGGAATCACATCCAACAACATGGTTGAAATCCTTGGATGTGAGATGGGGATGAGGCTCATTGTGATAGAGGAAATTAGACACCTTTCAGTGTATGGAGAATCAAAATTGGGCATCATAACACTCTATAAAAATAAAGATCTTCAATATTTACAAGTGAGGATTGTCTAAGACAAGATCAGGTGTTGGGAAAAATATATGACTAGCATCAAATGTTCCCACATCAATAAAGAATTTAATAGGGAAGAAAATGTTGTGTCTAATGAGGTAATTAATACTGCTCATCTCCAGTGTAGATTCACAAAGATAATAAAATAAATAAAATAAGGAGATTCATCTATCATGGAGTGAAGAACTACTCTAATATTTAGTGCTCCATTTCTGCACATTCTATTTGCTTTGTCTTCTTCCTAATTTTGTTTGATCCTAATGCTTTGTGTTGTTGCTCTTATTATATTATGCAGTCATTTTGTTATGGTTCTTGCTAGACATCCTTGCTTGTTGTTTTTTTTGTTCTGTACTTAACTCTAGCTTCGGATTCCTTTCCTACTAGGATAATCTATTTATATTTTTCATTCTTATTAATACAACTCTCTTTAAAAAATGGATATATTGTGTAGGATGATCATTCAAATGAAAAATATAATCTACCTAAAGGTTATAGAAAAATATTTGAGAAGGATGGGTAAGGCATAAGAAAGCCCATAGAGCTAAACATAAAAGACCAAATAATGAAAGCATTGGTTATGCTGATCAAACTAAAAATGGAAAAATAAATTCTTATAAAAGGAATAACCTAAGTGATGGATGAAACTTTTAGAATAATTCATTGTAGTCATTGTATACAATCTGGATATGTGTTAGCTAAGTTTTGGGACCTACAACCATTTGAGATTTGTGGTGAAAATAATCATTGTAATAAATATTTTTGACATAGATATAAGATGGCCAACAAAATACATGTTGATTGCGGATGTCTAGATGTGATAAAAGAGAGCAAATTGAAAGAAAAATTTAGTGGAATTTTCAATAGGATGTCCTATTCTCAAAAGAGTATGATAAGATATAAAAGCAACATTGTACTGAAAGTGACTTATCCGTATTAGGGGTCTTCTAGGCTTGAAAGCTATTACATGAGTTTGAAATCAAGAACTTTTATTGTAACTCCTAATTCTTTATGTAACACTCATAAGCCTTGTGTCTTTATCTTAGGTCTTGCCAAAATAAATTTATCGGGGGTGTTAAAAATAAATTCATTTTGGTCGGAGGTGGTCAACGCCAGCCTTTTAGAATTCTCAACACCAACCACACTCTTTTCTACAAGAACAACTCCAAAACTCATTTTTTGCATACCCTTTTTATCCTCTATTTGCTCTAGTCAACAATCTATCTTGTGTATCTTTTAGTTTTTGTATTCTCTTTACTTCTTCAAATAAAATATATGTTTTACATAAACTAATTGTGCTTTCTCAATGTGCAATTTGTTTCTGATCTATCTGTTTAGTGCTTGTTCATAGTTATTAATAGCTTCATTTTCATGGTTAAGCTGCTCCTTTAGAATTTAGCATTGATACCATTGATTGACATTTAAGAGCTTAAATATTTTATTACAAAGTAGGGTGGGAGGGTGTCCTTACCATCCTTTCAATAGATTATCTTGCTCTGCCATTACCATGTACTCTAATACTAGATGTTAAAATTAAAATACTTAATTTATTATTTTCATTGATAAACAACTTTTAAATACAATAATGTTTTCCAATATAACACGCATACTAGCAATATAATTTCCTTAAATAATAGAAATCACAACTAACAAAGAACTCATATATAAATATTAAATATAACCATTCACTTTTATTTTACATTTTTATAATTTATCACATCATGTGTTTTGCTTCATTTCATTATTGACTCTCCTTAGAGTGGTTTTGTTCCAGGAATGTAAATTCTTGATGGTATAATTATGGTGCATGAGATAATTCACTCAGTAAGAAAAAGTGGGAGACCTAGTATGCTTCTAAATTTGGATATGAATAAGGTGTATGATAGGGTGTCTCGGGACCTTTTGGTCAGAGTTCTCAAAGAATTTGGATTTGATCAGTGCTAGGTGAACCTGGTGAAAGCCTGCATTTCAACAGTAAAGTTTTTTGTTATTGTTAATGGATTCTCGAAATGCTATTTCAACATATGCAAAGGTTTATTCTAGGGTGATACACTCTCACCATATTTATTTATTCGGGTGGTGAAGCTTTAGGAAGAGTCAATCGAGTGAATGCTAGTATTGAAGGTTTAAAACTAGCCCGATCGATTAACCACATCTTCCATCACTAGTTTGCAGATGATACTTTTCTTTCTTTTCTATCCTTAAACTAAAATTTTTAAATCCATTCTTGAAGATTTTGAGAAGGTGGCAGGTCTGAAAATCAATTTTATGAAAAAGTACTCTTATTTCTAAACACTCTGGTTGATCGACAGTAGAGGATAGTTGGGATATTGGAGTGCTCGGTTGGTTCTCTCCCTACACCTTATCTTGGCATGCCAATGTTTAAAGGTGCTTAAAAGCCTTCTATATGGGATGTGGTTGTGGAAAAGATGAAAAAGAAACTTATAGGTTGGAAAGGCACCCTTTTGAGTCAGGCATAAAAAATACATCTTGTAAAAGCTTTCGTGTAGAGCATGCCTGTTTATTTTCTATCCCTTTTTAAAATTCTAGGGAAATTTCTAGAAAATATGGAATAAATTCAACACAATTTTTTATGGTCTGGGGATGAGACCAAAAAGCAGTTTCATTTGGTCTCATGAGATCAAGTTTGTAGCTCCAAAGAGATAGGAGGCTTGGGCTTGTGGAGGATGAAAACCGTTAACAAGGCTCTCATTGCTAAGAAATATTGGTAGATAATAATATTTTAACCTCCAATACCTTCCCATCGGGTTTTTCCTTCTAATTCATTCTTACAGGTTTAGGGTTTAGGGTTACCGGTCGGATCTCTATAAATATTTGAGGTTGGTAGGAGATGGAACTTCAGTTGATTTTATGTGGTACACTTGGGTGTTCAATTGTCTGTTTGCTCAACGTCAATATTATGTGGACCTGAAACCCATAACGAATAGAAGTTTTTGCCACAAAGCCTATGATTTCATTGAAGTTTCAAATGGGTGACGCCAATGGAAATATTTTGAAATTCATAATATTCCTCAGGTGATCATAGGGGACCTTAGGTATTTTTTTGATGAGATTAAGTGGTTTATTACTCAGAGTATGAAGCTTAATGATAGATTAATCTTAGGGTCCAATGAATGACGATAATTTTTTGGTCAAGTCGGCATATCAGTGTCTGGATTTCGAAGGTGACCCTTACTTCCCTATCAAGCAGATCTGGTTAAAAGGTCTTACGCCCAAAATCAATGTTTTCTTTTGGATAGCTATTCAAGGTAAATTCTTAATGATCGAAAACCTCCAAAAAAGAGGGATGAGCAACCCAAATAGATATTTTCTTTGTGAGCCAGACCTAGAATCTTCGAGGCATATTTTTTATGAATGCTCCTTCTCCATTGAAGTCTTAGGAACATTTTTTAAAGAGTTAGGGGTGGTATGGGTTCTTCCAAACTCCCTCATGGATATGGTGGATCAATGGAGCCCCCCTTTTCCATTCACTAATTATGAGAATCTTGTGGCAGTTTGGGCTACCTCATTTATGGTGGAGAATATGGAAAGAAAGAAACTCTCAAGTGTTTGAAGGGAAATATTGATCATTTCACTGTGTCACTGCAAGAAGGATGAGTGATCTAGTGGAAAATGTTAAAACCTTGAAATTGAATAGATTTATTTGTGATATAGAGGTCGGCTTGGAGTATAGACTGGGTCTATTTTTGCCTTATCCAACTATGAATTCTAGGTTAACTTGGGATAGATCTAATATTGTTTGGGAAACCCCTCGAATGGTTGGCTGAAACTCAACTTTGATGGGGCCTCTAAAGGGAACCCAGGTCAGGCGGGTGTAGGGGATCTCTTTAGAAATGTTAGGGGGGAATTCTGGTTGCTTATGCTGAACGACTTGGTCACCAAACAAATCATTTCATGGAGGTGCGAACACTTTTTTAGGAAGTTTTGATATTAAACCAAATTAATTGTAGGAAACTGATTATAAAGGGACACTATTTTAGGAAGTTTTGATGTTAAACAAAATTAATTGTAGGAAACTGATTATAAAGGGAGACACCCTAAATATAATAAACATGTTTAAAGGCACTCAGATTCCATCTTGGATAGTTTTAAATTTTATTTGGGAAGCCCAACATCAGATCCAATCTTTGGAAGAGTTTCAAATTTAGCATAAGTTCAGATAAGGTAATAAGGTTGTTGATCTTCTTTCAAACCGTGGTCTTCAAGTTCAAAATCTTTAGGTGTGGACAGACAATTTTCCCAATGATGTGTGCAAAGTGGTTATTAATGATCGATAATACCATGGATTATTTTGAACTTATCACTGATATTATGAGGGCTTTGGTTATCTGCATCACGAATGGGCAAGCCCATTAGTTTTTAATTTTAAATCTCAGATTGGTTTTTCTCTTTTGCATATAAAAGGAGATTTTTTCATCTACCACATGGAATTCACTCCAAGATTTATGATCATATTAAAATTATGTTCATGTGAAGTTATGTTCCTCGGGTGGTCCCCAAAATCGTCAGGATGATAGGACTTGAGAGGTGAAGGAGTGGAGGTGTCATAATGGGTAGGGCCAAAGTTCGGGTGGGCTGATAGATGTGGAAATAAAATCTTGTGTGGATGTTTTCACCCTATTTTCCAATAGAGACCTTGATTTTTGAGGCTCGATATTTTGGGCTTGAGCATAATATTTTATATTATGGTAAAGTTTTCAACAATGAAAACTTTTTGAATTATACTTTTACTCCAAAAAGGTTTATGTTTTGTTGATGGGAGTCCCAAGTGTTGTGGTGGTAGGATGGTGGATACTCTCTTTCCTATTTTTTGGCTAACTCTAGCAATCTCGTGTGGGATAAGTGGTGGTATTCCAACATCATTAAAGGAGAGTTCACATGTGGATTTTATTGGTTCAATAAACAAGCAGTACAAATGACATTTTGGATACTTCAATATCTTCTCTTTTGACCATTGGGTGGATCTATAGAAAATCATTTATTTTACCTTTACTTAGTGGTGCAACGGTTGGCAGAGCGTCAGAATGGACTCATTAATTGTGGAGCCCCACTCTCTCATGGTGGATGAGGAGGTTTACAAAATTTTGAAGACAGGAAATGTGCTACAATGCTTGCTGAAGTTCAACAGTTTTCACTGGGATATGGCAAAACACTTGGCTTATTCATGGTAGGATGGTATAGTTAGAGTGGGGTTGATGGAGTTCGAGATCAAAATCCCTTTTATCGTGGATGTGATAGGGTTGGTTGCGAAGGGAGTGGTACATAATAAAGAAAAATACTCACTAGTGAAGGAGGTGCAGGTGTTCTTGGATGTGGCTCTCATGGTCATGCAGTACTTTATGCTAGACGAAAACTTGTCGGTGTTGAGGAGCTATCATTTTATAATTTTAAATCACCTACATCGTAAGAAAACTATGAACCTTCATTCTTTTCTATTTCAATCTCTCTCGAAAATGGTTTTGAAAGTTAAGAAAGGTGTGGCATCAGATCCGTTGCACCAAGGGCTTCTTAAGCTTATTTTTGATCATATTATGAAGCAACGGGGTCTGGATGAGGAAATCATTTTTAATGCTCTGGTGGTAGTTTAACTCTGACAGTGGGTCTCACAACTTCCTCGCTCTTTGAGGATTCGAATTCTTCCTTCTAGGATGAGCTAGATGCCACTCTGATTGCTCCAATCCTGGTGGATTCTGTGAAATTGGACCTTAGAGGCCCAAGAAGCAGCGACGAAGGAACGAGGCATTCAAAGAGGCTAGTTTCGAAGTGAGCGAACTCCAGTAAGAATATTATGTATGTTGATAATTCAATCTGTGAAGAGTTTCCTCCTCCAGGAAAAAAGTCTAAATTCGTAAGGGAGGTGGGGGGTGATGTTCATTTGGTGCATCCTAGCTCATCCAGCGGGTGTAATCCAAAGGTCCGCAACTCCATGATTATTAATTTACAGCATTCTATGATAGATTCCATGATGGCTTCTATCTCCTGCGCTGAGGAGGTGTTGGCCCTCATGGGATGGCCTAGTGGCAACAAGTTATGAGTTGGGTATTTGGCTTGTATCAAGTTTTGTGGCCTGCATGCCTTCTAGGGTTGGTTTGCTAGTTTGGCCTACATGCCATATGTTTAATTTGGTTTTTTTGCTGTATGTATGCTTGTGTAGTCTAGGTTAGGTTGTTTTGGTCCTCAGGTTAGGTGGTTTCCCCTGCGTGGGATGTTGATTTCTTGTGTTTTAAATCCTAGATTGGGTTGGTTTTACTTTTTATTGCCTTCGACCTCTAGATAATCTATTGTGTGTTGGTAGTTATTTACCTCCTCTGTCGTGCGAAGGTTAACTTCTTTTTGTACAAAATTTTGAAGACCCTCCCAAAACTGCTTCTTCTACCTTACCAAAAAATAATAATAAATTCCAACTATTTTATATATAATATTGAAAAAAAAAAATTTATTAATTTTATTTTCTATATTAATATTATTTTATCATTTATGAATACAAATAACCATAGTGCAAGAGTCACTTTCATTTTCAAATGACCTTAATGATTTAGTCAGTGTTTGCAAAATGTTGCCCGACGCAAATTCCCAATGACCTATTTTCTTCTTTTGCCTAGACAAAGAGTATGTAAGTATTCGAGTAATGTAAGTATTTGGTTTATGTAGTTGTTAACCTAGTTTTAGCTTTATGTAGTTATAAACTTTTTTTAAAATGTGGGATATTATAATAATATAAATTTGAGTTCTCATTAGACAAAAGATTAAACCATGAAATATGGGTTGGTATAAACTTAAGTTATTAGTTGAAAAATTCAAACCGTTTAAGGAAAAAAAAAAAATCTGATTAAGAAAAAGTAAAATCTTCAGTAGTTATACTTGCCTTTAGCTAATCGTTGGATGAAGTGAAAGGGTTGTATATTTGACTCTCTTCTCACGTAACCACTCACAGGCCAATAAACTGCCAAGTAAGATAAGAAGGCTTCAAAACTTATTTCACTTATTTTTGTTTGAAAATCTGCATCGCGCCACGCCTTTAAAAGTCTTTTTATTGCCAGGTGAAGCAGAGTTGTTGTTACGAGTGTTAATGTTTGTTTGCCAAACCAACGATAGAAGAAAAAAAATTACAATTGACTTTCAGGTTATGTTAAACCACCACCGAGACTGTCGGTCCAATGCTCATCAAACACACGCCATTGCCAGGCACTTTCAACGTTCACCCATAAATACAGCAATATAATTTTATGCCCAACACTACTAGTATATAATCCCCACTGTGCTTAATATATTTGAGGCGTTTGGTAGAAAGAATTGCATAAAAAATTAAGGAGGCTGCCGTGGTCGTCAATCGGCATGTCTTTCACGGCATTTCAATCTGACGTTCTTTTACTTCTCCATGTCGATTCTGCTCATGCAGAATATCAACGTCTTTCACGGCATGTCAATCTGACGTTCTTTTACTTCTTCTCCATGTCGATTCTGCTCACGCAGAATATAAACGAGTGCAATTCGTGGAGAGCTCTTGTGTGGTTACTGTTGTTTATTATCATGGAATACTATGGGATATTGAGAATTATGTTGTGGGTAGTGGCTACTTTTTCTTATGTTTTGAATAGATCAGAAAATGTAGGGTGTAGCCCACCGGGTCCACTGATAAGATGTTGGAATGGGTGGACGAATTGCACAGTTTCAAATGGGTATGGTGCCTTCCCGGACCGGAGCACCTGCAAGGCCGCCCAAGCTGTGTTTCCTTCCAATGAAGAGGAAGTTGTGGGATTTGTTGCCATGGCGGTGAAGAAGGAACAGAAGGTGAGAGTGGCCACGCGGTATTCTCACAGTATTCCTAAGCTTGTGTGTCCCGGAGGAGAGTCTGGGCTTGTTATCAGTACGAGGGATTTGGACCATGTTGTTTCTGTTGATGTGTCCGCCATGAGAATGAGTTTTGAAGGTGGGGTTACGCTGAGGAGAATGGTTGATGAGGCTGCCAAGGTAGGCCTGGCTCTTCCATACTCGCCCTTCTGGGAAGGCGTCACCATTGGAGGGATCCTCGGCACCGGGGCTCATGGGAGCTCTTTGTTTGGTCTTGGCAGTGCCGTTCATGAATATGTTGTGGGAATGAGGTTGGTGGTTCCTGCAGGTCCAGAAGAAGGGTATGCCAAGGTGGTTATTCTTAGGGAGGAAGATGAAGATCTCAACGCTGCCAAGGTTGCTCTTGGTGTTTTGGGAGTGATTTCTCAGGTAATCTATTCATAACTGTATTTGTTTTGAAGCATTATTACTCTATATACCTCTGAACAAATGAATTTTATGGCCAGACATAATAGAGTTTACCGTTTAATTCTTCCTTTTTTTAGGGTTTTTATTTTACTAATGCTTTTTACTTCCAGTTGTCCTTCAACGAAAGGAGCAGTTTACTTATGCAGAGTTCTAAAATGTCTACTCTTAAAATTAAATAATGAAAACCTAAGGGCAGGATGGCAGGTGGTATAAATGTTTAACATTTTTAGTTACTATAGTAGAGAAATTTTAGAAACTTTTCTCACCATCCACAAGTTTTTTTTACCAATTGTGGGGCGATAATGTGTTTTTTTTTTTTAATTAAAAATAACTTAGAGACCTTCGATTGGGTTCTCACATTCTTTGAATTCAAATTCAATGGATCCCACGTTCACATAATTGAATTCTTAAATAAGGGTTTTTAACGTTGCCAAAATAATCTCTTCACCACCTTATCTTTACCAAACTTCTACTAACTCCTGGAAAAAAAAAAAAAGATTAATTGGCCGTTGACGATCCTCTCGACTTTTGCTCTGCCGTGACGCAGGTCACACTTCAAATGCAGCCAATTTTCAAGAGGTCTATCTCAAATCTTGAGAAGGACGATGTAGACATAGAGAACATGGTACTCTCTTTTGGTTTTCTGCACGAATTTGGCTACATAAATTGGTTTCCTTCACATTACAAGGCAGTCTACCGAATAGACGACAGAGTTCCCATAGACTTACCCGGAGATGGACTGAACGACTTCATCGGATTCCAATCTTTCTTGACTTCGCTTCTTTCCACGATCCGTGACGCAGGTGTATATCCTCACCTAATACGTATCTAGGTCTATATATAAATTTGAAACAAATTTACAGCTCCTATAAACAAATTGGAATCTTAAAACTCGCAGAGGAATTGGAAGAAGCGAGGAGTGATGCAGAGGGCAAGTGTGTGAACTCGGAGCTACAGGTTTCTGTAATTCTTGGGCTGGGAACGGGACTGAAAAACGATGGCAAAGATTTTTTGGGATATCCAGTGGTTGGCTTCCAGCACAAAGTACAGTCTGCTGGATCATGCCTTCTTAGTCCGGAAAATGACCTCTTGACATCATGCGTCTGGGATCCCCGAATAAAAGGCCAGTTTTTTCATCAGATTGGAGTTTCCATAGCCCTGCCCAAGATCAGTGGTTTTTTCCTAGATGTCAAGAAACTGCGGGACATGGATCCCAGAAGCTTGTGTGGGCTTGAACTCTATGATGGTATTTTGATGCGTTATGTGAAGGCTTCAAGTGCTTATCTGGGCAAAGAAGAAGACTCTGTAGATCTTGATATAACATTTTATCGCTCTCGTGATCCCAGCATTCCCACACTGTATATTGACGTGTTACAGGAGATTGAGCAGATGGCTTTTTTCAAGTATGGAGGAGTGCCTCACTGGGGAAAGAACCGGAACGTTGCCTTTGAGGGTGCAATACAGAAGTACAGAAAAGCAAAAGATTTTCTGAGGGCTAAGAATAAATATGATCCACAGGGATTGTTTTCCACAGAGTGGACGGATGCTGTGTTGGGAATAGGGGACAAAGGTGTGTTGATATATAAAGATGGCTGTGCTTTGGAAGGATTGTGTATATGTTCAGATGATGCTCATTGTGCTCCTAACTATGGTTATTTCTGCAGGCCTGGAAAAGTGTTCATAGACGCACGGGTTTGCAGGCGTATCTCTTTGTTTGATCCATGAGATCTCATAGTCCATTCACTTGTACAGGTCCATCTTACATGCAATCCTCAAGCGCCGTTCACCACAAAAAATTAGACTACAGTATTTAGAACCTCCAAGCAAAGCAAAATTATCAACATGATTGTTATATTTACAGTTGTTTTTATCAGGATGCATACTTAATAAATGGTTGAGATGATTGTAATATGCCTCCATTTATAACATATTTGTATCATGTATCAGAAAATGGAAAAGACAAAGAAAAATTTTAAATTTTTATTTACTATATACATAAAAAACGAGATAAGTAATTTCTAATTTATTTAGATCATTTTATTTGGGTCAAGTGGTCTATGAATTGGATTATGGGATGTTTTTGTTCTGTGTTTCTTACATTTTTGGTTAATGGGTCAGCCTCTAAGTTCTTCAAAGCTTATCGAGGATAAGATAAGGACGTATTTTTGTCACTGCTATTATTTTTGTTTTTGGTAGTTGAGGGTTTAAGTAGGTATATTTTAGAAGCCAAGAGGGTAGAGCAGTAATGGAAACTAAAATAGGTAGAATAATGAAAATCATTCATCTACTTTTTTCAAATGATGCTCTTCTTTCCACACATGGAACAATAAGAGCTGCTTATAAATTAAAACAATCTTTAGATATTTTTTGCTTGGCAAGAAATATGCATATTAATGCATAGATGTCAAGTATCTCTTTTAACTATGTGGATTAGGATCAAACCATATTAATAGGTAAGTTTTTCCTCTTTGACAGATTTGATCTTCAAGAAAGTTTTGAAAATATGGGATTCTTTTTGAAACCCAATAACTACATTAAACAAGAGTAGAAGTGGCTAATAAAGAAGGTGGAAGGAAGAATTAATATGGTGCAACAAATGACTCTCTTTGGAGGGGGAGATTGACTTTAGTCAAGTTTGTGCATGAAGCAATACCAGTATATTAGTAATCTTATACCAAAAGATGTTTTGGACAAGATTAGACACTTAAACTACAAATTTTTATGGAAAGTATAAATGAAAAAGGAATGTGACAACCCATCCAAATACATACTGGTTGTAACATTCAAAAAATCACCTAAAGTTTGGACAAGGGTTGGATAAACTAAGATGATGGTTGATAAGGGTATTTTTTTCAAGATTAATTTTTGCATCCTTTTGTATTCAGTCCATAGCATTAAGTACCATATTTAGGAATTTGATTGCTGCACTTGGCTTCCCAAGTGGACGAGACTAGGTTTGTCCCGTAAATTGTGCCCTTAGTGATTCTATTCCATCTCACTTTCTTTTCTAGTGAATCTAAAATCACAACATGGGTTATCCTCTAGGGCCTATATCACCTAGAGGGGTACGCATAACTCCCTTCATTAACATGTTAAGTGGAACCCTGAGTATATCTTAACTCATCTATTACCAACATGTAAGGTTAATAGCGTAAATGTTATGGTGCTCAATTGGTGATCATGGATATAGATTATTATCTAGGACCATGGACAATTAAGGTCATGCTATTCACCTAGATATAACCATGATTTTATTGAAAAAATTACAAATAACTTAGTGACTCATCCCATACCAAATCACTATGGAATCCTATCTTGGAGTTATACTTCTCCCTCCAAGATTATCTAACCAGGAAATCTTATCTTGGAGTTGTAATTCTCCCACCAATATTCTTTAGTTATCAACTTTATACAAGGGCCACCATCATACTACTTGTATAATAACCTAAATGGACGTCCCATATCACCCATCCATAACAATCATTCTCAAAGTATCGTTAATTATATGCACTTAATTTAAAGGTATTAGAAGACTTGATTTTATGGTCAATCATCCTCATGATGATTTGACCAAATAATAGGTAAGTGAGTTCAATAGTTAAGGTTCCTAGTTTGTGATTTTATATTATGAGTTTCTAGTGTTAATATTTCACATAGTCTTAAATTATTTCACTATACATAATCTAGAGAGTGAACCTTTATAAAATCTACTAATAGATTATTGTTCCACTAATTATATTTAAATATAAGAATTCATCAAACATAGAATAGAACTCTTATGACCCCTTATACATATTATTTAAAGTAATCTAAATTAAGACATGAAAGTAAATTCCAAATATAAAGTAGATTATTTTCATGGAAGATAAACATCCATAATATAAAACTTATACTATATTTAACTTGTGTAACAAAAGTAAAATACATTATATTAAAAATAAAAATCTTTTCTACTTTATTTTAATTGTAAAAGAACATAAAAGAATTGGTTTCTTAATGATAAAGATAATATAATGGTGAAATAATACTATACAATAAATATATTTTTTAATGATAAAGGTTCTGCTAAGCTTCTATTATTCATGCATAGCATAAAGGATTTCTATTATTCCTATTTTAAAAGAGTATATAAATATAATAATCTTAGATTCAGATATAAATTTCTCAATAGAGATTATTTTAAGTGAGTAGTTACGAAAAGCAAAGAGAGTACGATTAAATAAATCACATTAAATAATATTATGCTTTCTATGGTTTGAATACATCTAAATAACTTATAAACCATAGCCAAAGAAGGATCTCTTAAAGATTCAGCATACCTTCTCCAATATTATTTTCTTTACAAAAATAAACATAAGAATTCATCTAATACAAACAGTGTGGTTTAGGTGCACTCAAAAAATAAACACATCTAATAAACTTAGGGATGTCATAAAATTTGACACTTATCATTAATCAAGCAATTATTAAATAATACAATGAAAGCCTAAGTTATCCCGTAACAACCGAAACTAACTAAGCCCACTTTAGGTGGCAATTCGAACAATATCACTAATAATGTAATAACGACATACGAAATGAAATATACGCTAACATCCCCCCTTATTACATTATTTGGGTAATGTAATAACTATTAGCTACACTAAAAACCCTCATACAACAATATTTGGGTAAAGTATATAACTGCCCCAATACAGTGAAAAAGAAGAACATAAATGAAATAATGGTGGCTCATGCTTTGTCTTCGGATCTGGCTCTGGCTCATGGCTCTAGCTCTAAGCATACCTCTAGATCTGTACCTCTGGGTCTATCTCTGGATCTTCTAGTGAATCTGCCTTTGGATCAGTGCCTTTGGATCTGCTTGTAGATCTGTCTCTGGAACTTTGTCTCTGGGTCTGTATTTAGGTCTGTCTTTGGTTCATTGTCTCTGGGACTGCCACTCGGTCTATCACTGGATTTGCCTTAGGGTCTACCATAGGTTTTACCTTTTCGGTAGAAGCCATACAACATTGCTTTCATCATGGTCCATTGTGTGTGATCTATCCATCCACAATCAATATGAACCTTGTTGGCCATTTTAATTTTATACCAAAAACTTGAAGAAGAGTGATTCGTACATCCACAAGAATCACAAGGATGTAATCTCCAACACTTAGCTGCAACATGTCCTATCTTTCCACAATGACTACAACAATGCTTTTTAGGATATGTAGGATATTTAGGTTTTACAAACATGGAATTACTAGTACTTGCATGTCCAGTATATCCAAGGCCTTCATGCTTCACCCTGACACTTAGCATTATTGGAGTTTGAATGCCTTGTTCCTGCTGACCTAATATCTCACCATTGAATCCCATTTTCTTCATCATTTTGGATCCAAATCCTTTGGTGTTTTTTTCAAAACACCCAATTTCATCATCTTCATCAATGCTTTTAACAATATTGCATTTGTCGCTATTGATGAGATTATGGAGTTCATTTTTAGGAGGTTCAGTTTTTAAGTCACTAGTGTCATAAGCAAAATCTGCTACTGTGATGAGATCACCTATGCTACAATTGATATCTACCATAGAAGGTAGGAGGTCACTTGTATCACAACAAGCATTGGCCATCATAGGGTCAAGGTCACATGTGTCACAACAAGCATTCGCCACCATGGGTTGAAGGTCATTTGTGTCACTACAAGCATCGACCATTAGGGGTTTGACGTCTATTTCCTCACTAAAGTCCTGGTACACTTTGCGTTGGGCAATATCAAGAGAAATCAATGATATGTAGACTACCCTTATGAAACCTATAGGTATTTGAACACCATTCTTCTGAAGGTCTTCAAAAACTTTAGAATCTTTAAGAATGAATTTTACACCACTGCGTAGTGTAGAATATTTTTCATCCTCATAAAAATCCATTCCTTCCATCTCTGGTGGAAAGTAAGGACTTTTAACTAAAATTTCAACAACATCAGTTTGTTTAGGGGATTGCTTTTTCTTTGATCTTCCCATTTTTAAGGTGTCGGTCTCTACCAAAAATACACTTTTTTACAATGATTTTGCAAAAACAAATAATCTGACTAAGGTGTCGATCACTACCAAAAATGCACCCTTATAAGTTTTCCCCCCTTGTTTTTGCAAAAATGATATCTCCCCCTATGTGGAGAAATTTTTTATCCCCCCTTAACACAAAAATGCTTGTCGTCTAGACAAATGGGGTGCAAAGGTATGTAAACTTTGAAGTTTGAATTTAAAAAATAATATCTTAATGTAAAAAAAATTAAATTAATTAAATAGAATCATTCTTAATTAATTTCATAAAAGAAATTAAGAATTAAAAATATTTAATTAAAAAAAATTGAAACATTAAAAAATTAAATTTAAATATAAATTCAAACCAATGTTTTTTTTTTGTTAATTTAAATATTATACCTTGCCTTGCCCTCAGAGGGAATGGAACACACACCCTCTGTCAGATCCGTGCCTTAGCGCCTGGCCTAGCAACCAACCAAGCTACCTACTTTGGCGATGATAAAAGGGAAAGATCCCTTATTTGGATGTCAGGCCACGCCCGAGCTTGATCAAACCGGTGGCAACGCTGCCTCCACCTCAATGTCACCATTGCATGTCACTACCTTAGTCATCGAGCAATGACATCTTTGCCTTAGCCACTGAGCAATGACGTCTCTACCTACCATAGGTGACAACAAACATGCAATTTTCACCACCTTTGAATCATGTAATTGGCATCTACGATTTGGGCATAGAATTGAAAAACATGTTACACCACCTTTGGGAAGCACAAACTTGGAGTCTGCAAATCGTCTACTTCTACGATCTTATTGTATTTGACATTGATGGGCTAGTCTCCTGAAGCTCCAATTGGGATGCAACTTTGGAATAAACACCTGATCTCCAAAATAGGCATCCCCAAATTTTGTCTATAGCTACTACTACTTAGGCTACACTCAGTTGCTCTGACCTCTTGGAAAATTGTCTCATTACGATCTTCTGTGCGTGTCTTGTTGGACTCAAATCAAAACCTGTGTTCAATGGCTACCCACAACTCCTTCTACGATGGCCTTCATCAAAGATTCATCAGATATCTGGGACACAACTATCATCCGTAGAGATGTCTTGACATTAGAAAATTGATCTAGCAGGGATCAAAATGCCTACAACACGCTTTCATTGGTGATGCTTTCAATTTCTCAACGTGAATTGTTGACATCGTAGATTGCAAATCGGTGTATAATCGACTGGAGCTACAGATGTTGCATGTCTGTTGACTAATATTCACACACTCTGCAAATAATAATCTTGTCGCGCTATACAAGAGGTGTCTAGGGATTTTATCCCACATGTGCCACGGAGCGGCACTAGGAGGGCTTTATAAAAACAAAATCCATCTCTATGTAGGTGTCTACTTTCAGGTAGATGTTGCTACCTGCGAAGATTCATCTCTACACATTACCCATTGTGACCAAATTTTGTCTGAAAGTCCATGACCTTGTGTCAGGGTCTGTCGTCTCTGTCGAGTTCTTCCCACGTAAGGTTGTCCAAACCCCCCTGCACCACGTGTCCCTTAGGTGTAGGTGTCCACGTAGAATTGTCCTCTAGCATCCGAGCTAGGGTCCACCTCAAGTCTCTCCACCTTGTAGGAGTAGGCCTAAGGCCCCCTTAGGAGTTCACACCCCACGATCGTGTGCGAACTATGGTAGATCTGACATAATTTGTCAAGAGTCCAGTCCAATTCTGCGTCACATCCCTGGACAACTCCAGGAGATCTTATCTTGGGTCTCATCTCCTTGATCGATCCGTATAGATTTGACTCACCGAGATTCCATAGTGATCACTACTCTCCATAGTTATCCCAGTTCCCCTATCGCATAGGCCAGTAGATCTTCACAGTGATCCTGGTCCCCCCATCGCACAAGCCAACATATCTACGAATGAAGACGAAGAACCTGGTCACAACTTAGGAGTGGAGAACTTTCTCTAATACCATGTCAGGCAATTCAACACTTATCATTAATCAAGAAATGATTAAATAATACAATGAAAGCCTAAGTTAGCCTGTAACAATCGAAACTAACTAATCCCACTTTAGGTGGCAATTCAAACAATATCACTAATAATGTAATAACGACATACAGAATGAAATATACGCTAACAAGGGAATGCTCAATATTCAATCCATTTCTCCTTATATAAAGGTTGTAAGGGAGATGTAAGATGATCAATTCTTAACAAAATGAGTTCATCATTGACCTAAACCTATTTTTTTCTCCTTCTCATCTAGTACCTCAAACTTTTACAAGAATGCATCTTAGGATTAGAATGACTCTTAATATGGATGTAGCTCAATTATGAATGGAGTCGTATTTTAACTATTTCTTAATTGACCACCCGTACTCCATTAAATATTTGAACAACACTATTATCTACTCAAGGAAGAATTTTCATAAAAGCATGCAAAGAATTTTTATAAGAAGCATAAAATATTCAATACACAATATACATACATAATACAAGGTATACACTCATAATGCAAGACATACATTCAAAATACACATATATGAATACAGTTATTTGATCTTCCATGTACTCATGAGTCGTTGGTGAGTGTTTCACTAGTAGTTTCATCCCTACTAATGTGAATACCCCATCGTAGTGATATTTCACACTGTCACCATTTCCCTTTTTTTTTTTTAAGCCTATAAAACATAGACCATCACAAGTACCATATCCTAAAAATAATAATGCATGATATTTAAAAAGAGATGCTCATCAAACACAAATAGCAATATCATAAAATATGTTTTGAGAGGACCATTAAATTATCTCTCCCTAGTTTCAAACATAGTCTCATGTGTTATAATTATATTTCAAACAAAAATATAGAGAAAAATTTCTTTCATAGAATCTACATTCTTCCATATAGAATTCCTTTCTAAAAATTGGTCCCATTAGACCTTACATTGGTTTATATATCTTTTTCTTAAATGTTTGGTATGGTAAGATAGAATTCAAACCAGGAAAACTTCAATGGTGAGGGGATCTATCATCTATAAATTTAGCACATTCTATTTATGTGAAGGATCAACAATATACTTTCAAAGCAGGGATATGTGGAAGACATCATGGATCTTCGTTAGAATAGATGGAATATAAATTTAAGATGCCATCGAATTGATCTTCTCTATAATTTTGAAAGGGTCAAAAAATATGGGATTAAGTTTTGTTGATTTGATGGAGCTCTTATTAGGTTTCACTCCAAGAAAGATTTTATCTCCCACAAAGAATTCTCTCGAAAATATTTTCAAGTCAACATAGCTCTTTTATTGATCCATGGCTTCTTTGATCCATTGGTAGATTATTTTCAATTATTCATCCATCTTATGTATAGTGTTGAATCTGATCACAATTCTATCCTTTAGATTATCCCAAGATAGAGGAGTTTTACATCATCTCCCATATAAGGCCTCAAAATGTGCCATCCCTAGAAAAGTATGATGACTATTATTATATGAAATTTACAGTAGGTAGAGATATTCTTCCCATTTAGTTTTGTGGTCCATGCAATACATGTGTAACATATCCTCAAGGACTTGATTTACTCATTCAGTTTGACCATCTATCTTCGAATGATATGCATAACTGATATTTAATTTTAGATCCAAGGCTCGATGTAAGGTTTTCTAAAATTCTAAGGTTAATTTAGGATCTCTATCTAAAATAACAACTTTAGGGAATCCATGTAGTCATACAATATCCATAGAAAATTTTCTAGCTATGGTGGGTGTATCATCCCTAACATTTCCTCGTATAAAGTAAGCAACCTGGGTTAACTTATCAACCACAACTAGAATTGCATCATACTGAAACCTAGTCTTGGGTAGTCCTACAATGAAATCCATTGATATGACCTACCACTTATATTCTAGAATGTCATGAGGGTAAATTTTTCTTGTTGGGTGCTAAGGTTCATCCTTTTCCTTTTGGCACTCGAGATATCTAGCCATAAAATTATTGATATCTTATTTCAATCCTGGCCAATAACAGTTTTTATTCATGTTCTCCCTCATATTAACCCCTCCAGGATGTGCAAAATATGGATTACAATGGGCTTCTTGTAAAATAAGGTTTCTTAACTTTACTATCTCAAGAATAATAACTCTATCTCTAAAGAACAATACATCATTTTTTATACTAAAATCCCTACTTTTTTGGGTTCTACCTCAACCCATGCCCAACATTTGCTACAATAACTATCAGTCAGTTGCCACTCCCTGACCCTATCAAATAATTCTATATGATATTTGTATATTGTAGTTATATGCCTTCTTCGACTTAGGGTATTGACTATCTTATTCTATTTCCCCTTAATGTACTCAATCCCAAAGTCACACTCAACTAGAAATTCTATCCATTGATGTTACCTTACATTTTGAACGGGTTGGATGAAAATGTATTTTAGAATATGATTATATTTATTTAGGTCAAAAATTTTCCCTAAAAAATAATATCTCTAGGTCATAAGTGCGTGTACCACAACTTCTAATTCCAAATCATGAGTAAAATAGTTGAGCTCATGTTTTTTTTTACTTTCAAGACTCATAAGTTGTGATTGCTTCATTTTGAGTCAGAATCCCATCCAAACCTTTAGTAGATATATTAGTGCAAAACTATAAACTTTTCAAAGAGATTGAATATTTTCAAAACTAGGGCAATTGCCAACCTTTCCTTAAGAACTTTAAAAGCTTCTTCACATTGCTCCATCCACTTGAAAGCTTTTATTTTCCTTTGAAAATTAGTAATTAGGTAGGTAATATTTGAAAAATTCTTTACAAAATATCTATAGTATCCATACATTACCATAAAACTACGTACCTCTATCACATTAGTGTATGTAGATCAATTTATTATAGCTTTAACTTTCTTAGGATTGACAACACTCTCATCAACCGATATGATATGTCTTAGGTACTGGACTTGTGGGGTGTAAAATTCACATTTAGAAAGCTTCCCATTAAGCTAATTATTTCTTAGTATTTCTAGTATAATTCTCATATGTTGATCATGCTTTTCTTAATTTTATGAGTAGATCAGGATGTCATCTAGAAATATGAGTATGAAATGATCAAGTTGTTCATGAAAGACACTATTCATGAGATTCATAAATATTTTCGGGACATTTATTAATCCAAAGGGTAAAACTATGAATTCGTAATAACCATATCTTATTCTAAAAGTTATTTTATGAGTATCTTCTTCCCTGATCCTCAACTGATGGTAACCATATCTGAGATCAATTTTTGAGAAGACAGAAGTTCCTTTCAACTAAACAAATAAATTATCAATTCTTGGTAAGGAGTATCTACTTTTAATGGTTACCTTATTGAGCATTTTGTAGTCAATGCATAGCGTTAGGGATCCATACTTTTTTTTCTTAAATAATACTAGAGCTCCCTAATGCAATACACTTGGTTAAATCAAACCTTTTTTTAGCAAATCTTGGAGTTGTACTTTTAATTCTTGTAACTCAATCGGAGTCATCTGATAGGGTGATCTATCAATAGTTTTAGCTCAAGGTATGAGTTCAATAGAGAAATCAAATTCTCATTATGGAGGAATTCTAGGTAAGTCTTTCGAAAAACATCCTTAAACTCTTCCAATATTAGGAATTTCTTGTAAAGTTACCTATTGGCTTCATTCTCATCATGTTTATTTATTTCAACTATATATTAGCCAATATATTTTAATTACTTTATTGAGTTATAATACGTATAATAGATGTGGTCAAAAGGTACCTCAATTAGAGTGGATCCTTATCCACTAATTAGGTTCTTCTATAAATTCTACCCACATTTTTTAGAAATCAATGAGAGCCTTATGGTCTTTTAACCAATCTATTCCAAGGATGATATCAAATAAATGTAAGGGAGCTACATATAGATACAATTTTTTTCTTCCATGGGATATGCGGGCCTAAAATAGATATTGGTTAACATAAAAGGTTTACCCTAACCCATACTCAACCTTCCACCTATTTTCCAAAAATATTGGTTTTATCTATATAGCCCTAGGTAAATATAAAGAAATCAAACTATATGTTGCACCATTATCAACCAAAATATTTATATTTTATCAAATAGTTTACCTTTTAGAAGTAATGGTATAGCTTGACCATCTAGGTTGGGATTACCTATTGTAGCATAAATTCGGTGAGGTTGCTCATTAGAGGCTTTCTTTCGATCAACTCTCTAAGGATATTTTTTTGCATAATGTGGTCCTCCACATACGAAACATCCCCATTTAGGAGCCTTAGTTTCTAATTTATTTTCCACTTCCTTGTTCTCTAGTGTAGGTTTAACATTCTAAAATGTAGACATCTAGTTATTATTTCTTAGATGATCCCTCCTATTCCTATTTATGTAATTTCTAATATTTTTATTTTCAATTTTAGGCCTCTCCTTATCACCCCCTTTAAACTTTTTGTTTTGATCCCATATTAGAAAGCCAAAAATCTTTATTTTCTTTAGTTCCTCCTCTTTTTTAGACATCTTTTGATAATTAAAGTAAGCCCTTTTTATTTGCTCATTTTTTTCCTCCTATTGTGCCAAGTCATAAGCATTTTGCAAATTTTCTAGATTGAGTAAATTTATGATGGTTCTGATTTTAGGGTGTAACCCTAAAATGAATTTTTGTACCTTCAGTTCCTCCTTTTCTCTCAAAAATTAATTAATTTACAAATATTCTATAAAATTTAAATTTCAAAAAGTATTAGAAATAAACTTCAAACCAAAAACTTATAATTCCTAATAAAATGAATTCAAACTATTAATATGAAAACTCCTATCTTAACTTTAATAATAAGGCTTTAAATTATGATTTCCTTATTAATAAACCTTATTTCTCCATTTAATATAAAAATTTTTAAAACTTTATAATCTCCAAATATTAAACCTTATATCTCCAACTTAAACCTTAATAAAAAAATTAAGTTCAAGTTCAAAAACCCTAAAATGATTTTAATTTACCTTCCTTAAAATTTGCATTGGCGTTTACATTCCTTCTTTGCCCTCTGTGCCTTATTGGACTATTGCAACTAAAGATTACTAACAAGCATTTGTTGCACATTCCTCTTTAACCTACATGCCATTCAACTATTCACTTCATTCTTAACACCCGACCTTTCATATGATGGATGTTGTAGTATATTTTATGAAGTGTAATGTTCCAAGGTGTTTGAATGATTTTCTTGATCACTTTTCTAATGTTTATCCTAGATTCCAGAAGCATTAAACCATTTAAGTTCTCTAGCATCTACTTTCCTGTTAAGTTTCAAATGGTTTGTATTCCAAAAATGTATTCTATTATCGTTATGTTTTGGATGATATTTGTTGGTGTTTTGAGTGCTATTGGGTGTTGTACCTACTTGTACAAATAGTACATTAAATGCTTCTAGTTATGAGCTATGATAGGTATAAATTGGAAGCTTCTCCATGTTGATGTAGATGCTTTGAGCATTGGTTCATCATTATTCTATTCAAGCTCTAGTTTGGGTTGAATAATATCATGGTTGAGTGTTGGCTTGGATTAGAACCTTCTATACTAAGCACTAGTTAGGCACTTCTTAGGCTAAGTTCTAGTTTGGTATTGGTTTGACGTGGTCACTTCTTTGTTGAGCACTATTTAGATGCTTCTCATGATGGGTTCTAGTTTTATGTTGGCTTTGTGCATGCACTTATTTAATAAGAACTATTCTATTTACCTTGATGTTGCTTAAAAAAACTCACTTAGTGATCATTTTCTTAATGCTTATGCTCCTTCTTCAACATACATATTACTATGCTTATATTTTTTATTTTATAGGGGCATGTATTCGGCTTCTAAATGCAACTAAGAAGTAATAATTCCTTTCCTTTATAGAAAAACTCTTTAACTTTAACTTGAAATTCACCTTTCTTATTTATCCCTAGCCGTATAGATATTCTCTTCCAATAAACTGAATAAAATATCTTTATAGTTGGCTGAATCTCTTTCTATATTGTCCTTGTCTATATCACGTGACTTTCATATTCAACAATATTTCATTCTAACTAAATATATATATGTACGTTTATTTAATCTTATATCTAAAGCCTACAAATATTCTTTCTCTAAACTTTCTTTAATATTGGCCTCTCAAGCCTATATCATCTATTCTCTATTTCTTCACAAAACTTCTTCAAGCCTCCTTTTTCTCCTTAATAAGGGTCTTTTTATTTCTTCAACGAGATCTCTTTTAAAGTATCTATTATATGACCTCTTGGGTCTTTATCCTCTATTTCAATTTTGAAATTTATTTTATCAAGACCTCTTCTCTTTACTAATAAGGGCCTCAAATATTTACTATAGACCTCTTTCTCTGAAGGGTCTATATCCTCTGGTTCTCTGAACTCAAATCATCACTTTAGACTTATTTCTTTGAAGAGTCTATATCCTTTTAATATTGGCCTCTTCTCTTGGACCAATTGTCAAGGTCTATATGACCTAAAATCTTGTCAATATTTTTTGTTTTAAGACATAAATTTTTTTCTATTTAGACCGCCTTCTATTCTAAATAGAATCTTAGAATAGGTAACCTTGATCTATCTTTGTCAAGGTCTCTCTTTAAGATCTAAAACTATAATAGACTACAACTTGTATCAATCCATGCTTGATGAAAGATTTTTTCCTTTTCTCACACTTGAAGATGAAAGTCTTCTCTATATGTTGTAGGAATCTTCTCACTTCCCTAAAGATAAATATCTTAGGTTGATCCTAAGAACTCCAATAATAATTATCCTCATTACTAGAGAACCCAATATTGTCAAGGTGACTATACACTTCCCTGATGATCCAAATGAGATAGCTTGATTATATCAACTTCTTCAAATTTCTTCATAGAAATCAATTACCAAGAATTTGTCCATCTCCCTAAAATTCTTATCAATGTCAAGATGACTCTTTCTTGAATGACCAAATTTCTCCTGAGTTGGTTCTATCTCAATAAATCAATACTTATTCTCCTTCTTTTAGAGAATATCAATGTCAAGGGATTTTTATCCCTAAAATTTTCCTATCAATGTCAGGGTTGGCTATTTCCTTGAATAATCAACTGTCTTCAAGTTGATTTACCCAAATATGAGTCCTAGTCTTCACTGGTTATCCTTAAACCTAGTGGAAATACCCTAGATTTCTACTTTCTTCAACTATTCCAATAGAGTCTAGGTCTAACTCCATTTAAAGTAGATAGACTCTAACCAATTTTGTCACATTGGACACAAATTGATTTTACAGCTAAACAAATCTTGTACAAGAAACTACTTGCATGTAGCTCTGATACCACTAATGGCTTTTGAAGCCTTAATATTTATGTAAATCTCAAAATATAATTATCATAGTATCAGATATATGATAGCCACAACATAATAAGATCAAATATAATAATGTAATCGAATACTATGAGCTAATTAATATGTAAATCAAGGATAATAAAATATCAAGTAATAATATGAATATCTAAATAGCCTGAATCATACATGTAAAAGCATATAACATGACTTATAATATTAATTTCTCAAATATATACAATATATATTACTCTTCTTTCTATTGCAAATATATCATGAAACTCTCATTCTATGTTCACTATATTTCTATACATCTCTATGGAGTAATATATAGCCATTGTAGGATGACTCTTTGGTTACTTGATTCTTCTTTTTCTTATACCAAGTATCATGACTCTTGGATTATATACTTGACACTTGCATAGACATGAATCTATATTTTATGTACACTTGGACATGAATCTTCACATAACACATCCTAATCTAAGAATGCATGTGCACATTTAAACATGTTACACTTGCACACTTATTTACATGATAGTTACGTATTTCCTGCATATTATTACATTACATAAAATATTTACTCACACTCTAATATAGGGTGCAACCCTAATATAATATTTATAGTGTTGTACCAAGGAGGTACATTAGCATGTACAAAATAATGTAATATTTTCTAACAATAACACATCTACAAAGGGACATGAAAGCTTCTCTTAGGAGATGATATGGTTTTCACAATGCATATGATGCTCTTATATATTGATAAGCCCCTCATATTTGACCAAATGAAGGTGGGTCCATTATATATCAAGATAAATGACTTGCCCTATAACTCAAAAATATTTCCAAAAAATGAGGACTATTGGACACACTTAATTAAATACAATATCACTTCTAACATGGTCAAGATCTTGCACCTCATCACTAACACCTAATGCTCAAAAAATATCCCCAAAAGTAGTGGTACTGTTGTGGCTGATCCACAACACACCTCAAAATTGGGACCCACCTTTTTTGCATGCTTTCAAAGAAGACTGCAGTGACCCAGATGCTAAAAAATCAAGGAAAAAAGCAAAATTTCACAAAAGAGAAGTGTCGCGATATGGTGACATGTTGCTCCATCGTGGCTAGAAATGAAAATTTGTCACGATATCATGACATGTTGCTCCATCGCGGCTAGAAATGAAAAGTTGTCGTGATATCACGACATGTTGCTCCGTCGCGGCTAGAAATGAAAAGTTGTCACGATATCGCGACATGTTGCTTTGTCGCGGCTAGAAATGAAAAGTTGTTGCGATATCGCAACATGTTGCTCCGTCGTGGCTAGAAATGAAAATTTGTCATGATATCATGACATGTTGCTCCATCGCGGCTAGAAATGAAAAGTTGTCGCGATATCGCGACATGTTGCTCCGTCATGGCTAAGAAAAAGAAAGTGTCACGATATCACGACAGGTCACATTTTTGCGGCTCAGACAAGCGAAGTGTAGTGGAACGGAAAAGTGTCACGATTTTGTGACATGTCGTGTTTTCGTGGCCAAGAGTAACAAAATGCAGCAAAATGGAAAATTGTCACAATTTCGCGACTTGTCATGAAATTGTGGTCGAAGGCAACAAGAGAAGAGTTGATGCAGAAGTTGTCGCGATATCACGACATGTCACCATTTCATGACCTGAAGACGACATGAAGGGAAAAAAATAAAAAACATCACGATATCACGACATGTCAGATTTTTGTGACCTGGAGCAGCTAAAGTGAACATAGAGAAAAAAAGTGTCACGATTTCACGATAGAAAGTAGCGAGATAGCCCGAAAGAGAAAGGCGTCATGATTTTGTGACAGAAAGTAGTGAGACAGCCCGAAAGAGAAAAGCATCATGATTTTGTGACCAAAAGTAGTAATATGGTATAGAATGAAAAAGTGTCGTGATTTCACGACATGTCGCGTTTTCGTAGCTAAGTGCAACAAAACACAGCGAAGGAGAAAAACATCGCAATTTTGTGACAGGTTGCATCCACGCGACTCGAAGTAGAAAAATGTCATGATATCGGACATGTATCATTTTCGTGATGCATGATGACAAACAAGGTTGCTGACAAAAAATGTCGCGATATCGCGACATGTCTCATTTTTGCGATACAGGTAGAGGAGCAAAGCTGCATACTTTTTTTGTCACGATTCACAGTGGGCCATTACAGAGCATGCATGGAAGCGCTGAACACATGGCATAAATATGTAAGGGTTACATAATAGTTACAGTTAGCAAGAAGATCAAATGTTTCGATGCTCGAACAAAAGCAAAAAATAATGTAAAGAGGCGGGAAGATGAAATGAAGAGACTTGGGAGATGAAGTGAAGCGTCACAGGGTGAAACAAAGAACCGTACCAGAGGGTTTAAAAGCAGAAGTCAAAGGCAGATATAGGGGTCAAAAATTGCTATGAACAAGGTTGCAGAGCTAAAGGTGATAAGCTATTCTGGGTCTGCTTAGGAGCGTTTTCCTTCATTTGTTCTGGTTTTGATAAACTAGAAGCTTTTGTTGTTGTAAACTGACATATTTTTAATATAGAAATTACAGAGAGTTGCATCTCATTGGCAAGAAAGGAGTTATTCTCTGCATGCAAGATTGAATTTTTATCTTTCCCCTTTCTAATTTTAGGCTTATAGATGGAGTTTAATGCAAGTTTGTCTTGGTTGCTTCATGAGAATGCCTAAATCTTGAAATCGTAGTTAAAACCCTAGAAACCAACACTTAGCTTATCTGGATTATGCATGTTTGCAGGTTCAATAAGTTAGGTTGTATGCAAAAAACCTCATATCTTCGGTTTTGTCGAATAGGATCGTAGCACTCTGAATGTACTTTAGTTCAATTTTATTTATATTTTATTTTCCTTTTCTTTTCTGCATTTTTATTTTATTTTCCAGAAAATTTATTTTACAGTCATTAAAATAAATATTTGAGAATCCATCAAAGCTACAAATAGAATACTTCATCGTTAATATCAAATTCACATTGAGTTCATTCTAATTACATGAACAATCATTACAATTTCAGAATAAAATAAACCACAGTGCCCCTTGTTAACAGTTACTTGCAATCACTAAGGTATTCCAAGCATTCAAATTGAACAATATTATTTATGCCAAATGCTAATATAGCGGAGACCTTGGAGAAGTTATTTATTTAATTTCTTTGCAAGAGAGGATTTGGAACCCAAATCCTATAGGAGAGTGTGTTTTCACAATCGGGTGAAAATACCACTCAACAGGTACACTCATTCAAAATTATGGATACAATAATGGTTATAGGATCATATTCCACTACATGTCATGTCTCGACATCACCTATGACTAGGTCAAAACTAGGGTATACCTCTCTACCAACCAATGGTACTCCACTAGATTTTACCAAATAGATATATCATTATCACAAGAGATCATATATCCTTTAGCTATGATTTCATACTTAAGAATCTTAATTAGGGGGATTTTGAGCTTGCATTCCTAGTTAAGACCAAAACCCACAATGAGGAGATAATATCTACCTGTTTACACATCTCTCATCCAATGGATCCTTCAAAAACATTAATAACAGGATGTTTATGGAGGTGTTAAGGAGCTACTGGAGAATGGATATCATGTCCCAAAAACTATAGTGGATGATGGAGGACATGCACAATTCCAAAGTGATGGGCGAAATGCTCATCCTTCTCATGAATGCAATTTTGATAATCATTGGTGCAAAAAATAGAACCATGGGCTTTTAGGTGAAAACTAGAGTATTTCATGTTGGAATTGACTCAAGGTCAAAACTCACAATCACAAAAATGATGAAAATCATAGATGACATTGTCAATGATATTTTGTTCTAGGTATTGAAGGATAATTATTGATTAATCAATACCTTCCGTAATGAAATTCTCCAACATGAAATTGGATAACATTTCATGGAGAAGCTTGAGAGAAATTAGGATTTGGTATAGATTACATATAATACAAGGATGAAAATCATCAAGTATGTGATAGAAATTATTGAAAATAAATTGGAAATATAAATCTTGAACATGATGCTAAAAAATACCATATTTAGTCAAATCTTACAGTTATTATCCCAATCTCATGGACATAACAAAGAGTAATCATTAGGAAGTTGAAATTACTTTTAACTACACTCCTATCATATTCGGTGCCTGGATGTGTGGTGATAGATATAAAAATTCAAATGTAACTTTTTAGATTACAAGAGATGCTTATATCTTAGCCCATTGGATGACAACTAATCTATATATTTGATAAATTGATAGTCTTTATTTTGATCCTTTAATGAATAAATACAATGAAAAGCTATCAAGAATGGCATATGAAATATTGAGAGAAGAAAATGAATCTGAAGAATTCACATTGAGGGGAAAGGAAATAACAAATTTTCTAATGTTTAATGTGTTCTTAGAGGGAGGGATTATTTCTTGAATAATGCAGTTTATTAATTCATTGCAATTGGAATCATACTTTGTACAGTATTCCATACCTAATGATCCAATTATAGAAAATATTAGATCCAAGATTAGAGAAGCATTCATGGGACCAAACCAATAATAAATGAAGTAAAGAAAAAATAAGGCAACATTCATAAATGAATGCAATAATGAAAAATATTGTCTTGAAACACATGATGAAGACCCTTCCCATGAGGATAGTGAGGAGGAATATATTTATTGAATTGATTCAAGATTTATCCTTGTGAATAGTTGTGTGTATCCCTATTCATAAGGGGATGTTTAGTGTGGTCGTAATTTTTACTAAAATTGTGTTTGATGTATTAAGTGGAGTCCCATGCCACACTTATCTATTATTAGTTGTGTGTCCTCAATCATAATTGTTTAATGTATTAAATGCAGGTCCCTGCCACACTTAAGGTAAATGGTTGGTTTTATCCCCATTCAAAATATGATATGAAATTAGGAAGGCCATGTATGAGTGATTATCTATGATTGATTCTATGTGTCCACAATAAAAATTATTGTAAATACTAGTATGTCCCTATTTGCAACTGTGTTGTTAGATAGAGTGTGTGCTATTGGAAATTTTGAATAAGTTGTGTTGTCATTGATGTCAAAAAGTTTAATGTCAAAAGGTTGATATCAGAGAGCACTTTGTATGGTAGGAATATTCTATGGTTGATATGGTTCAAATTGATCAAGGTAAATTTCATCCCAAAAGCAAGCAAATTGGTTAGAAAGAAGAGGCCATGGTTTAAAAGGAAAGACAAATATTATTATAAAAATTTTCAATATTATAATAATTGGGTCCAAGAAATCATTAAAAAAAGATATCCTAGACAAGGTTTATTGATATTTTATAAAAGGGTTGCAAAGGTTTGTTTTTAAATTATATAAATTAAATTTTTTTAACAAAAGTAAAAATTTAATTTAAAATAATTTATGGTGCCAAAATTTCAAATATTTTTTTTATGGCACCAAAGTTAAAAAATTATTATGGCGCCAAAGTTTTAAATAAATTTTTTTATTTAAAAGAAAAAAAAATTAATTTAAAATAATTTATTGCGCCAAAGTTTCAAATCATATTTGAATTTGAAATCAAGAGAGGGCCGCCATTTTTTAAACCGAAGGAAACAGTATTTAAAGAAAATAATTTTTCATTTCCAAAGGTTGATCATATATTCGAATGCCTAAGTGGAAATATAATATGTGCGCATCATTCGTGAGGGGCAGAGACCAAGCATAAGTGAAGCGAATTATTCGAGGAGGATTTCATAAAAAATCATGGAGAGTGCAAAGATAATACTAAAGTGCTGATTAACACAAATGGAAGTTGAGGCTTGGCTAAGGCATACATGAAGGGTTGGTCTAGGTTTTGAATCCCATGCAAGTTATTTTGCAAAGGAGAAAATAACTTTTTATTTTCGATGAAATTCGTGAGAAGCAAGATGTTGTAGAGGACAAAGTGTCCTTTCATTTTCGTGTGGGTGTGTAGCCCAGGCAGTAGCCTAGCCTTGGGATAGGGTATTTTGGTGGCTAATATTGCAAGTTCAAGCTTGGGCACTGGTTTTTGAGACGTGAAATATTTTTATGACGTGGACCAAATATTAAGGTATGCAATTTTTGAATTAAATTTGCCAAAGGTTTTTGGAAAATAAAATTTGTTTTGAGGCTAGGTGATATTAAAAGGGCCATGTGTGGAATTTTTTAGGGAGTCATAAGGTGTTTTAATTAAATATTTTATTTTGGGTTTTTAGGAATTAAATCAAGTATTAGATATTATAAGGTGTAAACAAAGGGACTTTATTTTTTATGTGTGTTGAATATTATTTTGAAAGAGAAGGATATTATAAGGTGTAAACAAGGAACTTTATTTTTTATATGTGTTGAATATTATCTTGAAAGAGAAGGAGATTATAAGGTGTAAACAAGGAACTTTATTTTTTATATATGTTTTGAAAGTGAAGGAGTGATAAGGTGTATTTATGACTTGACATTTTATTGTATTTCTTGTATGGTGAAATATTTATTGAGGTAAATATTATTGTGGAGATTTTGAGATAGATTGTTGCTATCTAACCTAGAATTGGTAAAAGGATTTGGTTGTGAGTAAAATAGTTTATGAAGACATATATACATCAAAGAAAAGAGGTATGGGCACATCATTTTTTGTTTGAAATGTTGGAATGAATGTTGTCTAATATAAGGTGGAGTGAAAAGGAATGTTTGATAAAGATTGTTAGAAATATTTGAGTGAATTCTTATATGCTTCATTGGTGAATGTTTAGAGAACATTTGAGATAGATATTGAGGAATATATGAGTTAGTTTTTGAGACCCACATTGAGATATTTGTTTGAAAAAGTTTGAAAACACCTATTTAGGGTTAGTGAGAAAGTAGTGTTTCATTGGCTGAATGATTGAGAGAAATTCTTGAGCATTGGTTTTGAGTGATATTGAAAGTGAATGTGCAAACATTAGAAATCAGATTTGTGAAAGTGACAAACTTAATTATTGAGTAGAACATATTGAGTTTTTATAGATTACATCATTCTCTATATGTTCCAAAGCTTAAAAAAATTCTAGATAAAATATGTCTAACTACTTCAAGTTAAAGGAATTACCTTGAAGACTAGACAAAGCATTTGATAACATTGTGTGCAATATTTGAGATTGATTGAGCATATTTTGTGAGTTATTTTGAGTAGGTATTAAGACATATTTGATAAAATCTTGGTGAAGACTTGAGAGTAGATTAAGCAAGTTTTTGAGAGGACTTGAAGGTTAATTTGAGGTAAGTCTTGGTGAAGACTTGAGAGCAGATTTAGCAAGTTCTTGAGAGGAATTGAAGGTAGATTTGAGGTAAGTATTTGTGAAGACTTGAGAGCATATTTGATTGATTTATTTAGTCAATATTTGTGTGAAGTCTTGGGGAAAATATAAGCAGAGTTGATTTGTGGTTGGATCAAGCTTTGTGTTAAAGCTTGAGGATAAATTTGAGGATAAAGTTTAGTACATATTTATCAACATATTTGTGCTAGCCCTAAGACATAGTTAGAGCATATTTGTACTACACTTGGGATAGTGTTTGGTGCATATCTAAGACATATTTGAGAGCATGATTTGGAGGTGATATAGTAGAGGACAGGAGTCTCTAGTGGATAAAGATCCATTAGACAGGGTAGTAAGGACAATGGTCTTCTACGAAGAGATATCCATAAGCCAGAGTAGTGGGGGAAGAAGTCTTCTAGAAGATCATCAACCACATTAGATGGGAAAGATTTCTCATATGGATATAGATCCATAAACTATAGTAAGGATAAAGAGTTATCCTATGGAGTGTAATATGTGAACTCACTGGGAAGATGTAGTTCTTATGTAGAGAGATCCATGAACCAATTGAGGAGATATAAGTCTCCTAGATCAAGTTCCATGAACCAAAGAAAAGCATAAAGAATTCTCCTATGGAGAGAGATCCACAAATTACAGCATAGGGGAATGGTGTCTCCTTTAGATAGAGGTCCATAAATATTGTAATAGGGAATGGATTCCCACGAAGATTTGTTGAGAAAATTTAGTAGAAATATCTTCTTCATGGAGTAGCCCACATTGGATGAACCATGTTAAATTTGTGTCTCTATTGTGTGTGATGATTTATGTATTACTATTATTACTTCTATTGATATTGTCATTGATGATATTGGATAATATTTTTTGGGAAAGAAAAGTAAAAGTTGGTCTTATACTGTTCACCCCCCCTCTCAGTATAATATTGTGTTCTTCAATTGGTATCAAAGCGGGTTCCTTTGAAAGAGTTTAATAGCTTGAAGGAAAAGTATACAGGAACACATATGGCATCTTAGAGTGGATCTTCAAAAAATAACGTATCATTATTCAATGGGATTAATTATGCTTTCTATAACATAAGAATGAAGACTTACTTTATGGCACAATGATATGAGACATGGCAAGCAGTTGATGATGGATACACATCTCCAACTAGTCCTTCTACAGATAAATATGATAAGCTCCTATATTTTTATAATGCAAAGGCAATGAATGGAATCTTAAATGGTTTATGTGAAGTAGAGTTTGTAAAAAAAATTCATTGCACATCAGCAAAAGAGATCTGGAAAAAGTTAAATAAAACATATGAGGGAGACAAAAATATCAATATGGTAAAATTCTAAAATTACAAGAAAATATTTGAAGACTTGAATATGAAGGATGAGGAAGACATTTCTACATAATTACTTTATGTGGATGCAGTTGTTAACTCCATGTAAGGATTTGGGTTTAAATTTGAAGAATCATATGTTTATCAAAAGGTGTTAAGGTCACTCCCTATGAGGTATAGTGAAAAGATTTTATCCATAGAAGAAGTAAGAGATATTAAAACTTTGACTAGGGATGAGCTGCATGGAACTCTCATATCTTATGAGATGAAAATAGGAAAGGATCCTATCCCCAAGAAAGATGTAACCTTCATATTAGCAAAGAAGACAAAAGATAAGAATTCAGATTCAAGTGGTGAGTCATTTAGTGATGAAGAAGGAAACTATGGTAGAAGGAACAAGAGGGACTCAAGCAAGCACAAAGGTACTACAATAGTTAAGTGTTTCAATTGTGTTAAATATGGTCACCATGCATCTAACTGTGTAGGGGATGGAAGTAGTAGTAGTGAAGAGAAACAAAATCATAAGAGAAAGGAAGCAAGAAAATCTAGGTATGAAAATAAAAATAGGTATGGACACAAAAAGCATGAAAATAAATTTTTTCCAAGGCATAAGAAAATTTTTTATGTAGACAAGATAGGCAAGAGTTCAAGTGGTAGCGATGGAAGATCCTCAGATAGTGAAGAAGAAGAAATTTTCTTCTTGGTAATAGAGGAAGAGGGAAGTGCTCCTATTGAAGATAAATATAAAAAATATGAGGATGCTCTTGAAGACAAAGAAGTAGAGGAAGAATCATAAAATGAAGAGGAAGGAGTAGTAGATTTAGAAGCTAAACTTATTTTTGCTCTAAAAGAATTGAAAAATGTCAGAAAGTAGAACTCAATATTCAAGGCTCAATTTCAATAATGTGATGAAGAGAAAGGAAAGCTTATATAAGATCTAATAAACTCAATAGCTAATATAAGGAGATTTAAAGAAAAGAAAAAAACAAAAGTCTTAGAATGTGAGATATTAGAACAAAAGATAATATTTCTAAGGAAGGAAATGGAAGAGTCTAAGGACAAGCTACATAGTTTTGGAAAAGTTCAAATACTGTCGATAAAATTATCAATGCACAAAGATCTTCATCTAACAAAAATGACTTGGCTTTGAAAAAATACAAGAGAAACAAGAAGAAGGGTCAAGCTCTAGATCCAAAGAGGAAGAAGCTTCAGAAGAAGAGAGTAAAGGAGAAAGTGATACTTATGTGAATAGAAGGTTCACCAAGAAAGAAAACAATGCATAAGCAAGGAACATCTTACATCATAGGGAAGAAAGGACTCAGAGACCAATAGGTCCAAGGAAATATTTCTTCAAAGGAAATTGTTTCTCATGTAACAAGTTTGGTCATAGGGCTATTTATTGCAGGACTAATGAAAATAAGGAGTATGGTATTACAAAGAGAAACTTCAAAGATGGATATTTCTTTCAAGGGTATTGTTACTCTTGTAATCAATTTGGTAATAAAGCAATTCACTGTAGGGTTCATGATAGAAATAGGTATGGTTTCACTAGGAGGAATTTCAAGATATTTGCACCTTCTAAGGACCACAAAATTAACTGTTATAAGTTCAATAATGTTGGCAATATGGCCAAATGGTGCTGAACAAAGTTTCTAAAGCTTTCGAAGATAAACAAGAATAAGGATATGTTGAGAAATAAGGTTGACAAAGGAAAAAAGCATTGTATGATGGGAGTAATTTTACTCTCACCCCAAAATTAATCACCTCAAAAAGAGGAGGTGGGAAGGGAGTTGAGATAATATTCTTATATTTATCCCCAAAGGATTCCCTTTGCCATTGATGACAAAGGGGGAGAGATTTGAAATAAGGGGAGAGCATTTAGTTAGGAGGAGAAGTTTCCCAAGGGGAGCAGAGTTGGAAAAAGGAAAAAGGAATAATTAAGGAAGGAGGTGCAGCCAAAGTATTGTCATTGTTGTCAACACAGACAGAGAGATCAGTTGATGCAATGGACAGGAGTTCAGAGGTCAGTCAGAACATGTACAGTGAATTTCCAAGAAGACAAAAGTGGCCCAGATTCAAAAAATCAAAGAAAAAGACAAGTAAGAAAACTGTCGCGATATCGCGACATGTTTTCTGTCACGATTTCACGACATCTCGAAGGAGAGAGAAAATGCTGTCAAAATTGTCACGATTTCATGACATCTTGGAAGCAAAGAAGGCAAGTAAGAAAACTGTCGTGATTTCGTGACATGTTGGAAGCAAAGAAGGCAAGTAAGAAAACTGTCATGATTTCATGACATTTTTGGAGAGAAGGCAAAGCAAAGAAAACTGTCACGATTTCGTGACATGTTTGGAGAGAAGGAGCTGCAAAGGAAAGTGTCACGATTTCGTGACATGTTTGAAGCAAAGAAGGCAAGTAAGAAAACTGTCACGATTTCGTGACAGGTTCGAAGAGAAAGCGCCAAGGAGAGAAAGTGTCACGATTTCACGACAGGTTCGAAGAGAAAGCGCCAAGGAGAGAAAGTGTCACGATTTCATGACAAGTTCGAAGAGAAAGCGCCAAGGAGAGAAAGTGTCACGATTTCATGACAGGTTCAAAGAGAAAGCGCCAAGGAGAGAAAGTGTCACGATTTCATGACAGGTTCGAAGAGAAAGCGCCAAGGAGAGAAAGTGTCACGATTTCATGACAGGTTCGAAGAGAAAGCGCCAAGGAGAGAAAGTGTCACGATTTTGTGACAGGTTCGAAGAGAAAGTGCAAGGAGGAAAAGTGTCATGATTTCATGACATGTGTTTTCGCTGGCCAAAGACAGAAAAGGCACAAGGCAGCGAAAGTGTCACGATTTCGTGACATGTTTCGTTTTCGCGGGTGAAAGGCAGAGAAGTGCAAGGAAGCGAAAAGTGTCACGATTTCATGACATGTGTTTTCGCTGGCCAAAGATAGAAAAGGCACAAGGCAATGAAAGTGTCACGATTTCGCGACATGTTCCATTTTCACGGGCGAAAGGTAGAGAAGTGCAAGGAAGCGAAAAGTGTCACGATTTCGTGACATGTCTGGTTTTCACGGGTGCAAGCGAAGAAGTGGACAAGGAGGCCAAAAATGTCACGATATCGCGACACGTCATGTTTTCACGAGTAGAAGGCGAGAAGAGTACAAAGAGACAAAAATGTCACGATTTCGTGACAGGTCGCAACAACGATTACGAACAGTTAACTGGAGTCAGTGTGACAGTTATAGGTGCAGTTACAGATAGAAATCATGCAAGCTATTTTAAGAACTGTCGAAGAAGGAGAAATCGAACAGTCGCATAAATAGAATCAAAAAATGCATGCATGCACAGAAATGAATACGAACAGTCATGATCAAGAAGACGTACAGTCATGGTAGAGATATACGTTGCATGTAACGTAATGCCCACACTATATATATACAAAAGGAGTTACATATAGAAGGAGTTACAGTTGACAAGTGGCAGAAGAGAATATTAATAGAACAGTTACAACTGGCAAGTGGCGCATGAGAAATAAAAGATGGAGTTACAACTGGAGTTACTGTTAGACAATTTGATTATAAAAGGGCAGTTGCATGGAGGAATAAAGTTGCCGCTCATAGTGAAAAAGTGCTGCAGAAAGAGTGTGAAAGTGCTGCTGAAAGAGAGTGCGCAGGAGGCGAGTGAGCAGGGTGTGTGTTGTGTAAAGAGTGGGCAATGTTGAGAAAGCAATAGACCAGTCAGGGTCTTGTAAAAGCGAAGGCATTTTTATGTCAAAAAGATTCAAAATAGAATTCTGAGTTGGTGCTTGGAATCAGGGGTTGGTGCTCCTTTCTGTTGGTGCAGATAAATTAGGGGTTGGTGCTCCTTCCAGTCGATGCTGGTAAATTAGGGGTTGGTGCTCCTTTCTATTGGTGCAGATAAATTAGGGGTTGGTGCTCCTTCCAGTGGGTGCTGGTAAATTGTTTGTAAAGTTGGTGCTTTGCAAAGGCTAGATTTGGATGGGTGTCCAAGCAGTCTATTTTTGAGGAGTAGCCAAAACTGGTGAACCTCGTTACATCTTGTGTTATGTGATGCTCTCATGTGATATTTGCTTTATCTGGTTTTAAGTTTTCATTGCTTCAGATTTAAGAGTTAAGTTTTTAAGTTTGAAATAGCTACACTGATTCACCCCCCCTCTCAGTGCCATTGTAAGACTAACAATTGGTATCAGAGCCAAGTTCCTGAACAAGCTCAATCGGCTAAGGTGATCTGGGAAGTGCCACAATGGCAGTTGGTGAAGGATTCTCATCAAACAAAGCTCCATTGTTTGACGGGACTAATTACGCATTCTAGAAAATCAGGATGCAGACATATCTGTGTGCGTTGGGATACGACATATGGGACTCAGTAGAAAGTGGATACACAATACCCACCACTCCTCCAACCGATGCTGTCGATAAGAAACTATTTGAGAATGACTCAAAGGCAAAGAATGCTATAATGTGCGATGTAGCAAACAATGAACTGGTAAAGATCATGAGCTGTAAAACTACAAAAGAAATTTGGGACAAATTGAAGAGCATTCATGAAGGAGACGATAAGATCAAGGAGGCCAAGTTGCAAACTCATCGAACTCAGTACGAAGCGTTAAAGATGAATGACGATGAGAACATAGCGGCATATATGCTGAGAGTAAATGAAGTCATTAATGCCATTAGAGGACTCGACGAGAAAATCGAAGACCCTACAATCATAAAAAAGGTATTAAGATCTCTTCCCAAAAGATTTGATTCTAAAGTATCAGCTATAGAAGAAGCCAAAGATCTAAATACGTTTAGTATGGATGAGATGCATGGTTCGTTGACTGCGTATGAGATGAGAATAGGAAAGTCTGATCCCACAGACAGAGAAGCTGCGTTTAAAGCCCACAAACATACGAAAGCAAAACAAGAATCCGAAGATGAAGAGACATCCGATGAGATGGAAGCAAACTTTGTCCAAAAACTAAAAAGGGGACAAGGAAAATACAGAGGAAAGCTACCATTTAAATGTTTCAGCTATGGAGGCGTTGGGCATGTTGCAGCTAAATGTCCATGAAATATGGAGAATGAAAGTGATGAAGAATCGCACCGAGAAAGAAGTGACTGGAAGAAAAAGATGAAGTTCAGAAACAACCACTTCAAGAAGAAAAGTTTCATATCCAAGAATGTCAGCTCCTCTGAAGACAGATCCGGTGAGGATTCTGAAGAAGAAACAGGTGAAACTCTGTTCATGGCATTCGAAGAAGAAAATACAGAAGAAGAACAGGAAAGTGATGGAAACCTTGAGGCTGAGGCTGAAGTAAATCTAAGAGGTGAGTTGATTGCTGCACTTGAAGAATTGAGGATAGAAAAGAAAAAGAACAAAAGACTGTCCAAGAAATTGGAAGAATATGGAGATGAGATTGAAGATCTCTTCTTACAGGTTCAAAAGGCCAAGAAATCAGAAGAAGCCTTGAAGACACACCTGGATGATGAGAATTATGTATGCAGCACAAGTGAAGAGGAATCTAACAAAGTTATTGTTGATCTAAAGCTACAAGTAGAACAGTACAAAAGGATTGAAGATATTCTCAGGTCTCAAATCAATGAGAAAGAGACTGTTTGCTGCCAACAAGAAGAAGAGATTGTTTCATTGAAGAAACAACTAGTAGAGGCCAATGTAAATCTCAAATATGAGAAGAGCACAGAGTTGCTAGATAAAATGATAAAGCAACAAAGAAGCTCCACAACTAAGCTTGGTCTTGGATATGAAGCTGAACAACCATCATCTTCCAAAAATGCAGAGAAGAAGAAGTTCACTGATGAAGGAAAGAAGAAAGAAAAGTCTGAAGCTGAATCTTCAAAAGGAAGAAAATATCAAAGAAGATCTACAGCAAAGCAAACACCACAAAAGAGGTTCTCTCATTCTCACTCTTCTCATAATAATGCTTTTAACGGTTATTGTTTTAGATGCAGCCATTATGGTCACCAGGCAATTTACTGTGGATTGAATAATAAATCAAGGAGTTATGCTGGTAGAAATACATCTGCTCTTCTGAGTGAACACCATGTGCAATGTTTTAAATGTAATGGTCATGGGCACATAGCAAGGTTTTGTCCAAGCACCTCTGCATCTAATCTAAGGCAAGACCGTAGATTCCATCAGACACAAAGAGTGCAACACAGACAGGAAAATAATTATCCATCAAGAATGCACAAGAGACAACCACCCAAGAGAAATGTTCAGGTTCACGAAAAGGTTCAAAATGTGGATGCAGGTGAAAATTCTCAGCCTAAGTTCAAGAAAAACTGGAGAAAGAAAGAAGAGAGGAAATCGTGTCTCCTTGGACAGAAGGAGATTACTCCTCTATTGCACTAAGCAGCTCCAGGTAGCACATCCTCAGGGGGAGCAATGTTAATGTTTTATTTTAATGCTCCTATGTATTTGTGTGGTTATCTGAGGATGAAAGGAAAGTAGTCGGGGAGTTGTTGTATAGCTGTCAAAGTGTGTTGTCTGTTCATAACAGTTGTTTATGGTAGTGCCGTGAAGGGTGGTGATTAAATTGAGAGTTGTCATTATTGGTAGAATTGATGTATGTCATTGTTGAACTGGTGATGGTTCTTACTGCCACTGTCATGAGTTAAGGATTATAACAGTTTAGATGATTTGGTTGGTTTTGTGGTACTGTGTTTGATACTTGCACAGAGTTGGCAGTAAAATTATAGTGTTGGTACAGTGTTGGACAAAAAGTTGGTACAAGTGTGAGTCACTTGTCAATTTTGTTGGCAGATATGAAATCAGAGTGATGAATGGTTAAGTTGTTTTCATAGAGGTTGTTTTGATCAAGTTAATGCTTTACTTGATACATGATTTGAGCAAGTTATTCTTTGCATTGGTGATTTATGTTGGTGGCTATTTTGTTCAAATACCCTTGAAAGGAAAAGGATGTCTACTAGTTTCCTTTTCAGATAGTGATCGGTTGAATGCTTCAAGGTTAATCTTGAGTTGAATGATGTTGGTTAAACCTTGTCTATAAGCATTGTTGTTAAAGCCTTAATTGGTTGAGAAAAGATATAGGTTGTGGAAAGAACATGAGTATCATTGTTATATGAGGTATTGCATGGTTGGCAATTGTTGGGTTGTGTTGCAGGTTCTTGAGAAAAGCATACTACATCTATCTTATTCTTTTTGAGACTGAGATTGAGTTGAGATTGAGATTGGGAATTTGAGGACAGTGCTGGGACAGATTTCCAGATGCAGATTTGGGCAGGATGTGTAGAGGACAGAAAGAGTACCAGTGGAGGTGCATTCTATCATGGAGATAGATTGGTCACATGGAATAGTAAGAAACAAGAGTCAGTTCTCTTATCCACAGAAGAAGCAGAATATATTGCAGCGACAGTGTGTTGTACGCAGAGGAAGAATTTATATATTTAATTATCTTTGTGCTCATATTTGTAATTTTTGCTAACTGTCATAACGTGTGCCTGAGAATGTTGTGCATGGACTCAGGGGGAGTCTGCAGTAGCCCTTTGGTATTATTGTCAAAGGGGGAGAAGAATTACAGGAGATTGCATGAGTGTTGCCAACAATTCCAAAGGGGGAGATTGATGTGCAAGGTGCAGCCAAAGTATTGTCATTGTTGTCAACACAGACAGAGAGATCAGTTGATGCAGTTGATGTAGTGGACAGGAGTTCAGAGGTCAGTCAGAACATGTATAGTGAATTTCCAAGAAGACAAAAGTGGCCTAGATTCAGAAAATCAAAGAAAAAGACAAGTAAGAAAACTGTCACGATATCGCGACATGTTTTCTGTCGTGATTTCGTGACATCTCGGAGGAGAGAGAAAATGCTATCAAAATTGTCACGATTTCGTGACATGTTGGAGAGAAAGAAGCCAAGTTGAAAAATTGTCATGATTTCGTGACATGTTGTGAGAAGAAGGCAAGTAGAAAAATTGTCATGATTTCGTGACATGTTGGAGAGAGAGAAAGCAAAGGAAAATTGTCATGATTTTGTGACATGTTTGGAGAGAAGAAGGCAAAGAAAGCTGTCATGATTTCATGACATGTTTGAAGAAAAGGAAGTAGAAAGTGTCATGATTTCATGACATGTTCGAAGAGAAAGCACCAAGGAGAGAAAGTGTCATGATTTTGTGACAGGTTCGAAGAGAAAGCGCCAAGGAGAGAAAGTGTCACGATTTCGTGACAGGTTCGAAGAGAAAGCGCCAAGGAGAGAAAGTGTCATGATTTCATGACAGGTTCGAAGAGAAAGCGCCAAGGAGAGAAAGTGTCACGATTTCGTGACAGGTTCGAAGAGAAAGCGCCAAGGAGAGAAAGTGTCACGATTTCATGACATGGTTCGAAGAGAAAGCGCCAAGGAGAGAAAGTGTCATGATTTTGCGACATGTTCGAAGAGAAAGTGCCAAGGAGGAAAAGTGTCACGATTTCATGACATGTGTTTTCGCGGCCAAAGACAGAAAAGGCACAAGGCAGCGAAAGTGTCACGATTTCGTGACATGTTCCGTTTTCATGGGCGGAAGGCAGAGAAGTGCAAGGAAGCGAAAAGTGTCACGATTTCGTGACATGTTGTGTTTTCGCTGGCCAAAGATAGAAAAGGCACAAGGCAGCGAAAGTGTCACGATTTCGTGACATGTTCCATTTTCGTGGCGAAAGGCAGAGAAGTGCAAGGAAGCGAAAAGTGTCACGATTTTGTGACATGTCTGGTTTTCATGGGTGCAAGCGAAGAAGTGGACAAGGAGGCCAAAAATGTCACGATATCGTGACACGTCATGTTTTCATGAGTAGAAGGTGAGAAGAGTACAAAGAGATAGAAATGTCACGATTTCGTGATAGGTCGCAACAGCACGATTACGAATAGTTAACTAGAGTCAGTGTGACAGTTATAGGTGCAGTTACAGATAGAAATCATGCAAGCTATTTTAAGAACTGTCGAAGAAGGAGAAATCGAACAGTCACATAAATAGAATCAAAAAATGCATGCATGCACAAAAATGAATACGAACAGTCATGATCAAGAAGACGTACAGTCATGGTAGAGATATACGTTGCATGTAACGTAATGCCCACACTATATATATACAAAAGGAGTTACATATAGAAGGAGTTACAGTTGACAAGTGGCAGAAGAGAATATTAATAGAACAGTTACAACTGGCAAGTGGCGCATGAGAAATAAAATATGGAGTTACAACTGGAGTTACTGTTAGACAATTTGATTATAAAAGGGCAGTTGCATGGAGGAATAAAGTTGCCGCTCAGAGTGAAAAAGTGTTGCAGAAAGAGTGTGAAAGTGCTGCTGAAAGAGAGTGCGCAGGAGGCGAGTGAGCAGGGTGTGTGCTGTGTAAAGAGTGGGCAATGTTGAGAAAGCAATAGACCAGTCAGGGTCTTGTAAAAGCGAAGGCATTTTTATGTCAAAAAGATTCAAAATAGAATTCTGAGTTGGTGCTTGGAATCAGGGGTTGGTGCTCCTTTCTGTTGGTGCAGATAAATTAGGGGTTGGTGCTCCTTCCAGTCGGTGCTGGTAAATTAGGGGTTGGTGCTCCTTTCTATTGGTGCGGATAAATTAGGGGTTGGTGCTCCTTCCAGTGGGTGTTGGTAAATTGTTTGTAAAGTTGGTGCTTTGCAAAGGCTGGATTTGGATGGGTGTCCAAGCGAGTCTATTTTTGAGGAGTAGCCAAAACTGGTGAACCTCGTTACATCTTGTGTTATGTGATGCTCTCATGTGATATTTGCTTTATCTGGTTTTAAGTTTTCATTGCTTCAGATTTAAGAGTTAAGTTTTTAAGTTTGAAATAGCTACACTGATTCACCCACCCCCTCTCAGTGCCATTGTAAGACTAACAGGTAATAAAGCAATTCACTGTAGGGTTCATGATAGAAATAGGTATGGTTTCACTAGGAGGAATTTCAAGATATTTGCACCTTCTAAGGACCACAACATTAACTGTTATAAGTTCAATAATGTTGGCAATATGGCCAAATGGTGCTGAAAAAAGTTTCCAAAGCTTTCGAAGATAAACAAGAATAAGGATATGTTGAGAAAGAAGGTTGACAAAGGAAAAAAAGCATTGTATGATGGGAGTAATTTTACTCTCACCCCAAAATTAATCACCTCAAAAAGAGGAGGTGGGAAGGGAGTTGAGCTAATATTCTTATATTTATCCCCAAAGGAGTCCCTTTGCCATTGATGACAAAGGGGGAGAGATTTGAGATAGGGGGAGAGATTTGAGATAGGAGGAGAAGTTTCCAGGGGAAGCAGAGTTGGAAAAAGGAAAAATGAATAATTAAGGAAAAGGGTTGCCATCAATGACAAAGGAGGAGATTGTTGGAAATTTTGAGTAAGTTGTGTTGTCATTGATGTTAAAAGTTTTAATGTCAAAAGGTTGATATCAAAGAGCACTTTGTATGGAAATAATATTCCATGGTTGATATGGTTGAAATTGATCAAGGTGAATTTCATCCCAAAAGAAAACAAACTGATCGGAAAGAAGAGGCCATGGTTTAAAAAGAAAGACAAATATTATTATAATATTTTTTAATATTATAATAATTGGGTCCAAGAAATCATTAAAAAAAAGATATCCTGGACAAGGTTTATTGAGTTTTTATAAAAGGGTTGCAAAGGTTTCTTTTTAAATTATTTAAATTAAAATATTTTAACAAAAGTTAAATTTTATTTTAAAATAATTTATGGCGCCAAAGTTCCAAATCGGATTCTAATTCAAAAGAAAAAGAGGACTAAAATTTTTTAAACAAAAGGAAAGAGTATTTAACGGAAAAGATTTTTCATTTCCAAATATTTATCACATATTTGAATGCCTAAGTGGAAAGATAATCCACACACACCATTTGTGAGGGGCAGAGACCGAGCATATGTCAAGGGAATTATTTGAGGAGGATTTCATTGAAAATCGTGGAGAGTGCGAAGATAATTCCAAAGTGCTGTCTAGCGTAGATGACATTTAAGGCTTGGCTAAGGCGTACGTGAAGGGTTGGTCTCAGTTTCAAATCCCATGTAGGTTGTTTTGCGAAGGAGGAAAGGGATTTTCATTTTCAAAAAAATTTATGAGAAGCAAACGTTGTATAGGATAGAGTATCCTTTGGTTTTCATGTGGACGTGTAGCCCAGGTGGTAGCCTAGCCTTGGGCTAGGGTATTACGGTGGGTAAGGTCACGGGTTCGAGATTGGGTGCTAATCATTGAGACTTGTGCAATATTTTTATGATGTGGGCCAAATATTAAGGTATGCAATTTTTGAATTAAATCTACCAAAGGTTTTTGGAAAACAAAAGTTGTTTTGAGGCTAGGTGATATTAAAAGGGCCATGTGTGAAATTTTTTAGGAGGTCATAAGGTGTGTTAATTAAATATTTTTTTTTGGGTGTTTAGTAATTAAATCAAGTATTGGAGATTATAAGGTGTAAACAAAGGGAATTTATTTTTTATGTGTGTTGAATATTATTTTGAAAGATAAGGAGATTATAAGGTGTAAACAAGGAACTTTATTTTTTATATGTGTTGAATATTATCTTGAAAGAGAAGGAGATTATAAGGTGTAAAAAATGAACTCTATTTTTGATATATGCTGAATATTATTTTGAAAGTGAAGGAGTGATAATGTGTATTTGTGAATTGATATTTTATTGTATTTCTTGTATGGTGAAATATTTGTTGAGGTAAATATTCTTGTGGAGATTTTGAGATAGATTGTTGCTATCTAACCTAGAATTGGAAAAAGGATTTGGTTGTGAGTAAAACTAGTTTTGAAGACATATCTCCATCAAAGAAAAGAGGTATGGGCACATCAATTTTTGTTTGAAATGTTGGCATTAATGTTGTAGAATATAATGTGGAGTGAAAAGGAATGTTTGATAAATATTGTTGGAAATATTTGAGTTAATTCTTATATGCTTCATTTGTGAATGTTTAGAGAACATTTGAGATAGATATTGAGGATTATTTGAGTTAGGGTTTGAGACCCACATTGAACTCTTTGTTTGAATAAGTTTGAAAACACTTGTTTAGGATTAGTGAGAAAGTAGTTTTTGAGTGGTTGAATGATTGAGTGAAATTCTTGAGCATTGGTTTTGAGTGATATTGAAAGTGAATGTGCATACATTACAAATCAAATTTGTGAAAGCAACAGGCTTAATGATTGAGCAGAACATATTGATTTTTGATAGAGTACATCATTATCTATATGTTCTAGAGGTTAAATGAATTTTGGATAAAATATGTCTAACTGCTTCAAGTTAAAGGAATTACCTTGAAGACTAGACAAAGCATTTGATAACATTGTGTGCAAGATTTGAGATTGATTGAGCATATTTTATGAGTTTTTTTGAGTATGTATTAAGGTAGATTTGAGAAAGTCTTGGTGAATACTTGAGAGAAGATTAAGCAAGTTATTGAGAGGACTTGAAGGTATATTTTAGGTAAGTCTTGGTGAAGACTTAAGAGCATATTGAACAAGTTCTTGAGAGGACTTGAAAGTATATTTGAGGTAAGTCTTTGTGAAGACTTGAGAGCAAATTTTATTGATTGATTTGTTCAAGATTTGTGTTAAGGCTTGGGGTAAATATAATCAGAGTTTATTTATTATTGGATCAAGATTTGTGTTAAAGCTTGAGGATAGAGTTTGGTACATATTTGTGAGCAAATTTGTGCTAGACCTGAGATAGAGTTAGAGTAGATTTGTACTACACATGGAAAAAAGTTTGGTGCAAATAGAGTTGAGAGCAAGCTTTGGAGGTGATAGAGTAGAGGATAGAATTCTCCACTGGATAGATATCCATTATCCAGGGTAGTGAGGATAGAGGTCTTCTGTGGAGATATATCCACAAGCCACAACAATGGGGGTAAAATTATTCTAGAATATCATCAACTAGAGTAGAGGGAAAAGAGTTCTCCTATGCATAGAGATCCACAAACTAGAGCAAGGGGAAATAGTTCTCCTATGGAGTTTGATCCGTGAGCCAACTAAAAAAATAGATTTATTTTGTGGAGAGAGATCCACAAACTAGTTGAGGAGATAGAGGTCTCCTGGATCAAGTTCCATGAACCAGAGATAAGGGGAAAGAATTATCCTATGGAGAGAGATCTAAAAATTAGAGCATAGAGTATTGGTGTCTTCATTGGACAAAGATCCATAAATATTGTAATAGGGAATTGATTCCCAAGAATATTTATTGAGAAAATTTAGTAGAAATGTTTTCTTCGTGGAGTAGCCCACATTGGGTGAACCATGCTAAATTGGTGTCTCTATTGTGTGTGATTATTTATGCATTGTTTTGATTACTGCTATTGATATTGCCATTGATAATATTGGATACTATTGTTTGGGAAAGAAAATTAAAAGTTGATCTTATACTGTTCACCACCCCCTCTCAGTATAATATTGTGTTCTTCACGTATCTGTATCTAATTATGTTGTATGATCTTGTATAGTTGATTTTATCTCTATCCTTGGTTAAGTGCCTAGTGAGGCCATTTCCACTATTGCTTATTGCAAATATGTCCATATTCAATACTCTAAGTGTACTTGATGAAGTATTAAATGTGTCCTAGTTTATCATATGGTTATTTGTATTGTTTTTAGTATTCCTACATATGTGTGAATCATGATGTAATAAGGGAGGAATGTTGGGATTTATTAAATTATATGATGTGATAAATCATAAAATGGTAAATTCAAAGTGAATTGTTAAAACCACTCATACATTATTTAAGTGTGAGTTGTTAGTTAGTGTTGATTACTACTAGTTAAGAAAATTATATTGTTATTTTCATTGCTCTATATTGGAAACATAACCTGTATTTAAAGGTTTTTTATCAATGAAAAAAATAAACAAAGCATTCTAATTTAAAAAAATTCTTATAAGATATAAAATAAGATAAATCTCTTACTTTATTTTGGATAAGATAAATATGATAAATTCTAACATAGTATAATTTTATTATATAATTTTTTTAGTACATGTAAATTGTATATATAAGAACAAATAAGTAAATTTTAAGAAGGAATGGTCCATTATATTTAGTAAGTATTTTAAAGTGTGAAAAATAAAATTAACTATTTTATATTTCAAATCACTTTAAATGATTATAGAATCTATTGAATTGAAGTTCAATAACATTATTTGGTTATGCTTCAAGGAAATTGAATAATCCATAAATATTTATATAAAAAAATAAAGCAAACTAATTCATTTGTTATACGTATTGGGATAATGAAAGGGTTTCATATTAATATCAAATGTTCATCCATTCACATGGGATACAATATTTCTCATTGATTCAAAATGAGTAAAGAAAGCCACACATTTCCTACATTATTTTTTTGAAATTTGAAAATTCAAATTTCATGAAAGAATCATGAAAAATCTAATATATAAATGAAATTCCATGTGAAAAAATCTCAAAAATACTAAATTAAGACCACCTACATATTTTTGTAGATTTAAAAAATGCTAACCATTTCATAGAAAATTATTTATAGTTGGTACTAAACAATTGTTCCTTGAAATATAGATCATCAATAATACCTTCTTAGTTTGAGATCCATGAGATTCAAAGGAAACTTCTGGACCTTGAAAGATACTTTGCATCAAAAGTATTGCATATGATGTTGGAAACTAATATGTCAACTCTAATATGTAAATGAAATCCTATGTGTCAAAATCTCAAAAAATACTAAACTAAGACCTTCATTATATTTTTGTAGATTTCAAAAAATATAACCATTATATAGAAAATATATTTTTAGTTGGTACTGAACAATTATTCCTTGGAATATAGAACATAAATCATACCTTCTTTATTTGAGATCCATGATATTCAAGAAAACTTTCTAGACCTTGAACACAGAGTAAGATATATATATATGGATTTTACCCAAAAGCCCATTGACATGGCATGTTAGTTTCCAATACCATATTTAATACTTTAAATGAAAAGTATATTTCACTTTAAAGTATAATATCCTATAATAATTTCAACTCTAAAAAGTAAGCTAGAATTTTATAAAATTACTAAGAAATAGAATCCAAATCCTTTCCCCATAGTTTATCATCCAAGTGATACTAATTCCTTGGAACCGACCATTAGAATACATAGAAAATTGAATATCCAATCTACTTGAAAGGGATTCTCGGGTTTTTTGAAGAAGTTAAAAAATAATGTTGGTTAAAAAATTTATACTTTACATCCAATATTTTGAAAACAATACACACCTCCTTTTGAATCGTTATTGTAAAGAATTTAGATATGATCATCACCTTTGGAACTATTATTATAAATAATTAGGATAAAAGCTTGTTTATAAAGCACTTATAAGTGACAAGTTCTTTGATACCATAGACAAGTCTACAAGATAAACTAGAACAAATGGGATCAATATATTATCTAGATTCTAGACAAATAAAAAAAAAGAATATCATAAAAGAATGAAGGCTAAAGCATATGAAATATTTGGGTTGGTTCCCTTACATACTAAATAAATTAACACCAAAATCATCATAAAAATAATACTACACCATGAGAAGGTATCTACATTCTCTATAATATATTTTAATTTTTTTAATATAGTCACACAATCAACATATTACTAGTCAATTGATTAATGCGAGGATCACTTCAAAAAGAAAATATGAACCATAGGCATTTTACAAAATAAATGTGAAACTTCCATGTGAATTATTTGAAACTATCTATAATATATTTTAGAATTTTTAATAATGACATGTGTTGACATATTAATATGAGAATCACTATAAAATATAAAAATGGATGATAAACATTTCATAAAATATGAAAAATTTAGCCATGGCCATATTGATTTGTTACACATTTCAACATAGTCTCTTTCATTTTGTTGACCTTCTATTATATTTTTCCATGGATACTAGTAAGTCCTACTACATTTTTCTTGTCATGTCCTTCCTAGTGACTACAAAGATTGTTATTGATATTAAAATATAAGAATCCATGTCTCCATTTTTTTCTATTGATGAAAACAAGGTTTTGAAAGGCTGACATATCCTTTTTAGAATATTTGTATAAGTAAACTTTACATCATAAAAACTTTAAATTATTTTATACTTGATGTCAATTGGGAAGGGTTTTCTCCCTTTTATAGTCTGATAAACTTACTTAAAAACTTAAAATAATATACAAAACATGAGCTTTAGATCAAAACTAATCATAAAAAAAATTGTCATTACTAAATTCAACTACACACAACCATATGTCAATTATCATAAGTTTCTATATCTAAATACTACATTTTGTGATACTCCAGATTTCCAATGCCTTTATTATCTATGTAACCCTTATATATCCATTGCAAACCACTGATTTATTTTTGTATATTTGTCCACTAGTGGATTCCACATACATAGCAAACAACAACACTTGATCTACAAACTCAACATAAAATATTTGATAGAAACCTCTGCATAGAAGACAATAACACTTGATATACAAACCTAGCTCAAAAGTTAAAAAAAAAAAAGAACTCTGCATAACAAACAACATCACATGATATGCAAACCCAACTCAAAATCTCTAACAAAAATATCTACACAATAAACAACTTCACTTGATCTATAAACCCAACTCAAAATCTATGATAGAAACCTCTACATAACAAACAATAATTCCTAATACATAATAAATATTAGAAACAAAAAAAAAATGAAACTATAATAAAAAATTAATGATTATAGAAATTATTTTTTCTATAAATGATTTTTAGATTGTAAAGGTATTTATTATAAACGATATTAAAAAAATGACATAGAAATTGTTAAAACATAATGCTTGGGTGTCTTTGCATTAGATATGATGAGTATTTATATACATTGCTTTGCCAATTTTGGCTTAACCACCATCCATGTGAGGATCCTAACTACTTGGAATTATGGTCCTTGTGAGTGGTAGTTTATAACTACCTTCATTCTCATTTTTCTTATGAGGGGTAGTTGATAGCTCCCCCTAACTATCTTGTCACCTAGTGAGTGGTAGTTGGTTACTACCCTAAAACAAATGTTTCCTAACTATGATGGAATAATTCCTAATAAAAACTATGTTGTCCAATTATGTGTCATATGTCCATCCACCAACAATTTGTATCTTGTTGGTCATTTTTTGTTTTTGTGAACAATTGGGTCTAAAAGTAGCATGGGATTTTTTATTTTAAAAAATTAGTGTTACTAGTTCCTACTTGATTATCATAGCCAAGGCCTTTATTCTTTGTCCTTATATATGAAATTATGGCCTTTCTTATACCTTGCTATTATTTTCCCAATTCTATGCCATTATAACCCATTTATTTCATTATCTTGGAGTCAATTTATTTAGTTGGCCTTTCAAATCACCCAATTTCTTGTTCTTCAAAATGGCTTTCAACACTTGTACCATTATAATCAATAACACTCATGTCATTAGTATCACAATATGAATCTATCTTGGTAATAAGATATTTGTTGTTAAGATCTTGATATAGCTTGTATCAAAACAAATATCTACCACCATGGGATTGATCTTCCATTGCTCGTCTATGTCCTCTTTCCTTTTATGCTTATAGATGTCAAGTGTGATTAAGACCGTGTATATTTTCCTTACAACATCTATAAAAATTATAACACTATTTTGAAGATATTTGAAACCATTAGCATCTATGATAATTGTTTGTAAACAACTCATTAGAGTGACAAATTTTCCATCTTCATAGAGATTCTTCCCTTCTAGAAAATAAATACCTTTAAGGCCCTTATATCTTATGGCACACTCATGAACTTCTAGTGGATACTTGGCATGGTTTCTCTTTGCATTTCCCATGCTTGAAGGTGTCAGTATTTGCTAAAAATGTATCTTTTACAATCATAATACCTGAGTAATTTTGCAATAAGTTGGAAGGTGTCAAACTCTACCAAAATTGCACGTTTTATAATATTTTATGAATTTTGCGAGAATGGTGAAGGTGTTAGACTTTGCTAAAATTACACCTGGATGGATTAGTTGGAAATGAAAACATATACCATGCATTAATCCTACATAAAGAATATATCCACTATTGGTGGGGGCTTCATCATGAATTGGTTCATGTCTATTTTTATGCCTCTACACTTGTTCAATGAGTGGGCCATGTGTCATAGTTTTCCCATGTTTGTGATGGAGGATTATTGGAGTAGGATGAAGGGAGTGTGAAAGATTCAAACCTTGGTTTTTCACCCATGGATATCCTTATATTATATGATCTCTATCATTAATGCTCAACAAATTCTAGACATAATTAAAAAAAACTGCTTTAATTGTTCATGAAACAATCATCTCACCTAGTTGTTAATCCTCATATTTGTCATTGCTTGCATTCTCATGTTTACAATCTACAAAGGCTACCTATAAAAACTTACATGTATCAAAATATTAATGGAATATCATTGTATGATAATATTTATTCCTTATCTTAGACCTCTCACACACTCCCAATGGTGGCTTAGATCTAGAGCCAATGAATATTTTTGATAAACCATAATAACTTAATGTTGTAGATTTAGAGTATACTTGAATCACCCTACTCTAATACCAATGATTATAAAAATTAAATCATTCGTTCATTGAGGCAAGAGCCTATTTAATACATACCTTAAGGTTACAAGTCTAGATATCAATAGTCATGATTAAGAGATCATTACATGCAAGAATTATTAAAATAATCTCCTAGCTAAAAATGCATGATCTAATAATAAAATAATGTAATAAAATATCTTAACATAGATGATCATCAATAGTAACCATATACTCTTCTTCTTCTATATGAATTTTATTTTTTACCTCCTAGATTTTATCTTCTACAACAGTGTTGTGTTGCTTATATAGTAGTCTGCAACTTTTATGTTTATCCACTTGAGGCTTTTTTTCTTGAGAATATGTAAGTTGAGAAGAAGTTATATTAAGGTAATGGATTATACTAGCATTCCTTCACTTTGTGGCCAATTTCTCCACATAATTTGCACATTCTTTGCATGTGTGAATTGTTCTTCTAATTTTGGAAGGGAGGACTTATGTCTCCCTTTAATGGTTGCTTCTCTTTGTGATTTGAGATAAGTACTTGATTTTTATTTTGATTTGTATGGGATATCTCTACTTTTTGAAGAAGATTCACCAACTCATCAAACATCAATGTTTGCTATGACATTCAATGTGGTCACAAATACATTATAATGTGAAGGCTAAGATCTCAAGACTATGGGGACTAATGTGTTATATAATATTATTTATCCTAAGGCCTGATGTGATGCTCATAGTTTAGATACTCACCTTATAAATGGTTAATGTTTTTCTACATTTTCATCTTCAAGAAATGGAGTTGGCTTTATTGGAACAAGTTTTTATTCTTATTCTTTGCTTCAATTTTTTTTTGTAGTTTCTTCCATGCTTCCTTTTCCAAAGTTCTATCTCTGATGTATGGCTAGACTTCATATACTATGTCAAACATGATGATTAGATTTACATTTTTTTCTACCTTATTGAACTTTACTTGTTCATTTTTTCCTTCTACCAAATGGGTAGTTATCCCATTCACAATATTCCAAACTTCTTCAAACTCCAATTAAATTTTGAGTTTGGCCTTTCAAACATAATAGTTATTTCCTTGCAATATCTAGGAGTCTAGAAATAGGAACTTTAGTACACCATTGGTGATTGTAAACTTTATAAAAGTGAACTTTCTTAGTTCCACTAAATTATTCTTAGAAATAGCTTTTCGATGAGAATGTACAAATGTATACTTGTGTTTTAATTGATGCTAAGAATTTGCAAAATTAATTATTTGTAGGGAAAAATATATATGGATTTTATTTCTCATCAAGGAATATTATTTGGCATATTATAATTTCTTAAAAATATTATAGGACCCTTTTGTTTTGCTTGCATTGAAAAATAAGGATAAAATTATAATTTATTTGACTTTATTGACATACCATTGTGAATGTGGGATATTTATTTTGTTTTGATTTAACTTATCCAAGTTGGATTTAATTTATTTATGTTTGCATATCAATATTTTATAAATTATTCTAAGTGAGGGTCTTCATTCATTATTATGATATCCAAGTACTGAAATATAATTCATGGGATAACCTCTTATCATTATATTGTGGAGTTTGGGCAAGTATCATACCTTCGAATAGAACATCCACAATGAAAAGCCAAAAAATATCCCAATAATTTATAATCAAATATCATAAGTTAAGCTCCAATACACAATCATGGCCTACACTTACCTATTGGATATGCTCATAAATTTAAGGTAAATCACTAGTGGTTGTCATTGATTTTAGTGGTCTTGATGGTGCATCAGTTAGAGCCAAGCTAGTGAGACATGCACAACTACGAGGAGTCCATGCATGAGCATTGATAAAAGCAATAATCAAACACACTTTGTTATCAATGGATTCAAATGAAAAAATGAATGCATAGGATAAATGATTACTATGAAAGCAATATGGGATTGTTCAACACAATGCACCCAAATTTGATCACATAATGATGCTTAGGCGATGGAGTAAGACAAATGCCATCATAATCAAATCATGGTCTACAACTAATCAAATCATGGTATCAATGATACAAATGATATGGTGAATGATTAATCCAAAAATTTGATTGTCTTGTGGAGTCTCAACAATAGCACTTCTCCCAACATTTTTTAAGCACAAAAAATTCTCTAGTTTCATATGACAACTAAATATATATGGGCCAATGTCTAAATTCCTTAGGGTGATATAAAGACCATTCTTACTCCTAGCGTGATGTTCCTTTATGTAGTGGAATACATATTAGTTTCCTCAATACTCATAATATGAATATTGGATAGTAAGAATATGGATTTTAAGTATTTATATTCTTTATTTATCTTGATCATTTATGTAGAAGCTAGATATTTTGATGGTTATGAGATTTCTCTATTAAAAATATGAAATGGAGTAATTTATGAGGTACCAATGTTCTTGGATTCATTGAATTGAAGGTGAAATTTTGGCTTGTAATCTTCTTTGTAGGTATGACAAAATATTCTTTGAAGTATCTCCAATTTATTGAAATAACTTCTTGTTTTATGAGACATTCTGTCTAGTTTTTTAACCATGTTAAAAAATATTTTTATCATGATATTTTATTTGATAATGTCCCTAGTGATTTTAATTTTTTGAATTATTTACCACATCCAAAATTTTCATAAGATACTCATGATTGATGTACAAACTTGTCGCTTTGTGAGTGTTGGTTTTAATGTGAGGTATTCATGAATGCATAAGATCTACATTATTTTTGTTTATTTTATCTTAAAACTACATGGGATTATTGGTCTTGATCATATGAGTAATACCAAAATTTTATTTCCATGTATTTCCACTCCTTACTTTTGATTTTGGATTGATATTTATATTTAATGAATGAGGTGCATATTGATTTTGTTTATAACCATTATTTGAGTAATATCTTAGTGAGAACTTTGTATCCTCATAATTTGATTCTTTAGAGTTTTTATGCACATTCTAGAATAAATAATACAATCTATTACCATTTAATGTAATATCCAATAATACTTTTGATGAATTTTTCCTCCATGTCTTTCATCTTTCTTATATTTGAAATTTTTATACACTTTGCTTTGAAATTTTTTCTTATTGAGGAAATTTTTTTTTGGAAAATTTGTATAATGTTGTTTTCTATTGCCTTTAGTGATTGATGATTCTACTATTCATCCACATATTCCTTTTGGAATAAGTGCTTTGAACTAGTTTATTGCTAGTTTGTTGATTTTGGAGGTCTTCCTTGATTGTTTTGAAATCCTAGATTCAAAACCCAAAATTTTATTTCTATGATGGATTTTACACTCTATTTCTTGAAAGGAATTTATTTCAATAATTTGATTTCTTTCTTATAGTTCAATTTTGCTCTTTTTGAGGCTAATACTTTTCTAACAATTTTTTTATTGGTAAAAGAGGTTTTTAAAGGTTTTCGTAGACACCTAAAACATGTCATGTTGAGAAGACTACCTATATATACTCATTTTAAGGCCATATCACCCACCTTGGGCAGCCCTAGGGCTCAAATAATGGTTTTCACCACTCAAATAGAGGATATCTCCCTTTGCAACCATGGTCATCCCTCTAAAGGACGATATCTAGAGGTCGTCTCACCAAGATATGGATCCCAATCGTGGGCTATATCACTCCAATATGGTTGTGATAGAAGCAATATAAAAAAAAGTGAGACATAACTAATAGCCAAAACTACCAGTTAATCATGTGCATGAACTTGCACTACAATTTAATGCGTGCATGAGCCTAGATTAGAACAACCGCATGACATAATCAATTTTCATAGAGATTTCAAATATAAGCATTCACTTTTCTTAATATGAATTTCCTCTTCACTTTTTCATGCACAAGGTGGTGCTATTTTTAGACTTATTTCGAGGAATCTATATAATAGTGCTCACCCCTCATTTAAAAGATATCAAACTTTCAAATATTCAAGCAATGAAGTGCTCCTAGAATTTGACCATGAACCTCCAAGCACTTGATATTCTTATCACCATAGAAAGAATGTTGTTGGTTCATTCCAAAGGTTGAATATCAAATCCATTTTCACTACACAATCACATGATCTAGCTTCAAATATTGATCCAGACCCAGGAAGTCATTCCTTGCAAACACACTAATCCATCAACCAAACACTAGATCAAACTCGGAGTTGCCCCTACATTAGCCTCAAAAAAAAAATTATAGGTTAGTGATTGTCTTGCTCAGAGATGGCCCACAGGTATGGTCATACCACCTAGATATGGCCTTTAGGGTATAGATATATTTTATTATTTTCTATCAATAGAGCTTTAGGATAGTTTATTTCCTACTTTTTGTAGTATTTTGATTTATGTTAATGTATTTGATTCACTTTTATTTTAGTTTTATTCTCATTATATCGAGCCCTATATTGAAGGGATTTGCACATACTAGTAACAAATTTACTTTCCTAGCATGTAGGCTACAAGTTTCTACGAGGAAGGAGGAGCGCAAGAACTTGATATCATCAACCATTGTGGTGGTCATGATAAACCGTTTGTGAATGCAAGAAATATCCTACGTAGTGCACTCAATTATTCATGAATGTAACTCATTGTATCAAAGTGGTTGTAAATTTGTTAGAGGGATATTATTGTAACAAATTTGAGGAACAATTTATTGACTAATAAAAGGGGCATCATTTTATTAACAGTTTGTCATCATGATGGTTATAATTGCTATATTTTCCCTTTAATTTTATTGTATGGGTAGTATGGTTTTCCAACATTTCAATGGTGATCATGGTGGTACCTAGTCCCTATATTTTATTGATACTGCTAATTATTGTCTATTTTTTTAATTATAGGTTGTATATCTAACGATCTAGCATAGATATGGCCCCTGTTCAATGATTGTATGACCCTAAGATGGCACCTATTCGGTAATAATTCCTGATCAAGATAGCCTTGGATCAGAGAGTAAAAATAGCAAGGAGTAGTATCTTCATCAAATATATGCCATCAAGGGGAGTCCATCTATTCTCTATCTCAATTTTTATAAAGAAATGTACAAAAACAATTCATATTAGAAAGCATAGAATAGAGAAAATTTACAGTATTGAGCTCTATCTATGACCATATTTGGTCTAGATGGCCCTTGTATGAGGCTATCTATGGTTCAAATGGTTTTTTTCTATGGTCATATTTATGGTAGATGGACTTTGTTAGTATCTATATTTGTTTTTGATGGATCTGCACCTATCACTATTTGTCTTTCCTATTTTTGCTTGGTCATAGGTTGATCTCATGTAGGGTTTTACATTTTAAAAGTTATGTTATTTTATAGGATTTATAAAAGTAAAATATCATTTTATGCATTAGTAAAATATCATTGAGTGCTTCTTGATTTTAATTTCTTTTTCATAATAAAAATAACCCCACACACCATGATTCATTTAAACATCAACGAGTTGGACTTCATCACCAACCGTTGATCAAGAGAAGTGATGGTGGGCTTCATCTCCACTCGTTGGCTTGTACCATAGAAACCTTACTTGTCAAAAGTGAGTGTCTTTCCAAAATTCATCACCAAAAATTCCCCTAAGCTTAGGTGCACCCAGAGTAGGAAGGATTACTGAGGCCCTTTATCGTAGGGCTCTTTAAAATAATTAGTGGATTCAGATGTCATTATTGTCCATGCATTAAATGTATGGGTTAATGCATGGTTCAAATGGTTTTTTTCTATGGTCATATTTATGGTAGATGGACTTTGTTAGTATCTATATTTGTTCTGTATGGCTCTGCACCTATCACTATTTGTCTTACCTATTTTTGCTTGGTCATAGGCTGATCTCATGTAGGGTTTTACATTTTAAAAATTATGTTATTTTATAGGATTTATAAAAATAAAATATCATTTTATGCATTAGTAAAATATCATGAGTGCTTCTTGATTTTAATTTCTTTTTCATAATAAAATAACCCCACACACCATGATTCATATAAACATCAACGAGTTGGACTTCATAACCAACCGTTGATCAAGAGAAGTGATGGTGGGCTTCATCTCCACCCGTTGGCTTGTACCATAGAAACCTTACTTTTCAAAAGTGAGTGTCTTTCCAAAATTCATCACCAAAAATTCCCCTAAGCTTAGGTGCACCTAGAGTAGGAAGGATTACTAAGGCCATTTATCGTAGGGCTCTTTAAAATAATTAGTGGATTTAGATGTCATTATTGTCCATGCATTAAACGTGTGGGTTAAGCGAAAGCTAAGCTTGTTCGGTAGTAGGACATTAGATAGTGCAACCCCTTTAGGGGTTATTTTATTCCCATAAGGTTACCTTGAGCCACATCCATAGAAGCCACTTTTTATTTTTTTAGTTACACTCTTCAACAGAGGGGTGTGCTCGAACTACCTTTAGTAGTTTTCTATTTTTCACCCTGGTTTTTATAAGGAATAATGTGTAACATCAAGATACACTCAAATAGTTATAGGAATTCACAATCAAAATTTTAATGAGATAATCATATTGTCTACTTGTGTATTTATTTATTGTTTGTTTAATCCACATAATGGTAATAATGCATAGCCAAGCTCAATCATGAGCTAGCACTGCTAAACATTTATGAGGATACATAGAACATCTTAAATTTAGTCTAAAGGACATGTCCATTACTAAATGGAACTCTAGTGTTTGTCATGACACCAAGACCATATAAAGGGAGTACAACCTTCAAGACATCCCTATTAGGGAAGCACCCATGAGTCCTTCAAGGGACTGCTAATTTAGACACCTTGATAGATTTTTATAAAAGGAATAATGTACCCATTGAAGGTCCTAGTAGGTTGGTGTCATAATTTTGCATCCTAGATCACTCTATCCATCAACCACAACATGACAAAGAGTATACCCCATGGATGAGGCTAGATGATCAAGATAGTATGCTTGACCATCCATCGATGAGTCGGTAGTATGCCCATTTAGATAGGTACAACACTCATAGTCCTAATTAGATAGCCATGTAAACTCATACAGTCCTTTTCAATTAGGAGGAGGAATATCTAGATCATCCTCCAACCATTAGGAAGAGTATTCCATGTAAGCATATTGTGCCTTTACATCTCTTGAGTACGTATAACTTACATTTAAATTTGAATACCAGGTTAATGTAGCTTCCCTCAATCATGGAAAATATGTAGCCAACTCTTATGGGGTTGTAGAGCATGTCAAGTTCCTTCATACTAATATGAAGGCCAATAGAATCCACACTGCTAATTAGATAAATTAGGCACTTAGGAAGAACACTAATAGATAAGCATTGCTAAATTGGTTATGATTGGATAAACAATGTTTAGATTAGTAGTACAAATTGAATCAATAGAGATTGCAAGAGAATAGGTTGCATCAAGAAAGGCTATATCAATAACGATTACAAAAAGACATGCATGAGATGATTCTTATACCTAGTACCCATAGTTAACAAACCCATCAAAGGTACTGTGTACAACATCAAGACCTACTACCTAGGCCAAATTAGAATCATCCTCCTTGTGTACCTATTTATCCCTAAAAGTCCACACAACATCCACCCTACAACCAACAATAAGGGTATGAGACCTATGAGGATTTGCAATCAGAGTACTAGGAGCAAGGGTATCCTAGGACACCTTATGAGGACATGGTTGATGATCACATTCAACCACCACATCCCAATCAAAATATTTATTGCCCCTATATTTGAGGATAAAGGTGACAAGATGATATTATATCATCTAAATATTACAAGGTACTTACTAAGCACATTAAATAATTGGAGAAGCAAGCTTCAATAATGGGTTATCAAGAATCCACATTGATCCAATTTTGTAATAAAACACTCCATCCTTTTTTCCATCTCCTCCATATCCTAAGCATTTTGAAATATCCACGCTAGACAAGTTCAAATGAGATGATGATGCACATGAGCATACCACTAGTTTTATGAACCTTTACTTTCAACTCTAGGATGATGATGCCTTGCTACTTAGAACCTTCTTAATAATGCTCTCTAGCCCAGCCCTAGAGTGGTTTAACCATCTACCAAGGCATAGCATCCATAGCTTTGAACAACTTACGAATGTATTCTTAGAGCGCTTCTCATTTAGCATGAAAAAAAAAGTAATATAAACTGATTTATACAATATTTGCCAATTTTATGATGAACCAATATTGGATTATGGTAATAGGTGGCAATAAATTATCTCAAAGTTATCATTTACCTTACCTGTAACAGAGATAACTCATCTATTTATGAGGAGTTGTTCAAAATATATTTCATTACTATTACAACTCCAACAATATCAAACATTTGAGGAAGCCCTAGCTCAAGAAAATTTCATAGAAGAGATTAAGATTCAGGAAGGGGAGATCAAACTTTTAAAGAAGAAGTAGAATAAGAATTCCAAAGGCAACCATGCATAGCCATATTCAGTTAATCAAGTTTTCTTGAGTGTTTCAGGGTCTGCAAAGCAAACTTCAACTAAAAAAAACAATTATTAGGCCTAACCCCCTCCTATGCAGCATCATAACCAAACTCAACAAAATTAGGGGTAAAATCAACAACGTCGTCAGCCTCAAAATAATACACCACTACTTAAATATTTGGTGCCACTTTTTAATCAACTATGTGAGGCAAAGGTCATCAATATGAAAAATATTCACCTCTTGGATCCTAATTAGCCAGAGCATAAATAAAATTGAAAGGACATGTACTATATTTATCATCGACAAAATGGTCATGAAATTCAGTCATGTTACACATTTAAAAATAAAGTATAGGATATGCTTGACAATAATGAACTTCAAATTGATAATCCTCTCGCTACAATAATCAATAGGTACATTCAAGGATCCACTACCTACACATGAGATTTAGGTAGATCAAACACGATAGATAAATGAAATCCAAACAACCCCACCCAGTCAAGGATTTGTTCAAATGATTAATATTGTGATAAGGAACCAAAGGTATCCTAATAAAGCTACACCACCTATAGCCCCATCATAGCCTTTCTCGCAAACAAATACTATCCAAGATCTTCCACCTTACCCAGTGGTGATGATAATAACTAGACTTACCCAAAGTCTATGAATGACATTGATAAGACTCTCCATTTATGAGATGATATAGTAGTCACCACCACATAGAGAAGCTCTAATGGAGATTCTAAAATTAGTTGAATTGTAACCTAGGATCCCAATGCTTTTGCTAATTTTGTGAGGCACATTCAACATTGCAAGGAGCCTATTATCACATTTCATGATCATGAGATAAATACAACTCCCACTAAAGGGCTTGATCCTCCATTGCACATCATTGCTAGTATGAATCATATTCCTTACAAGCAATTCTTGATCGATATAGGATCCTCCATAAATATCATTAAAATTATTGCACTACAACATCTTAGTATTATGTCATCACACATTGTAGCATCTACATTCACCCTATGAGCATCTAACAATGCTTTATGCTCTATTGTTGACACAATAGTCCTTCCTATTTAGGTTTGGCTAAATACTATTTCTATGTTGTACCATATCTTGGAGAGTGCAATGCAGTATAACATATTACTTGGAATACCTTGGATGAGAGATATGAAATGTGTCCCATCCATATTGCATTAGTGTCTTAAGTACATCCATGAAGGGCAAGTTCATGCAGACCTCGAGCCCTTCAAGTATTGCAATGTGGTGCACCATCTGCAAGTGTCTACCCTACCATCTACACATCTGGATATTCGAACAAATGACCCTATAAAAATTCTAGATTCATAACCATAATCAGCCATTGAACCTCCTCCATCTTTGTCATCACCATTGGTTTCTCCTGATATTTCTTCTTGATCATCGAATCCTCTGAGCAAGAAAATATTGAAGGTGCTAATAGAGGAGATCCCACCATCCATTTCTACAAATTCTATAGAATATATTTCAACTCCTATGGATGAGTCATATCAAGCCATATCCCCATCATCCTCATCCACCCCACCGCAAGTCACAGTTCATTTTGCTAATCCTGGACTCATTGAGTATCTAGTGCAAAACATCATATTTAATCCACTCATTGAGTCCATGTAGGATATGGGTAGGCCCCACTTGTTATCACTACAATTTGGTACTATTGTGTTGTTAGGGGTTTTAATGATTCTACAAGTCCATCCCCTATGGAGGATGATCATGATGATCCATTTTTAGGTAAAATCAGTAATCTATCAAATCCAAATTTTGTACTACAATACTTTTAGCACTGTCATTATAATGAGAATGGTCTTGGCTAGTACGAACAAGGTATTTTTACCCCTTATCAATGATAGTATCATATCCCCTATGACAGGTCCAATCTGGGATATGTCAAGTGCATACTAGATGATGCCCTGGTAGATGCCCTTCAATGCCTTATCATAAGCTTTGGAAAAGAACTTGGGAGGAATGGAGATGCCAACCCTGGTTATATTCATTCATTGGGAAATTATTTTCCCATCATAATGGTATCCATTGAGCCTTCTAGTCCTCTCAATGTGGCATCTAGAGAGGCATTGAATGAATATGTTTCGAAGTATCTTGAAGAGTTTGATGTTGATCAGGTTGAAGATAATTAGGAGCTTGAATGATATTGGGTTTTTTATAGAAAAACTTTTACGGAGAATGGGAGGTGATATCTATAGATTCAGTTAGCTCAAAGTAAGAGGACTACTCTCCTATTGAGCCTATCATGGACATAGATGAGTTTTATGTTTAGGTATTCCCTACACATCAGCCCATCTATAGGTAGCTACTACCAATAGAAGATCCTATCATCCTTGTTTTACCTAGGCCTCATTCAGTCACTCCACCTCCACCTCAGCCACCTTTGGTGCACTTGAGGCCTCCCATATTTGATAGGCTCCTTCCACCTACAAATGGAAACCATATGCCATCCATCAATATGGTTTCCATTGAACTAACCATACCACTCCATAATCCTAGTGATCCTTCAAAACATTTGCACCATCACCCATAGAGTTCTTACATTGTAAAGAAATATTATAGTCATTTCATTTCTCCCAAGGGCCATATGAATATGTTTGTCAAGTTGAGATCGAACCTGATGAAATAATTGATTCTTTGAATCCTATTGATGATATTCATTTGATCCCTACACCTCATCAGCTCAAGGAGGAATCCCACATGTTAGTTGGGAACACAATTGACATGGATATCTAAACTGACCCTATAGTTCCTAAAAATTTCAAGTTGGAACATAGTATATCCCCATAGGAACAAGTCAATATTACAACTCTCTTGAAAAATAAGAGAGGTTTTTTCTTGGTCTTATAAAGATATGATGTGTCTCAACATGATTTTGGTCATGTACAAGCTAATGCTCGATCCAAAAATAAAACTAGTCAAGCAAAATCTTAGAAATATGCATCCAACAATAGCCTTAATGGTTAAATATGAATTACAAAAATTGTTGAATGCATGGTTCATTTAGCCTATCAGTTATCCTTATTGGGTTTCCAACATGGTACTTATAGGAAAAATCAATGGGAGGATTCACATATGCATGAATTTTTGAGATCTTAACAAAGCGACTCATAAGGATGAATTTCTCCTCTTGAACATCAATGCTTTAGTTAACACAACTATAGGTCATGAAATATTATCCCTCATGGATGGTTTCTTAGGCTAAAATAAAATCTAGATCAATATCGAAGATCAAACCAATATAGCCTTTACCACACCTTAGGGGACTTTATGTTACAAAGTTATGCCATTTCACCTCAAAAATATTGGTGCAACATATCAACGGGTCATGACATACATATTTCATGACTACATGCATAAAATATTGGAGTATAACATAGATGATATACTAGATAAATATATGTTTCATCACGAACACGTCGATGTTCTAAGAAAATTCTTCGATCACCTCAACAAGAATTACATTAGACTTAACCCCAATAAGTGTGTCTTCAGATTTACTTCTAGAAAACTCTTGGGTTTTATAGTCTCAAAATGAGACATCAAAAGTGGTCTCACCAATGTCAAGATAATACTTTAAATGCTTTCCCATACCAACCTTAAGTAACTTTGTAGGTTACAATAGAAGGTAGCATCTATCCGACACTTCATAGCATAAATTTTGGATAAATGTTGACCAATGAATCATCTATTATAAAAGGGTGTCCCATACAATTAGAATGATGAGTGTCAAAATGCCTTTGATGAGATCAAACAATACTTAGAGTCACTACTAGTATTAGCTCTACCTCGACCAGGTATGTTATTTTTACTATACATATTAGCTACCGACTTTGCCTTAGGGACCATGTTGGCACAAAAGAACAAGGTAAATAAGAAATAATTTATTTATTACATCAATAACACCCTGGTTATCTATGAGATCAAGTATGTGTATGTTGATAATATTTGCTTAGTGGTGGTATTCACCACCAAGATTCTATGCCACTACATGCTAAACCAAACAATGTATGTCATGTTTAAAGAAAACCCTTTACGGTATATGATGAGTCAAACGTACCATAATAGCCATACCATAAATTGGATCATGTTGTTGATATAATTTGACCTTGAATTTATAAGTCAAAAATCTATTAAATTCCAAGTCATTATTGATCAACTAACAGAGGTTCCTCTCTAGGATGATAAGCCTCTTTCCTTTATGTTCCTGATGGTGCATTTTTTACATTATCAATCTCACTGAAACCTGAAGAACCTAAAAACAAATCCGATTTGAATTTGTTCTTTGATGGTTTCAAATGTGAGCAATGGGGTGGCACAAGAATCCTATTTTTCACACCCTAAGGGGATCATATACCCTTTTTATTTTAACTCAATTTACCATGCATCAATAATAATGCTAAATACAAAGCCCTCATTTTGGACCTTCAAGTAGCTATCACCATGAAAATAAAAAAGCTCAATATTTTTAGCAATTCTTTGCTCATTGTTAACCAAGTCAAGTAAATATACCAATGCAAGTGTCCAATCTTACAATAATACAAAGCACTTGTGGACAAGATACTAGCTAAATTGGAATGGTACAACATCGAGGTAGTCACTCGTTCATATAATCATTTTGTGGATACAATGGCTTCATTGGGATCCTTAATTCTACAAAATCCTTCAAATGATATAACAACCATTCATATCAAAATACTTCACAATCAATTATTTCACATGAGGCTTTGAAATATGAAGAAGCTATCCACATGATTCAAATTGAACCATACCAATACCGGTTCTCTCGCATACATAACTTTTTGAAACATGCTTCCTAGGGATATTTGATCCCAAACAGTCCTTTTGATAACAACACAATGATCTATCTTAATATTCTATCCCAATCAACATTCGTGTAGGATGAATCTCAAAATAAACAAGCAGTTCATTCAGTCAATACTTAAAAATATCAATATTGGTTCACCCAGCTAAAAATAGTTTCTAAAGCTTGGTAATATCCCTTCAAGATTATTGCATGCCAAAAAATGAATATTAAAAAAATAAAAATAAAATATATCTTGTTAGGATACATATTGTATCGTCAAGGCTATGATGGTCTTCTCCTTTGTTGTCTAGATCCCCACAAATCTACTTGGGCAATTTTATAAGTTCATAATGGTACTTGTAGTGACCATTTCAATGACATAGCTATCATTAAGTGCATCCTATGAATGGGATATTATTGGCCTACTATGGAGAAATATTGTTGCACTTATGTCAAGAAGTGAATGAAATATCAACATCATGCTAATCTTCCACATGTACCTTCTCATACCTTACAACCGATTCATTTGGTATGGAATTTTTCATAGTGGAGCTTTGATTTAATTGGAAAAATCTCACCCTCATCTTTAGGTTGTCACATGTTTATCTTAATATCCACAGAGTATTTCACCAAGGGGGTGGAAGTTATCCCTCTTACCACTATGACTAGACCTCACATTATGGAGTTCATACTTCATAATATCATATGTCATTTTGGTATTCCATCCAATATTATATCAAATAATGGACCCCCATATATGAACAAATATGTTCAAGATTTAAACACCAAGTATAACATTCAACACAAATTTTCCATTCCCTATTATCTGTAAGCTAATGGGTAAGTAGAGGCATAAAAAAAACCATCATTACCATTCTCAAAAATACTATCAAATATAATCATAAATATTAGCATCTTCAACTACCTCTTGCATTATGGGCTTACATAACTAGTATTAGGATGCCCACTAGGGAAACCCCATTCTTTCTAGTATATGGTGCTGAGGCCATTATGCCCTTGGAATTGGAAATTTATTCGTTGTGTATATCACTCCAAGAGTTCATTGACAATGATACTGTGTGACAAGCTCACCTTGACCAATTGACCCTTATTGATGAATGATATGTTAATGCTCTCAAGAACCTCCATGTTTATCAAGATTGCCTTAAGTGAGCTTATGATATGAAAGTACACCTTAAGGACTTCAAATTTTGGAATCTCATGCTTAAAGAGAATCAGTAGAACTCGAAATTTTTGTCACACTTACGAGACAAATTTATGGCAAATTGGTTAGGCTCATTCATCATCACATAGAAGATAGGGCCTAGGAATTATAGGTTAGATTCTCTCAAGGGTGTTGAGGAACCTTAACCTCTCAACATCCTCCACCTATGAGTATTTTATGCATGACACATGATGTATATAAAAAAATTATAAAAATAATACAAAACATAAAAAATACAAAAATATTGCATTGCATTCTATTATGCATTCCATATCGTTATATTGGCTTACTTGCATTAGGCATGTTCTTTCATTGCATTAGCATTAAGAATAGTTTGTTCTTGCATACTAGGATCTGGTACCATGTCTGTATTTTTGTCATATCTCTTAATCAACCTTTTCCATCATCATAATTTGCACTTTTACTTATGAGCTTTTACTTATTAATGGGTCCTCGTAAGATAGGGTAGATACCAGATGACCATTAGAAATGATTTTTAGATGACTACTGACTATTTTACACACACTCTTTTCTTTGCAAAAACACATAAATTCATCATATCATTACTAGCCACATTCCCCTTTTTGAGTAACTGTATTTTTCAACACAACCAATAAGTTTCTATAGAGTTTGATCATTCTACAATTCCTAGTTTTATTTTCATATTTTATTGTAAATTATCTTGATTTTTGAAGGTAGGATATTTATTTGATAGTAAATTGCATAACTCAAAATCGCAAACACAAATTCACACATTTAAATCCTATTTTGAAAAAGGAAGGATAAAACTACAACATAGTCCTTACCCCTTAAGCAAAATGTTTCCCTTGGTAATCCTCTTATGTGCATGGTCTAGAATGTTGAGAATTGAAAAAAGGACAAGCTCCTCCTACCCAAAAAACAAATCCCTCACCCAACTCAAAATGAGAAAGTATCCATAAAAAATAATGGTTTTCACCACTACAATGAATTCCCTTGCTCCTCATAAAAAATGAGCAAGTATCCCATACAAAGAAATCAAAAGAAAAGCATGGAGTAATGAGATTGAATCACTAGAATTATTAGTTATTCAAAATCCAAGGGGTGATCTCCATTACATAAATAGGCTCTAAGAGTCGACCTAGAAATGGAGTAGTCTTACATGTGGTGATATATCTGTCACATTAGTGACCTTATTTTGTATAGACCAATATCAGCTTTCAGATGAGCTATCTTTCAATAGCTTGTATTGCCTGGTAGTCTAGTCCAACTATATCCAAAATCAAGATCTAGATGACCATAGGATGATCCTCATTACAACAATGGGCTCTAAGAGTCGATCTAGCAATGTGGTAGTCTTATGCATCATAATGAATACACTATGCACACATAGGGATATTGAGTATCTGGGTCTTTGTAATCGACTTTTATCTTTTAGAGTCATGTATAGTTAGTATACATCTTTTGACTGGTCAACTAGGGTGTTGGAGTCTCATGAAAACCATGTTGTTTCCCTATAGCATATTATTGGTCCCCCATCCATAATTTACATTTTTATCATATTACATATGGTTGGCTTTCAAATGTATGACTTTTGTGAAAAGTTTAACATTTTTTATTGATGACTTTTAAACATCCTGTGGTGCTTACACTTAGGTATTTTTGCATCTTAGATTCATTCATTATGTTTTATTATTTAAAATATACATTCATATTTCATATTAGTCATATCACATATCATTAATACATCTCATACATATCTAAGTCCATGCATACATACTAGATTTTTCAAATCAATAACACGAGTTACATTTATATATAATCACATAAACAAATCTTAAAATGCATCAAAACATTAGGTATTGCATCTATAAATAAATCCACAAGTGCATCCATACATGAAATAAAACATCAATAATCACATGATAGATCAAAAATATCATATCATATATATGGTAAATCTGGTACATCATGATACACAAATGCTCACAAGCTAAAATAGAGTGGATCATCAAACCTCACACTCCAAAAAGAGAATCAAATGCATCTCGTAAGTCAAGTTAGCCCTACACCACTGGTCTCACCTCCATCCTTCATCTTGATGGGGTTGAGTAAACCCACTAGCCTCATTTATCTAGGGATTAGCTATAAACCTCAGAACTGGTAGCTTGATGATGGCTACCAACTATGATGTGATAACCTTGATGAATCTAAAGAAGGTAGTCTACCTCCAAGCTGCTCTACCTCATAAAACTAAACAAAAAATGTACTCTTGATTTGCACAAAAATGAGATACATATAGAGCCACCATATTGTATAGCTCTACCACCTATACTTGTTGCCTGATCACATCACCTATGGCCTATCCACATATCCCTTATCTAGTAGCCAACCCTACCACCTACCATTATAGAAAATCTTGTTCTCCTATTAGCCCTATCACCTGTGTATATAGAACATCTCGCTCTACTATCACTATGTAAAAAACCTCCTTAGAACTCTATAATTTTACCCATAGAGAATCCTTCTCCTTAGAGAAGCCCCTCCACTACTACCTTCCCCAATCCTGTTGGATTTGGAGAACTGATACTGTGGTGTCTCACTCCAGCAACTACCTCTACAAGGTTTGGACCTATTCTCTAAGTGTAGAATCCTGATCCTATGGAGCTTCATAATCCTTGCATTTATCCTATGGATCATCATATTTCTAATGTCTCACCTAGCATATCCTCCATCCAATGATGCACTTGTCACTCATCCTTGACCTCCTCGATGCCCTCATCCACTATTGCTTTGATCTATCAATCCATAGGTCCACTTACCTTATGTAGTCGAGTAATCCACCATGCATAGTAATCATCCCTATAGTGATCCACCATTGACTAATTTGTATCTTCATTCACTACCTCTAGCAAGGCCAAGCCAATTTTTCCTCGTTGTCCTAGCACTGACAAATGCTGGGCTTTCTAGGTACATCATGATAAACCTTGAAATTTAGACAAACATGATAGTACTAGATGTAATATCACTCTATTTTGTGGTGTCCAACCACCCATAACCCACATATGATATGCCTCAACTACTCAACGAACTCTATCCAAGGTGGGAAATCCTTGTATGGATACCATATCACCTACTCCAGTCTCAATATCTCAAAAAATAATGTGTACTAAACAATCCTAACTAAGTGGGGTTGACTTTGAACCACCTTCTAGTCCCATATCCACATCATACCATATCCAATATAACTATCTATCATTAGGGTTTGCATTGACCAAGGAATTGCATCCAATATATCCACCCAAATATGCTCCCACCCCCAAATCTATAGCAGGAAACTGCAACCCAATAGCCTTCTTCACTAGTGAATCTCATATATTTCATCATATAAATGAGCTAGTATTGTAGTCCCCCAAGCCATAATTAGAGGATCTTGAGTGGTACACTCAACTAAATCTTGAACCAGCTCAAGCAAGTTCCATGGGAACTTTGCTCCTAAATAATTTGATAGTAGTATGTTAGACATGAGTAACATCATCACCACATGTATCATCGATAGGACATCAACCTCATACCACAACTCCACTAGCACCATGATGATATCCAAGTTATACTAATCCACATCCAAATCCTCTATAAATACCCTATGCAATACTCTACTCTACTAACCAGTGGGTGTAGAGACAATAGGGCATCCCTCAATTGGAACACAAAATCTTGTAGACATCCTCTAGGGTAACTATCATCTCACCAGTCAAAAGGTAAAATGTGTTGGTTTGGTTGTCCCAATGATTAATCAAGGACATTAGGTAGACCTGATATATGGTCACTATCTCCAACATTACAACCTACTTAAGGCCAATGGCCTTAAGCCACTCCCAATTGATATTAGTTAGTGCATCAAGCACTATCTTATAGACGATGGGATACCCATGGGAAAACCTTACACATTGAATGCATAATTAAAATATTTGACAATTGGGTCAAAACAACTACACATTATGATCATCTTAGGCGAAGACGGTCTCCAGGTGAGGTCATCTCGGGTCAAGATGACCTCCACAATGGTGGAATTATATCAATAATTCAGTAGCGCTTCACTTCAAAAATAACTCCCCCTTCTAGTCTCCCTTTTTCTCCAATCACCACTTGTGCAAATGATATCAAAAAAGTACTAATTATCATTTTATATTTTTAAATATGCACAATCATCCCGAGGTTAGATATTTGCAATTACTGTGACCCTCCCACCAGGAGATAAATACCAAATTGCAAAATAAAAGAGAGAAAAATATCTAAAGGAACTTAACCCCTTTGGTCACATCAAACTAAAAATCTCCAAAGGCACCTAACCCCTTTGGTCACATTCATCCAAAAAATTCGATTTAACCTCATATCTAGGGATTTACTCTAGTCACCTGGCGGTTGAAGTGATTGGTTATCCAAGCAATTTGGTAGGATGAATAAATTACCATAAGGCCACACACCAAAAATAATAATAAATGGGTTGAAATTAGGGTTTTAATGGAATATTACACCCTTTTACTTTTCATCATGGTCTTCTGAAACCTAAATCAAATAATATTGGTCAAGCGACTCGTCACTTTCATCATTTTTCCATTTTCTAATCGACTCGTCGCTTGAGGGGGTAGTCATGATGAGGCCTAGAAATGCCTTATTTTGCACTATGGTTAAAATATAAAAACTGCCATATTATTAAATATACAAAGTTAAATTTCCAAATAGTTGATTATAATATATTAATTGTTAATTGTTTACATGATTTTATGTTAGAAACATTATACCGTTGTTTTGACTATTTTAAGCATTTTACTTGTAAAAAGTAAAAACTGAGTATCATGTCAATTATGATGTCATACTATAGTAAAATTACATTATGATGGTATGGATAGATTCATCTCATTGAGAACTACAACTTTGATTTTTGAAGCAAGTCAATCCAAGCTATAAATAAAATGTTATGAAGGTTACATCATTTTGGAGCTCATGCTGTTTTTTTCTGAGTTGTTAACAGGAGCAAATCTGCGTTAAGGGGCATATTGGTGGATCTACTGGGAATGATACAAATCAAGTTAAGGAACCAAATTCATATAAACTATACTTCATAATAGAGAGAACACATTACCCAAATTTGAAGGCATATGGAAAAATAATCTAGAAGTTATGGGGCCCACAAAATGACAGTTTTACACTTTTTGACTGCTGGAAATTTTGATAAAAATCTAAGTTAGATGCCAACTTGATAGCCATGCTAGGAGTAATTCTTGAGGATTTAAGAGGTAAAAATTGAACCATATGTAATTAATACAGCTAAGAACATGTGGATAAAATTTGGTGTACATTGGATTTACGAGGCAAAATTTATAAGCACTCCAAAAGTGCAACTGGGCATGTTTTGACTGCTTTAAAAAAAATAGGTGATAGCCCATACAAATTCTAGCCACCTGTCACTATGAAGGAAGGCATGGAATTTTTCAATTAAATATGTAGGAAACACTTGGAAACATATGAGGGAGGCTAGGAGTGACTCTTTCTCCACTTGCCAACACTTCCATGTGATCTAAATAGGAGCAACCAGTCAAAATATTGAATTGCAGGAAATCTAGAAAAAGTCATACAAATTCCAGCCAACTATCAATAAATAGCATGGCTTAGAATTTGTCAATTCCAACATGTAAAATCTATAGAATTGGTCTTCTGGGAACGAAGGAAGACTGTTAAGTTAGTCAAAACCACTTTCTTACAAATGTGATGCATGGATAAGTGCAAAACTGTTACACTACCTAATATTCTGGAGCAGCTCCGGAATGAGCAGAGCAAGACCAATTTTGCTCAAAACTATAAACAAAATGGTCAAAAAGGGGGCAAATGGTGAGATTAATATGGATCTAGCTCTATGAGGAGTTTTCTCACCCATTCCAATGCATTTCTCCCAATGGGTGACACAACAAAAAAAATGGATATGCTACAACATAACAATTTGCTGCATTTTAGGAAGACTTCTTAGAACAGTTGCTAAATCCCTAAAAGGCAGCAACATAACAGATTGGCATATGTAATAGAATATTATAAATAATAGGCTTCCATTTTGGTTGAGCCAGGTAGAGTGGTAGAGAGGTAGAGAGATAAAGAGGTAGAGAAATAAAGAGGTAGAGAAGTAGAGAAGTAGAGAATAGGGATAGGACTTGTGGTAAGAAAGTAGATTTGTGGCAAATTGCACTTTTTAGCAGGTTTTCTTGCAAATATTGTAATGTTGCTTAAGACTAAATAAAGTGCAAGAATTCTCATTCATATTTTGTCCCATTAAATATTTGAGTGTTTAAGTAGTTAAGAGAGAGTTTTTCTGCCTTCTTCTGGAACAGGGGAGTAAGGGCCACTTCCAGGTTTAGAAGAAGGCTTATTGGTGACAGGTTTTTTTGCAAATTTTGTTGTAGCAGATTAAGTAGAGACTTGTCATATTTTATTTTATGTTCATTAGCTGATAGTGCATAGATATTTGTGATTTGAACCTAGGCTAATGAATGTGAGTGTTAATTTGTTCATCAACTTGCAACATTATTGAATTTACCTTATTTCTAGCAGATTATTTCTCACTTTAATCCATTTTTTTTATCAGTTGTTAGCCCGTATGTTTCATTTTCTGCTATTTCATCTTCTTGTTATTCTTTTCATTTTGCAAGAGTAAATTAGGTGATATTTCTATAAATTTAGTTAGATTTCAGTTTCCTACAATTACTTTTTCTTGTCATTTACATTATGCAACAGTAAATAGGTTTCATTCTACAAAAGTAATTAGGTTTTATTCCTGTAATTTTGATTTTGCAAGAGTAATTACAATTTAACTTCAGTTTATAGGATTAAAGTGACACCAAAACCCCCAAGGTTCACTTGTCCCACCAATAAAGCCTATTTTTTGAATGAGCTTATTTTCAAGTTGCCTATATCTTTTTTTGTATATAGCCTTGGAAACTGCCCTAGATTGACAATTATAATAATTAAATGATGTGATTGACAACACTCATCATTTTTGGCACCGTTGTCAGGGAACACGATGTTTTTTTTTTTAAAAGGGAACACGATGTTGTTAGAAGGTAAAAGCAGCCCAATAATTGTTAATTGTGCTAAGTTGTAAAATTTAGAGTGAAATATGGATAAATGACTGGTATAAGTAATAATTTTTGGTAAATTTCATTTCAGCCCATTTAGAAAATAAACAAGAAACCACAAGAAGAAATTTTCGTACAAGAGGTTGAAATTATGTCAAAATTGTCTAAATTTTTTATTTCCAAAAATGTTGGAACTTTCAAAGAATCACAATCATCCACTTCAAGAACTGCAAGATCCTTTGAGAAATTATTACAAGAAAGAAAAATCAGTAGTTCAACACCATTTTCTCTTGACAAATCCATACACTCAAGAAATTTTGATAAAATTTATAATTTTTTTTGGAAACCTATAATGGAAATGGCATAAGAGAATCTAGGGAGAGCTAGTAATGTGTTCTATCCTAGTACAACTAGTGCACCTACCAACACTTTTCAAAATCCCATTCAATTAGATATTAATCAATATGCTCCCATTAAGGCCATTTCACCTTCAGTGTTACCAAATTTCAAGGGCACTACATCTGAAGATCCTGATATGTTTTTGTTTGAGTTTAAAATTGTATGTCAAGCTCATGATTACACTAATGACAATCAAAATCTCAAATTTTTTCCTTCCATTCTTAAAGAGTCAGCTCTACAATGGTTTATCACCTTAGCACCTAATTCAATTAGAACTTGGGATGATATGGAAAACATATTCTTGGAGAGATACCAATAATATTGTCAAGTCAAGAATCAAAATGATGAATTTCTTACAATGAAACAAGAGGAAAATGAAATCTTAGAAGACTATCTAGACAAATTTTCTTTTGTTCATAAGATATGTGGAAGTGTTGAACCTAACATTTGCAAATTCATATTATTAAGAGGACTGTAAGATAAATTTAGGTATGCATTGGATATCTTAGGGAAAGGATATGCAAACGCATTTTAATTTCAAGAAATCATTAAAATTTGTAAAAATTATTCTCATTCAAGGCATAGAAAAAACAAAACTGGTAGTAACACAAATGATTTGAAAGAATGCATGAAAGAGGCTGATATTTTAGTACATCTTGATAAAGCAGTAAATGAAAAGAATGAATATGTTGAACCCTCCATCATCTATTGTTCAAAATGTAATGAGAAGCAACACTTTCTTCATGATTGTGCTTTGAACAAAATATGTATACCTACTACTTGTAGCATTTATCAAAAAGGACACCCCACAAATAAATGTACTTTGTTACCAGAACTTAAAAGTATCTTTGAAAAATAGTCTCAACCTATGAAAGAATACAACTTTGTAGGACAAAGACAAGGAGATAATTTTCTTAAGTTTCCATATCAGAATGCTTCTCAATTTCCTGTACATTGGAAAAATAATCCTTGGTATATGCCATGGTCTTCTATAGGTCCACTTCAAAAATGTTGGAGTCAACCACCATGGGCATATTCCCAAGAGTGGTCTCAATATGGATGGATGAAAAAACAATGGAATCAACAAAATCCACCATGATTGTAGCCAAAATTGTAGGCATATCAATAGGTAAAACAACAAAAATTGTACAAAGGGTAGCAACATTATCAAAAACAGAAATCAAATTTGTTTCCCACTCATACCCATAGTTTCTCTCATGGAAAACAACAAAAAAAGGAAAAACAACCTCTGATTTTAGCTCAACCTGTGGCTAATCCCAACAACGTTAAATATGTAACCCATATATTTATGGTTGAATTAGAAAATATAGCCATAATAAATGCTTGTGATTATGATAAAACTTAGTTGTGTTTAAAACCACTTATTGAAAATATTCCACTTACTAGTGTAGAAATATGAGCTAAAAGGAATGAGAATGAAAGCAAATATGCACTGAAACAAGAAGAAGAAAAAGAAAATATGACTCATCAAAGAAAGTACCATGTCTTGAACAGTTTGAAATATCAAAATTGGCATCTTCACAATCATATTGGATAAAGTAATTAACACATTTAATTGTTAACATCCCTTTACTTCAAGCTATTAAATATGTACCAATCATTAATAAGATTTTTCAAGAAATGTGTTTTAATAAACCAAGAAAAAGGAAAGTATATCTTGAAACCATACAAATAGGTGGAAAATCAGTAGACTTGCTTGCAAGAAAACTTACTCCACCCAAGTATGATTGTCTAGGAAGTTCATTGTTTCTTGAATCACATAAGAAAAATGAAAAGAATATTTTGATTTTGGGCTCCATAGTTGTAAAGGATAGTGAAGAAGAGTTGGATTCATCCAAAATGTTTGTTTTTGCTGAAAATGTTCATATTTCAGATATTAAAAATGAACCAACTATTGTTTAACAATTATTATGGAATGATGAAAAGTAGAATTTTGAAAAATTGTCACCCATTCCAGTACAAAATAGTTTTCTTCATGGATGTCATCATGATGTTTTACTAACACCTTATGCATATTTAGCAATTGGTATTGAGTTGTTGCAGGTAAAAAAAAATAGATTTTGCAGTTGAATGCATTTGATAAACTTTGGTTGGAAGCACTTCACCAAATAGAGTTCACTCAACAAAATTAGGAAATGTGGCATGATGATCACATTAAAAGCAGCAAGGATGAATCAAAGGAGTTTGAGAATGAAGTTGTTCAACTTTCTTCGATTGATGATTTAAGGAGGACATTAGTGGTGAATGGACATATTTTACAGGTGTACCATCAATCACTAACAAAGGTGGAGTTTGCTCAATCTTTCACACAGTTACATTTACATAAGGTAGAAGAGGTTTCCTCTTCTGAAAAAGATTCCAAATGATCATATCTTTGAATATTGAAAAAAAAATGAAAAAAAAGAGGGAGAAAAGAAGAAAAAAAATGAAAGAAAAAAAGAGGAAAAACAAAAGAAAAGAGAAAAATTGCAACAGAAGGCATGTCCCACAAAATGAAGATACATGAGGATATGCATCAATTTCAGTAGAGAGAAGAATTAATGATGTCAATACTTCATTTCCAAAAATACAGAGACAATGATGACACAAGAATATTATTACTACTTGTATGGAAGGAAGGTTACATCATTGTTGCAAGCTTTTAGCTGAAAAAGATGTTTTCATACAGAAAAATTGACATGTTTTTGCAGAATAAGGATTGTTCTTATCAAGAATGAGATAAATTCTCTCACATTGCAGCCTCATGAGATACATTCTATCTCATTGAAGCCCTTGAAAATATGGAAGTTGGTTTAAAACCAGAAATGGCAGCCTCTTCCGATAAAAAATGAAAAAAAATGAAATAACAAAAAAAAAAATTGAAAAAAAGGAAAAGAAAAATGAAAAAAAATGAAAAAATGAATAATTTGGTAGTGAAAACCTTTTTGGAGGCATTGCTAAATTGGCTTGCATGAAAACCGATTTTCGGCATGCATTGCCTTGTTGATCCACCCATCATTGTTCCACCATTGTACAAATTTCACACTGCACGTGTTATGTTTATGTTTTCAGATATCTTTCCAACAATCATTAGAAGCAACTTGTAAGGTGCATGATAAATTTTCAAGACAGTAAGGTATGTGTTTCTTGCATTCAGTCATAGTAAGCATTTAGCATTTAATATATAATAATTGGTATTTGGCATAAACTATTCATATAATATTGGCAAGTTAAAAATATCAAGAAACACCCCCTTCTGCCCTTAGTTGTATGGAAAATTCAACACCTGAAGATTCTGTTTTACTCCTACTGCAATAAATTTTGAAGCATCTTCAGAACAACAGTCTCATTCTAAAGTAGGCTTCAAACCGAGAAAAAGTGTGCCAAAAATTATTGCAAATTTTGCAAAATAGTAGGGCACATTATAAATTGCAAAGGAAAAATAAATAAAGAGCAACATAAAAACAAGAAAAAAAAGAAAAAAAAAAGAAAAAAAAAGGAAAAAAAAAAGTTGAAAAATTGCAAGGTTGTATACAAAAAAAAAAAATACTTGTGCTAATTGAAAATGTTTAGTACAACAAGAATAAAATTCTCAGGTGGAAAAAGATGTTTAACAGGATAAAACTTACATATTTCTAGGCCTACTGGGATGCATAAGGGCATGCATCAGTTCAAGCTGGGGGGAATGATGAGGCCTGGAAATGCCTCATTTTGCACTATGGTTAACATATAAAAATTGCCATATTATTAAATATACAAAGTTAAATTGCCAAATAGTTTATTAGAATATATTAATTGTTAATTTTTTACATGATTTTATGTTAGAAACATTATACCCCTATTTTGACAATTTTAATCATTTTACTTGTAAAAGGTCAAAAATGAGTATCATGTCAATTCTGATGTTATAATGCAGTAAAATTACATTCTGATGGTATGGATAGATTCCTCTCATAGAGAAATACAAAATTTCTTTTTGAATAAAGTCAATCCGAGTTGTAGATAAAAATTTATGAAGGTTACATCATTTTGGAGCTCATGCTATTTTTGAGTTGTTAACAGGTGCAAATCTGTGTTAAGGGGCATATTGGCGGATCTACTGGGAATGATCCAAAGCAATTTAAGGAACCAAATTCATACCAATTATACTTTATAATAGATAAAACATATGACCCAAATTTTAAGGCATATGGAAAAATAATCTAGAAGTTATTGGGCCCACAAAATGACAATTTCACACTTTTTGACTGCTGGAAATTCTGGTAAAAATCTATGTTAGATGCCAACTTGACAGCGATGGTAGGAGTAATTCTTGAGGATTTAAAAGATAAAAATTGAACCATATATAATTCATACAGCGAAGAACATGTGAGTAAAATTCGGTGTACATTGGAGTTACGAGGCAAATGTTATAAGCACTCCAAAAGGGCAGTTGGGCATGTTTTGACTGCTGTAATAAAAGTAGGTGACAATCCATACAAATTCCAGCCACCTATCAATTAAATATGCATGAAACAATTGAAAACAGATGAGGGAGGCTAGGAGTGACTCTTTCTCCACTTTCCAACACTTCCACGTGATCTAAATAGGAGCAACCAGCCAAAATATTGAATTGCAGGAAATCTAGAAACAATCATACAAATTCCAGCCAGCTATTAATAAATAGCATGGCTTGGAATTTGTCACTTATAGCATGTAAAACCTATAGAATTGGTATTTTGTGAATGAAGGAAGACTGTTTAGTCATTCAAAACCACTTTCTTACACATCTGATGCATGGATAAGTGTAAAACTGTTACACTACCTGATATTCTGGAGCAGCTCTGGAATGAGCAGAACAAGACCATTTTTGGTCAAAACTATAAACAAAATGGTCAAAAAGGTGGCAAATGGTGATATGAATATGGATCTAGCTGTATGAGGAGTTTTCTCACCCCTTTCAACACATTTCTCCCAATGGATGACACACAACAAGAAAAATGGATATGTTGTAGCATAATAATTTGCTGCATTTTAGGAAGACTTCTTCAGAACAATTGCTAAATCCCTAAAAGGCAACAATAGAACAGATTGGCATATGTAATAGAATGTTATAAATAATAGGCTCCCATTTTGGTTGAGCCAGGTAGAGAGGTAGAGAGGTAGAGAGATATAGAGGTAGAGAGGTAGAGAGGTAGAGTAGTATAGAAGTAGAGAATAAGGATAGGACTTGTGGTAAGAAAGTAGATCTATGGCAAATTGCACTTTTTAGCAGGTTTTCCTGCAAATATTGTAATGTTGCTTGAGACTAAATAAAGTGTAGTACTTATCATTCATATTTTGTCCCATTAAATGTTTGAGTGTTTAAGTAGTTAAGAGAGTTTTCTACCTTCTTCTGGAATAGGGGAGCAAGGGCCACTTCCATGTTTAGAAGAAGGCTTATTGGTGACAGATTTTTCTACAAATTTTGATGCAGCAGATTAAGCAGAGACTTGTCATATTTTTTTTTTTTTTCATTATCTGATAGTGCATAGATATTTGTGATTTGAACCTAGATTAATGAGTGTGAGTGTTAATTGGTTCATCAACTTGAGGCATATTGAATTTCCCTTGTTTCCAGTAGATTATTTCTTACTTTAATCCATTTTGTTGATCAGTTGGTAGCCCGTGTGTTTCATTTTATGCTATTTCATCTTCTTGTTATTCTTTTCATTTTGTAAGAGTAAAATAGGTGACATTTCTACAAATTTAGTTAGATTTCAGTTTCCTACAACTACATTTTCTTGTCATTTACATTCTGCAACAGTAAATAGGTTTCATTTTGCAAAAGTAATCAGGTTTTATTCCTGTAATTTTGATTTTGCAAGAGTAATTACAATTTAAATTTAGTTTATAGGATTAAAGTGACACCAAAACCACCAAGGTTCACTTGTCCCACCAATAAAGCCTATTTTTTGAATGAGCTTATTTTCAAGCTGCCTATATCTCCTTTCGTATATAGCCTTGGACACTACCTTGGATTGACAATTATAATGATTAAATGGTGTGATTGATGACACTCATCAAGTCATATAATTGCAAAATTCACAATCAATTCAATAATAAAACACTCAATCATGCAAATTACATTCGTTCAAGAATCATTTCCAAATACTATGATGCACCCTTCTTGCTTGGGGTAATCAACAAGCAATATAAAATTTAAACACATAATAAAATAGCTTAAACTACCTATTTGGTATGCCTAACATCATCGCCTGTAGACTAGATCTTGTCTACTCATGGATGAAAGGTTTACCAAAAACTCCAGTTCTTCAACTTATCAAAAGCAATGATTCAAAATTATATCCTCTTTCTATTATTGGAGCATCTAACATTGATTAGATCAATGAACATCATCGACCATTAATTTTACTCTAGGTCATTTATTTTTGCTTTGTGTTGTGCTTTCACATAATACATTCCAAAAAGGGGTATTTGTAGACACTTAAAACATATCAAGTTGGGGATACTACCTATATGGACTTATTTTAAGGCCATATGACCCACCTTGGGCAGCCCTAGGGCTCAAATAATGGTTTTCACCACTCAAATAGGAGATACCTCCCTTTGCAACCATGGTCATCCCTCCAAGGGATGGCCTCTAAAGGGCATCCCACCAAGATATGACCCCCAATAATGGACTATATCACCTCAATATGGTCATGCCATAAGAATTATAAAAAAATAGCGGGACATAATTGGTAGTCAAAATTACTAGTAATCTCATGCATGGACCTGCATCGCAATTTAGTGCATGCACCGTATTTTAGGAGACAATCAGTTTACATAGAGATTTTAAATATAGGAATTCAATTTTCTAAATGTGAAATACCTCTACACTTTTTCATGCATAGGGTGGTGATATTGTTAGAATTATTTTGAGGAATCTATATAATAGTGCTCACCCCTCAATTAAAAAATACCGAGCTTTCAAATCTTCAAGCAACGAAGTGCTATGGAAATTTGACCACAAGCCTCCAAGCACTTGGAATTCTTCTCACTGTAGAAAGCATGATCCTAGTTCATTCTAAAGGTTAAAAACCACACCCATTTTCATTGTGCAATCACATGCTCCATATTCAAAGACTAATCCAGATCTAGTAAGCCATTCCTCACGAATGCACCAATCCATAGACCAAACCATAGATTGAACCCAAAGTTGCCCCCTACATCAAACTCAAAAAGGTACTTACATGTTAGCAAACGTCTCACTTAGAGACATCTCAGAGGTATGGGTGTCCCACCCAAAGATGACCTCAAGGGCATAAATCTATTTTCTTGTTTTCTTTTAATAGAGCTTTAGGATAGTTATTTCCTACCTTTTGCAGTAGTTTACTTTTTGTTAATGTATCTGATTCACTTTTATTTTAGTTTTATTCTCATTATATCAAGCCCTATATTTAAGTTCTTTATACATACTATTTACATATTTTATTTTCTTGTGTGTAGGCTATAGGTTTCTACGAGGAAGGAGGAGTGCAAGAACCTTCTATCATCAACCATTAGAGCAGTCATGAGAAACCTGCTCCAAGATAGTTTGTGAATGCAAGAAAGATCCTGCGTAGTGCACCCATTTATTCATGAATGTAACTCATTGTATCAAAGTGGTAGTAAATCCCTTAGAGGGATCTCATTGTAACCGATTTGAAGAACAGTTTATTGATTAATAAAAGGGGTATCATTTTATTAATTGTTTGTCATTATGATGGTTATAATTGCTATATGTTTACTTCAATTTCATTGTACGGGTATCATGGTTTTTAGGATTTTAGTTCTTGTGACATTTTTCAAAAATATGATAGCTAGGATATGGTCTCACAACTAAAACAACACAAAATAAAGACACCCTCTATGGGCCAAAAAATAGAAGCTATAGAAACAAAATAAATTATCCATGTAGGGGAAAAAGAGGAAGCATTTAGAGGTGATAATAGAGGTCATCACAAGGGTATATGAAGAGAGAATAGTAACAACATTCCAAAAATATCGTCAACAAAAAATACAAACAACACAAAGATAGATAGCAAAGCTAATTACCAATTTTTATGGCATAATGACTTATGTTAGTCTACCCGTCATCACCCACCAAAATTTTGAATTTATCTATAATTTCATACTGTTATTTGTACTCCTCCAATAGAGCATCCATTTGAGTTAGTAGGGAGGTCATGTTAACGTATCTAGAGAGAGATTTCATGATATCATGGAGCTCTTGAAGGTGGCCCTTATCAGAAAGAGAAGGTCAACAAGACACATGATATGTCAACAAAGATTGCTTGGACAAAAAATCCATGGGTTGGCTTCACTTGGATGCAAGAGTGTTCTCCATATTGATCTGTAAATATAGGAAATAATTTGACCAGTTTTGGTTGTCAATGATGATAGGGGTCTAGCATTTTCCACTTGTAAACTTACTTTGGGTGGAGTAGCATTGAGGTTTAAACTTCATTAAACTTAGGGTTCCTTCCATATTCACATCATATTTGAGTGTATGGTTGGTTCTTGGGGATGATGATCCTTCACCAATATTATCATCCAAAGAGGCAACAATTGCTACCACCACTCTCCTAGTCTCCCTCTCAAACACGTGCCTATAAATAACTAAGTTAAGCTCCTTATGGAGGAGGAAAGAGGAAATATCCTTTTTAAAATTAGAACCAATCACTCAACTGACTTGTAGAGGTATTACAAAATATTTATAATATTTTCCCCTCAAGTGGTTGAGGAAATCTACGTAAAATTTCCTCAAAATAGTGCCAAGACCATCCATTGTGAAGTATTGAAGCATCATTATTATGATGACATCTCAAGGTTTGGAGAGTGTCTCTATGATAATCCCTCCTTTGTTTTTGCCAAGCTTCTCCCTCTTGTCCTTGAATATAGAGAGTTTCCTCTACAAGGAATGTTTCTCTTTATGGATAATCTCCCCATAATTATATTAACCAATGATTTCAGTCAAGAGATCAATGATGATAGTAAAGCTCAACCCGTGAAGAGTGACATTGCCATCGTCTCACTTCTGAAAAAACTCCATGGATAAATCTATGTCACTTTCATTGAATTTTTGAAAACATATCATCCCATGGTCTCAAAAAATATATTCAATGAGGGCATTTAGATGGATATACGCAGGTTTGAATTCCACAATGGATATGGAGGACAAACATAGGGATGAAGAGAGAGCAAAAGGTACAAGAATTTCAAAGGCTAAAGAATGAGTGATGGATGAATGCGATATTGAATTGACAGAATTAATAAAGGCAATGGAAAGTTCTAGAATTTGAAAATAGGTTATCCAAAGGGAATGTGAGCCAAGGAGCTAGAAAAGAGGACGTATTTCCCATGTAGAAACTAATGGCAAGATTATTTATTTTGTTATATTTTTATGCAGCATACAATGGGATATAGCAATCACAAGATGTAGAATAATATGAAATAAAGTAAATATACGAGATGATTAAAAATATACTATAAATAGAAATGATGGATATGTTTACAAAAGTAGCTATGGAGGAAATGAACACTCCATGAATATAGCTACTGCTCAAGAATGGGCATTGAGCATATTACAACCCACCACATTACACTGCTACATTGTAATAATCCAAAATTACCCAGCCAAAACTAACCATCACATCCATCTAATTTTTTTTTTTTTTTTAAACTTACATACATATGAGAGTCTTTTTATATAGTTTTCCATTGAGCAAGTAGTCACATGAGTTTCCAAGGCTATGCACCACACAAGAATCAACTTGATCAGATTTTATCCATGTGCATGGGAGTGGCCAGTGTCCCATAATGATCAATAGGAATTTTCCATTCTATTTCAACCAAAATGCACATTTCCCTTATTGTTTAACCCCATGTTAAACTAGTTCCAACCATAGGTGTCTTTCAACCTAACCTTAAGTGTGTGCCTTGTTGACTACTCATTATTTTCCAATGAGATAATATTTTTAGGTGCAATTCTTAACCAACTAACCATACCACATATGGTTTGTTAAGGGAATCATCCAACAGATTCTCATAGGCATATTGTTGCCTACCATTATGTCTCATAGACTTCTACTCTTTAGATCTCTCAATTATAAATTCTTTGATATGTTTATGTTCCTTCTATGCTTCCACATTTTCATTGATAGGAAACAAAGATCTAATTTATTCATATATAAACAAAGCATCCACTTGAGAGTCCAAGTAACATAACAAATCAGGTAAATAACTTGTTTTCCCATGAACATAAAACTTCAAGAGATTACATTGTTCTTATCCAATACAACTAGATACTTGGGAGTTACATTTTTGATACTTTCTACAATAATTCATAAGCTCCTACAAGCTATTACATTATTTCTTCTACAAGAAATATTTTCATGTTACAACAATAGCCTCATCGAGTTGAATACAACATCAACTTTCTCTAATCTTCAACTCTCTTTCAGGTTCAATAGGTACTTCAGGTACTAGTTGCCTCAGTCCCACCAGTACTAAGTGATTGGTTACTCGGGATCAGGACAATCCAATTTATGAACATGCATATCTAACTACAAAATGCCATGCAGCAGTAATCCATAGAATGCAAAATAGTTTTCCAACAAACAGACATTCAACGCAATTCAAGAGTAGGAAATCCCATACTTTCCTAAGAATGAAACTTTTCCCATTCCTTTCATCCCATATCCCATCACACAGGAAACATGCTCTTAAATATATACTAACTGCATCCATTGACATGGCCACAGAGAACCCCCATAAGTTCCTGAGAAATGCAACCCAGTTACCTTTTCTCCCATATTAGACTATGCCCTCATAATATTTTATTCCTCATTCAAGCATGCATGATTGCATATACATGATTCTATTTGTTCAATGCATTGAAATCACAATATTGCAAATATGCTATTCTTTTCTTCATCTAGGTTACCAAAACTTAAAGATAAAAGCACCCAAAAATAGCATTTAAACAAACTTGTACACAACATAAAATCACAATATCAAAGGAAAACATTACTAGCATCTTACTTAGATTTGTCAAAGAGCATTCATCATAAACAACCAAACTTTCTATGAGTAGGCTAATCTATATTTACCTCATATAATCAAACCTATAAATGTCTACTCTATTTAGAGTAAGTCAATCTAAGTTTCATCATAGATTTAACTTCTTTCACTGAGACATATAGCATTGGATTCCATCAAATAGGTTTGAGTCATAACAATATTGTACAAGGCTAGGGATATTCATAACCCCATAAATATTTCAAACCCTACTCAATAAATGGACATGGTGCAAATATAAATTTTCCTTTGATGAACTTTAACTTTTTTCTAAAGTCTTAATCTGAGTCTTTTTAGGATAATTATCTAATACTTCCATTTAGATCCTTTCACCCTTTTTATATTTATTTTAATATAAATCCAAGACCCAAAGTTGTTATCGTAAGATAACTTAAACAATCCAAACCATAAAACTTAGGTCTATGATTCCTATCCATAAACCTTGTCATACCACTTTATTTTATTTCACCACCCATACCTTAGTTTAACTTAAAACTTATCATACTTCATAAAAGCAATATGGTGACATTATAGTTAGAGAAATTCCTCCCTAAAATTTTAAATATTTGCAAGGGAGGGTCTACGTTAGGCGCTAGCACCTTAGCCTAATGACTAAGTGCTTAGCATGTCAATCGAGGTGATTACCTCCTTGGACCCCACGGGCATCATGGACCCTGGACCCTTGCTCTTGTGGAATAAAAATCACACCCTATGTGTGTTTCATCGCATATGGAGTATTCAAACCCTAAGCATCTAACCATATAGAGACACATGGCATGATCTATGCAATGGGTGGATTTCATCAATGATGATTATGGATTTATTATTATTTTTTATATATTTAGAACATTAGGGAAATAACCCTAAAATTAAATTATCAAAAATCAATTGTCATTTTAGACCTTTGCAGAACAACGTTTGTGCTTCTCATCGAACGTGATCTGCATCACGTAGTTGTTTTTGATGACCTAAGACATTTTGAGGTCTCTTACGCTCATCACGGGTTTTGATGTTCATCTAGAGGATGCATTGCTTCACCCCGGAAGATGATGTCCAAGATCTAACATCGTAGGTGCCGGTCCAAACTCCATTTTGAGGGCTTCAAGGACGTCTACATTTTTCATAACACACTTCCTAGATGGCTAGACAATGCTAAATAATCATCAAAACACAATACGTAGGCCGACAAGACCTTCATATCCACAGATAGAGAGGTATTCATCCTACGTCTCACAACAAGATCATTTGATCTATGCACAGGTCATTCTTGGTTACCCAAAATGTTCTTCTCCTGACACAAGGGTTCTATAATGGAGTCTTGAGTGCTCTTACCGAAGGTAAACCTGCGCTCACGATCATATAGCAAGGTTTCTTCTATGGAGAACTTGAGGTCACTCTGTCTCTAATGGAGTCAAGGGATACTCTATTTTTTTATTTTCCTCTAAAATCTCTAAGCACAACCCTTGTACCATATATACATAAGCTTCTACCTTACCCATGCAATCTTACAACAAGCCTTACTAGTTTACGTAAGCTCCTTATAAAATGATCCATCAAAATTCGAGACCTGCAACTTACTTAAAAGGACTTTTCTATCTATTGCTAATGCAAACAAGATTTCCAAGGGAAGAGCCTCACAAATTGTAGAACAATAATTTTCTTATACATAGAGCTTTTCTTTATACCCCATTAAAACCTTTATCCTTTACAACAAAAAGGCTACTACTATATTATTACTTCATTCCTTAATCAAGCATACTCAATATTCATACTATAGTTGGGATCTTAATCCTAACCTGAGTCTTTCATTGACTTTCTTCGACCCAAGCTCCGACAAGTCTTCCAATTCTTCGACTTACACGTGACTCTTTTTCTTTTAACAAAGTAATGAGGCGAGGAAAACTATGGAAAATCACAAGGCCCTTCTAGTTTCTGATCTGAGCAAAGCCTAGAGAGCATACTCCCTAGGAACCTCTAGATTTCCAAAACCAATTTGCGAAGAATGCAAGATTTCTGGTTTCTGATCCAACTCTATTGGAGAGCATAATCCCTAATCTCACTCCACAAATATTGCTATCTCTTTGCCTTCCCAAATGCCTCTATTTATAATGGAATTCACCCTCCCCCCATAACCATTTTTTTATTATTAAAAATTGTTGGGGATGAACCCATCATAAATGCTATCTAGAAATTGGAGTTATCTTTGACTTTGCAACCGGGGTGGTCCAATCACAATCAAACACATACCAACTCTTCAACTAATCTTTACTTCATTTCTAAGCAACTAATTAATTAACCTAGTTAATTACAATTAAACTTGTAACTAATCTAGGGATAAAATAACACTAAATTTAATGCTTCTTCAATGTTGTCCACTAATCAATCTTAACACAAGTTAAATATCTTGGTTAACCAAATAAACCAATCTTAGCAATTAATTTCCCAACTAAGGAGACAAAGAAACATTCCAAGTAAATGCCTTAAATGCCACTAACAATTCATGTTTAGCATCAAATTCTCCTAATTTAGCAAAACATACTTAACCATTTCTATTTCATAATCACCTCTATGAAATCAAACCTTAAGCTATATAATGCAAATGCAAAGTAGGGTAAAAATTGGGATGTTACACACTCCCTCCCATAGGCTAAACACAATCCCTTGTGTTTCATTCCCAAGGTTAGTCAAATGCATTTCCATTCATCACAAAGAATAAATCAAGCATTGAGCTAATATTTTGCAACCACATTCAAATCATGCAATCTATTATGCAATCAGATCATGCAAACCCCATTTCCACACTATTTTTTTTCCTGTGGTTGGCATTTTTAAGATATTCAACTATCACTATATCACTAGGAGGCTAGTATAGGACATCACAGTCCAATAGTGTAGTCATGGTGATGTGAGGGTAAATTTCTATGCTTTCTTATTTAACCCTCTGGATTGTCTTTGTCATCATTTCCCTTTTCCTAGTTCCCCGTTCTTGGTATTTGAGCAACTTCTTCTTTAAAATGAGAAGAACAACTTCTTCCACCTGATGAGAATATTTGGACCTAAAAATTAGTAAACAAACATCAATAGTACCATATTCAAAAAAATATAAAGCACTTATGCTGCATAATCATGTTTCAGTTTTACATAATAATTATCATTACTTCATCAAGCATGATCAAAATTTAACTAGCCCATGCATAACATAATAAAATCCATCAGTCTACTTAGTTTGCATAAATATCCATCATGCTAAACCAAAGTATTAACTGAAATTAGACACTACATAGTGTTCTCAAATAAGTACGAAAAGTGGTTTTTCATGTGTTCCACCTTTTCCCAGGTGGCATTTTTCTCAGAATAGAGATCCCATTGGACCTTACATTGCTCCAAGTTCTATTTACTCATTTTTTAGTGAATAACTAGATAATATTCATGGGCTTGACCTCTGTATCACTCCAAATTTTTCACACCCTTACCTTCAGGCTATAGGATCCATGCCCGAAAAGGGGATGTGAAAAGGATGGCGTGATACCTCAGACTGAGAGGCCTTGTGAAGGTCTCGCCTCTCAAGGGAGGTGTATATTGGTGATTTTTCGATGAATGGTGGGTTCACCAAGAAACATTTAATGGCAGTTTCCATGCCTAGGTTGGGAATGTGTTTTATGTGTTCGTTTTTAGCCTTAAGCATTCAAATCCTAGGTTTTGCCAAAATGCGTCTAAGCTATTCTATATGAAGATGCAAATTAAATGAATACAAAAAACAGAATTAAGATAAAAAAATAGAGAAATTATAGAATATTAAAAGAAGAATACCTGATCCGGATGTCTGATGAAGATTCTGATCTTGAAACAGTCAAGATCGCCTCTGATTTGATAGGATCGTCTGAGATCAGACAAGATTATCTGAGATCTGACGAATTCGTTAGATGAATTCGTCAGAGACCTGCAAATAGAGAAATAGGTGCAAAATACAAAAAATGCAACTATCCTAACAGAGGGAAACAGTGTAAAATGATAGCAACAATATTAAACTAAAACTTAACAATAGAAACAGGAATGAATTATGCTAATTAGATAATAATTATGATTTAATCATGCATTTGATCTAGATGGGTGAACTCCAAAATGTAGAATAGTATAAAATACTGAATAAACTAGTTAATTATAGCATAAAACAGTAGAAAAAGGGAAGAAGAAATGCAAACTTCAGGCACTGATTGCCTCAATGTTGACTGCAGTCGAAATCGTCTCGCATTTGTATGAAATTGTCTCTGAATCGACAGGTTCACCTCTGATCTAAATAAGTTCGTCGGTGATGATGTAAGCTTGCCTCGGCTGAAAAACACTAAGGTACCTACAACAAAATTGGTATAGAGCTAATGCAAATATGAATTTGAGATGTCTTAATGTATATGAAGTCAGGTTACAGGAATTATCAGCCAGGGGGGTGCTAAGGGGAGGGCTTAGGATTAAATAGGCTTAGGAGGGAGGTTAGGAGGTTGGAGATCATCCCTATTTGGGAGATCTCCAATGGGGGAGGGTCTCTAACGGTGCAGACATGCTTCTGCCAAGATTAGAGACCCGTTGGAACAGAAGCTAATTGTGCAAAATCAGTTTTGGGACAAGATCGTCTGGACAACCTAGCCCAGACGAAATCATCAGATCTGGGGCGATATCATTTGATCGGCGACGATATCGTCAAACAGTTAAAACAACCTGTAAAAATGACACAAAAAAGGGGGAAACAGATTACCCGATGGTTAACAGACGGTTTGGGAGGCTAAAATTTGAATTTGAATTATTTACTAGAGTAAATGTAATTATTAAGATTTTACTGCACCAATTTTAGGGTGCTACATTTTGCCCCCTCTTTAGCGAATTTTCTGAAGAAAATGCGTTAAAGATGAGTTTTTCTTGATCTACGAGAAAGTAAAAATTATTCCCATTTTTAGGCGACGATTCTTGATCGAATCGTACGACAGCTTACTATGGTGCCCCCTCCGTGTTTTTACCCAAATCAAACGTTTGAGGTAAAAATGTGAAAAAGCAAAATTTTAATTGTTTTTAATTGTTTTTGAATAAAATTAAGAAAAATAGGCTAAAACCCTAATTCATTTTTACTGTTCATTTTTATTGTTTTTAGAGCTCTGGAAGAAAAAATGGTGTAGACGATGCATAGATCAACAGAGGTCCAGCGCGAGCTACGGGTAAGAGTCTAGACTTAACTTAGAATGTTTTAATTTGAATTTACATGCTTTTTAGGTGGATTTTAAATGAATTTTGAGCATCACGGATATTTTTGGGCCATCGACGTTGTCGGGACAAAATCATCCTGATTTCGACAAAATCGTCTCAAGTTCGCCGATTTTGTCCAAGGGCGAAATCGATGAAAGGGGGACGATTTCATCAAATTAAGGACAATTTCGACTGGCGAAATCGGAGACGAACATGCTCAAATTTGGGATGATATCGTCCAATAGTGGACGATATCATCATTTGATTAAATTGAACTTGTTTTTAACTTGCATTATTAATTACTTGAATTGTTATTAATGATTTTTATTGTTTTTATGTTGCAGAGAGGTTTACTAAAGAGCAGAGAATGGAAATATGGAGGTTTGAGAGATGATTTGGCCACTCTAACACAGGCATAGCAGGATCAGCTGACACAAGCTGGCTTACTGCATGTGGCAAAAATGCCACAAATGTCTACATACATGGGGCTACTGACAGCCCTAGCAGAGAGGTGGTATCTAGGTTCTTCCTATTTTTGACTATCGATAGGGGAGATGACTCCCACATTGGAGGATGTATGAAGGATTCTAAAGATCCCCATACAAGGACGGTTGATCACTCCTACGATCAATCAGGGCCATGCTATGGGACAGTTGTGTGGTGACCCGAGCTTCACCTTGGAGAAGGGCGAAGTTAACATCAAGGCGCTGCATCAGATGCCTGGGGCATCTAGACTCACACAGGTTTTAGCCGGAGTGGTTGGTGGACTTTTGCTATGCCACCAGAGTGGGTGTAGGGTACCATGGATGCTAGCATATGTGATCTACGATATGCGAGACCATGGTTACAGGTTTGCTTGGGGGAGCTTTGTTCTATGCCGGTTGTATAGGATCCTGCATGGGGTCGTGTACAAGGGTGATCGATGTCTAGTTATGACATTGCTCCTACAGGTTTGGTGCTAGGAGCACATTGCAGTGCAGAGGTCGATAGGGCTTCCTCTGATAGGGATTTATGGGGAGAGGCCCCGAGTTTTCTACTGGTGGCTTCGAAGAGGGTCACAATGATGGATTGACCTACCAATGTCCCAGAGACTACTGGATGACCTTGTCTCAGATCAGATCACCTGGAGGCCTTGGCGAGAGCACCTAGGGTGGGCCGAGGATGGACAGGAGCTGGCTCACATTAGGTGAGTTTGTTGGTTGTGGATGGAGAGGGGAGAGGTGGAGCTCCACCGCTACGACCGAGTTTTGAGATAGTTTGGTCTACAGTAGGGGATCCCATCTCTCAGGGAATACGAGTTTTCTTGGACTGTCCGAGATAACACCATAGTTAGCGAGGCTCCAGCCATGCAGCGCTTTTGGAGTCAAGACACAGATGATACCCCCATTCATCCAGTGGATGAGGATGATGCAGGGGTAGCCGATGGCTACGATGCCTGGTATGCAGGCATCCGCCCTCCTCGGATGACGAGGGCTCAGGGTCCGATACACGTAGTTGTGCATCGGATAGGGAGGCAACACCAAGCGGCTATGGAGGTGGACCAGGGTCATAGCGGGAGAGAGCAGAGGAGGCCATAGGCATAGAAGAGGCCACAAAAACGGGAGAGGAGGGAGGAGAGACCCCCTTCTCCATAGAGATAGAGGCCACCATCGCCCGATAAGGGCAAGGGTGTCGACATAGGGGAGAATAGCGAGACAGTGACTCTCCAAATGGAGATAGTCCATCTCCAAGCACAGGTGTAGACCCTACAGGAGGAGGCTACACGACACCGAGCTGAGGTTACACAGCTCAGAGATGAGATTGCATGCCTTAGGGCATGGGGCGGAGGGGCGAGCACACAGGAGCTGACACGGGCTATTACCCAAATCACTTTCTATCAGACATTATACTATTAGATGGTGCCAGAGGAGAATAGACTACCCCTACCAGCTAACATTGTAGATTTGATTAGGATCGGGTCGTTGAGGACTTCGTCCCGATCGATGACTAGGACTCGCAGTACTACACATACTATGATGGGGCCACCTCGTCCACCTTAGGGCGGGGAGGAGATGAGGTTGAGAGCTCGAGGGGTTCTCGAGGCTAGACTATTGTACTACATTATACAGATTGATATATAGTTTTTATTATTTTTGATAGAGGATTGAGTATGCCGAGGTACAGATTGTGGCATACCAATCCAGTTTTGATATGATGTATATATACTATTGATATATATATGAGATGAGATATGTTTTTTATCATATGACTTGTGTCTTGTGTTTTTATGATGCTTTTATGTTTGATTGATTAATTTGATGATTGGATTGAGGATTCATGAAATTATGTCGTTTTGAAAATTTATAATTTTGATGTCATGCTGTGATATTTTAAATGAAATAATCTGATGTAACAAATTGGTTGTTTGTGATGGAATGTGATAAAAAATAAAAAGATACTTCTAACAATAATTTCAAAGGACATTGTCGCTATTATAGACCATTTCATGGAGTCACCACTCATTCGATCGTCAAGCTAATCCCAGTATAGAAATATTGTTAAAAGTAAAAGAGTGCTTAAGAGACTGTCTTAAGACTTTGGTGCAATGGTGCAAACGATGATGATGATGGTTTTTTTTTTAGATTTCCATGAAAATAGTATGCATGAAACAATGTTAAAATGATTTTTTCTAGGCATAAATTCCTAAGAGTGATAAATTTTTTGGATAATTCCCTAGGAATTATACCATCATTGCAAATTTGAATGTTGACATAATGACATGAAATAATGAAAATGTGCATGCTTTTGAAAGCATAATTGTATAACATAATGATTTAAGTCATATGGTTTTTATGATTTTAAATAAATGGGGAATAAAAATTGTTACAATGGTTTGCGCTAGGCATAGAATATGTAGGTATAGACTTATACCATCATCGTGAAAATCAAAGAAGAAAATAGATTGTTTTATTGCATGGTTGATTTTTAATAAACATAAAATATGAAGATGAGGACTTGCGCTAGGCATAAAATTCTAATTTTGGTTTTAGAACTATACCATCGTCGCGAAAGTCAATAATATATATATATATATATATATATATATATATATATATATATATATATATATGTGTGTGTGTGTGTGTGTGTGTGTGTGTGTGTGTGTGTGTGTGTGTGTTTGATTGTATGGTTTGAAAGAAATTTTGATTTTTCTATTATGCATATAGTTGTCTAAACAACTGTACTTGAAAGAAGAAAATGAATTATTTCAAACAATTTGCAAAAATATATTTCAAAGTATTTTAAAGACAAAATTTAGATTTATAAGGAATCCCATGTGCATATGTGAATTCATTTCCAATCTTGATTTATCATAATGATACACAAAATCTCTCAAATATAAAATGTGTGTGCAATTGCTATGTTCATTTACCAGTTTTGAGCAAGATAATATGATACAAGTGATTTGAAGAAACCAAATAAGTGTTCATTAACCATGATGTAGATGCATATAACCATACTAGACTACTATGTAAATCATATTATCAAGAGCTAGCTAATCTATAAGCAGACATAGGTCTGTAAAAAATAAATTCGCTCATGTGATAGACATATCGCCATGCTAGGAGTTACCCGAGGCCAAGCAGGTTGGGCACAAACCACCTGTTATGGGGCTTACCTCACAGTTTTCAAATAATTCAAAATTCTAGAGATTCAAGCTCATCAACCCTTCTTTTCTTTTCAAAGGGTAGGGAAAAGGGATTTTATTGCTTTTGCTTTTTCTTTCTTTTCTTTTGCTTTTCTTTTTTCTTTTGTATTTTTGCTTGATAATTGAGATAATGTTTGAAATATTGCTGTAATGATATAAAATAACATTTTATTTTTCTTTTTCTATTTTTCTTGAACTTTGCTTTTTCTTTTATACTAGGGATACTTGCTCGGATTAGTTGTAGAGCAAGGGATTTTTATTCTAGGTAGGGGTGATCTTGTCCTTTTGCCAATTCTCAAAGATTCTAGACCATGTGCATGATAGGATAGTAGGGGAAACTTTTCGCTCAAGAAACCACTTCTACTATGTAGCAAAGCATGGAAATTACAAATATAATCATTTTATTGTGAAAATATGTGCTTGGTTTAAGTAAATAACAAGATCAATTCTCTATGCTCAAACTTTATTTAATTGAATTTTGTGGACTTTGATATAAGAGAGATTAGTAATCATGGCAGATAAAATCAAAATATTTATTTTTGTGTTTGTGAAAGTGAGGGATTCCAAATAAATGCTAATTTATCCAAAATAATTTGAAACATATAACTGCAATAATTGTAATAAAATATATATAAATGATTTTTTGAGAAGTTTTGAGAATGTTGACTCTCTCTTTCTTCTTTACATTGTTTTGGTTTCGAAAGATTCAAGAATATTGTTGTTTTTATATTTTTTTTATTTTTTGAAAGAATTAACAAGTACCATAACAAATAGTTTTGAAGATTTTGATGATAATGAATGTTTTTGGTGTTTTTTAAATTTATAAATTGAAAGAAATACAAAATAGTGATTTTGAAATATTTTAAACAAATATATACAAGGATGAAATGACCAAATTTATACATAGTAACGTTTAAGATGCAAAATATTCATGGGTTCTTTAAGTTCTTTACCATCTAAGGTAGATAATTTGTATGCTCCTGATTCAAATTTAGTAGTGATAATGTATGGTCCAAGCCAGTTGGGCTCAAACTTACCTTTAAGGTCCTTAGTTGCATTGGTATTTTTTTGAAGATTTTGAGGATTTTGATTTTTTTGTATTTTGATTTTAATTTATGAATTCAAATTGGTTGTATATACAAGATGATCTATATACACTATACAAGTTTTTTTTTTTAGTACAACATGTCTATGGTTGAGGTGAAGGTGAGAATAAAAGGTGATGAATAAAAGGTAGCGGTAACAAAAGCTTTGTTATAATGTAGAATAATGTAGAAAATGATTTGACTTTTATATGTGTAAAATTGATCATGTTACAAAATAAAATGTAAGAAGGATAAGAAAGTTCTTCATTCTTATCACTATATTCCAAATCTTGATAATATGGAAGGAGCAGATGCAGATGTGAAAGATATGCATGGATGTTATTTGGTAAACAAGGATGATCATATATGGATGAATAAAAGTGAGAAATAGAAAATAATTTTGATAACAGAGAATGTATGGAACTTGATTTTTCAACCGTTAAATATTCTTTAAATGGTGTTGGGTCACCATGTATGGTAACAATTTTATTTGCAATTTCAAACTTCAAACATTGGTGAAGAGTGGAAGGGAAAACCCTCATCGTATGAATCCAAGGACTTCTGAGAAGTAGGTTGTAATATGAAGGGCAATATGCTACATAAAACAAAGTATCCAGGATCTTGGATCCAATATTAAAGGAAAGAATTATAGTACCTTGAGCTTCTTGAATTTCATTGTTAAAATATTTTATAATAACATTTGATTCATTAAGATCTTCTTCCTTTGATTTGGGTTTTTGGAATAATTGATAAGTGCATAAATTAAGAGAGGTGCCATTATCTACCATGATAGTTTTAACAAGTATTTCTTTACTAGATCCTGTAATGTAAAGATCATAGTCTTCTTGTGGAGTAGAGGAAGGAATCTCCTCATCATAGAATGAAATATGGTTAACCTCAAGAGGGCTTACACCATTAATTATGTTTTTAGAGAAAATATGATGAGGAACAAATTGTTGGCTAGGTATTTTGAACAAAATTTCTTTGTGATAAATTTGTAATACTTCTAAAAGGGATATCTTTTCTTTAGGATGAATCACTTGTTGTTGGCTATCAAAGTGGATTTCAGATTGAGATTTTGATTTTAAAGATGAGCTTTCTATGCTTACATTCCATTTTGGATCATTCTCTAGAGCCAAAGATAGTCTTGAAGGTTGGTCAAATGAGGAACCCATATCTTGAATATCAAATTGGGTTGATTGAACTTGAGGTTGCTCATTTGTAGTTTTTGTTACAATATTAATAATATCATCATGATGGGACACATTAACATGCAATATTTGATTGGTTTCTTGTTGTTGATAATTGAATAGGGGTTCTTGGGAGATCTCCATGTCTTGATTGATTATTGGTATTTGTTGTGTAGGAGTTTGATTGTTTACTGAAGATTTATAATCAGTTGTAGATTGTAATTCCTTTATATTAAAAAGACCCTTATCAATCAAATCTTGAATTGCACATCTTAAATATTTACAATTTTGTGTCATATGTCCATCTACTCTATGATATTCACAATGTAGCTCAGGTTTAAACCAGTATGCTATGGTATCAGGTTTTCTTATGGAAGGGAGTTCAATCTTATTTGTGTCAAGTAAATACTTGAGAATTATATCCATTAGTTGATTGAGCTTAGTAAATTTACGTGATGAAGGTTTTTGAGAGGTTTTTGATAAATGCCTTAGGAATTTCATCATAAAAGGACCTAATGGTTTCTCACCTCTACTTTCTTTATTATGGGTAGAATGATGATAGGAAGATTGCGAAGCATGAGGTGAGTACATGGTAGAATTGGAAGAATAAGTATTTTCTTGTTGAAATGGATGTGTTGTATTAAGAGAAGAATATTGAAAAGGTGGTGGAGGATTGTATGTGGAACGATAGACATAATATGGATATATGGGAGAATAGATAATATCATTATGAAGAGGATTGGCAAAGGGATTGTTTTGTTGGGTTATGGATGAAAAATAAGAAGAGTTTGATGGAGGTGATGTTGAATAGGGATGAGGTTGGTCATAATCAACAAATGTATTTGGCTGAATTCTTCCAACATTACTATGGGCTCATATTGATTTGTATAAAAAACTCATGGTTTCTTTAGTACTTCTAAAAGTAATATTTAGCATCTACTATTTAGAAATGAATCTAAAACATGCAAACTTGAACTGATGATTTTGTTATATATATATATATATATATATTTTTTTGTATACATATATATATATATATATATATATATATATATATATATATATTTGTTTTTGTTTTCAAAAGGTTTAAAATGTTTTCACGTCGGGTTCACCAAAATGTATCGCTCCAAATTTTTCACACCCTTACCTTCAAGCTATAGGATTCGTGCCCGGAAGGGGGATGTGAAAAGGATGGCGCAGTACCTCGGACTGAGAGGCCTTGCAAAGGTCCCGCCTCTCAAGGGAGGTGTATATTGGTGATTTTTCGACGGATGGTGGGTTCACCAGGAAACATTTAATGGTAGTTTCCACGCCTAGGTTGGGAATGTGTTTTATGTGTTCGTTTTTAGCCTTAAGCATTCAAATCCTAGGTTTGGCCAAAATGCGTCTAAGCTATTCTATATGAAGATGCAAATTAAATGAATACAAAAAATAGAATTAAGACAAAAAAACAAAGAAATTATAGAATATTAAAAGAAGAATACCTGATCCGGATGTCTGATGAAGATTCTGATCTTGAAGCAGTCAGGATCGCCTCTGATTTGATAGGATCATCTGAGATCAGACAAGATCGTCTGAGATCTGACGAATTCATCAGACGAATTCGACAGAGACTTGCAAATAGAGAAATAGGTGCAAAATACAAAAAATGCAACTATCCTAACAGAGGAAAACAGTGTAAAATGACAGCAACAATATTAAACTAAAACTTAACAACAAAAATAGGAATGAATTATGCTAATTAGATAATAATTATGATTTAATCATGCATTTAATCTAGATGGGTGAACTCCAAAATGCAGAATAGTATAAAATACTGAATAAACTATTTAATTACAACATAAAACAACAAAAAAAGGGAAGAAGAAATGCAAACTTCAGGCACTGATTGCCTCAATGTTGACTGCAGTCGAAATCATCTCGCATTTGTATGAAATCGTCTCTGATTTGACAGGTTCACCTCTAATCTAAACATGTTCGTCGACGATGATGTAAGCTTGATCCGACTGAAAAACACTAAGGTACCTGCAACAAAATTGGTATAGAGATTATGCAAATATGAATTGGAGATGTCTTAATGCATATGAAGTCGGGTTACAGGAATTATCAGCTAGGGGGGTGCTAAGGGGAGGGCTTAGAATTAAATAGGCTTAGGAGGGAGGTTAGGAGGTTGGAGATCATCCCTATTTGGGAGATCTCCAATGGGGGAGGGTCTCTAACAGCGTAGACATGCTTCTGCCCGAATTAGAGACCCGTTGGAACATAAGCTAATTATGCAAAATCAGTTTTGAGACAAGATTATCTAGACGTCCTAGCCCAAACGAAATTGTCAGATCTGGGGCGATATCTTCTGATCAACGATGATATCATCAAACGGTCAAAACAACCTCTAAAAATGACATGAAAAATGGGTAAACGGATTACCCGATGGTTAACGGGCAGTTTGGGAGGTTAAAATTTGAATTTGAATTATTTACTAGAGTAAATGTAATTATTAAGATTTTACTGCACCAATTTTAGGGTGCTACAACCTCGATGTATGTTGGATATATCATCTGCAACATAGAAACATCCACAACATAAGTAGGATAAAATATGTATTTCCTATGTAGGGACACATGGAAAGAATTGTGGATATTTTCCAAGTTAGGTGGAAAGTCGAGTCTGTAAGCAACAGGACTGATATTTTCTAGTATGGTAAATAGTCCTACATATTTGGTATCTAACTTGGTAGACTAAATTATACTTTTCATAGGTTTGACTCTTAGGAACACCTTGTCTCCCATAGAAAATTCCAATCGAGTCCTTCTTAAGTCTGCATATTTCTTCTGGTGGTCCGAAGATTCTCTGAGCCTCTAAAAAATTATCTTTTGTTTCTCCTCCATATCTTTCAAATATTCTAGTCAAATAGTGACCCGATCTTTAGGATTATTCCATGATAATGGAGTTCTGCACCTAAAACCATACAAAGCCTCAAAAGGAGCCATTTTTAGAGAGTCATGGTACCCATTATTATATGCAAACTCAACTAGATGCAATAATTCTTCCCAATGAGACTTCTAGTCCATACAATACATGTGAAGCATGTCCTCTAACACTTAATTGAATCTCTCAATATGTCCATCTATCTTAGGATGATATGCATAACTTATGTTCAGTGAAGTACCAATTTATTTATGGAGAGCTTGCCATAAATCTAACGTAAACCTTGAGTCTCTATATGAGATTATTATTGCTAGAAATCCATATAATCTAAATATATCCCTAGTGAACTTGTTAGAAACAACTACTACATCATCAGTAGTACTACTAGGAATGAAGTGTGTGACTTTGGTCAATTTGTCAACTATTACCATTATGACATCATGTTGATACCTAGTCTTTGGTAGTCCCGCAATAAAGTCCATAGATATAACTTGCCATTTTTTTGTGGGTACATCATAAGGATATAGCAGACCATCTTGATGCTTATGTTCTGCTTTCACCTTTGGACATTCTAGACACTTAGCCACAAAATTAGTAATATATTTCTTCATTCCAGGCCAATAAAATATTTTCTTCATATTAGCTTCTCTAGGATGAGCAAAATTAGGATATCTATGATATTTAGTCATGATAAATCTACGCAAATCATTTTTTTTCAAAATCACAACCCTTTATTTGAAACATAATAAGCCATATTTGAATCCAAAATCTTGAGCTATCTTCAGATTTTTCCTTATTTTCTCTTGCACTTCCCTACAATACAGGTCATGGATTTGAGCTCTTTTAACCTAATCCATCAGATCCACATAATTTCTAGTTAAAATAGTGATATACCTTCTACTTAGTGCATCTACCACCTTATTCTCTTTACCCTTTATGTATTTTATCCCAAAGTCATAATATACTAAAAATTTGATCCACCTCCTTTGACGTGCATTTAGCAATGGTTGAGTTAAGATATACTTCAAAAATTTGGTGATATGTTCTTAGTTCAAAGGGTTTTCCTAGAAAGTAATGCCACCAAAATTTCAAGGCATGCATGATTACAGCCAATTCTAAGTCATGTGTGGTGTAGTTTACTTCATGCCTCTTTAGTTTCCTGGACTCATAAACCACCACTACTCCATCTTGTGATAAAACACCTCCAAAACCTTCTAAGGAAGCATTGGTATTGAAAGCACGAGGATACAGAAACAAAAAGGAAAGTGCCAAAATAGATGCTTTTAAAACCCAAATTAACGCTTATAGCCTATGTATTACAAAGTGCATAAAAAAAAGAGCATAGATGAATTGACACAATATAAAAGCAATATAAAATGTGGCCCTCTTTATTGATATGCTTTAAAAAAAATTGTTACAATACGTCTCCTTCCTTTCTAGGGGATAAGAGCATCAAATAGATTTCTCGTCACATCCATAGATAGTGGTCCTTCTTATGTGTGCCCACATATAATATGGGCGGACCAAAACGTCACCACCACTTGTGTATATGATTTTTGACTCCTTCCTGCTTCTCTGATGTCGAAGACCTGCATTCAAGGAAACAAAAAATATTAGTAGCACCTACAGATAGAATAAATCATGTATTTCCCTAGGCCTACTATTAGTGTATGCATGAAAACATTAAATCGATAATCAAATAATATCAGAAAGACCTGAAACTTTGACAAAAGCATGAATATTCATTTCGGTGTGGGACGGATTAACCTGTAATAAATTATCAGAAAGTACCCTCTTCAATGTCCTATCTAGAAAATTCAAAAAGACCTACAAACTTGGTGTTAACTAATTGGGGGTATTTTGGGAAGACCCAGATGGTCAGATTTCTCCAATTTGGCCTCAATCACCCAAATTTCAATGATGCCATCTGCAAGTTAGTAAAGGCGAGAAATAGCAAAACCTGATCAAAAGTGCTCCAAATGAAATGAAATTTAAACTACAATCTATTGAAATGACCTAGAATAAGATGCAAAAATAAAAACAATGAAACCTACCATAGATTGCTATTCATTTTGGGGTGGAGCGTTTAGCACTGTAACAGTTTGGGGAGCGCCCGGGGGCAGGACGCCCATCGTTTGGGACACTATTCTGGCACCAATCCACTTGGGATAGGTCCAAAACCAGTTATGGGGTGTTGTCGACAAATTTTGTGAAGTATTATGGCCAAATTCTAGGGTTTGGGTCTGGATTTGTGCTTCCAATAGTCACCCAGTAACCTCCCTTTCGAATGAGATATTAAGGATGTATAAAGCACAAATCACAAGTAGGTATGTAAATTGGAAGCACTTCATTTCTCAAATGCTCCCTCTCCTCCCATTCCTTTTGGGTGAGAAAACTCACCAATTTATAGACCTAGGGTCTCTCTATTTGAATTGCACATGCGAGGGCGCCACTTGAGTTGTTTTTCCTATTTTGAGAGAAAAGCTAATTCCCTGATTTAGAATCTCCTTGCATGAGGTCTCTAAAATAAATACATGCATGACTAAAGTCTCTCTCCTTGATTTGAATTTGTTCCTCATAATTGCATGGCCTGAAGTTGTGGTTAACTAGAAGACTTATCGAGGTTTAACTTTTTTTGCCAGTCAAACATGATTTTTGCCCCACCCTAGAGCGATTGTGTAATCGTCCATAGGTGGGATGAATACTAGTCTATATTCGTCCCTGGGTGGGACGAGTAGAGAAAAAGGTGTAAAATGATATTCTCACAATGACACTGAGAGGGGGGGGTGAATCAGTGTAACTATTTAAAAACTTGAATCTGCAACTCTTAAAACTTAAAAATGCAAGCTTAAAAATAGATAAAGCAAGTATAACACAAGAGCATCACACAACACAAGATTTAACGAGGTTCACCGATGTGGCTACTCCTCAAATAATGACTTGTTTGGACTACAATCCAAATCCAGTCTTTGCAAGGATTCAATATTTACAAATAGTTTACCAAGACCCACCTGGAAGGAGCACCAACCCCCGATTTTTCTCGTCACAATCAGATAGGAGCACCAACTCCTTTTACCAAGCACCAACTTGGATTTCAATTTTTTAACAAAAATATTGACATAAAAATGCCTTCTCTTTTGCAAGACCCTCACTGGTCTATAGCTCATACAAATTAATCTCACAGAAGCATACAGAGAATTGTTAGAATCTCAATATCTTCCTTTTACAGTCTAAACCTCTCTTCTGATCTTTCAATAAAATTGCATTCAGGTTCAGGTTCTTGTTCTTTCACTATACTTCGAGCAGCACTCTTACTCAACCTTATCTTTTGTTTTTCATGAATAACCACGGTTGCAGTAACCTCTCTTCCTGTGCCTGTTCGAGTTTTTATATTTGATTTTCTTGAACGGCTCAATTTTTAAACGGTTCAAATTTTCCCTCTAAACTTTCATGCATTTTCGGCTGTAATCGATCCGTCAAATCCCCTCTGACGCGTTCTGCCTTTTCGCCGCTTTCTTACTGACATATTCTGACATTCTGCTCTGCTGGTACTGACACCCTTTTCTATGCAGACTGACAGCATTTCTGTGCGTTTCGATGCTCTATGATTCTGTTCTCCTAAACTCTACGTAACTGCCCTTTTAGCACTTTCACACTCTTTTCTATACTGCGTCGATCCTTCTATTCTACCCGCTACTGTCGTGTCTGACATGCACAACCATCGAGAGGATTTCTTGTTTGTAGAGATTATCTGTAATACTGCGCTTGTGCCAGCTTGCTGCATCACGGCCCTGCAACAACCGTTCTTTTCTTAAATGCATGCTTCGTAACTTTCCCTGTGACTCCAGTTAACTGCTGCAGTATTTTCTCTAATCTTTCACCAACACCTGTCACTGGGAACTGTAGATCTGACTCCAGTTAACTCTACCGTAACTGGCACTATTTTGACACCTGTCACAGTGCATGTATCTTTGGCTTTTTCCCGCCAAGCTGTTACCTGTCGCGATATCGCGACATATCTTCCTTCAAGACCTTGTCTCAGCATGCACCCGCGAAAACATTACATGTCACGATATCGCGACGTTTTCAGCCTCCTTCTACTTTACTCGGCATACACCCACGAAAATGAGACATGTCACGAAATCATGACGCTTTCAGCTTTTGCTGACGTCATCCTTAATGTCGTCGTGAAATCGTGACGCTTTCGGCTTCCTGCGGCTTTTCTTTCAACTTGTCACGAAATCGTGACACTTTCAGCTTTTGCTGACGTCATCTTCAAAGTTGTCATGAAATCATGACGCTTTCGGCTTCCAGCGGCTTTTCTTTCACCTTGTCATGAAATCGTGACACTTCTCAGTTTTGCTGACGTCATCCTTCAGCTTTGTCGCGAAATCACGACGCTTCCGGCCTTCGTACAATTCTCTCTTCATGTGGTAGCGAAATCGCTACACCTTTTTGACTTAGTAATTTTCTTTGCTGCGGCCTCTGAAAATCTAGCATGTAGCAAAATTACAACTTTGTTGCCTTGGTGCTTCCTCTTGCTTCGACTTGCTAATCTTAGACTTGTAGCGAAATCGCTACCCCATTGTGTTCTGTGTTTTACACTTGTAGCGAAATCGCTACACCTATGCCCCTTGCATTTCGAACTCGTAGCGAGGTCGCTGCACCTTTGCACCTTGCATTTTGAACTTGTAGCAAAATTGCTGCACTCTTGCGTCTTGTATTTCAAACTTGTAGCGAAATCGCTACACTTTCTTGACTTAGTGCATTTTCTTTGCTTCAGCTAGCGAAACTGCAAGATGTAGCGAAATCGCTACGGTTACTCGACTTTTTCCTTTGCCTCCAACATGTCACGAAATCATGACAGTTTTCATCCTAGGCGCTGCTTCTTCAAACTTGTCGCGAAATCGTGACACTTTTCGTCCTTGGCACCTTTACTCCAAACTTGTCATGAAATCGTGACAGTTTTTCAACTTTGCTTCTTTCCTTCCAGCATGTCGCGAAATCGCGACAATTTTTCATGAACTTTCTCTCTCCTCCTTTTTGTCGCGATATCGCGACACTTTGTGCCCTTAGTGCTTTTCTTTCGAAACTGTCGCGATATCGCGACACTTTCTCATGCACTTTCTCTCTCATCCTTTTTGTCGCGAAATCGTGACAATTTTGCTTGCGCCTTCTCTCTCCTCAGTTATGTCGCGAAATCGTGACAATTTTGCATGCATTTTCTCTCTCCTCCGTTATGTCGCGATATCGCGACATTTTCTTCCGGACCTCTCAACCTGTCGCGATATCGCGACAGTTTTCTTACTTGTCTTTTTTTGCAAATTTTTGAATCTGGGTCACTTCTGTTTTCCTTGAAAATCACTGTACTTGATCTGACTGACCTCTGAACTGCATCAACTGCATCAATCTGTCTGTGTTGACAACAATGACAATACTTTTGCAATGCTTTTGCTGCACCTTGCTCAACAATCTCCCCCTTTGGAATTGTTGGCAACACACTCGCAACCTTGCTCAATTTCTTCTCCCCCTTTGCCAATAATACCAAAGGGCTACTGCAGACTCCCCCTGAGTCTATGCACAACATTCTCAGGCATAAATAATTTTAATGCTCCCCCTGAGAATGTGTTCCCCATAGCTAGTCAGTGCTTGGGAAGTGTGACTACTCCCAACTTACCCCTAAGGTATTCAAAAACTTCCTTGGGCAAAGGTTTGGTGAATATGTCTGCTACTTGCTCTGTAGTTGGAACAAACTCCAATTTGACCTCTCCTTCTGCAACCTTATCCTTCAAGAAGTGATACCGGATTGCAATATGTTTGGTGCGGGAATGCATTACCGGATTCTTTGAAATGTTGATTGCACTAGTGTTATCACATTTGATTGAAATGGGCTCATTGAAGTGAATACCAAGATCTTTCAATGTTTGTCTCATCCATAATATTTGTGTACAACATGTTGTTGCTTGCAATGTATTCTGCCTCTGCAGGTGGATAGAGAGACTGATTCTTGCTTCTTGCTGTGCCATGCTACCAATTTATCTCCAAGATAAAATGCTCCTCCACTTGTACTTTTTCTGTCATCAATACATCCTGCCCAATCTGCATCGGAATATGCAAAAAGAGTGAAGTCTTTTCCTTTTGGATACCATAGACCATACTCCATAGTACCCTTGAGGTACCTAAAAATCCTTTTCACAACTGTCACATGAGTCTCTTTTGGACTAGCTTGAAATCTTGCAACCATGCAAACAACTTGTAAGATATCCGGTCTGGTGGCTATCAAATACAACAGGCTCCCAATCATTGATCTGTACATTGTTTGATCAACATCTGGAGATTTATCATCCTTGCTCAACTTGCAGCCTGTTGTCATGGGGGTGCTGACAGGCTTACTATCCTCCATAGTGAACTTTTTCAGCATTTCTTTCACATATTTAATTTGAGAAATAAAAATCCCTTTTTCAGTTTGATTAACTTGCAATCCAAGGAAATATGAAAGTTCACCAATCATAGACATTTCAAATTCTTTCTGCATTTTGTTTGCTATGTCTTTGCATGATTCATCATTGCTGCTCCCAAATATTATATCATCTACATAAACAACAAGTACAATGAAATTGCCATTTTCAGTTTTGATATATAAATTGCTATCCACCATACCTTTCTTGAATCCTTGCTTAGTGAGATAGCTGTCCAATCTTGCATACCAAGCTCTAGGTGCTTGTTTCAAGCCATACAATGCTTTCTTCAGCTTGCAAACAAAGTTAGGATTCTCACAAAGTTGAAAACCATCAGGCTGTTCAATATATACTTCTTCTTCAAGATTTCCATTCAGAAATGCTGATTTTACATCCATCTGATAAACTTTGAAATTCCTATGAACTGCTAAAGCCAAAAATAGTCTTATTGCTTCAAGTCTGGCCACTGGTGCAAAAGTCTCTTCAAAATCAATCCCCTCAACTTGAGCATATCCTTTGCAGACTAATCTTGCTTTATTCCTTACAACTTGTCCGTCTTCATTCAATTTGTTTCGAAATATCCATTTAGTACCAATTATGTTTTTATTTTCAGGCCTTGGTACTAATTCCCAGGTTTTGTTTTTCTCAATTTGATCTAGTTCTTCATTTACTGCCTCCATCCAGCTTTCATCTGTGCTTGCTTCAATAATATTTTTGGGCTCAATACTGGATAACAGAGAATAGTTATTTACTACTCTTCTTCTTGTCTGAATGCCAACTGTAGGGTCCCCAATAATCTGCTCTTTGGGATGATTTTTCTGCAATTGCCTGTTCTGGATTTCCTATTTTCTTCTCTTTCCAAATCATCCGAATCTGATTTCTGTCTCTCTTCCTTTTCTTGATCTTCATCTTCTTCAATAAATTCTTCATAAGTTGGGTAGTTTTCATTATGGCTGATTTCTTGTTTCCTTCCTTCATCAACCTTAACATCCGCACTCTCCACAATTTTCTTGAGTCTTTTGTTGTAGCATGTGTAGGCTTTGCTTTTTGTTGAGTAACCAAGAAAAATACCTTCATCAGCTCTATCTTCAAACTTGCCAAGATTGCTTTCAGTTCTTTTAATGTAACACTTGCTGCCGAACACTTTGAAGTATTTTGCTGTAGCCTTTTTGCCAAACCACAGTTCATAAGGTGTTTTGCTTTCATGCGGCCTCAACATACATCTATTCTGAATGTAGACTGCAGTATGAACTGCCTCTTTCCAGAACCTGTCAGCAATTTTGCTCTCTGTTAACATGGTCCTTGCCATTTCTTGCACAGTTCTGTTCTTTCTTTCAACTACTCCATTCTGCTGTGGTGTTCTAGCTGCCGAAAACTGTCTTCTAATCCCATGTTTTTCACAATATTCTGCAAACTCATCTGAAATAAACTCTCCACCTCTATCTGATCTCAAACATTTAATTCTTTTTCCAGATTGATTCTCAACAAGATTTTTAAAAGTTTTAAACATCTCAAAGGCTTCTGATTTAAATTTTAGAAAGAGTACCCATGTCATTCTGGAAAAGTCATCTATACACAGCATGAAATATTTGTAGCCATTTATGCTTTCCGTTCTCATGGGTCCACATAAATCTGTGTGAATTAGTTCTAACGGTTTGCTTGTAAAATACTCTTTTGCTTTGAAAGTAGATCTGGTTTGTTTCCCCTTTTGGCATGACTCACAAATGTTGTTTGAGGGTTTACCAATAGTGGGTATGTCTCTTACTGCTCCTTTTGAGCTGATCTTTACCAGATTATCAAAGCTTATGTGACCGAGTCTCTTGTGCCACAACCAATTTTCTTCTTCCTGTCCAACCAAGCAAGCTCCTTCTGAAGTCTCCGAGAGAGTATACAAATTTCTAGAAGTTCTCAGTCCAGTGGCTATTAACTTTCCATTTTTTGTCTTTCTTACTTCACAACCCTCTTTCTTGAAAATTACTTCATGACCTCCGTCACAAATTTGACTTACACTCAGTAAGTTATGCTTCAGACCTACCACAAAAAGAACTTCCTTAGAGTTGATTTTTCCGTCACTTAACTTAACTGATCCTTTACCCACTATCTTTGCTCCATCATTGTTTTCGAATTTTACAGAACCACCTTCGTATGTCTGTAGCTTATCAAACTTCTGTTTGTCTCCTGTCATATGACTGGAGCATCCACTGTCCAGAATCCAAGGTGCAGATTTATTCTGGGCTTTGAGAGCTGTTTGAACGATTAGAGATTCCTTGTCTTTCTTCGGTTGTTCCTTTTCTTTCCACTGAGATTTGACAATAGATCTGGTCACTTGTTTTACCTTCTCCCTTTCATTGGCTTGTGACAGTTTTTTGGGAGATTTTCTGTTTTGTTTTAATCCAGTTGATTGATACTTTCTTCCCTGATATTTATTTCCTGCAAAAGAGCTACGACAATTTCTTGCAATATGTCCGAAGTTATGACAGTTATAACATTCTACAGCATAATCTATCAAAGGTGAAAAAATATTTCTACTAGTAAAATTTCTTTGTTCTACATTATATCTACAACTTGAAATTTTATGACCATATGCATTGCATTTAAAACAATAACCAGAAAAGGAACGAGTGTACCAGGGAAATGGTTGTTGCCATGTGGAAGTAGGAGCCATGGGTCTTCTTCTTCTTTGATATGTGACTTTGGTGAATCCATCATTTGCAGAACTCCTTTCGAGCTTGGACTTATTGTTTTCTTTTGCATGATACGGTTTATCTTGATCAACCCTGATCTTGTCTTTATTCTTTATTGGTTCTACAGTTACAGCCTTTGAGTCCTTTGAGGATTCTCCTTCATCAAAGCCTAGACCAAATTTGATACCCGTAGGCCTTTGATTATTTAACATTTTATTCAGTTTTGCGAACTGTCTTCAAATTTATGATGACAACTCAGTTTTCGATTCATCTCTTCTAGCTGCAACCTTAATCCAACTATGTCTTCTTCTAGCTTATTGCACTCATTTATTTTCACGGTTAACTGAGCTTCAAAATCTTCAGACTTTTTCTTATATTCTTCAGTTTGTACTTTCAAACTGATTATTAAATTGCTAGCATCCTCAAATTTTCTTGAAATCTTTTTATTTCTTTTCCTTTCTGCACTTAACTCTTCAAGTGCAGCAACCAACTCACCTTCCAGATCTACCTCAGCCTCATCCTCTAATTTTTCTTCACACTCCTGGGTTTCCTCAGTTCTTTGTTCTTCAAAAGCCATGAACAAGGCTTCACCAGTTTCTTCTTCTGAGTCCTCACTGGAACTGTCTTCAGAAGAGTCAATATTCTTGGAAATGAAACTTTTCTTCTTGAAGTTCCTTTTTCTAAAATGTGGTTTCTTCTTCCAGACATTTCTTTCTTGGTGTGTCCCTTCATCATTTTTGTTTTTCTCATTCATTGGGCATTTTGCTGCAAAGTGCCCGATGCCTCCACAGTTAAAGCACTTGAACGGTAGCTTGCCTCTGTACTTTCCTTTTCCCTTTACTAATTTCCTAACAAAGTTTGCTTCAGTTTCATCTGTAGATTCTTCTTCCTCAGATTCTTGTTTAGATTTTATATTTTTCTGTGCTTGAAAAGCTGCTTCTCTGTCTGAGGGCTTAGTTTGTCCAATTCTCATTTCATATGCTGTTAGAGAACCATGCATTTCATCCATACTAAAAAAATTTAAATCTTTTGCTTCTTCTATGGCAGAAACCTTTGCATCAAATCTTTTATTGAGAGTTCTTAGTACCTTCTTCACAACAACTGCATCTTCCATCTCCTCGTCGAGTCCTCTTATTGCATTAATGATTCCATTTACTCTCAGCATATAGGCTTCTATGTTCTCATCATCAGTCATCTTTAATGCTTCGAACTGGGCACGATGTGTTTGCAGCTTAGCTTCCTTGATCTTGCTATCTCCTTCATGAATGCTTTGCAGTTTGTCCCATATGTCTTTTGCAGATTTGCAGTTCATGATGCGTATCAACTCACTGTCTACTAATCCACACATAATAGCATTCTTGGCTTTCGAGTTGTTCTCAAACTTTTTCTTCTCAGCCGCATCTGTTGGAGGAACAGAGGGTATAGTGTATCCATTTTCAATAGATTCCCAAATGTCATAACCCAATGCACATAGATATGTCTGCATCCTGAGTCTCCAGAAAGAATAATTTGTTCCATCGAACAGAGGAGCTTTGTTAGAAGAGAATCCTTCACCACCGGCCATTGTGTATCTTCCAAGATCACCTTAGCTGATTAAGCTTGTACAGGTACCTTGCTCTGATACCAATTGATATTCTCACAATGACACTGAGAGGGGGGGTGAATCAGTGTAACTATTTAAAAACTTGAATCTGCAACTCTTAAAACTTAAAAATGCAAGCTTAAAAATAGATAAAGCAAGTATCACACAAGAGCATCACACAACACAAGATTTAACGAGGTTCACCGATGTGGCTACTCCTCAAATAATGACTGTTTGGACTACAATCCAAATCCAGTCTTTGCAAGGATTCAATATTTACAAATAGTTTACCAAACACCCACTGGAAGGAGCACCAACCCCTGATTTTTCTGCTACAACAGATAGGAGCACCAACTCCTTTTACCAAGCACCAACTTGGATTTCAATTTTTAACAAAAATATTGACATAAAAATGCCTTCTCTTTTGCAAGACCCTCACTGGTCTATAGCTCATACAAATTAATCTCACAGAAGCATAAAGAGAATTGTTAGAATCTCAATATCTTCCTTTTATAGTCTAAACCTCTCTTCTGATCTTTCAATAAAATTGCATTCAGGTTTAGGTTCTTGTTCTTTCACATACTAAACACTCTTACTCAACCTTATCTTTTGTTTTTCATGAATAACCACGGTTGCAGTAACCTCTCTTCCTGTGCCTGTTCGAGTTTTTATATTTGATTTTCTTGAACGACTCAATTTTTAAACGGTTCAAATTTTCCCTCTAAACTTTCATGCATTTTCGGCTGTAATCGATCCGTCAAATCCCCTCTGACGCGTTCTGCCTTTTTGCCGCTTTCTTACTGAAATATTCGACATTCTGCTCTGCTGGTACTGACACCCTTTTCTGTGCAGACTGACAGCCTTTCTGCGCGTTTCGATGCTCTATGATTCTGTTCTCCTAAACTCTACGTAACTGCCCTTTTAGCACTTTCACACTCTTTTCTATACTGCGTCGATCCTTCTATTCTACCCGCTACTATCGTGTCTGACATGCACAACCATCGAGAGGATTTCTTGTTTGTAGAGATTATCTGTAATACTGCGCTTGTGCCAGCTTGCTGCATCACGGCCCTGCAACAACCGTTCTTTTCTTAAATGCATGCTTCGTAACTTTCCCTGTGACTCCAGTTAACTGCTGCAGTATTTTCTCTAATCTTTCACCAACACCTGTCACTGGGAACTGTAGATCTGACTCCAGTTAACTCTACCGTAACTGGCGCTATTTTGACACCTGTCACAGTGCATGTATCTTTGGCTTTTTCCCGCCAAGCTGTTACCTGTCGTGATATCGTGACATATCTTCCTTCAAGACCTTGTCTCAGCATGCACCCGCGAAAACATTACATGTCGCGATATCATGACGTTTTCAGCCTCCTTCTACTTTACTCGGCATACACCCGCGAAAATGAGACATGTCATGAAATCGTGACTCATTCGGGCTTTTGCTGACGTCATCCTTAATGTCGTCATGAAATCGTGATGCTTTCGGCTTCCTGTGGCTTTTCTTTCAACTTGTCACGAAATCGTGACACTTTCAGCTTTTGCTGACGTCATCTTCAAAGTTGTCATGAAATCGTGACGCTTTCGGCTTCCAGCGGCTTTTCTTTCACCTTGTCGTGAAATCGTGACACTTCTCAGTTTTGCTGACGTCATCCTTCGCTTTGTCGTGAAATCGCGACGCTTTCGGCCTCCGTACAATTCTCTCTTCATGTGGTAGCGAAATCGCTACACCTTTTTGACTTAGTAATTTTCTTTGCTGTGGCCTCTACTGAAAATGCTACAATTAACTTTGTTGCCTTGGTGCTTCCTCTTGCTTCGACTTGCTAATCTTAGACTTGTAGCGAAATCGCTACCCCATTGTGTTCTGTGTTTTACACTTGTAGCGAAATCGCTACACCTATGCCCCTTGCATTTCGAACTCGTAGCGAGGTCGCTGCACCTTTGCACCTTGCATTTTGAACCTGTAGCGAAATCGCTGCATCTTTGTGCCTTCCATTCCGAACTTGTAGCGAAATCGCTGCACTCTTGCGCCTTGTATTTCAAACTTGTAGCGAAATCGCTACACTTTCTTGACTTAGTGCATTTTCTTTGCTTCAGCCAACGAAACTGCAACATGTAGCGAAATCGCTACAGTTACTCGACTTTGCTGCTTTGCCTCCAACATGTCATGAAATCGTGACAGTTTTCATCCTAGGCGCTGCTTCTTCAAACTTGTCATGAAATCGTGACACTTTTCGTCCTTGGCACCTTTACTCCAAACTTGTCATGAAATCGCGACAGTTTTTCAACTTTGCTTCTTTCCTTCCAGCATGTCACGAAATCGTGACAATTTTTCATGAACTTTCTCTCCCTCCTTTTTGTCGCGATATCGCGACACTTTGCGCCCTTAGTGCTTTTCTTCCAACTATCGTGATATCGTGACACTTTCTCATGCACTTTCTCTCTCATCCTTTTTGTCACGAAATCATGACAATTTTGCTTGCGCCTTCTCTCTCCTCAGCCATGTCGCGAAATCGTGACAATTTTGCATGCATTTTCTCTCTCCTTCGTTATGTCGCGATATCGCGACATTTTTCTTTCTGCCTTCGGACCTCTCAACCTGTCGCGATATCGCGACAGAAAACATGTCGCGATATCGCGACAGTTTTCTTACTTGTCTTTTTCTGCAAATTTTTGAATCTGGGTCACTTCTGTTTTCCTTGAAAATCACTGTACTTGATCTGACTGACCTCTGAACTGCATCAACTGCATCAATCTGTCTGTGTTGACAACAATGACAATACTTTTACAATGCTTTTGCTGCACCTTGTTTAGAATCTCCTTGCATGAGGTCTCTAAAATAAATACATACATGACTAAAGTCTCTCTCCTTGATTTGAAGCTGTTCCTCACAATTGCATGGCCTGAAGTTGTGGTTAACTAGAAGACTTGTCGAGGTTTAACTTTTTTTTCCAGTCAAACCTGATTTTTGCCCCACCCTGGAGCGATTGTGTAATCGTCCCTAGGTGGGACGAATACTAGTCTGTATTCGTCCCTGGGTGGGACGAGTAGAGAAAAAGGTGTAAAAAAGGTGCAAAATTGACCTCTGACCCTCCAAACTACTTTTGGAGTGGTTAGGACCACTTTTTAACCTCTGGGGGTTGTCCTAGGGGATATGTGTATCAATGCGATCAGTGCTTGTTATCACATAATCGAATTGGTGTCATTTTTGTGTCTACAGATGCCCCTTTTTGGGAAGAACTGTGCAAGGTGTAGTGTCGAGAAAAAATAGATAACCAAAGCACTAATGATTAGGGTTTCTCAGTAACCTAACCAACTCTTGATGCCCCAAGTATGGAAAGGGCACGCATTCTTGAATCCTTGCTTTTGACGAGCTAAGGAACTTAATTCAAGTGTTAACCTTTTTCGGTGAGGTGTTACTTGAGCTTGGACATTGATCAGTCATGAATAGGCAAAGGGTGCAACCTTTTGTCTATGGGAACCTTGAGTTCATGATTCACGAATTCCAAGTGTTTGATCAACTTGTGATTGTTGCTTGTTTGCTACCCCAAGCAGGAGCATGATTGTATTTGTCAATGATCCTTTGAATGTGTGTCATTTCCTTGATTGGGTGTGTTTTTGTTGATTGGTGACTAAGTGTGACTACCCCCTGAAGCGACGAATCAATGAGGGAATGACCAACATGAGAAAATCGATGAGTTGCTTGACCCAAGATTACTTAAGTGAGGGTGCCTTCAGGTGTTTTATCGTGGAATGCGTAAGCAGTTTCCAAACATTCTAACCTATTTTTGGTGGGTTTAAACCCTTTTTGTGATGCCGTTTTGGAGCTAAAATTATCAAGAATCCATCTTCCCATGGAGAAGTTTGGATAGGATAGCCTTATTAGGGAGTAGGATAGGTACAATTTGTGACCCAAAATCTATTTTGGATGCCAAGAATGTCAGGCGCAAAGGAGCCTTCGTTCGGCAATGTTATTGCTATTTTTGGTTAGGTTTTGACCCTTTTTGGGACGCCATTTAGGGATGAAATTCTTGAAAATTTGTCCTCCTATGGAGTGGTCCGGATATGGTAGCCTTCTTAGGGAGTAGGATAGTGAGGATTTGTGACCCCGACATCAATTTTGCATGCCCGAAATGTCAAATGCAAAAGCACTCTCATTGGACATTTTTATTACTCTTTTTTGTGCATTTGTTTGTTGTTTTTTGAAATGTTTGTTTATGATGATGTATGCATGTGGGATTATGATTGCGATGTTACTAATTATATGATGTATGCATATGGAATCAATGAAATTATTTTTTTATAACTTGTCAATGGCACCATAGATTGTACAAGATTTACTGGCTTGTTGTACTTATGGTATGACTTTGTGGAATGATGTTGCATGTGACAACTGCGTTTTTGTATTTTGCATTTTTTTTCTGATGGTGATGTATGGAATGAAATGGACTAGTTGTTTTTAAAATGTAGTTAAGCTTTTCTGAGATTTAGATATTTTAACTAACTAGCCAAGATTGTACATTTATCTCGCAAGACTTTTGAACAAGGTATAAATCTGACTTGGAGGTTAACCAAGTTATTTCACATCCTTGTGTGTGAAATTAAGTTTGTTTATGTGGTATTTTTTAGGATACCACCAGTGCCAGATAGGCTATCAACCAAACCTGTACTGAGGATCACCTAACTAGCTCAACTAACTCCATTGTTGTATTTAGCAAGATTAATCCATGGGACAATCTAAGGTACCATAAGCTAGCTCATCCACATGCAAACATTGGTCTGCTCACACGCAAATCTAATGTGATAGACATATCGTCATGCGGGTAGGATACCACCATTGCTAGGTAGGCTATCCACCAAACTTGTAATGAGGATCACCTAGATGGTTTTCAAATACTAAGAATTCCAGGGATTCAAGTTCAAGATTTTTATTGGCTCAATGGTTTAGGATATTTGCTCGTATACAAAGTGATGAAAATCACTATTTATTTTGTTCTTTTTTTTTGTTTTTCTTTTGGAGCAAGGATGTTAAAGAGTAGTGAGAACCACTATTATTTGATTTGGCTTTTGATCTTTGTAAGGTTAAGCTGGTATGTTTGTGACTGGTGAATAACATTGATCCTTTTAGGTCTTGGGGATGACTACCCATCCTTGGCAGGGAAGTGTAGTATAAATCCTTACAACTTTGGGAACCAAAGGATAGTATGAAGATTATGAAGTAAGGGTATTGATATTTTAGGCCTTGGGGATGACTACCCATCCTTAGCAGGGACGTGTAGTATGAATCCTTATGACTTGAGATACCAAAGGTGATTGTGATGATAGCTAGTGGAAATGTTGTTTTTGAATGGTCATTGATTCTTTTAGGCCTTGGGGATGACTACCCATCCTTGGCAGGGATGTGTAGTACGAATCCTTACAACCTTAGGGACCAATGGTGATTTTTGAATTTTTTTTAGTGGTGAAAACCACTGTTGATTAGAAGGAATGGATGAGGAAGAGCTTGTCCTTTTTTCAATTCTCAGCATTCTTTAACCATTCACATAGGGGGATGAACAGGCTAATATTTCACCTATGGTACTCTAGACTGCTTTGTAGTTTTCATCTTACGTTCACACAACTTAGGAATTATTTTGTGTTTTAATTTGTGTAGGGATATTACATAACGAGGCGTGACCCAAGTAAAACTTTCCTATGTACAATCTATTTGACTTTGTACAATTTTTGGCTAGAAAGTTAAAGACAGCTGAATGACGAAAACCCTAAATACATTAGGAGACAACTGAATTTACTAAAAATGGGGATGGTGTGATGTGGGATGTATGCGTTGATAAAATTGATTTTATGTCAAAAATGAGAAAATTGTCGAGCAATTACAGTCTATGGTGCTTTTGACTTGTATGATCTAGCGAATATGCAATGTATGGAGGTGATGACTAATTGAACCTATTTTTTTTGTATTTTGATATTTAAGAGTATGCATGAATTTTTTTTTTTTTTTAGTGATTTTTTGATGATTTTTATTGTTTTTGTTGGTTTTTGAATATTTGTGTTGACCAAGCGGTTATGGTAACCCTTGGAGCTTTTGGTTTTACCAAAGGGTTTATGGATACCTTTGGGGCATTTTAGGTTGACCAAGTGATTAAGGGAATAATTGGAGCTTTGGGTTTGACCAAAGGGTTTATAGACACCTTTGGGGTATTTTGGGATTGACCAAGCAATTGTGGAAATCCTTGGAGCTTTTTGGTTTGACCAAAGGGTTTATGGACACCTTTGGGGCATTTTGGGATTGACCAAGCGATTGTGGAAATCCTTGGAGCTTTTGTGGTTGACCAAAGGGTTTATGGACACCTTTGGGGCATTTTGGGATTGACCAAGCGATTGTGGAAATCCTTGGAGCTTTTGTGGTGGACTATGGCTCTCTAAATGTAGAATGGCCTCAAATGACTGATGTTCAAGGGTTCTAGCTCTTAATTCCTTCAAGATAGGCGAGTCGATATGTTTTAGGTTCTATCTTACTGTCAATCACATAAGGACCTAACTAGTTTGCCATGAACTTATCTTGGATATGGGATGACAAATTAGAATTCTACTGGTTTTCTTTTAAGACCAAATCTCCAACCTAAAAATCCCTTATGTGAACCTTCATGTTATATGCTCTCTTAAGTCACTCTTGATAGATATGCAAATGCTCAAGAGCATTGATGCATCGTTCTTCAAGCAACGTGAGTTGATCTAACTGGGCCTACCATGCAGTGTCATCTTCGATGAACTCTTGCATTGACATGTCGCGATATCGGGAAGGGATTTCCAACTCAAGAGGCATGATAGCCTCGGAGCCATACACCAGCGAAAATGGCGTTGCCCCAGTGGGTGTCCGAATGCTAGTGCGATAAGACCATAGGGCAAGTGGGATTTGAATGTGCCAATCCTTATGATTATATATGACATTCTTTTTGAGGATGGCAACTAGCATTTTATTAGACGCCTTTGATTTCCCATTTGCCTACAGATAATAGGAGGTTGAAAAATTGTGCTAAATTTTGTACTTTGTGGTCAAAGCATGCATGTATTTGTTCTTGAAGGGCATCCCATTATCTAAGAGGATATTGGATGGAATACCAAAATGACATATATACAAAATTATCTAAGAGGATATTGGATGGTCCAGTTGTAGAGGTTAACATAATTGCATCCACCCACTTGGTAAAATACTCTGTGGCCGTTATGATAAATGTGTGATGACCTGACGACGCAGGGGAGATCTTCTCTATTAGATCAAAGCCCCACTATGAAAAAGGCCAAGATGATTGGATCAGTTGCAAGGCCAGAGAAGGTATGTGTGTCAAATTGGCATGATATTGACACTTCACACGCTTCTTCACATATGTGCAACAATCTCGCTCTAAATATGGCCAATAATAACCCATGTAGAGAATACGCTTTGTGATGGCCATACCGCTGAAGTGGCCACCGCATGTACCATTGTGGGCTTGTGTGATAGCCCAAGCAAACTCCTGCTGGTCCAAGCAACGGACAAATATTCCTTCATAGCTTCGACGATACAAAATGTCTCCTAGCAAGACATGTTTTGCTACTTTCTATTTGAATGATATTTTTGCGGCTTGTGTCAATCCAAGTGGGAGAGTACCTAGCTTGAGGTAATCCCTTAGGGGTGTGTACCAATCCTCTCCGATCAGAAACCTCGATGGTATGAACAACCAATCCCTCTTGAAGTTCATCCCGAGCAAAAGCTAAATGGGAAAGAACTTGTAAAAATAGCGTTGTGTTGCTATTAAGAGGGGTAGGGGAGAACAAGGACCCCCAGTTGGCTTGAGTCAAACAATCTTGGATTTGAGAGAACCTATCCGAAGATGGTTCAATCTAGATCAAGTGGATTCCTGACGTGAGGTCAGAGCTTGCACACTCCATCGCGGGTTGCGATAATGTCTTGACATGAATAGTTGTCATCTCACGGAAAGGGTCTTGCAGGATTAGTGACCCCAAGGAGGCCATAGTATTCGCAAAATGATTCGATGATCGAGGGAGTGCCTCGATGTCATACCATTCAAGTTGTACCAAAAATTTGTCCACAAGGGCTTTATAGGCCTACAAAATTGGGCATTTACATTGGAATATCCCCTTAACTTGATTGACAATTAACAGCGAATCATAAAATATGTTCAGTCATTTAATGTTCATGGTGACTATTGTTTGAATACCTATGAGCAAGGCTTCGTATTCTATGTTGTTGTTGGTGCATGGGAAGTCTAATTTAAATGACAGAGGCATTAGAGCCCCTCATGGTGTAAATAATACAATTCCCGTGCCACCTCCTTGCTCACACTTAGAACCATCAAAGAATAGGGTTATGTTAGCCTGTGACTCAGGCTCATCAGAATCTGGCAATTCAAAAACATGGAAGACCCCATCATCCAGTAGTTCTATGATCAGAGGCTAATCGTCTTCAAGAGGAGCCTATTCCAATTGATCGGTGATGACTTGACTTTTTATGGATTTTCGTCCAATAAACTATATGTCAAACTCCATCAACAACATGATCCATTTCACCATGCGGCTACTATGATAAGTATGACTCATCATGTATCACAATGGATTCTCCTTAGACACAACATACATCTTATTGCTTAGCATGTAATGGCATAGCTTCCTGGTAGCAAACACCACTGCCAAGTAGAGCTTCTCAACATATGCATAGTTAAGTTCATAACTGACTAGGGTGCGGCTAAGATAGTAAGTAGCCTGTTCTTTATGCAATTCATTGTTTTGGGACAGCATGGTGCCCAGTGCCACCTCAGTAGATGAGATGTATAAGTAGAATGGCATGCCTAGTCTAGGTGGTGCCAATACTGGTGGTGAAGCCAAGTACTATTTAATGTCATCAAAGGCTGACTGGCACTCATCATCCCAATGGAAGGCTACCCCCTTGTGCAATAATTTATTCATGGGTCGACACTTGTCAGATAACTACGCTATGAAGTGTTTTATTGACGTGACCTTTCCCTGTAGACTTTTGAACTGCTTGATGGTAGTTGGGGGAAGCATTTCAAGGATTGCCTTGACTTTGTTTAGATCCACCTCGATTCCTCACTTGGAGACTATGAAACCCAAGAGCTTTCCAGATGTGACACCAAATACGCACTTCTTGGGGTTTAGTCTAACTTTATGCTCAATGAGGCGATCAAGGATCTTGCGTAAGTCATCGAGATGATTGGGGCACAAAAGAGATTTGGCCAAAAAATCATCCATGTAATCTTCCAAAGTTTTGTGCATGTAATCATGGAAGATGTACATCATGGCACATTGGTAGGTGGCACCAACATTTTTAAGGCCAAAAGGCATGACCTTATAACAAAATATCCCCCAAGGCATTGTGAACGCTATTTTTAGTTGGTCCTCGAGATTGATACGAATCTGATTGCATCCCGAGAAACCATCCATGAGGGAAAGCATTTCATGGCCCACTGTAGCATCTACCAATGTGTCGATGCTAGGCAAGAGAAAATCATCCTTAGGACTCGCTTTGTTTAGATCTCTCAAAAATTGGTGCATATGTGAATCCTCCCATCGAGCTTTTTGACGGGCACCATGTTAGACAACCATGGTGGGTAATCCACACAGATGACAAAATGTGCATCCAATAGCTTTTGCAATTCATCTTTGACCATTAAGGCCACTGTTGGATGCATCTTGCATAGTTTTTGCTTTACTGGCTTGATTGTCGGATCCAGCATTAAATTATGCATGACTAGCTATGGGTCTAGCCCTGACATGTCTTTGTATGACCATGCAAAAATCTCCTTATTATCCTTGAGAATGGCAATGTAATAGGCTTGCTCTTCGGGGGAGAGACTTACCCTTAAATTGAGAATTCATGGATTCATTGGATCTATGTCGATGTCTACGTCAGTCGTTGCCTCGATCGACATGTGGGATCTATCCTCCAAATTGTGTGGAGTTGGGATCAGATGGATATCATTTGCTGAATTAAGATCATCATTAGGAACGTCAGGTTCCTCTTCAGCATGGAAGACATCTTGAGTCTATCCTAGAAGGAAATGAAACATCCCACTGCAAGGCTAGTACTCTGATGGGGATGGTGGTGTGTCAGCGCGATCCCAATATATAGCCTCTATGTCTAGATGCAATGACCGTGTTGGGTCGACTGGATCATGGATAGGGGCAATCAATTCAATGGAGATCATGTTGATGAAATTATTGTAACCTCCATTACCACAGGTGTGATGACTATGACTTTCCAGATGTTCTTGGTGCTTTAGATTTGGCTCTATAGGCACTGGCACAAATGGATCAACCCTATGTGCATATGAGAGGACAGGATCTGCCCTAGGCACTGATGGTGCTATAGGGTCTCCAGGCGAAAGATGTTCATTGTATACCTGGAGTGGCGGGTGTAGTAAATGCTATAACTGCGCCTGGTTGAGGTACCATCTATGTCTGGGCCCTATATATAAGTCTTCAAACATGTCATCTATGTCCAAGGGATATTGCTGCTGTCATATCTTTTTTTTTTTTTTTTCTTTTTTCTGAATCCCCGGGTTTTCCTCTCTACGGGAGGTAATTTTCTTGAGCGAGCATATCCTCCAATGGAACATCCAAAGGGAACATGGTCAAGAAGCTTTCTTGAGATTCATCCATGGGATGCATTTGGGAATGATTGCTATTCGACTCAAGAGGATCCCAAGGTGTTTCTTCATACTCCAACTCATCTTCAGAAGACCCTTCTTGGTCTTGTCCATACTCTTCGTGGGGGTGAGTCCTTGAATTGTCTCCCTGTTTGACCAAAGGGAAAGGGTTGTTAAGGTCAACAAGGTTGTTTTTTTGTAAGGGGAAATAATTCCCCAATGTGTAAGTTGTGTTTGGATTGGCATATGGATCTAATGCCAACCCATTCTTGTTGCCTATCCCTAGGCCTTGCATGTTTTTTACCAAGATGTCGAGGGGCAAAGGGTGATTAAACCCTACTCCTAACTTGTCATAAGGCATTTGATATCTTGGTTGGCACAAAACACACACTCCTTGTTCATACCTACCCAACCCATATCCATGCCAATTGCATTGGCTAAGATATCTCAATGCGAAGTCTAGGTTAGATAGATAATTGACATCCTCAAAAAATGGCTCTTCATCTTCCTCTTCTTCTAGGGAAGGTTCAACGCCATTATCCAGGCCCCCATAAATAAAGTTTGTTTGATTGGGTGGGTATCCTAGAGGAACCACAGAGCCGATGGGGATTCGAGGTCTCCCCATGTCCTACATGGAATCAATTGTGGGTGTTTCTATAATGTTTTGCACTAGATGCTCCCCCAATACTGTGTTGGCTATCTCAACTATGATTTTTTGCATTTGAGGGGGAGCAAATGGGAGGTCTCCCTGAGTCCACTCCATGTGGGGTGAACTAGGCGTCTCGACTTCCATTCTACTAGGCTTCCCTTTTATTGAGATGTTAGAGACTAAAGGTGGTTCCTCTTCCAGGGGTTTCTTTCCCTTGTCCTTTGGCATGGCCATTGTAGGTGGCATCATTGTTGGAGGACCAGATGAGGAAGATGGACCTACCTGGGAATTTGATTGATTTGGTAATGGATATTCTTGCGTAATCGGACCCCTTTTAGATGGATTTAATTGAAAATCCAAGTGCATTGATGGAAGGGTCGATTGCGGCATTAGTTGCACTAAATTGTAGTATTTGAAAGGCTCCAAGTCTACTGGGACTACATGCACCTATCCTTCAAATGTATACTTCAAGCATTGATGAGCAATTGAAGGGACACACTTCATGTCCTGGATCCAAGGTCGCCCCAGCAAGATATTGTAAGCCATCTCACCTTCTAAAATGTGGCACACTGTATGAATGGTATTTTGTCCCACTTGGATGGGTAGGACAATTGTGCCAATTGTCGAGTATATCACATCATTGAATGCTCGAAGAGTATAAGTGGAAGGTACGATGTGAGAGGTCAAAAACTTCAAATGTTTTAATGCAGCAATTGTAATAATGTTACTGGATGAACCAGTGTCTACCAACACCCGCTTATATGGAATCTCGTTGACCCGCACAATAACATGTAGGGGTGGATCCACCACATCACCAGCCAGCAATTTTAATTCATCTTCTCTAAAGGTGATGACTGGTTCTGTACATTGTTTCACATGGCCCACAAAGTTGTTGAAAGAATTTGCTTTGTGGCGATGCAGCTCAATTGCCTTTAATATCTCCATGAGAGCCTCCCGATGGGGCACTGATTGTTGAATAAGCTCATATATGGAGAGTGTAGCCAATGTGGTCCTTAGACTTTGAGTAAGTCTAGTTTGAATTGTGGCCACTAGTCTAGGCAGGGGAAGCTGTGTAGGGTTCGATTGAGGTTGTGACATTGATGGAACTTCTCTTGTGGCTATCATGGGGGTAGCTCCTGGGTATCTCTTGTTCCTTGTCACTATGCTTATCATCCCTACATACCCCTCGATGGGGAAATTCTGTTGCACCTTATTGATGTGAAGGGGTTTTTCTTGTGCATCATGTGCGGGCAAAGGGTCTCTGAAAATTCCCATTTGTTGGTTGTTGGGCGCTATGGGGTTATCCATTGCCAATGTATTATTGTCAATGAGGTCTTGCACCAAACCTTGAACTTCCAACAGGCGTTAAGGTCATGTCCCTTTCGTCTGTGGAACCTACAGTACAAATCCTCTTTGTACCCCTTAGGCTTTGGCGCATTAGGATCTATGGTTTGAATCTCTGGTAGATTAATAAAATTCGCTATTGACAAGCGATCAAACAAGGAGTCCCTAGACTTTGTGTAAGGTGTAAATTGTCGCCTAGGGTGACGATGCTAATTTTGTTCTTGCCTTTGGTTTTCTCTATCATAATTGTTTGGAGGCACCACTTGATAGTTAGCCTTATGAGGCTGTGTTGCTTGGGCAGACTTAGGGGTGTTGATGGCAACTTGATTGACCACGATGAGTTTCTGTTGTGTAGTCCTTGTTTTAGTGCTCTTTTTCCATTCTTTTTTCTTAGGCTTGGTGATTTCACCATCTTGTATTTTTATCTCTTCGATGATTCTGGTTTGCACTAGTGCTTCTTCTAAAGTGGCATATTACTGTAGCTACAATAGCACAGAGATCGATCGCAAATAGCTCTTTATGAACATTTGGGTCAAGTCAGACATAGGAGGGAGGTAGGGTAGCTTTGAAAGCAACGTCCTCCATCGGTTCCCATATGTCACCATAGATTCCTCCTCATACTTCTTGAGGCTAGCTAGATCACTTAGTGACGCCTTTTTCTTTGTGTTGAAAGTGAAACATTCTAGGAACGCGTCCACTAGCTGATCTAAGTTACATATGTGCTTTGGTAATTGAGTAAACCAATCCGAGGCAGGGCCTGTGAATGTGGTTATAAATGTTCTTAATAGCAAAGCATCATTGTCTTAAATGCCAAAGCATTGGCTCAAGAATCGAGTCACATGCTCTTGGGCATATTCTTCCCCTCTAAAGAGTGCCAAATGGGGTAGCTTAAAGTGTTTGAGGTATGGAGGTTCCGACACTGATGGATGCACAGGATGACTATGGAGTTGGTGTAAAGTAGGCTTTTGGGGCCCAAAAGTCTTGAGCTCCATAGTCGCTAAGTTCTCTAGCAACGCTTTATATGCATCAGAGGACTTGATCTCCTCCTCCTGGGTTTGCTCCAATTGTGGGTTGTGGGGAACTTGAGGCCTTTGGAGGGGTAGCTGGGTAGCACCCCTTCTGCCTTGATAGGGCATTTCATCCCGTTATTCTTCTTATTCATACTCCTCATAAGCTTCTTGAGGAGTTTTTGGCCTAGGCCTGTAAATATTGATGGGTGCTCACAGAGGGTGCCCATCGTGGTTTCAGGGAGTGGCCTCCCGCTCAGGTCTGGGAGGTCTTAGAGGTAGTGCTTGATGAGGTCATGGAGATCTATCTTGCACTAAGGGGTTGCACCTCTCATACACTTCTAATTTATGTGTGCGAGGGACTGGGACCTTCTCAAGCACATTGTTGTGAGCAATTCAGTTGTCTGACATTGAATGCGCTCTTGGTTAAGGCAACACAAATGTTCTAATTGTTGTTGGTCTTGCCTGAGCCACATGATTTGTGCTTGGTGGGCGGCTAGTTTGGAAAATGCCAAGTCAATTTGGTCCATCGTATCTTGTTTAGGAAGCCTAGATGCCTCCCCTACATGTATTTCTCGGTCATGGTGATCCGAGACCCCTATGGGTTGCTTCCCTCTGTCGAGGTTAGCGACATTCACTTGAGGCTCTGGCCTCAATGAGCGATCCTGATACATTGCGGGTGTGGATGTGCATCGTTCCCGTGCTGTGTACTGCTCTTGAGGAACATAGTGATCTTCCTCATACTCTCTATTGTATGCATAAAAAGTGTGGGCATAATTGTCTTGCTCTGTCTAGAAAGCATGATACTCTGGATATGGTCTAGTGTTTCTAATAGTAATCAGGGGTAAATTAGGAGTAACAAAATCATATGGTTCCTCCTTGTGGACCCTATGTTGTTCAAACACTTCATCACTAGGCCACCCATAATGAGTTTCCAAGGGGGGCCTCCTATCTAGGTTGAGTGCCACATGTGGGTTTTCCTCTTAAAAGGATCTTTGCTGAGTGGGGGTGCCCCTTAAGGAGGTGCCTCTATGTTGAGTGTGTGTGCTCCTCAACGGGTTGCCTTTATAGTCTTGTTCGGTCATGACATGATGGGGACTATCTTGTGTATCCTGCTGCCAAGGCGAGATGACCAAGTCCTCAAGACTATATCGGAGGTGACTTGTCCCCCTTGGTGCACTCTCTGCAGCTTTTGTCTGTGATCAGGATTGGCTATGGGTGTACACCATGATAATGCTTACCTAAAGATGCATAGGATTTTTTTTTTTTGATTTTTTTTTTTATGATTTTTTTTTATACACTAAACACAAAATAGCACACACACACACAAGTAATGATTATCTCTTTTTAAATATTAAAAGTGTGCCCTAAATCTGGTTTAGTGTGTTTTGATGTTTGTTTGAAATATTTTTGTGAAGACCATTTAAATGCAATTATGATGGCTCTTATGACTCCCAAAATGGTCACCCCTTCAATATACCATTGTCGGACCGATATACCAACCTCTCTATATACCCGCCCTTACGTGAGGGAGACTATAGGTACGTGAGAGCAAATGATATGTGGAACATAAGCGGTGTGGAAAGGGAATCGCTCTATTTATGACACCTACCATATAAGACTTATCCTCATGCACTGGGAATCACCCCAAGCTACACTTGGTCAGCTTTCTTCAAGATTTACGTCTAGCAACAGTCGCGATCGGGGTTATGGATGCAATATCTCAAGCCAAGGTGATGATGAAATCCACCGTTGGTCTTGCTCAAGGGTTGGGGTTTTACGACCAAATCCTTGTGTTTAAAATACCATGTGGTGTGTGGGGTTCTTTTTAAGTTGCAAAATTGAAACAAGCAAGCCTCTAAACTCTCCTATGCAAGCAAAAATTAGAGAACAACAAATAGAAAATAGAAAATTGACAAAGTGTGTTTAAAACCCCTACCTCTTATCTGCCTAAGTCGGATGTCTCTGAATTGCTGCTTGAAAGTTGCACCGTGATCGCCATTGAAAGCACGAGGATACGAAAACAAAAATGAAAGTGCCAAAATAGATGCTTTTAAAACCCAACTTAATGCTTATAGCCTATGTATTGCAAAGTGCATAAAAGAAAGAGCATAGATGAATTGACACAAGATAAAAGCAATATAAAATGCAGCCCTCTTTATTGATATGCTTTTTAAATTTTTGTTACAATACGTCTCCTTCCTTTCTAGGGGATAGGAGCGTCAAATAGATTTCTCGTCACATCCATAGATAGCGATCCTTCTTTCGTGTGCCCACATATAATATGGGCGGACCAAAATGTCATCGCCGCTTGTGTATATGATTGTTGACTCCTTCTTGCTTCTCTGATGTTGAAGACCTACATTCAAGGAAACAAAAAATATTAGTAGCACCTGTAGATAAAATAAAGCGTGTATTTCCCTAGGCCTACTATTAGTGTATGCATGAAAACATTAAATTGATAAACAAATAATATAAAAAAGAACTAAAATTTTGACAGAAGCATGAATATGATGTTAAGAGAGCATTGCAAAAGGAACAGTCAAGAAATTCCTCACAGATTAGTATTCGCTCTGGGGTGGGATGAATTAACCTGCAATAAATTGTTAGAAAGTACCCTCTTCAATGTCCTATCTAGAAAGCTCCAAAATATCTGCAAATTTGGTGTTAGATAATTGGGTGTATTTTGGGAAGACCCATATGGTCATATTTCTCCAATTTGGTCTCAATCACCCAAATTTCAATGATGCCATCTACAAGTTAGTAAATGTGGGAAATAGCAAAAACCTGATCAAAAGTGCTCCAAATGAAATGAAATTTAAACTAAAGTCTATTGAAATTACCTAGAATAAGATTCAAAAGAAAAATAATGAAACCTACCATAGATTTCTATTCATTCTGGTGTGGGATGAATTAACCTGCAATAAATTATCAGAAAGTACCCTCTTCAATGTCCTATCTAGAAAGTTCCAAAAGACTTGCAAACTTGGTGTTACCTAATTGGGGGTATTTTGGGAAGACCCCGATGGTCAGATTTCAATGATGTCATCTGCAAGTTAGTAAAGGCAGGAAATAGCAAAACCTGATCAAAAGTGCTCCAAATAAAATGAAATTTAAACTACAGTCTATTGAAATGACCTAGAATAAGATGCAAAAAGAAAAACAATGAAACCTGCCACAGATTGCTATTCATTTTGGGGTGGAGCATTTAGCACTGTAACAGTTTGGGGAGTGCCTGGGGGCAAGATGCCCACCGTTTGAGACACTATTCCAGTACCAATCCACTTGGGATAGGTCCATACCAAGTTATGGGGTGTTGTCAACAAATTTTGTGAAGTATTGTGGCTAAATACTAGGGTTTGGGTCCAGATTTGTGCTTCCAATAGTCACCCAATAACCTCCATTTCGAATGAGAGATTAAGGATGTATAAAGAACAAATCACAAGTAGGTATGTAAATTTGTAGCACTTCATTGCTCAAATGATCTCTCTCCTCCCCTTCATTTTGGGTGAGAAAACTCACCAATTTATAGACCTAGGGTCTCTCTATTTGAATTGCACATGTGAGGGTGCCACTTGAGTTGTTTTTCCTATTTTGAGAGAAAAGATAATTCCCTGATTTAGAATCTCCTTGCATGAGGTCTCTAAAATAAAGACATGCATGACTGAAGTCTCTCTCCTTTATTTTAAGTCGTTCCTCGTAATTACATGGCCTGAAGTTACAGTTAACTAGTGGACTTGTTGATGTTTGACTTTTTTTGTCAGTCAAACCTGATATTCGCCCCACCTTGGAGTGATTGTGTAATCATCCCTGGGTGGAACGAATACCAGTCTGTATTTGTCCTTGGGTGGGACGAGTAGAGAAAAAGGTGTCAAAAGGTGCAAAATTGACCTCTGACCTTCCAAACTGCTTTTGGGAGTGGTTAGGACCACTGTTTAACATTTGGGGGCTGCCTTGGGGGCAATGTGTGTCAATGAGATCAGCGCTTGTTGTCACATAATAAAATTGGTGTTGTTTTGGTGTCTAAAGGTATAGACTAGAAAGTCACATTGAGGATCTAGAATTCTTAACACAGGAGTAGTAGTCAATATTTTTTTTAGTATTTGAAACGCAGTTTCACATTTTTCTATCCATTTGAATGACTTCCCTTTTCTTTGAAGATTGGTTATAGGACAAGCTATTTTGGCATAATATTTTGCAAACCTCCTATAATACCCAAATAGACCCATAAAGATTCAAATATCCATTACTTTTGTAGGGGTTGGCCAATATAAAATAGCTTCTATCTTCTTAGGGTCAACTGCAATTCCATCTATAGAAATGGCATGTCCCAAGTAATGTGCTTGTGACATAGAGAATTCACATTTTAAAAAATTTTTGTATTATTGATTTTCCCTTAGTACCCTTAGTACTATCCTTAGATGTTTGTCGTGCTCCTCCTTACTATGAGAATAGACCAAGATAATCTTGTTTAACTACTTTATGAACATAGTATTCATTAAATTCATGAAGGTTGCGGGTGTATTTGTTAATCCAAATGGTAAAAATGCAAACTCATAGTGTCCATATCAAGTTTTGAATAATTTCTTATGTGTATCCTCTTCTTTGATTATCAAATTATGGTAGCTAGACTTCAATTCTATCTTTGAGATAATAGTAGCCCCTTTTAGTTGATAAAACAAATCCTCTATCCATGGTAAAGGATATCTACTTTTAATTTTTGCTTTATTCAACATCCTATAATTGATGCATAATATCAAGTATCCATCATTCTTCTTGACAAACAAAATTGGTGCACCCCAAGGAGACACACTCAACTTAATTAGCCCTTTATAGAACTACTCTTGTAGTTGCACTTTCAGCTCTTGCATATCTATAGAGTTCATACTATATGGTACTCTATGTATAGGTTCTTTATCGGGTATTATATCGATAGTAAAATAAAATTCTCTATTAGGAGGTATTTCTAGTATTTCAGATGTAAAGACATCCTTAAATTCATGAAGGATATTAAATTTCTTAAATATTTCCTTCTTTTTATCATCCTTATACTCCTTTACCTTAACCACATATACCATCCCTTTTTTTCTAGTCACCTTCTTAAGTTGCATAGCAAATATTAATATAGGTTCAAACGTCCTTTTCTCACTATACAACCTAATACTCTTCTCGTTTTCATCAATGAATTCAAACTATATCTCCTGAAAGTTGATCAAGGACTTACAATCCTTCAACCAATCAACCCCTAGAATTATGTCAAAGGTATGTAATGGAGCTACATAGAGTTACCAAGTGATAGAATTTATGGGTAGGAATATTTCTATCAAGGGGTAATATTGATCTATAGAGTAGGTCTTACCAAAACCATACTCAACTTTCCACATTTTTTCTAAAGACTTTGGATTCTTTAGCATTCCCTGACCAAGATACTAGAGATAAAACTATTAGTAGCATGGCTGTCTATCAAGACTCTAACATTTTTTATCAAAAACCTTATCTTCTAAAAGGATAGGGGTTGTATTTCCATAAATATTCTAATTTCCAGTAGCAGCATAAATCTTGTGTCCTTTATCGCTTACCTTCTAGTTAGCTCCTATATGATGTGGACAATTTTTTGCATAGTGAGGTCCTCCACACTCATAGCACCCAACCTTTGAATTTTAAGTCGAACCTTGAACTAATTTTTCCTTACCTTCAATAGGAGCTGGTTCTACCTGATTCACAAGTTTGGCCTTCTCTGCATTATTAAAGTTTCTATCCTTAGACTAAAAATTCTTCTTAAATATTTTTTCTGATCCATTGTTTCTCTTACCAAACTTAAACCCTTCTTTATTATTTTGATTTGTCCCATTATTCCACTTTCTTTTCTATGGATTTTGATAGTTCTTCTTGGATCCTTGGATGATGTTGCTACTTCTTTTGTGATTATACTATGCTTGATAAGCCACATCATATGCAAATTCTATATTGTTAGGTTTGAACATGTTGATAGAGATCCTAAGTTGATGATCTAACCCTGAAAGGAATTGATGCACATTTATTTTATCATCATTTTTGTAAGCCAGAATATACTTGAGAAGCCTAGTGAAGTTTTTATAGTATACATCCACTAACTTCTCTCTTTACCTTAGCTGAGTGAACTCATCTAGCTTCCTGGTGGAATATTTCTTAGCGAGGAATCTCTTTCTAAAAAAAAATTCAACCACCTCCTATTTGCAATGGATTATATTTATCTTTTTGTCCTTGTAGTAAATTTCCTACCATTCCAATCCAGCTTCAGTTAATAGTCTAGTGACAAAGATTGTATTTGTGGTTGAAGAGTAATTTATCATGGATAAGTAAATTGCTAACTCATTTAACCAAGATTTAGCAAAATATCCACTTTCCTTTCTTGAAAATTTTCTAACCTTGGCATGCTTTAGGTCTCTTTCCAATTAAACATTGATTCGTGCCTTAGCTACCTGATTAGGATCACTTGACTCCTCCACTACTATATCAATGGGAACTTTCAGTGCCCTATTATTTCTCCTAATCTCATCTCTAAGGGCCACCAAAAGGTTATTTTGTTGCGTCATCTACTCTTAATAGGTGGAAATTTCACCTTACATATTTTGAACCATATTTGTGAGATTTTCCACACCATCAAGGTTACCTGAGCTTTCTCCAACATGATCCTCTTGAAGGTTTTCAATGTTAGCTAACCGAGACATTTGGGGAGGCATATTCGACCCACTTCCTAGCTTGGGTTGCATATTCTCTAGTTTTAAGAAATGCATTATTTTGTAATCTTACACTAGAGACTTTTCCTAATATGCACTTGCTCTTATCTAACTAGTTAAGTTTCTTGATGTTTTAACTAAGTTTGCTAAAGTTTTTCATCAACCTTCACCTTCTATATGATGACTTAAGTTGAATATAAACACCTTGACTAAATAAGGAAGAGTTTTGGTTTAGATATTTAAATGACAAGTAAGATACCAAAAAGAGTGTCAAGTACACCACTTAAAACCCACGTTAGTGAAGGGTTCATCTATCTATTTCAATATGATTCACCAGGGGTTCAACATGAGGGGCAAGAATTGCACATTTTACACACCTGTATCTCTTTTCTTTCCTTACTTTCTTGTGTTTGCTTTAGAGTCATCAAATTTGAGATTTAAGCACCTATCTAACCTAGGCTATGATACCAAATATAATAACCCCAAATTACCCAACCAAAACTAACCATCACATCCATATATTTTTTTTACATACATATGAGAGTCTTTTTATGTAGTTTCCATTGAGAAAATTGTCACATGAGTTTCCAAGGCTATGCACCACATAGGAATTAACTTGATCAGATTTTATCCATATGCATGGGAGTGGCCAGTGTCCCATAATGATCAGTGGGAATTTTTTAGTCCGTTCCAACCAAAAAGCACATTTCCCTTATTTTTTTATCCCATGTTAAACTAATTTCAACCATAGGTGTCTCTCAACCTAACCTTAAGTGTGTCCCTTGTTTACTACTCATTTTTTTCCAATGAGATAATCTTTTTAGGTGCAATGCTTAACCAACTAACCATACCACATATGATTTGTTAAGGAAATCATCCAATAGATTATCATAGGAATATTGTTGCCTACAATTATATCTCATAGACTTCTACTCTTTAGATATCTCAATTATAAATTCTTATATATGTTTATGTTCCCTCTATGCTTCCTCATTTTCATTGATAGGAAACAAAGATCTAATTTATTTATATATAAATAAAGCATCCACTTGAGAGTCCAAGTAACATAACAAATCATGTAAATAACTTGTTTTCCCATGAAAATAAAACTTCAAGAGATTACATTGTTCTTATCCAATACAAATAGATACTTGGGAGTTACATTTTTGATACCTTCAAAAATAATCCATAAGCTCCTACAAGCTATTACATTATTTCTTCTGCAATAAAGCTTTTCATGTTATAAAAATAGCCTCATCAAGTTGAATACAACATCAAATTTCTCTAATATTCAACTCTATTTTAGGTTCAATAGGTACTTCAGGTACTAGTTGCCTTCGTCCCACGAATACTAAGTGATTGGTTACATAGGATCAGGATAATCCAATTTATAAATATGCATATCTAACTACAAAATACCATGCAAAAGTAATCCATAGAATGCAAAATAGTTTTCCAACAAATAGGTATTCAATACAATTCAAGAGTACAAAATACCATACTTTCTTAAGAATAAAACTTTTCACATTTCTTTCATCCCATATCCCATCACACATAAAATATGCTCTTAAATATATACTAAATGCATCCATTGATATGGCCACAAATAACCCCCATAAGTTCTAGAGAAATGCAACCCAGTTACCTTTTCTCCCATGTTAGTGTTGAGCAAGGTGCAGCGACAATATTATCATTATTGTCAACACAGTCAGATAGATCTATTGATGCAGTGGACAAGAAGTTCAAAGTCTAGTCAGATGCAGAAGACAGGAGTTCAAAGGTTACTCAGAGTATGTACAATGATTCTCCAAGAAAACCGAAGTGGACCACTTGCAAAAGGTCAAAGAAAAAGACAAGTCAGAAAAGTGTCGCGATATCACGACATATACAGCAGGCAAGAAAAACTGTCATGATTTCGTGACATGTTAGAAGAGAGAGAAGAAGAAAGAAAAACTATCGTGATTTCATGACATGTTGGAAGAGAGAGAAGAAGAAAGAAAAACTGTCACGATTTTGTGACATGTTAGAAGAGAGAGAAGAAGAAAGAAAAACTATCGCGATTTCACGACATGTTAGAAGAGAGAAGAAGAAAGAAAAAGTGTCGTAATTTCGTGACATATTGCAAGGAAGGTTGTATGGATGAAAAAGTGTCATGATTTCGCAACATATTACAAGGAAGGTTATACGGACGAAAAAGTGTCACGATTTCGCAACATATTGCAAGGAAGGTTGTACAGATGAAAAAGTGTCACGATTTCACGACATATTGCAAGGAAGGTTGTACGGATGAAAAAGTGTCACGATTTCACAACATATTGCAAGGAAGGTTGTACGGATGAAAAGTGTCACGATTTCGTGACATGTTGCAGGAGAGAGAGTCCGAAAGAAAAAGTATCACGATTTCGCGACATGTTACAGGAGAGAGAGTTCGAGAGAAAAAGTATCACGATATCATGACATGTCAGGTTTTCATGACCCGAAAGCAAGAAAAAGCGCTAAGGATAAAAAGTGTCACGATATCACGACATGTCACATTTTCACGACCCAAAGGCAAGATAAAGCGCTAAGGAGAAAAAGTGTCACGATATCGCGACATGTCGCATTTTCATGACTAAAATAGGAGAGAGAAAGTAAGAAGGCAAAAGTGTCATGATATCGTGACATGTTATGTTCTCGCGGGCCAAAGCTAAGAGAAAGTGTATGGAGGCGAAAGTGTCACAATATTGCGACATGTTGTGTTTTCATGGCAACAACAACAGAAGAGTTATAGGGGCAGTTGAAGCCGACGAAGACCGATGTTAGCCGACAAAGATTAGGGTTTGCAGCCAACAAAGATTAGGGTTTGCAGCTGACTATGATTAGGGTTACAACCGACTAAGATTAGAGTTTTTGATCTTGAAAATTTTTTTATAAAAGGAAGGTTGTTTGAAGAGTTGTGTATGTTGAGAAGTGCAAAGTTCAGAGAGAGTGCGCAAAGTGCGAAGTTCGATCGTAGAGTGTAGTGTGCAAGTCGTCAAATCATTCTAAGTGTGAAGATCGCAAAGGAAGCAGAGTGTGCAGAGTGCGAAGTTCGGTCGTAATGTGTAGTGTGCAAGTTTTCAAATCATTCTAAGTGTGAAGATCACAAAGGAAGCAGAGTGCGCAACAGGGAGAAGACAATCGTTCGATAGTTAAGAAGCATATTGTGTGAAATGATAGCACATAAAGAGTAGAGTGCGTAGAGGATGAAAAAGGGAAGCAGACCAAATAGGGTCTTGTAAAAGCAAAGGTATCTTACTATCATTCTTCTAGTTTTAGAATTGACATCCAAGTTGGTGCTTGGCATAAGGGGTTGGTGCTCCTTCCAGTTGGTGCTGGCAAATCAGGGGTTGGTGCTCCTTCTAGTGGGTGCTGGTAAACTATTTGTAAAATTTGTTGCTTTGCAAAGGCTAGATTTGGATTATAGTTCAAGCAGTCATTTTTTAAGAGTAGCCACATTGGTGAACCTCGTTAAATCTTGTGTTTTGTGATGTTATCTTGCTATACTTGCTATATCTATTTATAAGTTTTAACTGCTGCTATTTTAAGAGCTGTTAATTCATGATTAAAGAGCTACACTGATTCACCCCCCCTATCAATGCTATTGTAAGTCTAACAATTGGTATCAAAGATAAGTCCCTATACCTACTTAACCAGCTAGGGTGATCTTGAAAATAACACAATGGCAGGTGGTGAAGGCTTCTCATCAAACAAAGCACCATTGTTTGATGGATCTAATTATGCGTTCTAGAGATTCAAGATGCAGACATATCTTTGTGCTTTGGGATACGACATCTAGGATTCAGTAGTTAGTGGATACACAATTCCCACCACTCCTCCAAAAGAAGCGGATGAAAAGAAACTATTTGAGAATAATTCAAAAGCAACGAATGCCATCTTGTGTGGATTAGCAGACAGTGAACTAGTAAAGGTCATGAACTATAAATCGGCAAAAGAAATATGGGATAAATTGAAGAGTGTTCATGAAGGAGATGATAAGATCAAAGAAGCCAAGTTATAGACACATCAAGCTCAATTCGAAGCATTGAAGATGAATGACGATGAAAACATTGAGGCATTCATGTTGAGAGTTAATGGAATCATCAATGCGATCAGAGGACTCGACAAGGATATCGATGAATCTGCTATCGTGAAAAAGGTATTAATATCTCTAGTTTCTTTAACTACATATGAGATGAGGATAGGAAGATCTAAACCCTCTGACAGAGAAGCAGCTTTCAAAGCCCTTAAAAATAAAAACACAAAACACGAGTCTAAGGAAGAAAAGACATCAGATGAAATGGAAGCAAACTTTGTTAGAAAACTAAAAAATGGGAAAGGAAAATATAGAGGGAATATTCCATTTAAATGATTCAACTGTGGAAGCGTTGGGAATTTTGTGACTAAATTTCCACTGAAAGAGAAGAACAAAAATGATGAAGGATCCCACCAAGAAAGAAGTGACTAGAATATGAAAAGAAATTTCAGAAAAGGCAACTTCAAAAAGAAAAGTTTCATCTCCAAGAATGTTAGTTCATCAAAAAATAGCTCCGGTGAAGAGTCTGAAGAAGAAAGAGATGAAGCTCTTTTTATGGCATTTGAAGAAGTTAATTCAGAAAAAGGAGTGATATCTAAAGTTTATGGTGAACATCTCGAGGCTGAAGTAGAATTAGAAGGTGAGTTGATATCTGCACTTGAAGAGTGGGAAACAGAAAAGAAAAAGAATAAGAAACTATCAAGAAAGCTTGAGGATACAAATGGAATCATAACCAGCTTAAAAGTACAGATAGAAGAATCTAAGAAAATCTTTGAAGATCTCGAAGTGCATTTAACTATGAAAATAGATCTTTGCAGCAAGTTAGAAGAAGAGATTGTTGGTTTAAGGATGCAGCTAGAAGATATGAATAAGAAAATCATCTATTATCACAAACGTGAATAAAGTTCTATGAAGCTGGATAAGATTATAAATGGCCAAAGACCTGCAGGCATCAAATTTGGTCTGGGTTTCATCGAAGGAGAATCATTAAGTGGATCAAATGCCAAAAATATAGAATCCACAAAGAATGAAGCTAAGAGACTGGTTGATCAAGGAAAAGTGTCACATGCAAAATAAAGCATTAATGCCAAGCACAAAATGAAAACTAACAATGATGGATTCACCAATATCACACATCAAAGAAGAAGAAGATCTATAGCTCCTACGACAACATGGCAAAGACCATCACCCAGGTTCAATTATCCTTTCTCTAGTTTCTATTTTAAATGCAATGGCTATGGGCATAAAATCTCAGACTGCAAATACAATGTAAGACCAAGGAATTTCACCAGTAGAAATATTTTTTCTCCTCTGATGAATTATACTGTAGAATGTTATAACTGTCATAATTTTGGGCACATTGCAAGAAATTATAGAAATACATTCACATCAAATAAGTTTCAGGGAAGAAAATTTCAACCATACAGTATGAGTCAAAATAGTAAGCTTTTCGAAAAACATGCTCAAACTACTAATAAGGGAAAGGTAAAACAAGAGCCCAAAACTACTATCAAAACAATGTGGAAAGGAAAAGAACGACTGAAGGAAGAAAATGAATCCTTAATTGTTCAAATTGCATTCAAAGCACAGAATAAATATGTACCATGGCTACTAGATAGTGGATGCTCTAGTCATATGATAGGTGAAAAACAAAAATTTGAAAAATTACAGAAATATGAAGGAGGATCAATAAAATTTGGAAATAATGATGGAGCCAAGATAGTCAGCAAAGGCTCAGTCAAAATTAGTGATGGAAGGATTAAATCAGAAGAAGTCTTATTTTTGGATGGGTTGAAACATAATTTATTGAGTGTAAGTCAGATTTGTGATAAAGGTCATGAAGTAGTCTTTATGAAGCAGGGTTGTGAAGTCAAAAAAAAAATAGTGGAAAATTGATAGCAACAGGGTCAAGAACATCTGGTAACTTGTACACGCTCTCAAAGACTTCAAAAGGAGCTTGCTTTATTGGACAAGAAGAAAAAAATTGGCTGTGGCACAAGAGACTTGGTCATATCAGTTTTGATAATCTAGTAAAAATCACCTCAAAAAGGGTAGTGAGAGATATTCCCACCATCAGCAAACCTGCAAACAACATTTGTGCATCATACCAAAAGGGGAAACAAACTAGAGTCACATTCAAAACAAAAGAATACTACACAAGCAAACCTTTGGAACTAATACACACCGATTTATGTGGACCGATGAGAACACAAAGCATAAATGGTGACAAATATTTTATGTTGTGCATTGATGACTATTCCAGAATGACATGGATATTCTTCTTGAAGCATAAATCAAAATCTTTTGATATGTTCAAGATTTTCAAAAACCATGTTGAGAATGAAATAAGAAAGAGGATCAAATTTTTAAGATCAGACAGAGGAGGATAATTCATTTCAAAGGATTTTGCAGAATACTATGAAAAATACGATATCAGGAGATAGTTCTTAGCAGCCAAGACACCTAAGCAAAATGGAGTGGTATAAATAAAGAACATGACTGTGTAGGAAATGGCACGATCTATGTTGGCTGAAAGCAGAGTAGCAGACAGATTTTGGAAAGAAGCAGTCCATACTATGGTGTATATCCAAAATAGGTACATGCTAAGAACACATGAAAGAAAAAATCCTTATGAACTATGGTTTGGTAAAAGGGCAGTAGCAAAATACCTCAGAATGTTTGGCAGAAAGTGCTATATCAAAAGAATTGAAGATAATCTTGGTAAGTTTTAAGATAGAGCAGATGAAGGTATTTTTGTTGGTTACTCGCCTAGAAGCAAAGCTTACAAATGCTACAAAGAAAAGGCTAAAGAAAATTATGGACAATGCTGATGTTAAGTTTGATGAAGATAAAGAACGAGTAATTAGATATGAAACAAACTACCCAATCTATGAAGAGGCTATTGAAGGAGATGAGGAAAACAAAATTGAAAAGATATAGAAAATTGACTCAAATGATGATGCGAAAATGGAAGAAAATAAGAAATTCAAAACAGGTAGCTGGCAGAGAAATCATCCTAGAGAGCAAATCATCGAAGATCCCAAAGTTGGAGTTCAGATAAGAAGAAGAGTAGTAAGTAACTACTCTCTAATATCTAGCATTGAGCCTAAAAATATTGATGATGCAAGAAAATATGAAAGCTGGATGAAGGCAATAAATGAAGAATTAAATCAGATAGAGAAAAATGACACTTGGGAACTAGTACCTAGACTTGCAAATAAAAATATCATTGGAACTAAATGGATTTTTTGAAACAAACTGAATGAAGATGGACAGGTAGTCAGAAATAAAGCAATATTAGTTTGCAAGGGTTATGCACAAGTTGAAGGCATTTATTTTGAGGAAAATTTTGCACCAGTAGCGAGACTAGAGGCAATTAGAATGTTTTTGGCTTTAGCAGTCTACAAGAATTTCAAATTTTATCAAATGGATGTGAAATCAACGTTTTTGAATGGGAAACTTGAAGAAGAAGTTTACATCAAGCAACCAGATGGTTTCCAACTTGGTGATGATCCCAACCTTGTTTGTAGGTTGAAGAAAGCTTTATATGGCTTAAAACAGGCACCCCGAGCATGGTATGCAAGGCTAGACAACTATCTCACTCAACAAAGGTTCAAGAAAGGTATGGTGGATAGTAATCTGTATGTCAAAATAGAAAATGGGCATCTTATTGTTCTTGTTGTCTGTGTAGATGATATCATATTTGGTAGCAGGAAAGATGAGTCATGCAAGGACTTAGCAGATAAGATGCAGAAAGAATTTGAAATGTCAATTATTGGAGAACTATCATATTTCCTTGGATTGCAAGTTAATCAAAGTAAGAAGGGCATATTTATTTCTCAAGTTAAATATGTAAAAGAGATGCTAAAAAGGTTCACAATGGAGGACTATAAGCCAGTTAGCACTCCCATGATGATAGGCTATAATTTGAGCAAGGATGACAAATCTCCACCTGTTGATCAAACCATGTATAGATCCATGATTGGAAGTTTACTGTACCTGACAGCTACCAGACTAGATATTTTACAAGAAGTATGCATGGTAGCACGATTTCAAGCTAATCCTAAGGAGACTCATGTAACAGCAGTGAAAAGGATTCTTAGGTATCTCAAGGGTACTATGGAATATGGATTATGGTATCCGAAAGGTAAAGACTTCACCCTTATTTTGTATTCAGATGCCGATTGGGCAGGATGTGTAGATGACAAAAAGAGCACCAGTGGAGGTGCATTCTATCTTGGAGATAGATTAGTCGTGTGGCACAGTAAGAAACAAGAGTCAGTTTCTTTATCGACAACAAAGGCAGAATACATTGCAGCGACAACATGTTGTACACAGGTATTATGGATGAAACAAACCTTAAAATATCTTGGTATTAGCTTCAGTGAGCCAATATTAGTTAAGTGTGATAACACCAGTGCCATTAACATATCCAAGAATCCTATTATGCATTCACGCACAAAGCACATTGCCATCAGGTATCACTTTTTGAAGGAGAAAGTTGTAGAAGGTGAGGTTAAATTGGACTTTGTTCCAACCACAGAACAAGTAGCAGATATCTTCACAAAACCATTTCCCAAGGAAGTTTTTTAGTACCTTCGAAACAAATTGGGAGTGGTCACACTTCCAAGAATTGACTAGCTACAGGGATCACATTCTTAGGGGGAGCATTTAAGTATTTGATTATTTTTTTGCTCATGTTCATAATTTGTGCTAAGTGTAACAAATTGTGCCTAAGAATGTTGTGCATGGACTCAGGGGGAGTCTATAGTAGCCCTTTGGTATTATTGACAAAGAGGGAGAAGAGTTACAAAAAATTGCATGTGTTGCCAACAATTCCAAAGGGGGAGATTGTTGAGCAAGGTGTAGTGACAGTATTGTCATTGTTGTCAACATAGTCAGATAGATCTATTGATGCAGTGGACAAAAAGTTCAAAGGCTAGTCAGATGCAGAAGATAGGAGTTCAAAGGTTACTCAGAGTATGTACAGTGATACTCTAAGAAGACCGAAGTGGACCACTTGCAAAAGTTCAAAGAAAAATACAAGTAAGAAAAGTATTGCGATATCATGACATATACAGCAGACAAGAAAAACTGTCGTGATTTCATGACATGTTAGAAGAGAGAGAAGAAGAAAGAAAAACTATCGTGATTTTGCGACATGTTGGAAGAGAGAGAAGAAGAAAGAAAAACTGTCGCGGTTTCACGACATGTTAGAAGAGATAGAAGAAGAAAGAAAAACTATCGTGATTTCACGACATGTTAGAAGTGAGAGAAGAAGAAAGAAAAAGTGTCATGATTTCGTGACATATTGCAAGGAAGGTTGTCTGGACGAAAAAGTGTCGCAATCTCATGAGATATTGCAAGGAATGTTGTACGAACGAAAAAGTGTCGCAATTTCGTGACATATTGCAAGGAAGGTTGTATGGACGAAAAAGTGTCACGATTTCATGACATATTGCAAGGAAGGTTGTACGGACGAAAAAGTGTCACGATTTTGTGACATATTTCAAGGAAGGTTGTATGGATGAAAAAGTGTCACTATTTTGTGACATGTTGTAGGAGAGAGAGTCCAAAATAAAAAGTGTTACGATTTCACGACATGTTGCAGGAGAGAGAGTCCGAGAGAAAAAGTGTCATGATATCACGACATGTCGGGTTTTTGTGACCCGAAAGCAAGAAAAATTTCTAAGGAGAAAAAGTGTCGCGATATCGCGACATGTCACATTTTCGCAACCCAAAGGCAAGTAAAAATGCTAAGGAGAAAAAGTGTCGCGATATCGCGACATGTCATGTTTTCGCGACCCAAAGGCAAGATAAAGCGTTAAGGAGAAAAAGTGTCGCGATATCGCGACATGTCACATTTTCGTGACTAAAAGAGGAGAGAGAAAGTAAAAATGCAAAAGTGTCACGATATCGCAACATGTTATGTTCTCATGGGCCAAAGCTAAGAGAAAGCGTACGTAGGTGAAAGTGTCACGATATCGCTACATGTGTTTTCGTAGCAATAGCAACAGAAGAGTTACAGGGGCAGTTGAAGCCGACGAAGACCGATGTTAGCTGATAAATATTAGGGTTTGCAGTCGACTATGATTAGGGTTACAATCGACTAAGATTAGAGTTTTTGATCTTGAAAAATTTGTTATAAAAAGAAGGCTGTTTGAAAAGTTGTGTAAGTTGAGAAGTGCAAAGTTCGGAGAGAGTGCGCAAAGTGCGAAGTTTGGTTGTAGAGTGTAGTGTGCAAGTCATCAAATCATTCTAAGTGCGAAGATCGTAAAGGAAGCAGAGTGTGCAAAGTGCAAAGTTTGGTCGTAGTGTGCAGGGTGCAAGTTGTCGAATCATTCTAAGTGTGAAGATCATAAAGGAAGAAGAGTGCGCAACAGGGAGAAGACAATCATTCGACAGTTAAGCAACAAATTGTGCAAAGTGATAGCATAGAAATAGTAGAGTGCATAGAGGACAAAAAAGTGAAGCAGACCAGTCAGGGTCTTGTAAAAGCAAAGGTATCTTACTATCATTCTTCTAGTTTCAAAATTGAAGTCCAAGTTGGTGCTTGGCATAAGGGGTTGGTGCTCCTTCTAGTTGGTGCTGGCAAATTAGGGGTTGGTGCTCCTTTCTGTTGGTGCAGATAAATCAGGGGTTGGTGCTCCTTCTAGTGGGTGCTGGTAAACTATTTGTAAAATTTGTTGCTTTGCAAATGCTGGATTTGGATGGTAGTCCAAGCAGTCATTTTTGAGGAGTAGCCACATTGGTGAACCTCATTAAATCCTATTTTGTGTGATGTTATCTTGTTGTACTTGCTGTATCTATTTATAAGTTTTAACTGCTACTGTTTTAAGAGCTGTTAATTCATGATTAAAGAGCTACATTGATTCACCCCCCCTATCAGTGCCATTGTAAGTCTAACAGTTAGCCTATGCCATCATAATATTTTAATCCTCATATAAGCATACATAATTGTGTATACATGATTCTATTTGTTATATGCATTGAAATCACAGTATTGCAAATATGCTATTCTTTTTTCATCTAAAACTTAAAGATAAAATCACCTAGAAATAACATTTAAGCAAAGTTGTACACAACATAAAATCACAATATCAATGGAAAACATTACTAGCATCTTATATTTTTCAAAGAGCATTCATCATAATCAGACAAAATTTCTATAAGTAGGCTAATCTATACTTGCTTCATATAATCAAACCTATAAATGTCTACTCTATTTAGAGTAAGTCAATCTAAGTTTCATCATAGATTTAATTTCTTTCACTGAGATATATAGCATTGGATTTCATCAAACAGGTTTAAGTCATAACAATATTGGACAAGGCTAGGGATATTCATAACCCCATAAATATTTCAAACCCTACTCAATAAATGGACATGGTGTCAATATAAATTTTCCTTTGATGAACTTTATCTTTTTGATAAAGTCTTAATTTGAGTATTTTTAGGATAATTATCTAATACTTCTATTTAGATCCTTTCACCCTTTTTATAGTTATTTTAATATAAATCCAATACCCAAAGTTGTTACCGTAAGATAACTTAAAAAATCCAAACCATAAAAATTAGGTCTATGATTCCTATCTATAAACCTTGTCATACCACTTTATTTTATTTCACCACCCATACCTTATTTTAACTTAAAACTTATCATACTTCATAAAAGCAATATGGTGACATTATAGTTAGAGATATTCTTCTCTATTGTTTTAAATATTCGTAAGAGATGGTCTACGTTGGGTGCTAGTGCCTTAGCCTGACGGCTAAGCGCTTAGCACATCAATTGAGGCGATTACCTCCCTATACCTCATGGGCATAATGGACCCTAGACCCTTGCTATTATGAAATAAAAATCATACCCGATGTGTTTTTCATTGCATATGGAGTATTACAACCCTAGGCATCTAACCAAATAGAGACACATGGCGTGATCTATGCAATGAGTGGATTTCATCAACGATGATTATGGATTTATTATTATTTTATATATATTTAGAACATTAGGGAAATAAACCTAAAATTAAATTGTCAAAAATCAATTGCCATTTATGACCTTCATAGAACAACATATACACTTCTCACCGAACATGATTTACATCGTGTAGTTGTTTTTGATGACCTAAAACATTTGGAGGTCTCCTACACTCATCATGGGTTTCGATGTTCATCCAAAGAATGCATTGCTTCACTCTAGAAGATGATTTTTGAGATCTAAAATTGTAGGCTATGGTATAATTTTTTTTTATAGGGATTCAAGGACATATATGTTTTTTATAACACACTTCCTAGATAGCCATAAAATGCTAAATAATCATCAAAACATAATACATAGACCGACAAGACCTTCATATCTGCATATAGATAGGTATTCATCCTATGTATCATAGCAAGATCATTTGATCTATGTGTAGATAAGAGAAATTGACTCATTTTCCTTAGTTTTCCTCCTAGAAAAGTAAGGTCATATTTGAGCTTAATTTTACCTAAAAAAATCCCCTCCAAATTTTCTAAAACCTACACCATTGGATTAGGTTCAAAAAGAGCTTTCCAACGGTATATTATATGTCCAATTTTGACACCATTTGATCCCTCAAATTGCAAAAAAACTATGTACATGTCTAACCTCCTATGTGAGATCGGATCACCCGATCTGAGATCGGACCTAAATGTGCAATATTGGATCACCCGATCTGAGATCGAACCTAAATGTGCAAGATCGGATCACCCGATCTCATCCAAAACTAAAAATTGCCCTATTTAGCAAGGTAACAAAAATGGTTGCAACTTCTTTGTCCTTACCTAGCCAACTGCATGGTGGTTACGGGATCGACTCGAACGATCTCATCTAGAATAGGGGAAGTTGTAACCTTCTTCATTTTTAGCCCAACCTCTCAACCTATTCTAATCTATTTAATCTAGGCTCCTCTCCCTGGATTCCCCCTAGAAATTTTGCATACTTTTGCTCTGTTATTTCATATTTTTATTGTGTTTTTGTAGGTTGGATTTGTGCATCGGATGGATACATGCAAGATTGTACCACTTGATATCTGGATCGTACCACCCGATCTTAGACAAAACTGTTTGATATCAGAAAAACTACCCGATCTTGTCTACACCAACAAATTTTACTACTAAGCTACTTGGGGGCATCCAGACCTCATTGTTTGCATTTTATCTCCCTATTTCTCATTCCTTAGATCATATTCATTACCTACTAGACCATTTTAAATCCATTTCAATTTATGCATTAGATTTTCATTCATTTAATATCACTTTTCATGAATGTTTATGCATATAGCTTAGATCTATATTCATTTATGCAGTTATTTCAAATTCTAGCTCATTACTTAATCTAATCCATCTTATCAAATGCATGTTATGCTATGAATTTCCTATTTTCTATGTTCAATTGTTGAATTGCAGGTTTTTGTTCTAATCAAATTAACCGATCATAGGATCATACCACCCGATCTCGCCCTAAACTGATCGATCTTGTCTGCATCAAGTAAAAAGTTGTAAAAATTAGCCATCCGAATTTGAGTTAGAATTTCAAATCACTTTATAAGCATTGCATTGTTCATTATTTCCTATTTTTTGCTATTTTTTATCTTCATGTGAATCGAAATTACATGTAGAATAGTGTAGTTGCATATTGGCCAAACTAGGTGTATGTGAGACTATCTAAAAGAATACATCAAACAAAATCCAAAACCTAGGCGTGGAAACTACCATAAAATATTTCCTGGTGAACCCACCCAATTCGTCAAAAAATCACCAAAGAGGGCACGATCTCAAGTGCCTCTCCTCTGAGGTGTAGACCTACTATTCTCCCATTCCCCTTCGAGGCACGGATCCATTAGCCTGGAGGAAAGGAGTGCGAGAATTTTAGAGCTACATTCTTTGGTGAACCCGACGTGAATAACATAGACATCTTTCTGATTCATAAAAACATATAAAACAAATATAATATATATATATATATATATATATATATATATATATATATATATATATATATATATATATAATAAATATAAAACAAAATTTAAAATATTTTTTAGAGTTAATTAATATAATATAGATGTTAAAATATATATATACAACATATATATATATATCCCTAAAGAAAAACATCCTAAAACAAAATGCCTAGGATTTTGAGAAATGGAAAACAAATAGAATATGATGAACAAGATCAAGAAAACCTTGATGATAGGGTAATTATTGAAGATGATAAACTCACAGAACAAGGTGAGGATGATAATGAAGAAGAGGAAATAGAAGATCCTACCAAGCCTTTAGTAGACTCTGAAGGTAATGTTAGCTTTAAAAATGTTCAACATTTTACTGAGTTTTTAAAAGGTCATATAGATGAAATCAATCATGTGTTAACGACAAAATATTTACTCCCAACTAGAGATTATTCAATGGAGGCCACTATAGAAGCTACTTTTCAGTTGCATGCCAATCCATTAACATATATAAATAGAACAAATCAAGATCAAGCTAGTCCATCTCAAAACAAAAATCAAAATATAGATTTGAACACTCAAAAACAAGCAACACAATCAAATTCCAAACAAAAACAACATTCTTCTTCTTCTCAAGCTCCTAATCAACAAATAGCTACATCACAAAGAGCTAAGAAAATTCAAAATGCCAATCATCATCAATAGAAAGTTCAACAAAATACAATTCCATATAAGCTCCATAACACTGTTCCCACAAACACTTTACACAATAGTATTTCAACTAGAAATCCTTATGTGACAACACAACCTTATTATCAAAGACACAACAACATGGTGCAACAAAATCAATTTGGTGGACAACCACAGGGGCTTGAAGCCATGGTTAAACAATTAGCTTCACATCTAGATCAAATGGATCCCTACCATCCCTCATACAGTTATAGAGAGATGTGTAGTCAACCCTTGGATCCTATTGTGGTTGCTCAACCATACCCCAAACATTTCCCTATGCCTATCCTCCCGATATATAAAGGAATCGAAGATCCTATTGAGCATCTTCGCATGTTTAGGATAGCATGTCATGATATTTCTTATGATGACTTGTTGTTACTAAAAATATTCCCTAAAAGTCTCGGAGGCATGGCCCTAGAATGGTATTATCAACTACCAATAAATTCTTTGAGAAACTTTGAAGAGATAGTGGAAATGTTTTTCCACCAATTTAGTGCCTACATAGAAAGGCATGTCACTATTAAGGATTTATACAACTTGAAACAAGGGAAATATGAGAGCTTTGCTGAATTCCTAGCCAAATGGAGGCAACTTCTAGGAAAATTGCATTTTGCTTTACCTCACCGAGAGATGTTGGAAATATTCATTGGCAATTTACAAGAACAATTATCTTATGAACTTGCTACAGCTACAATGACCTCCTTTGATCAAGCTATAGACTTAGAAAGGAGGGTAGAAGATGCCCTCATTAGAAGAGGACAATTTAAGAAAAATGATGAAGATAAAACTTCCAAAAACCAATATAAGAATAAACAAGTAGTAGGTGATGGAGTCACTGATAGTAGAAATACCTCAAACATCAATACTACAAAAGCTGTGAAGAAGTTTTTGTTAAAAATTCCTGATAAACCACCAAGAGAATTCACAAGACTAAATCAACCCTTAACCATGATTTTGCCTCAATTATTAGAACAAGGTTTAATACGGTTGCCAGAGATACGACAACCAGATACCACTACAACTGGATATAGGGCTGATCTACATTGTAATTTTCATCAAGTGGATGGACATTCAACTAATTCTTGTAAGCGGTTGAAACATATGATACAAGATTTGATTGATAAAGGTAAAATGGAAGTACAACAATTTCTCGTAAAACAATAATCCTCAAAATAATACCCAAAAACAACCAACTCAAAATGCAAATCAAAACCTAGATATTTTTCAACATCCTTTACCCAATCATGGTAAAGAGGTTGTGAATCAACTAGAACATCATAATGTTCCTCCTCCAACTCGATATGTGGGAACCATTAGCAATTTCTTACCACATCAAAATTTGCAAACCTCTTATGTACCTACTCAATCTGTAGTCACAATTAGACCCATACAATATTTTCAATCTTCATCTTCAGAAGACACAAGAAGTGACACAGAAAGTGAAACAGAAAGTGAAATAGACATCACCTCAAATAATTCAAATAGTTCTGAAGATGAGTCAGATCAAATTCTTCCCATCATAGATTTATTAGTTCCAGAAGAACCATTCCCTAGAAGAATGACCACTCACCCTTCATCTCACCAAACACTTTCAATTGAACAAACAGTAAATGCTAGACCTCACTTTGGTCACTTACAAAATAATAACATTGTGGGCACTATTGGAGCCATCACTAGACAACAAGATCAAAATCAAAATTCTCAATCACAAACTCAAACAACTGATCAAGACATAGGGATCTTACAAAATCCCTTACCCAATCATCAACAATAGGAAAATAATCAATTGTCATATCATAATGTGCCTCATCACAATGATATTATTAGTTTAGTAGTAGAGACAACAACAAAGCAAGTTCTTGCCCAACTAAATCATCTTGACAAGCAGGAGATAAATTCTTCATCCAACCAACCTTCAAGACCTCTCTTGGCTCTGAAGAATAATCAGAAAGAAGATACAAGCATAGAAAACCCATATTTAGTGTTGAAGTCTCAACCTAAAGTCTCCCTCAACATTCAAAAACAATGGGACAATCATCCACATAAGATATCTCTTTTGGAACTTTTACGAACCTCTCCTATTCATAGGGAATATTTGTTCTTTATTCTCTCTTTCTTTATCATCACTACAACAAGTTCTCTATTCTTTTCCTCTTTATCTTCATTGCCACATTTTATCCTTCATTCTCTCTTTCATTATTGTTATCACATCAAGTTCTCTATTCTTTTCCTCTTTATTATCATCATCATCTTCTGTCCATCACTTTTCTTCATCTACATCTACTTATCATTCTTCATCACAACAATCTCAACTATCAACCAATCAACTTCAATCACCTACACCACAACCAAATTGTCCTTCAAAACCTCCTTTGATTTTGAAGCCACCTTAGACATGCTATACTCAAATCACCTTGTATAATGTATATAGATCATCTTGTGTATATCACCAATTCCATCATCAAAAATAAAAAAAATCAAATTACAAAACAACCAAAAATAAAAAAAATGAAAAATTTCCAAAAATATTTTAAATTGTTATTAAGTTATCATTTTGCATTATTATTTGTTATCTTCCAAAATTTCAAGTTATATTTTATTTTCTTTTGGATAAACTCAAAAGTTATCTTGAACCACTCACTTAATTCACATCTTTACTAAATTTTGATTTTGTCACTTTGATTATAAATCTCTCTTGTATCAAAAAGCACTATTACTTCACTAAATAAAATTTTGAGTTTTGGGAACTGATCTTGCTACTTCTTGAACCAAGAACACACTTTCACATCTTAAAAATGATTTGTTGCAAATTCAAAATAAGATACTACATAGTAGTCTTAGTTCCTTAAGCGAAAATTTTCCCTTGCTATCCTATTATGTGCATGGTCTAGAATACTGAGAATTGGCAAAAGGACAAGCTCCCCCCTACCCGAATAAAATCCCTTGCTCCTCTTCTAATCTGAGCAAGTATCCCAAAAAAAAGAAAATAAAAAACAAAGGAAAAGAAAAGAAAAAGAAAGAAAAAGAGAAAAAGGAAAAAAAGTAGTTCTACTACAAAAAGCAATAAAATCCCCTTGTTCAAAAATAAAAATGAACAAGAATCCCTACTCAAAAGAAATCAAAAGAAAAGAAGGGGGTAATGAGCTTGAATCCCTGGAATTCCTTAGTTATTCAAAAGCCATGAGGTGAGCCCCATAACTCATAGTTTGTGCCCAACCCGCTTGGCCTTGGGTAAGCCTTTCGTGTGGCGATATGTATGTCACATTAGCGACCTTATTTTGTATAGACCAATGTCCGCTTGTGGATTAGCTAGCTTTTGGTAACTTGACTTACATAGTAGTTTGATACAATTGCATGCACAAAATCATGGTTAATGAATCTTTCATTTGCACACACATTGGTTCATAAAAGTTGGCTTGTATCATTACCTCACTCAAAATCGGTAAATTAATCTCACAAAGCACACACATTTGATCCTTGAGATATTTTGTATCATTATGACAAATCAAGATGGATAATGAACTCACACATCACACATTGGTTCTCGATAAATTTGACTTTATCCTTGAAATAATTTAAAATATTTCTTTGATTTTTCTAGAAAACATCAGTTTGTAACCATTTGCATTAATCCCCAAATCACTTCATTTTAGCACCTACAATATATATATATTATCTTATAAAATGTGACACAATGATTTATTTTCAAAATACAACTTGCATTTTCAAAATCATATATAATCATGCATTGCATTTTGACTTCGCGATGATGGTATAATTCCTAGTAATTATTCTCTCTCAAATTTCACACTAGGGATTCTATGCCTAGCGCAAGTCATCCTTCCCAATTTTTCATGCTTAAATCACTTTATATCCCTCACAAAAATAATCTTTATCAACCTATTTTCTCAAAATCAATTTCTTTTAAAATCAACATCTCCTTTCATCATCATAAGCCTCAAGGTTACTCTTGAGCCCACAATATTTTTGGTATTAGCAATACAAAACTTCCTCACAACAGGATCCACTTCATGACCTAGCGAGCATTGATCTCCACCAACGGTCATATAACAACACAACATCCTTTGAGGTTCATTGCTAATCCATCAATTTTATCATCACACAAAAACATCTTTTGTCTTTCAAAAACACTTTACAAAATCATTTCCTTTTATGTTAAGCATGATCAAAATATTTTGAAAATCAAAGCATGATTACAAGAAATTATATAACACAAACCATCATAAGCAAATGCAATAAATCATCCAATAAATCAAATCATACAATGTCGCATAGACAAAAAGGATCAATATATATATATATATATAAATATAAGTACAAAATGAAGTCAATTGGTATGCCACAATCTCCAAAATTGGTATACTCGATCACTAGGGGGTATACCACAAATACAAGTGGTTTTTTTAAATTCAAAACTTTTGAGTTTTCCACCAAACATAGAATTTGGTGCAAAAACTCGAGGGGGCATCCTAGTCAGTAAATTAGTAATTATTTTTCTAAAACATCAATTTCCCATGAACTATTCATTCTAAACCATCTACTCATTTTTGCCCATGTCAATCATAATCACTTCTACTCAAGTGTCTACACTTTTCTTTGATGCATTTATTGTTCATAAATACGCCAAAGAGGGGGCAAAATGTAGACATGAAAAATTGACTCATTTTCCTTAGTTTTCCTCCTAGAAAAGTAAGGTCATATTTGAGCTTAATTTTACCTAAACAAATCCCCTCCAAATTTCCTAAAACCTACACCATTGGATTGGGCTCAAAAAGAGATTTCCAATGGTATATTATATGTCCAGTTTTGACACCATTTGACCCCTCAAATTGCAAAAAAACTATGTACATGTCTAACCTCCTATGCGAGATCGGATCACCCGATCTGAGATCGGACCTAAATGTGCAAGATCAGATTGCCCGATCTGAGATCGGACCTAAATGTGCAATATCGGATCACCCGATCTCATCCAAAACTAAAAATTACCCTATTTAGCAAGGTGACAAAAATGGTTGCAACTTCTTTGTCCTTACCTGGCCAACTACACGACGGTTACGGGATCGGCTCAAACGATATCATCTAGAATAGGGGAAGTTGTAACCTTCTTCATTTTTAGCCCAACCTCTCAACCTATTCTAATCTATTTAATCTAGGCTCCTCTCCCTGGATTCCCCCTGGAAATTTTGCATACCTTTGCTTTATTATTTCGTATCTTTGTTGTGTTTTTGTAGGTTGGATTTGTGCATCGGTTGGATACATGCGAGATTGTACCACTCGATATCTAGATCATACTTGCTCGATCTTAGATAAAACTACCCGATCTTGTCTGCACCAACAAATTTTGCTGCTAAGCTACTTGGGGGCATCCAGACCTCATTGTTTGCATTTTATCTCCCTATTTCTCATTCCTTAGATCATATTCATTATTTGCTAGACCATTTTAAATCCATTTCAATTTATGCATTAGATTTTCATTCATTTAATATCACTTTTCATGAATATTTATGCATATAGCTTAGATCTATATTCATTTATGCAGTTATTTCAAATTCTAGCTCATTACTTAATCTAATCCATCTTATCAAATGCATGTTATGTTGTGAATTTCCTATTTTCTATGTTCAATTGTTGAATTGCAAGTTTCTGTTCTGATCGGATCGACCGATCGCAAATTGGACCAACCGATCACAGGATCGTACCACCCGATCTCGCCCTAAACTGACCGATCTTGTCTACATCAAGAAAAAAGTTGCAGAAATCAGCCATCCGGATCCGAGTTAGAATTTCAAATCACTTTATAAGCATTGCATTGTTCATTATTTCCTATTTTCTATTGTTTGTTATCTTCATGTGAATCGAAATTGCATGTAGAATAGCGTAGTTGCATATTGACCAAACTAGGTGTATGCAAGACTATCTAAAAGAATACATCAAACAAAATCCAAAACCTAGGTGCGAAAACTGCCATAAAATATTTCCTGGTGAACCCACCCAATTCATCAAAAAATCACCAAAGAGGGCACGACCTCAAGTGCCTCTCCTCTGAGGTGTAGACCTACTATTATCCCATTCCCCTTCGAGGCGTGGATCCATTAGCCTGGAGGAAAGGAGTGCAAGAATTTTTGAGCTACACTATGCACATGCCATTCCTGGTTACCCAAAATGTTCTTCTCTTGACACAAGGGTTCTATAATGAAGTCTTGAGCACTCTTACCAAAGGTAAACCTGCACTCACGATCATATAGCAAGGTTTCTTCTATAGAGAACTTGAGGTCATCCTGTCTCTAATGGAGCCAAGGGATACTCTCTTTTTTTTCCTCTAAAATATCTAAGCACAAACCTTGTACCATATATATGTAATCTTCTACCTTACCCATGCAATATTACAACAAGCCTTACTAGTTTACGTAAGCTCCTTATAAAAGAATCCAATAAAATTTAAGACCCATAACTTGCTTATAAGGAATTTTCTATCTATTGCTAATGCAAATAAGATTTCCAAGGGGAGAACATCACAAATTGTAAAAAACTATTTTTATTATACACAAAGCTTTTATTTATACCCCATAAAAACCTTTATCCTTTACAACAGAAAGGCTACTACTATATTATTACTTAATTCCTTAACCAAGCATACTCAATTCATACTATAGCTGGGATATTAATCCTAACATGAGTCTTTCGCTAACTTTCTACAACCTAAGCTCTGGAAAGTCTTCTAATTATTTTACTTACACGTGAATCTTTTTATTTTAACAAATTAATGAGGTGAGGAAAACCATGGTAAATCACAAGGCCCTTCTAGTTTTTGATCCAATCAAAGCCTAGAGAGAATACTCCCTAGGAACCTCTATATTTCCAAAACTAGTTTACGAAGAATACGAGATTTTTGGTTTTTGATCCAACTCTATTGGAGAAAATAATACCTAATCTCACTCCACAAATATCACTATCCCTTTGCTTTCCCAAATACCTCTATTTATAATGGAATTCGCCCTCCCCCATAACTATTTATTATTATTATTTTTTTTGGGATGAATCCATCATAAATGCTATCTAGAAATTAGAGTTATCTTTGACTTTGCAACTGAGGTGGTCCAATCACAATAAAACATATACCAAATATTCAACTAATATTTACTTCATTTCTAAGCAAATAATTAATTAACCTAGTTAATTACAATTAACTTATAACTAATCTAGGGACAAAATAAAACTAAATTTAATGCTTCTTCAATGTTGTCCACTAATAAAGCTTAACACAAGTTAAATATTTTGGTTAACCAAATAAACCAATCTTAGCAATTAATTTCCCAACTAAGGAGACAAAGAAACATTCCACGTAAATGCCTTAAATGCCACTAAAAATTCATGTTTAGCATCAAATTCTCCTAATTTAACAAAACATACCTCACCATTTCTATTTCATAATCACCTCTATGAAATCAAACCTTAAGCTATATAATGATGATACAAAGTATGGTAAAAATTGGGATGTTACATACATCATATAACATTGGTCTACACTAATTCCTACTTGTCTATCTTGCTCTATGTCTATGGCCCTTTATATAGGAAATAGGTTCCTTGGCCAACACTCTACCTAGATGTGCAAGGGATAGATTGCACATATACAACTTGCACTTTGACACTTGTGTAGTTATTACATTGCATGAAGTAACCAGATAAATTTACCTTAAAGTAATATAATGTCCTAAGTATGTACCAAGAAAGGTACATTTACATGATTCAAATGATGTAATATAGTCTATTTATGACACCCCCCTGTATTATATTATTTAGGTATTGAAGACTTTAGTCTTCAATGTGGATCTTCTTCTAGCAGATAATGGAATTTGTATTCTCCTTCATTGCTTACTGTTATTAGGTTCAATAGATAATATATCATCATATGATGCAAAGTAAGTTGTATCTGGAGGTTATCCTAACTGTTGTATGTGTTCAACTGGTTTAGTCCTTACGATGCCAAGTTTCTTTTTAGCATTTTTTTCTTCCTTCTTATTCTTATTTCGTTATTCTGCATCAGTGCTGGTAGAATTTTTGCATCATGAAAAGTTATTTTATCATCACAATAATATTATTTATCTTGTTCCTTGTGTTGAGTAAGTACAAACACAATTAGTGATAGACACACCATTAGATATTCTTTTTGTGAAAATGTAACTAATATTTGTGAATTCCACCATGCTGTGAAGAGAATATCATGACGATAACCAATCAATGTTGCAAATTTACCTTCTTTAGCTTATTTAAGAAATAAGAAAACAATTTTTTTTCACTAATGGATAGATACTCATATTTTTCTAGAGTATCTATTAAGATTTGGGAGTAGTATTCTACTTCATGTAGAAGTTCTTCATTATTTAAGGTATTTCTTAAGATATCATCCATGATAGTTCCTTCTAGGTTTGGTAAGAACCTTATGACTCCCTATATTAGGATTTGTAATTCTTGGTTGAAGATATATAAGCTTGATTTGATAAAACCTTTATTAATCCTTGTTTTGTAGACTTACTTATGTCTCTCAAGTAATTTGAGTAATAGACTCCTAAGGATTTTAGGTTATGAGGAAGGCTTATATTTTATAACTTGATAATATATGATATTATTACCAAGTATTGTAGAATACCTTATGACACCGTAGTATCCTATGGATACGATATAGTGCTTTTATAGACATATAGTTCAATATTTGATTGATTTTGTAAAGTTTCATAGAATACCAAAATCAATTTCTATTATCCCTTATTGATCCTATTGAACTAAGCACTATTTCCAAATTTTAAAGAGGCTATAATGTTGGATATTTTATCTCTTTTGAAAGTATTGAGACAATAATATTATGAATATTCAACCTATGAAAAAAAACTCTCTTTATAAATAACCCTTTGGAAATTAGGTTAAGTTAATCTAATTTTCCAATTAATTTATTTGATGTAGTAGCCCTTATGACTCCCTAATATTTGGATAAAGTATATCATAATAATATTTGCAAATATTCAATATTTATTCAAGTAGAAACCCTTATTACTCCTAGGTTTTATATTGCAAATATTTGATTCATTTGATAAAATATTCCCCTTGATGTATGGCTTTCAATGTAAATAAATTTCTTTGATTTAAACCTTATAACTCCAAGGAAATACAATACATATAAATGAAAATAATTTTACCTTTCTCCAAGTAATGTTTAGAATTGATTTCAAAGAATATTGGACTGTATAGTTTACGTATACATCGTGGATGTTGTGATTGTATCCTTCAATGGAAGCATTTTGAAGTTTAACGCATTCTAAATCTGGCATATTTTAGGCTCTTCCCTTGACTTCAGTTGCCTTGAGAATTAAAGGCTCTAACACCTTCATGACATGATCCAGCTTGACCATTTTTTCACAAAAATGGAGATCATAAATTAAACTACGAAGAATGCTTCTTGAATTTGGTCGTTGATATCCTTATGATGTGCCAAGTGGTACAACCATTTCCCTTAGAGCATTTGAGGAGAGTTTGATGCCAATGAAACATTTGTCTACCTTCTTGTAATGCAAGAATATTACGTTCTTTAGCAAAATGCTTGGTATTCCTCTTTGATAAGTGTATCCCATGCACTCAATGCACTATCCTCCTCATGTAACTCCTCCTTGAATATGAGTACTCTCTTGATTTGAGTGTTAGGGTTTACCTTGAGTTACAAGTGCCACTTTATTCTTTGCATGGACATTGTCTCTATTATTGGTTCGAATAGAACTTTTGGAGATATTATTAGCTTCACAAAACCCCACATTTACTTTCATTAAATTGCATAATTTTATGCTAGGATATGCAAAAATAGTATGGAGGCCTTGAGCACCACTTTTAACGAGCATATATGGAGAAAGTAACACTCCAATGGTGCTTCAAATTTTCTTTTCCTTTATATTTATTTTTCATTTGCATTTCATAGATGTTATTGCTCTTGAATGATATTGTTTTTCCCTTACTCTTGTACATGTATCTTGCAGATTTGGCCATCTAGGATGTGAGGAGTATGATTCGTTTGAATGCCTCCTTGAGCTAGGTTTGGATGGCTGCTAGCATACAACCACTTTTAGTTGCTTTTTCCAACAAGTGTAGTGCCTTTGAGGTAAATTTAAATCTTCTTTATCTCCCTGTATAACTAGATTAGAATATTGTAATATAATATAAAATATATTTTATACAAGATGATCTTTTTATACCTTCTTTTGCACTCCTCTTTGTAAATCAAAATTTTTATTTTTGAGGCAGAATATTGAGTGCAATATAGGGGTTTTGAAGTTATATCTTGATTAGAAACCTTCCCCTATTTTCTTGGATAATTTATAAATGAATCTAATCTTGTAACCACATAATAGAAGCTATTTTTTTGCACTATTTATTGTACTTTGAACTTGAGACTCACCAAGTCTCATTCAAGGCTTCTTTTGATGCTCTAATCGTGTTTAATTTATTCTTCAATTCTCGAAGGATTGAGCTGATTTTATGGCTTCCTTAGGCCACTTCAAAGTTGTAGATATTAGTGCACTAATAGTGTCTTTAGACACTTTGACAAATTCTATTTTGTGCCCTTATAATGAATGCAAACACAAATCTTTGAGAGCAATACAATAGTGCAAATAAATTTAATAATATTTTACTTATACTGCACTAACAATTTCACCTTATCACTCAAAACAAATGTAAAAAATAATGTACTTAATCAATTTACTGCAACTAATCAAGAATAATATAAAATAAATCTTCAATAATTATTCTAAAATTTATTTATAAGCAAGGTAATAGAAGCTAGTCTTCTTTTTCTTTCCAAAGTAGATGATAGGTAGTTTATAGATAGTTTGAGATTCTAAAATATAATAAACTCCTAAAGTGTAAATGAACCTTAAAGAATTTTTTTTTGCGCATTTGAAGACTCTAATTCAACTCTCATTTTTGGAACTTTACTCAAAAGTAATCCACTTAATGAATTTACTTGCACCAATAGTTGCTTACGTTTTTTCTGAAAGATTTTTTTGCCACTTCTGTAGAGGATGTAGATTTTGGTGTCTAAGATCACCAAGTTGCTGCCATGAGAAAGATCTTGCAACTCTCTATAGGTTTCCTTGAATAGCTTCATATTCACCAAAATATGGTCTCCAACTCTCTTTCATGAGCCTAGGATTTTTGTGGCTTGTTATCCTCTTGTAGTCTCCTCCTTTTTGCTATAGATTAGAAGAGATATTTGATTCTAAAGTGGTGCCTTATTTATATGAGAGGTAATCTCCAAATCTCTTGGATTTGGTAGGCTTCTTCTATCTGAATCTTCCTTCAATATTATTGTCAAATTATGATTTCAAACATGATCTTCTTCTCAAGGTTCTAAATTTCTTAAGGTATTCTAATATTTGACACTCCTTACCAAATTATTCTTCTTGGGCTTATTATCATATGGCAACAATTTTCCCAAATATTTCACTATCTCCAATAGTGAATTTCTCCAATGAGTTTTCTTTAAAAATCCTTTGACGATTCCTTTAGTAAGGCTTCTCCAAGCCTTTTACTTGATGCTTGTAGAGGCCTCTCAAAGACCTTGCAACTTCTTCTGGTCTTCCTTGAGACCTTATCTTAAATATTCTACTTCTATAATTGTTGGTGGTGAGATCTTATCCTAGATATCCTATTATGTTGCCTTTCTCTTGGTCTATTTTCATCAATGAGATATTCTCTTGATCTCTTTTATTTCAAGTGCTAGATTAATTCTAAAGAAGATATTCTTCCTAACATTTTTATAGGAAGCTTTACCAACTAACTAAATCTTCTTATTCCCACACTAAAATATTAGTAATAAAATATGTTTTTGAACTAGACACTCTCTTCTGGAGTCTTCATCAGGATCAATATTTGTGTGGCCTTTTCTTCGAGGTTTCTATGGCATTTTCTTCAGTACCAAGTCTTTTGTAGCCTTTTCTTCTAGATCAAGGATTTTATGGCATTTTCTTCTAGATCAAGGCTTATATGGATTTTTCTTATTATGAAGTTTTAAATATAGAAATGGAGATCTCTTGTCTCCCAACTTCACCATAATTATTCTCCAAAAGTTTCTTCTATAGTGTTCTTCTCTTGCAACAACTAATATATGCACTATAAATGCACTATGATATTTGGGAAACAAATTTAAAATATCCTAGATTCCTATTGTAGGAGGTGTCCCAATAATATGAGAATTAATTCCCTAAAATAAAAGAACCTTCAGGTTAGTTTCCTCAAATATTTTAGATGAGATTCACTAGTTGATTCATCAAACTAATGGATCACGTGTTGAGTCCTAGTCTTCACAAGTTTTCCCTTGAAATTCTATGGAAAGACTCTAGCCATATGCAATATCAGTATTCCAGACATTGAGATTTATTTCAGTCCTTACTTGTGGCTCTCCTTAATTATACCACCTAGACTCTTATGAGAATTTTTTATAGTGATTGGTCCAATAGCATATCAGATTGTCAAAAACTCAGGGTCAATGATAATGGTGGTTTTCCCATTGACCTAATGTGGCTCTGATACCACTGTTAGATTTTGATATAGCATGTAATGGGAGATAACAATCACAAGATGCAAAATAATATGAAATAAAGTAAATCTATGAGATGAATAAAAATATACTATAAATAGAAATAATGGAAATGTTTACAAAAGTAGCTATGGAGGAAATGAAAACTCTATGAATATAGCTACTACTCAAGAATGGGTATTGAGAATATTACACCCCATCATATTACACTTATACATCATACTACACTAGTCTACACTACTTCCTACTGCTATATCTTGCTCTATGTCTATGGCCCTTTACATAGGAAATAGGTTCCATGGCCAACACCCAACACTCTATCTAGATGTACAAGGGACAACTTGTACATATACAACTTGCACTTTGACACTTGTGTAGTTATTACATTGCATGAAGTAACTAGATAACTTCCCCCTAAAGTAATATAATATTCTAAGTATGTACCAATAAAGGTACAATTACATGATCCAAATGATGTAATATAGTCTATTTCTAACAGCTTTAGGGTGGTCACCAATCATAAAAAATAATGAAGACTTAAACATGATGTAACCAATCATTGTACAATACCTATTTCTAGGTGATATCATATGCCAAAGGGGATGAATCCAAGGAGTGAGGTATGATTCAAAGGCACCGCTTAATTTTGATGAGGATAAGATGTTCCATGGGGGAGCTAGCTAACATCCAGTCACATGAAAAAGCATAATTCCAAGGTGTTGATTCCCATCCTTGTGAAAATTTTCTATCAATTTTTAAGTAGCTTCTATGGCTTACTTAATTCCTTTTGAAATGATAATACTTTAGGGAGAACTTATGACCCTTTTCTTTCTTGTTGAAATTGGTCTTGTTACTTGTAAGCTTATGACCTTATTGGTATTAGAAGGGATTGAGACCTTTTTAATACTTGAAATATTTTTCATCTCATATTTGGAAGTATTTTTCACCTCGATAACTTTGAATCTATAATGGATTTTTTATTCATATAGAAGATTATCTCTCTTTTGAGGTTTATCTTTAAACAATATTCAATAGGGTATTTTTACCCTTGAAACTTCTTCTCTGAAACAAAGTGCTCTTATGGCTTATCTATGTCAAATATAGACAAGGATCAAAAGAAAAAATTGTATTCCTTCTATGTGCTTTGATAGTACATGTTAGAAATCAATGCTTTGTTACATTTTCATTAAATATGATAAGTATTTATATACATTACTTTTCTAATTTTGGCTTAACCACAATCCATGTGAGGATAGTAACTACTATGACTTATGGTCCTTGTGTGTGGTAGTTTGTAACTACCTTAATTCTCATTTTTTTTGTGAGGGGTAGATTATATCTCCCCCTAACTATATTTTCACCTAGTGAAAGGTAGTTCGTTACTAACCTAAACATTATGTTTTCTATTTATGATGGAATAATTCCTAACAAAAACTATATTTAGAAAATTAGTATTAAAAACTATATATTTTTATTTTTTGATACATTGTAACTCACATAAAGGTTATATCTTATACTATGCAATTATAATGCACTAATTTTAATAAACAAGAGAATAAATTCATATTTAGTTTCATATTTCACAAATTTTTCATAGGAATACATTTATATTGAGAATGAAAAACTCTTTGTACAATATTGTTTCTTTTAGATCAATTGTACATCTCAATACACATTATTCTTAAAAATAAATAATTATTAATAATAATTCACATATTCATCATTGAATACAAAAATATCTTAAAAATCATAAACAAACATATATGTATTAAATTATTAATTAAGAATTTAATATAATTACCTTAATTTTTATTCATTAGTATGTTTTCTTCCTTGTCCAAAATAATTACAACTCAAGTTTCCAAAAATTAGCTTAAAATGACATAATTATTGTAGTTCAAAGAAATTCCTCATAAAAAATCATGTTTGATGATTTTTATATTCATCCATTTTTATATTTGATATCATGATCAATGTTTGACCTTTATAGATAACTGATGCATTTACCTCTCTTTAGAAAGTATAGATCTTTGAAATGATGATGTTTTTAAATAGTGTAATCTATTCATATTTACCAAGACTAACATTATATGGTATAATATATTTTCTATGCATATGGAATAACATTGTATAATTTCTAATGAGGTTGAATCTATTTATATATAGTTTTATATGTATACCTTGTAACATTATCATTATTAGACCCTAACCCTAATATTATGTGATTTTATGGTTATATGATCAAATATATTTTCCTAAGGTGTTTATACACCTCTTTAACCAATCCCTTAAAATCTATTGTCATATTAGTCTTGATCATTAGTATTGGGTGCCTAAGGAAATCCTCTCATATGCATTTGTTATCACTCTTATATTTTACTCCGTTCTTATTTGCTATCATATTTGAATATTGGTTATTTCTATTTACCTTGAAAAATTATTACATAATCTAACATGGTATCAAATGGGGTCTAACGTAGTAAAGTAAAGTAGGTTTTATATTACACAAATTCATAGGCCATATGTTTACCAAAGTATGGTGTACAACTCTACCCTAGTTAAATTCAAATTTTAAACCTCCTATTTGGAGTTTTAAAGTCTTCATTGTTAGGCCCACTCAAGTTGCAGGTCACTTGATTATGTAGATAATATTCTCTTTGAAGCCTCTATTATTTATTTTGGGTATAAGGGTGAACTATATTCCAATGCTTCATAATTTAGTTATGAAATAAATGACAATGAAGGAATTTATAATTTTCTAGATATCAAAAGCAAGATATACAAAAAAATAGATAATTTAATTTTAATTTAATCTTACTATATTTTTTTACATAACGATATTTATCCTTTCATGATGTATGCATGGACTCTCTCAAATGACATGGTCATGACCAAGTAACCATATTATTCGACCTTAGTATATTGGTGCCATGGTATTAATGACTAGATAAGCACAATTTTATCTGATAAAATATGGAATTGAATTAGGCTTTTAGAAGCTAATTTTCTTTTTGGAGCACTTGTAAGTAGGATGAGTTATAAACTTCAAGAGACACTAGGTAGAATTCTCTCACCTAGGTACCTTGACATCATGGCTAATATTGGTTTTTAACACATATATTAGGTAGCCTTAATTTAATACTATTTATGCTTTGTCCATATAAAATTAACTAATACTATTTATTTTTTAGAGCATACAAATAGTCTTGTATCCAAGGATAAAGGGATATTTTCATCATAATAACTTGAGCCTTACGTATCACTAGATTATGGAGGATAGAATATTGTGCTAAAGGGGATAATAAATGGAAATATCATTCTTCATTTTAAATCTCCCTATAATGATATTTTTGAGGCATCTCATGAAGGCACATATTCTATCTAAGCAGGATGTCATGTTATTCATGAAATGGCCTAATAAATCATCTTAGACTATAAAAGCATATTCTAATCCTTAGAATATAGGGAACATGTAATAAATTTTTATTATGTTCTCTTTTAGATTTTATTTTATTTTGACTAGGGAAAGACATCTAATTCATCTTTTGGAGGCCTCTTTCTGGTTTCTAGAAGAGTTACATGGGAAATCAAGTATCTTAGTTAGTCTTGGATATCAACCACCCAATAGGTACAAGTTTGATTATTAATAATTCTCTTTATGCTTTCCTTATAATTTATGGTGGAGATGGATACTTATGTGTTGGTTTATATGGCACCTAGTTGGAAAATAAAATAAAAAATATAACATAACCATGGCCAATAAATCAAACAAGACTAAGTGGTATTCCTTTGTTATTTTGAAGTGCAAGGTGGAAGGCAAGTGGTGAGTAATAAGTGGATAAATATCTCCAATAATTGTGTAACACATTAAAATTCTAGTTGTTTGCAACACTCATAAAATGTAAGGAGTAAATACTTTTATGCTTTTAGGATTAATTGGAAAATCCTTCCAAATAACATGATTATTTTAAAGAAGTTTTTTGATCCTATAGTAGAATTGCATATTTTTTTGAAATATTCACCTTGGTGAGATTAATTTAACAATTTCTTATAGTGAAATAGATGAATTCGGGTGACATGTATTCCTTAGCCTATATTATTTACTATAATGTGGAATTATAGTATTTGGTTAAATAAAATGTCTAATCTATTTTGAATAAATAACTTTTGGTACATCTTCAAGGCAAGTACTAATAATTATTGATTAAAAACTCACATTATTAAGTAGAAAAATATTTTGATTTACTTTTGGTGTTGATTGATCTAGTTTTACTTTTTATAGTAATCATGAAAGAGATCCTATGAAGATTGGAATGAAGTATTTATTGGAAAAGTAAATGCTAAGGAAATTTGATGGTGGTAGCTAAGGATTTTCTCTCTCAAAATTGTGGAGTGAACAATAATATTGAGAACTAGATTACTATATTTAACACTTTAAAGGTATTATTGCATTTTGATATGTAATAAAAATGATGATATAGATCGTATCATGATTATCTCTTTTAATCTATATTTATTTTTTTAGATTGTTGGATTAATGGTTCATATGGTTCCTATGTTATTAAAGGAGCACTAATACTTGAATTTTAGCACTCCAATATTTATTATTATATAATTTCAAGTTGCTAGGCAAAATTATTGTGATTCATCTTAGGTATACATTTATAAAACAAAAACTGAAACTTATGGAGGAAATGTGTAATATCCCAAGGGTAATTTGAAGTATTCAAAAATTCAAAAACCACCTACAAATATTATAAAATGGAATATAACTTGACAGAGACTATCATGTGGGATTATCAAAGATTCAAGCTAATTTTAAGAAAGAAAGAGATAAAATTTTAAATGACAACAAAGATTCAGATGGATTTTTTTTACTTGTAATGAATTAGCACAAATACTTCCACTAGAGGGGGAAGATGCTAGTTTTAATATCTCCTCTCCTTGGACCCTTAAATTAAGAAAATGTTTTTAAATTTATAATCTATCATCATTGTCCAAGGCTAACATCATATGATGTAATCTATTTTATACATCCATCATATGTATTTTGATACTTTTAGTGAATTTTAATGTATTTTCCTATGAATCAATAATTAAACCTTGTAATTTTTACCTATCATATGCTAACCCTAATATTATGTTGTTGAATGATTATGTAATTAAATATAATTTATTGAAGTAGTTTTTTTAGATACCCAATTTTGAACACATGTTTAATCTTAAAGTTTCCAATCCCTTCATCGATTAGCCTTTGAATCAACAAAATTGAATTAACATACCTTGTGTCTAAATTTGGAGCATTTGTTACAAAAAAAATAATTGTGTTGGGGATGAGTGATATAGCCAATGGAATTATTGTGACTTGGTGGTGCTTTTGCAAAACTTTTCAAATTTAACTTTTTCCTATTCATTTTTACCTCTAATGATTATGAGGTGAAAGTTCCACTGCAATAGTATCGCCAATGCTATCGCATCCTAGTTCCTTTAGCTTTCATACATCAAAATAAATATTTTTGATCTTCTATCCCTTTCAATTTCCCAATCATTAATGATCCAAATTCCACAAAATTTGATATACAACATTTGCAATAGATACCCAATCTAATACTTTCCATCATTATGATTTTACATTAATGATCTCTTGATCCTCTTTCCAAATTCTTACCTTGTTTTATCATGTCATATTCAATGTAGTTCTTCCCCCAAGGAGCCATGTAAACCTATAAAACCAAAACTTGGGGTGACCATTTCATGAAGAGCTCTCAAGAATCATAAGCAATTTTTATTTTACTTGTCAATATTATGCCTAAATATTGCCACAAATTTGTGAGGATTATCCTTACAAGTATTCAATATATTTTTCTTACAATATCTCCTACAACATTTTTGCAAACATATAAGCATCAAGTATCAAAGATCTCTCGAAGTAATCATCAATAAATATTAAGCATCAAGTGGTAAGCCTTCAATATTAGGGTACCTAGGAATACGTATATGGGGATATGATATTATATTGTATAAGGGTTGGCATGGATCAAACATAACCCAAGGTTGAATATATTTTAATATTATAGTATATTAGGAGTCATATCCGCAAAGTAGAATTAGAATATGGGTATATAAAGAAGAGATATTGTCATTGTAATCATCATGGAGATGAATCATATGTAACAATATTTTACCACAAAGTGGATTATGGTACTTTAAACTCTTTAAGTGATGCTCTCATATTGGGAGATCTTGTGGAATTATTCATTTCTTAAAGAGTATTATTGGTGTTTTCTATCTTTATCTCATTGTGTGGATTGTTATTGAGATAATTATTTGTGGATGAATGATTTAATATTTTTACATATTGGTGAATGATTTATTTTAATTATAATACAATTTCATTATAAGTGGTATCATAACAATAATTCTCGCAAAGTGGAGATTGTTTTTTGTGGATTATAGAATTAGGGTAGTTTTTCCCCCCAAAAAAGGTCTCATCTTTAAGAGCTATGTTTTTGTGGTAGTTTATTTGTTTAGATGATTCCTAAACCATTGTGTGAAAAATTTGAATATCTTTAAAATAAGTAGTCATATAAATTATCTAAGTAGTATTGAGGGAGATACAACCATGTGAAGTTAGACATCTAAAACAAGGGTAATAGCAATTTTTTAAATCATGCTCTTTTCAAAAAATAAAAATTGATATATATTTTAGATGGGGGTAAGAAAACCATATATTATTGCATACGAAGGGGATTTTTTAGTTTGGAGGATTAGCTTCAAATCAGTAGGGAGACATATTTTTCTAAAATACTAGTTCATAAAATCCTAGTTTGTATTCTATTTTTGTTAGGCCATGAACTTATGCAGCTATAAAAGTTTTTTTTGGAGAAGATAATATTCATGTTAGGGGTTTGTGGTAACATTTTTAATCCTTGTATTTTTATATTTACTATTTGCATATTATTCTTCCTCTTTGTCTTGGAGGATAAGCTCTCTATTGGATTTATAGTTTTGTAGCACCCATAATTATGAACTGAATTGGGATAAAACCAAGCAAGCATTCTTGATTCAATGGGATCCACATAAAAATATATCTAGTTTTAAGGATACACTCAAAGGTTATGCAAAATAAATAAATATTTTGAAGGATACACTCAAAGGCTATGTAAAATAAATAAGTTTACATCAAAACAAAAAAGGAATTAAAAGAGAGCTAGTGTTATGACTCTCCCTTGGTAGATTTTTTTTTGGAGGAATTTATGTCTTGCTATGTTGCTTTATTGATGGAAGTTTGACTATTTAAAATTTAGCTATGCAAAATACATGTTTAATAGGAATTGTGATATGTAAAATTACTAATGGGATGGTCGATAATTTCATGCTTAATGTTCTTGCAAATAAAATCACTATGCTGAAAATGAGACTACTAATGGAATTGCATTATTATAGGAACATGTTTTTCTCATTATTGGAAGATACACCAATCACCAAATGAGATGTAATAAAAGAAAATAAAAATAAAAAATACATGATGTCTATTCCTTCATTCAGCTCAGGAAACAAGGATGAATGTTCTTTAATTACAGTTGCATACTATAAATCCACTCAAGGAAAATTAGTTCGAGTAGACAAAATTGATATTTCATACTAACTCCATTTTGTGAGTGCAGATAATTAAAATATTTATTACAATAGGAATGGATAGGTAGATATTTCATTCTCTTATATTTATTTAAAATAAGGAATATGTATATATATATATATATCTTGAATAAAATTTAGAGTGAATGTGTTTTGTTGTATCTGAATGTTATGGAAAAAATATAACTCAATGGAAGTGCATGAGCTACCACTTTATGAAGAGTCAAACAAACCACCAAGTTGATAAATATAAACCAACACTTAATGAATTTGTAATTTTGGGTTGAACATAGATTCTAGTGTTTTTCAAATTATGATGGCATTGACCCTCAGGATGGTAGAGGAGCATAATTGGTTGGCTTTAGATTACTTGGTGATGGTAGTATAAGGGAAGGTAGGAATGGTTTCTTTATGATTTTTAGAAAAAATACTAATGCAATTTAGAGTGGAAAAAAAATAAAGTTGGGTGTGAAACTTCACATATATTTTGTGTTGTGAAACTCCACATTGGGTGTTGTGTTAAACTCCACATATAGTTTGTTGTGTGAAACTCTACATATGGTGCTATGTGAAACTCCACATCTGGTTTATTGTGTGAAAATCCACATCAAGTTTACTGTGTAAAACTCCACATCTATTTTTTTGTGTGAAACTCCACATTTGGTTTGTTCTGTGAAAATCCACATCAAATTTATTGTGTGAAACTCCACATCTAGTTTATTGTGTGAAACTCCATATTTGGTTTGTTGTGTGAAACTCCACATCAGGTCCACAGTGTGAAATGACTGACAAAAAAGAGAGATATCGCTAGTTGATTGTGTGAAAATATTGGTTCGAGAAGAGAGATATTGTTGGTTATCATAATGTGTATCTATTGGTTCATCTAAAGTCATCATTGGAATAGTGGGCCATCGTAGGACCATCATCAAGCCTTTCAAGGTATTCTATATGATTGATATTAGACTTACTTGCATAACTATAAATGAACGTATATGAATACTTAGTGGATACGTTGTAGTTTAAAAAGTAGTTCTATCTAGTTGAATTCAGTATTGGAAAATATTAAGACTTTATTAATTGAATGGTTTAGCAAAATTGGCACCCAGATAGATGGGTGCACTATAAAGTGAATTAGTTGACAAGCTTTTTTGGATTTATAAATAAAAATTATGTGTTGGTTTTAATTTGAAGACTTAACAAGCCATAGATTTTCTTGTATGATTTTCCCTTGTGTGTATGGTCCCTATTCGAGGTATTCTATTGATTGGTCTTTTCAAGAATGCACAACTACTTGGGTGAAGTAGATTTATGTTTGGGTTCATTCAATTTTTAAAGAACAAAATATTGACTACGATAGCCCAATTCCAGCTCTAATGAAGTAGGTAGAGATTTAGTGTTTCACCTTCTTGTTTAAAATTTGGTAATGGAATGGGCGCAAGTAATTTTTAAGGCCTTTCTAGTGAAAGAAAGAGCAATACATAGAAAGAGTCTAATTGGTGAATGTAGGAGTTTTTATATTTTTTATCTATCAGTTAAGCACTATCAAGTATGTTATTATATACTTTTCCTATTGTTGTAGTAATTGAGGAATGTGAATGATTGAGGATTCTAAATGGATATGAAGGGATGGTTTCTAAAGTTAGGAACTCATTGATCCATGATAAAACTTGGTAGACGAAAGATGTAGTTCATGTCTCTTTGAGATTATATGGTTTTATTTTAAATTATGCTAGTGATATATTATATCTTAGAGGAGTTAGAGATAACTTGAGGAGATATTAGAGAAACACCTCTTCACTCTTGGTAATGATGAAATTAGATAAATTGTGCATATCCTACACATTAGACACTTACATGACACTTGTTCATATCTTGCACATAGACACTTACATAAAGAGAAAATATAAATCACTTACCTAAACTATAGATTCAAATTTTAATCTATTACATATTTACATTTTTACCATAAAGGTACCATGGGGGTACATTTGCATGTACTAAATAATGTAATATTCTCCAACACCCTCAATATTACATTATTTTGTTATTTAAGACTTTAGTATTCAATATTTATCTTCAATTTTCAATTAGGTAACTTTGCATTGAGCATGATCCTCTGCTTGAGATTCTTCCTCATATTCTTTCTTTGGTTCTTCAGTCTTTTCTTCTTTTCTATATTGTTCATGAATTGCTTATGCTTCTTAATTGTTCTTGAATTTTGGTTCATGTAGTTTTGCATCTTTGCTATGCACTTTTGATGGATATTCATGAATGACTTCTTCTTCATATTTGACCTCTGGATCATATGCTTCTTTTATTCCTCTAATATTTGAAAATTTGCTTAAAGAATCATAATCATTTCTTGAATTTGATGATCAAGTAATGTCAATATTACATGTACAATGAAATATTTTTTTTGAGATGATTCACTTGTATCATGATCAAACACTATTTTTATTTTTAGAGTTTCAATCAACTCTTTTTGCTTTTGATTTTTATTTTTATGAATTTCAAGTGAAAGCAATGTCATATACATTATACTACCTATATTAATAGGTACTATAATATATTTTAAATCATCAATTCCTTCAACAAGCTTTGAATATATATAAATTTCAAATGTTTCAAAACTTTCATTCATTGATTCTCTATAGATGAATTGCATTGCCATATCTAGCTTATCACTAGACTTTTCATCAATTTCCTTATGCTAGATTTTATAACTTCCATTTTTTTTCTTTCTTATTATGAGTTTCAAGTAATTTTCCTCTATAATTGAATTTCTTTGAAATTGAAGTCATTTTTCCTCCAATTTTTAAATAATTGCAACTTCAAAAACAATAAATTTTGCAAATTTTAAATTTTCCAAATCCTTTGAAGTAGCAAACCTTTTATCTCCCTTAAATTAAATTTTAAATTTTATCTTCTAAAAAACTCAAATTTCAAAATTTCCTTCAAATTTCAAATCTTTAAATCTACTAGCTCTTCAAATTTTAAAAGCCAATTTTTTAAGTTCAAAAAATTTTAAATCCTATTTGAAGTAGAAAACCTTATTACTTCAAAATTAAAAAAATATTAAAAAATAAAACAATAAAAAGATGAAATATCAATTTCAAATTATAGTAGAAGTCCTTATAACTCCCACCTAAATTCACTTCATTAAAAAAGTAGTATTCCTTTTAACTCCCACTTAATAATTAATGTTCCTAAGATTAGAAACTTAAATAACAATCTTACATAGGACTTTAATTATGTAATTAATTAGAGGTAAAGTTACTTACTTAGTATCCACGTGGTAAAATACTTCAACCTATTGATGAAATTATTTCAATTAACTAATGTCATTGGTGATATATGTTATGAGTGTAATGCATTGCATATGTTACTATTACAACTGAAGGGTAGGAAATATTCTTCCACATGATCTCAAAATTTTCAATGCTCATTTTGAATTATTTTAATATTCATTGTTTTGTTTTGGGGAACACAAAACCATTCATACTTAGGTTCCTTTGCTGGCCTCTTTTATGTGCTTGCTTTATTCGATGATAGCTTTAGGTTTAAAATTTTATTGCTCTCTTTTTTTGTGCTTGCTTTCCTGGATGATAGCTCATATCTAATGTTTTTTTGGCCTTCTATTATATTTTGTCTTCTTCTAATTTGATACAAATTAAGTTAGCTTCCTAAATTATAGCTTAGATTTAATGCTCTACTTGCTCTAGTTTAACATAGACTTAATTTTGTTCACTTCACTGATTGTGCCTGCACCAATGGTATATGTTTACCTTATCTTGGATATGATCACTTGCACCTACTATATCAATTAAATGTTGGCCTTATATCGACCGTGATCACTTGCACCTTCTCTACTAGATTTATGTTGGCCTTCTCTTGGTCGTGCTGGCTTCATTAGCCTCCTTTGCTCTTAGCATTTGACTTCTCTATATTCTCCTAGAACCTGACTATTTTGTCCTCTTACAATAACTCAATAGTAACCCCTATAGCTATGTAGGTCTTCTCAACAATTTAACTTCATCGCCATGCTGGTTAATATTCTACAACCATATATTAAAATAAATCTTTTGCTAGAGTACTTGGGCTCTTCCAAAAATTAACTTCCTTATAATACTTTTGATGGATTACATGGGTGCTCCTCTAGATTACTTGAGTTCTTTTGTTGAATTATTTGATTTCTTATTCTATATTACTTGGGCACTTCCTCTAGATTACTTGAGTACTTCCTCTAGATTACTTGGGCACTTCCTCTATATTATTTGAGCACTTTTGCTAAATTACTTGGGTGCTTCCTTTGGATTACTTGAGTGCTTTTATTGCTCACACTTTACTTTATTTATCTTTAGCTTTCCTAGTTGTAATTTTCTTGAATTTGTTCCTACTTTGAGTAGACTAGCTGCACAATAATATTTTAATATATATTAGTAGAAAGTTTCAATTCTATTATTTCTACTATACTCTAGATTTTATCCAAGTTTTATTTTATCCTTTTGCACTCTCTCTTTATTAGATTCTAATATGAGTGCATTCAATATTTAATATTCACTTATTCTTAGGTTCTAGCTTGAGTGCATTCAATATATTTTTTTCACTTCTTATTAGGTCTTAGCCTGAGTGTATTCAATAAACTATCTTCACTTCTTCTTAAGTCTTAAGTTGAGTGCAATCAATAAACTTATATGGTTATCCTCTTTTATGGAGAATATAAATCAATATTAGTGTGACTATGAATTTCCCCTCACATACAACTTTCTTCTAATTTAGCTCTTAACTTATTCTGGCTAAGTCCTTATCCTCATTTTTTTTCCTTAAATGAAATGGATGGACCCTAGAATCCAAATCATGACAACTTTTAATTGTACCCCTAATATCTACTCCTTCAAACCTATAAAATAGATTACAAGTATTCATTAACTTTAAAGTGGATAGACTCCAAATATTAAGGTGGCTCAAAATATGAATTTATCAAAAATGAATAGAGTTAAGTAGTAGCTCTGATACCACTATTGGCTTCGAAGCCGAACAATCTCAAGTCCTAGTATAATTAAGTCACAATATCTTAGATATTAATATAAATAGTCAAGAATATAATTATATATATGAGAAATTAAAATATATACTGGCCAATATAAAATATAATAAATTTCACTCTAATATTAATGTAAATGGCCAATACCAATCATATAATGACATGAAAATACTTATAATAAAATTGCTCAAAATTTGTATACAAGCTTCAATATTATAAATTCTTGTTGATGATATCTTATAGACTGTTTTACCAATACACTATATGGATCCATAATATAGATATATAAATGTGACTCTTCAATACTTGACTATTGCACTCCTCACATATCCGAGAGTTGCAACCTTTCCTATTATTTACATAAGATAAGACTCTCATGTACTTTAGATTCTCATCTTGCCATTTGTATACAAGATTCTTCACTCTCTACTTACATTCACACATAACTTAATGACACTTGCATACTTATATATGGCACTTATTGTCCTACATGCACTCCTAATACATGACACTTGTGCATATCCTACATATAGAAACATACATAAAGAGGAAATATAAACCATTCATCTAAACTATAGAATCAAACCCTAATCTATTACACATTTACATTTGTGCCATAAAGGTACCATGGGGGTACATTTGCATGTGCCAAATAATATAATATTCTACAAAAAAAATATCTGCAATCTGATCTTAGAGAAGGATTCAAGATCATCATATTAATTGAATATGATGATCTTGAATATGATCTCTAATAAAGTGATATTGAGCTTCAATATGCTTTATCATTTCATGAATCATAAGATGTTTTATTAATTTTATAACTCCTTGAATATCACAATTTAGTACTATAAGAGTCATTTTAATTCCCATATATGATAATATGTATTGTAACCAAAGTGCTTCACATACTACATCTCTTGCATAATATTTTGATTCCCTTGATGAAAGTGCTACTACATGTTTACTGTACTAAGAAATGGGTCTTGACTTGAGATAGAATACATATCTTGATGTTGAATTTTTGTCATCTATAAGTCCAACATAATCAAAATTTGAATATTATTATAGACATAAATTACGATCATTTGTTTTTTATATTTTAGCCCATATTTTGTAGTCTTGTTGATATATTGTAGTATTTTTTCATAACTTTACAATAAATTTCTATAGGTTCTTGCATGAATATTGAAAGATAATTTACAACAAATAAAATATCATGTCTAGCATTTGTTAGATATAGAATAATTCTAATTAATTGGAGATACATAGTAGAATAATTGGAGTTTCATCATCATCTCTGGACAATTGTAATCCTTGCTCCATAGGTGTATATTTAGATTTAATTTTTTCCATTCTATACCTTATAAGTAGTGATTTTGCATACTTTATTTTTGTTCTTTGATGTCATTTTTATTTTAATAAATTTCTAAATCAAGATATTAATGAAGTAGTCCTAGATCTATCATTAAAAAAAATAGATCCTTTTTAACTTCATCTATCCAAATTTTTGTTCATTTCCTTTGATAACAAATCCTTCTAGTTGAGACATATATACCTCTTCTTCAATATCACTATTAATAAATGCACTCTTTACATCCATTTGATGAAGTTTCCATCCAAGTTGTGTTGCTAATGCACAAATTGTTCGAATAAAAGTCATTCTTGTTGTTGGCACAAAATTTTCTTCATAATCTATTCCTTATATTTGAGTATATCCTTTTGCAACTAATTATACCTTGTATTTATCAAGAGAACATATTCCTTGTAATTTATCTTGTAGATACATTTACATCCTACCACTTTCTTTCCTTGTCATAAATAAAGTAGATTCCATATTTTATTTTCATTAATGTTGCATATTTTATTTACATCTTAGAGAAGCTTGAGTAGTTGTAGGTTCTACTACTAAACTCATTAATACCATATTTTTTCTTGCTAAACTATGAGTTTGAGGTCTTGTAGTGGTAATATGTGGTATTTGCTCTAATTTTTAATCCTAATGTGTATATGTATACCAATTTTTTTCATTCCTTTGAGGTGTTTCTATGAGTTTTGGATTTTCAATTTGCTCATTAGATGTTCTTGATTCTAATTCTTCACTTGATGAACTCTCTTCATTTAAAATTTTTAGAATTTATCTTGAATCATCCTTTTGATATCCTTCATAAAACATTATATCTCTGCTAAGATAAATTTTCTTTGTAATTGGATCAATTATTCTATATCATATTGAATCATTATCATAACCAAGAAATATTTCATGAATAGTTTTATTATTCAATTTTTTCTTCTTTTTTTTGGAACATGTATGTATTCCTTACATCTAAAAATTCTTAATTGTTCTATTGTTGGTTTTTGTTTTGATCATGCTTCTTTAGTAATAACATTTTTTAGCATTTTTTTGGGTGACCTATTTTGTATGTATATTATTTTTTTAATAGCTTTTACCCAATATTGATGATCAAGATGGGATTCTTTTAGCATGCAATGAACCATTTACATAATAGACGAATTTCTTCTTTCTACAATATTTATTCTTTATATTGAGGTGAATATATTGTAGTAACTTGTCTTTTTATACCATTTTATTTAAAAAAACTCAAATTATTTTGATAAAAATCTTTGCTTCTATCTAAATGAAGGATTCTGATTGATTTTCCTATTTCTTTTTCTGCTAGTTGCCTAAATTATTTAAAGCAACTAAATGCTTTAGTTTTTAATTTCATAACATGCTAGAGAACATTACATTATTTGATAGATTAGGATGATTTATATTATGACTATGTGCAGGATATACACATGTGCCATGTGAGTAGGTATACTAGAAATTAGAATACTAAGAGTGTTGTCTATAAGTGGTAATATAAGAAGTCAAATGTCATATGGGAAGCAAAAATCAAGAATTTGAAGATTCATCTTGTATATCTATATTATGGAGACAAAGCTCCATGAAATGTATCTAAAAAAAAGAGAAAACATTAAGTTTGTATATTTGACACATGAATATAATTGTAAGTATTCTTCATTTATATACATGAATGATTTTGGTCATTTACATTCATATTTGAAATAATAAGTGAATATTATTTCATTTTTACATTGGCTTGAATATATATTCAAATGCACACATATATAATTATAATTTTTATTATTGATATTTCAACCTATAATATTATGGCTTATTTACATTGAGACCTATGATATTTTGAGATAGTAAGGCTTAAAAGTCAATAGTGGTATCAAAGATACCACTTAAATTTATCCTTTTTTATAGAGTTATATTTTATTAGCCACCATTACATTGGAGTCTATCCACTTTGAAAGCAATGAAGATTTTAACTCTATTTTGAAGGTTTGATTGAGGAGATATTGAGAGAATAAGATAAAAGTCACCATGATTTGGATGTTGTGGTCTTTCCACTTGATTCAAGAAAAACTAGTGAACACTGGAACTTATATTGAAGTGATTAACGACCAACTAAAAAGGAATTTGGGCGTGCAGGGATATTCATAGTCATCCTAATATTAATTTTGGATTCTCTATAAAATATGGGAATCATTTTGTTCTTAGGTATGATTTAAGATATTGAAGATAGAGTATAGAGAAGAGAAGATATTTAGAAGAATCTAATCTTCCTAAGTATGAATAAAGACAAGCATTATAAGATTCCTAAGAATAGATAATAGTTTAGCATTGAAAAGTACAAAGAAGAAGCCTCAAGAGATAATAAAATTAGAGGCATAGAGAAGAGTTTAAGTTTTGGTTAATCTAATAATAAAAAATATAAGGATAACTAAAATAAATAAGAAGGCAAAAAACTATAAAATAGTACTTTATAGTGGAAGTATAAAATCCATAAAGCACTACTATACAATGAATATCTATGATCCATAGAGTTCTATCATTCAACTAATTAAGAGATATAAGCATGGCTAGAAAATTAATAGAGTAGAACAAAGCTATAAGTGCCATTATATAGTAGAACTATTAATAAGCCATAAGTGCTAACAGAGCATGAGTAGCTAATGAAAATAGGAAAGAAAATATATCTTTTAGAAAATCCTTTGTAGAGCTAACCAAATAAGGCTTAATGCATCATTTAGAATGATATTTATAGAATGAACCAAGTAGATACCTAAGTGCTATTTAGAGCACCACCATCAACCACATCAAGAAATAGATCTAAGGGCTATTCAAGGTACCATTCAGAGAGTTATTCATACATGAGATGTGCGCTATATAGGGTACTTTCATATAATATGGTAGAGCATTTCCACCTACGATATTAGAGCATTGCCACCTAATCTGTTAGAGCATTTCCAACTAAGATGTTTGAGTATTACCACCTAATACGAGCTCCATATAGAGCTTAAATCATTGCCACCTAAGAAAATATCCATCTAAAGCTTCAAGTATTACACCATTTAGAAAAGTAAGCAAAAAAGAGTAGAACAAATGTAGAGTGTAAAAGTAATTCCAAGAATTTTTATCCTTGGAAGAATGAAATATTAGATTGACATGTTGGCCAACTTGGAAAATTATCTTGGTACACTGACCAACTTAGAATCATTGTAGCACTAATTATGCCAACCATCATAGGTAATATTCTATGTTACATTTCTAGAATTGGTGCATCATTAATTTTTGGAGGGAAAACAAAGTAAGTTAGTTTTCTAGTATATTAAGTGGAGTTATAAGGTTTTCCACTTTAATGTTTATTTATGCACCTTGTCTAATTTCTCAAAGTTGTTTTTAAAGTTTGAATTTATTTATAAGTTATGGAGTGGTAAGGATTACTACTAGGATTTAATTTTTTATAAGGTTTGAAATTATAGTTTCTTTAAGCCTTGAAGGTTTAAAGACTTAAGATTCGAGTTTTTTAAAAATTTTGAAATTTGAAATTTTGCTAATTTAATTCAATAGTGATTTAAAAGGATTTCTACTTGAAAAGTTTCGAATTTGCTATTTTTTTATTTGAGTTATTATTTAAACTTGGGATATAAAAGGATTTCAACATTAAAAGAACTTACCATGGATTATTGGTATATTGATTTTGGAGCAAGTAGACATATTCTAGGAAATAAACAATGGTTTAATAATTTTAAAGAGAAATATGAAATACTAGTTGTCATAGCAAATAGTATGACTTATGAGGTCAAAGGAGTAGGAAATTTTTTAATTGATCTGGAAAATTAAAAGGGAATAATTAGTGATGTACTATATATATTGAGATTAACTGTTAATATTTTTTTAGTATCTCAACTAATGGATCAAAATCTAGTAGTTGAATTCAAAATTATTAAGAATAAGAAAAAATATCTTATTACCAAACAAGGAAGAGTTATAGCTTTTGGTTCTTATAAAAATATTTTGTTTACTCTAAATACATTATCAAATATGGCTCTATCAATAGCGAATTCAGAGAAAAAAAAGAATTTTTGTATAAAATGCTAGGAAATATAAGTGCATCTTCACTAAATGAGATGAGTAAAAATAAATGAAGAACACAAGCTTATACTGAGAGGGGGGGTGAACAATATAAGACCACTTTTTACTTTTCTTTCCCAATCAATATTATGCAATGTATAGATAGCAATATCAATAGCAGTAATCAAAGCAATGCACAAATCACCACACACAATAGAGACACCAATTTAACGTGGTTCACCCAATGTGGGCTACTCCACGGAGAAAATATTTCACTAAAATTTTCTCAATCAATCTCTTGGGAATCCTTTCCCTATTACAATGTTTATGGACCTCTATCCAAAGGAGACACCAATCCCCTAATCAAGTTCGTGGATCTCTATCCATAGGAGAACTCTTTCTCCTTAGCTCTGACTGGTGATCTTCTAGAAGAACTATTACCCCCACTGCTCTGGCTAATGGATCTCTATCCACTGAAGACACCTATCCTCACTACCCTGGCTAATGGATCTCTATCCACTAGAGACTATCATCCTCTATACTCTATCACCTTCAAAGCTCTATCTCAAATCTGCACTAAACATAGTCCTTCGGTCTAGCACAAATCTGCTCAATATTTGTCTCTGGTCTTGCACAAACCTATCCTCAAATCTGCACCAAAATTTATCCTCAAATATATACTAAACATAGTCCTTCGATCTAGCACAAATCTATCCTCAATCTATCTATCTGTTCCCAAAATCTATCCTCAAATCTAATAAACATCCTTCTCACAATTTAATTCTATCCCCATATTCCTCTGATCTGCACTAAACACAGTCCTTCGGTCTAGCACAAATCTATCCTCAATATCTATCCTCAAGCCTTAACACAAAGCTTGACTTAATCTCAAATCAACTCTGCTAGATCTGCCCCAAACCTTAACTCAAGGTTTGAACAAATCAATCAATCAACTCTACTCTCAAGTCTTCTCAAATACTTATCTCAAATATACCTTGTAAGCTTCCATAAAATCTCACACTAATCTATCCATAAGTCCTCTCTAGAACTTGTCCAAATCTACTCAACAAGTCCTCACTAGAACTTGTCCAAATCTACTCTCAATCTCTTTCCTCAAACTGTATTGTAAGCTTCCTCAAAAGCTCACACAAATCTATCCACAAGTCTTCTCTAAGACTTACCTCAAATCTACTCAACAAGTCCACACTAGAACTTGTCCAATCTCATAGAAACATAAAGAGAATTGTTAGAGACTCAATATGCTTCACATTCATCACAATGCTCAATCACTTTCAATCACTCTTTTTATCATAGAAACATATAGAGAATTGTTAGAGACTCAATATGCTTCACATTCACCACAATGCTCAATTACTTTCAATCACTCTTTTTACCATAGAAACATATAGAGAATTGTTAGAGACTCAATATGTTTCACACTCACCAACACTCAACCTCTTTCTCAAATCAATTCATAATATAGAATAATTTGTTTCATAGAACTTGAACTATCACTTCAACACATCCACTTGACTAGGCTCAACCAACTCTTCTCAACCAATCACTCAATGAATTAACCTTTTCTTACAAACCCTAGTCCAAGCATATGAACACTCACTCAAATATTTCCAACAATGCTTATCAATCAATCTCACATAACAATGATACTCATGATCTTTGCAAACCCTAGTTCAAGTTCACTCAATTAATCACTTCAACAACAATGCTTATAAAACAAGGTTTTATCAACAACTCTTTATTCTAGAAAACCTTGAAGCATTAATTCAAAACACACTCAACAATGCTTACCAAACAATCCTTTTCACTCCAACTTTGCATTCACAACATTCAACAATCACTCACTAGGAAGATGTGCCCATACCTTTTGTTTGATGTAAAAGTGCCCTTGGAAAACCTGTCTCAATCACAATTTTCTTCTTTCCAATTTCAATGGTTAAATGACAAAATATCACTTCAACACTTTCTCAAAATATTCCTTAGACACAAAAATAATCAAAGCTCAATTATGCCTTATTGCTCCCTTTTGAAAATAACATCCATCAAATCATACATGAAAAATAATCATTTTGATACACCTTATAATCTCCAACTTAAAATAATATCCAACACCACAAAACCTCAAACAATCTTCCTAAAACACCTTACTACCCTTTTCAAACACTAAAGCAAATAACACCCAAAAATTTATTTTGCATCAACCTTATAACTCCCCTCACAACCTTACAAACCAAATAAAATATGCAAAAAATTAATTTTTAATGCCTCAACTAATACCTCCAAAAATTTTGGTGCTCAACTAATGCATACCTTTTTCTTCTCCCCAAAAAGGGTTTCGACATGATTCGAACCGCCGTCTCCCCAAGCCTAAGCGCCTTAGCACTTTGGAGCCCACCGTGTGGGCTATAGGTACCCACGTGAAGGGAGGAAGGCTTCCTTCCTATTATCCCTTCATGCATCGTTGACTTCACATGAAAACCACAAAGCAATCCTCTTTGATGCAGCATGATTCGCACAAGCTCACATTAATTTAATTCAAAGGCATAAGGTAAGTTTGGCTAAGGTGGGTAATCCCCTTTTTATACACGTTTGGTTATTTTCTCCCACGTCGACGCTTAAGAATTCGAATTCAAAATTCAAATTTTAATTTAATAACCCACCTTAGGGTTATTTAAAATTAATATAAATTAACTTATAATTAATATTAAAATTAATTAATAATTAATTTAAATAACTTATAAGTTAAGTAAATTAATTAATAAATTAATTTATAATAAAAATTATATTAATTAATTTATAATTAATTTAAACTTCCCTTTATAATATTATAAATAATTATTATAATATTATTCACTTGGGCTTCTTCTTTGCACTTTGGACCACATCTGACTGCCTGGAACCGGGTCTTTGATTAACTGAAAATGGACTATCCTTTTGCACTTATTGGAGAACCTAAAACTGATGTTGCCCACTGAAACTGCCACTGACTAGTGTTGAAGGCTTGACATCAATGACCACTCACTCTTGACATCAATGACAACTCATCTACTCAAAATGTCCAACAATCTCCCCCTTTGTCATTGATGGCAACCCAAATTATTTTTACCAAAACTTGACCTTTTTCCTGTTCTACTCCCCCTGGGAAATTGCTCCCCCTGACTCAATGCTCTCTTCTTAAACCAAATCTCTCCCCCTTACTCAAATATCTCCCCCTTTGACATCAATGGCAAAGGGTCACCTTTGGGGCTCGGGGCTAAGAATGAGTCTCTTAGCTTAGCCCCTCCCCCACCTCCTCTTGAGGTGGTTAATTCTGGGGTGGGAGTATTTCTACTCCTAACAAGCATTGGTATTTACCTTTGTCCTCTTTCCTTCTCATCTGATCCTTCTGATTCCTTTGACTATTCCTGTTCATGTCCATGTTCCTATTCCTATTCATATTCCTTGTTCATGTCCATATTCCTATTCATGTTCCTGTTCATGTTCCTGTTCATGTCCATATTTCTATTCCTATTCATGTTCTTGTTCCTATTCATGTTCATGCTTGATTCTGGAATGTCTGCTCTACACCACTTTGTTGTATGTCCATCATTATTGCACTTATAACACTTAATGTTATTATTCCTTGGAGGTGCAAATATCTTGGGATTTCTCCTAGTGAAGCCATCTCTGTTCCTATCATGTACCTTGCAATTCATTGCCTTGTGACCAAACTGATTACATGAGTAGCAATACCCATGGAAAAGTTGCCTGTTCTTGAAGTTCCCATACTCCTGTCTTTCATGTGTCCTACACTGTGAAGCCATGTGCCCAAATCTATGACATGAGAAACATCATCCATTGAAATTTCCTTGCCTTGACCTCATTGGTCTCTTAGTCTCTTTTTATCTATGTTGGTTCCTGTTCCATCTGTTTCTTCTTTGTGCATTGTTCCTTTCCTTGTTGAAATTTCTATTGTCCAACTCATCCTCATAAGTCTCACTTTCTCTTACACTGTCTTCTTCTGAAGTTTCTTCTTCTTCAGAACTTGAGGTTGACTCTTCTTCTTGTTTCTTTTGAGCTTATTCAAAACCAAGACCTATTTTGTTTGTTGACCTTCTTTGTACCTTGATCATCTTATCTACAATATTTGAGCTCTTTCCAAACTTGTGTAGCTTGTCCTTGGACTTTTCTAATTCTTCCCTTAGTAGAGCTACTTCTTGTTCTAACCTTTCACATTCTAAGACCTTTGCTTCTAGCTTATCCTTGAACTTCTTTGTCTTAGCCATTGACTTGTTTAGATCCTCTATAAGCTTTCCTCTCTCTTCATCACATTCTTGAAACTGGATCTCAAGTTGGGAGTTTTTCTTTCTTACCTTCTTTAAAGTTTTAAGAGCATAAATAAGCTCTCCCTCAAGATCAACTCCTCCTTTTTCTGATTCTTCCTCTATTTGTTTGCCTTTCTAAACATCTTCATTCTCTTTTGACTTGTCTTCTATAGGATCACCTTCTTCTAGTGCCATTAGAATATTCTCTTCTGGTCCTTCAAGTGCATCCTCATATTCATCATCACTGAAACTGAAACCATTCCTTGTACAACTATCTTCAAGATGTCCAAAATTACCACATCTAAAACACTTGAGAATTATTGGTGACCTTTTCTTAACTTCTTCTTTTTCCTCAATCAGAAATAGAACTTCATCTTTATCATTACTTGAAGAACTAGCATCACTATCACTTGAGTACTTACTTGCCTTGTCTGCATAGTAACTCCTCTTCTATCTTTGAAAGAACTTCTTTCCTTGTTTGCCTTGTCCATCCTTGCCTTTCTTTTGGTACCTGTATCTTTTCGATTCCCTGTTCTTGTGATCCTATTTTTCTTCATCATTGTTATTTTTAGCTTCTTGAAAATCAGTTGCATAGTGACCATACTTTCCACAATTGAAACATCTAACATATTTTGCATCTTTAAATCTTCTTGAATCCTTATTCCTTCTGCCATAATTAGCTTCTTCATCATTGGATGACTCATTGCTTGAATCTGACTTTTTGCCCTTTGTCTTCTTAGTAGCTTTGAATGTTGCTTCCTTCTGGAGATTAGGTTCCTCTTTTGTTCTTAACTCAAAAGCTGTAAGAATACCAAGTAACATATCTCTTGTCAAAGAATCACCATATTTTGATTCTTCTATAGCAGAAATATTTTCACTAAATATTTTTGGAAGAGATCTTAAGACTTTATCACAAACATCTGATTCTTCAACCTTAAGTCCAAGTCCTTGCATGGCATTAACAACCTCATCTACCCAAAGTAGATAAGTACTAATGTTTTCCTCATCCTTCATTCTTAATTCTTCAAATTGTCCTTTGAGATTTCGTATCTTTACCTTTTTGACACTTTTATCTCCTTCATATATGCTTTGCAACTTATCCCAAATTCCTTTTGCATCTTTACAATGCATAACTTTTATGGATTCTGTTCTATGCAAACCTCTCAAAATTGCATTCATTGCTTTTGAATTGTAATGTTGTAGAAGCTTACCTTCCTTATCTGTAGGTGGATCAACTGGTGGTATGTATCCATTTTCAACTACTTCCCAAATTTCATTGCCAAGTGCCATCAGGTGAATCTTCATTCTCATACTCCAAAATATATAATCACTTCCATCAAATATTGGTGTTGAATTATCTGAGGACACATTCTTAGAATCCATTATGTTCTTGAAAGCTTTTCCTTCAAGTTGTTAAACTCTTCCGAAGGAACCCATTCCGATACCAATTGAAGAACACAAGCTTATACTGAGAGGGGGGTGAACAATATAAGACCACTTTTTACTTTTCTTTCCCAATCAATATTATGCAATGTATAGATAGCAATATCAATAATAGTAATCAAATCAATGCACAAATCACCATACACAATAGAGACACCAATTTAACGTGGTTCACCCAATGTGGGCTACTCCACGGAGAAAATATTTCACTAAAATTTTCTCAATCAATCTCTTGGGAATCCTTTCCCTATTACAATGTTTATGGACCTCTTTCCAAAGGAGACACCAATCCCCTAATCAAGTTCATGGATCTCTATCCATAGGAGAACTCTTTCTCCTTAGCTCTGACTTGTGATCTTCTAGAAGAACTGTTACCCCCATTGCTCTGGCTAATGGATCTCTATCCACTGAAGACACCTATCCTCACTACCCTAGCTAATGGATCTCTATCCACTAGAGACTATCATCCTCTATACTCTATCACCTTCAAATATCTATCTCAAATCTGTACTAAACATAGTCCTTCGGTCTAGCACAAATCTGCTCAATCTTTGTATATCTTGTTTGGCATAAACCTATCCTCAAATATACACAAAAATCTATCCTCAAATCTATACTAAACATAGTCCTTCGATCTAGCACAAATCTATCCTCAATATCTATCCTCTGGTCTAGCACAAACCTATCCTCAAATATGCACAAATCTATCCTCAATATTTGTCCTCTAATCTGCACTAAACATAGTCCTTCGGTCTAGCACAAATATATCCTCAATATCTATCCTCAAGCCTTAACACAAAGCTTGATTTAATCTCAAATCAACTCTTCTAGATCTACCCCAAACCTTAACTCAAGGTTTGAACAAATCAATCAATCAATTCTGCTCTCAAGTCTTCTCAAATACTTATCTCAAATCTATCTTGTAAGCTTCCATAAAATCTCACACTAATCTATCCACAAGTCCTCTCTAGAACTTGTCCAAATTTTCTCAACAAGTCCTCACTAGAACTTGTCCAACTCTGCTCTCAATATCTTTCCTCAAACTGTATTGTAAGCTTCCTCAAAAGCTCACATAAATCTATCCACAAGTCTTCTCTAAGACTTACCTCAAATCTACTCAACAAGTCCACACTAGAACTTGTCCAATCTCATAGAAACATAAAGAGAATTTTTAGAGACTCAATATGCTTCACATTCATCATAATGCTCAATCACTTTCAATCACTCTTTTTACCATAGAAACATATAGAGAATTGTTAGAGACTCAATATGCTTCACATTCACCACAATGCTCAATTAATTTCAATCACTCTTTTTACCATATAAACATATAGAGAATTGTTAGAGACTCAATATGTTTCACACTCACCAACACTCAACCTCTTTCTCAAATCAATTTAGAATATAGAATAATTTGTTTCATAGAACTTGAACTATCACTTCAACACATCCACTTGACTAGGCTCAACCAACTCTACTCAACCAATCACTCAATGAATTAACCTTTTCTTACAAACCCTAGTCCAAGCATATGAACACTCACTCAAATGTTTCCAACAATGCTTATCAATCAATCTCACATAACAATGATACTCATGATATTTGCAAACCCTAGTTCAAGTTCACTCAATTAATCACTTCAACAACAATGCTTATAAAACAAGGTTTTATCAACAACTCTTTATTCTAGAAAACCTTGAAGCATTAATTCAAAACACACTCAACAATGCTTACCAAACAATCCTTTTCACTCCAACTTTGCATTCACAACATTCAACAATCACTCACTAGGAAGATGTGCCCATACCTTTTGTTTGATGTAAAAGTGCCCTTGGAAAACCTGTCTCAATCACAATTTTCTTCTTTCCAATTTCAATGGTTAAATGACAAAATATCACTTCAACACTTTCTCAAAATATTCCTTAGACACAAAAATAATCAAAGCTCAATTATGCCTTATTGCTCCCTTTTGAAAATAACATCCATCAAATCATACATGAAAAATAATCATTTTGATACACCTTATAATCTCCAACTTAAAATAATATCCAACACCACAAAACCTCAAACAATCTTCCTAAAACACCTTACTACCCTTTTCAAACACTAAAGCAAATAACACCAAAAAATTATTTTGCATCAACCTTATAACTCCCCTCACAACTTTACAAACCAAATAAAATATGCAAAAAATTAATTTTTAATACCTCAACTAATACCTCCAAAAATTTTGGTGCTCAACTAATGCATACCTTTTTCTTCTCCCCAAAAAGGGTTTCAATGTGATTCGAACCGCCGTCTCCCCAAGCCTAAGCGCCTTAGCGCTTTGGAGCCCACCACATGGGCTATAGGCGCCCATGTGAAGGGAGGAAGGCTTCCTTCCTATTATCCCTTCGTGTGCCATTGACTTCACATGAAAACCAAAAGCAATCCTCTTTGATGCAACACGATTCACACAAGCTCACATTAATTTAATTCAAAGGCATAGGTAAGTTTGGCTAAGGTGGGTAATCCCCTTTTTATACACGTTTGGTTATTTTCTCCCACGTCGACGCTTAAGAATTCGAATTCAAAATTCAAATTTAATTCAATAACCCACCTTAGGGTTATTTAAAATTAATATAAATTAACTTATAATTAATATTAAAATTAATTAATAATTAATTTAAATAACTTATAAGTTAAGTAAATTAATTAATAAATTAATTTATAATAAAAATTATATTAATTAATTTATAATTAATTTAAACTTCCCTTTATAATATTATAAAGAATTATTATAATATTATTCACCTGGGCTTCTTCTTTGCACTTTGGACCACATCTGACTGCCTAGAACCGGGTCTTTGATTAACTGAAAATGGACTATCCTTTTGCACTTATTGGAGAACCTAAAACTGATGTTGCCCACTGAAACTTCCACTGACTAGTGCTGAAGGCTTGACATCAATGACCACTCACTCTTGACATCAATGACAACTCATCTACTCAAAATGTCCAACAATAAAATGGTTAAAGGTTTACGTAAAATTTCATGGGAATCTATAGTTTATCTAGAATATCTAGCAAGGAAACAACATAGAGTATGTTTTGAACTCAGTCTACATGTAGTTGAAAAACCATTATAATTAATATATATAGATTTATTTAGTTTAATGAATATCACTAGTATTGGAGGATATAGACACTTTCAACTATTTGTTGAAAAAAATCTATAAATATGTAGGTGTATTTTATGAAATTTAAATCTAAAGAATTTAGTTGCTTTAAACAATTCAAACCATTAGAGGAAAAAGAAATAGAAAAATCAATCAAGAATATTTATTCAGATAGAGGAAGTGAATTTTTATGAAGGGAATTTAACTCATTTTTAGAAACTAATGGTATAAAATGATAGCTTACTACATCATATTCACCACAAGTATTGCAAAAATAAGAAATAGAACTATTATAAAAATGGTTCGTTGTATGCGAAAGGAAGCTCATCTTGATCATCAATATAGGGGAGAAGTAGTTAAAACAACCATACATTTGTAAAACAAATCACCTACAAGGATAGTAAAAATTTTACTCCTTAAGAAATATGGTTAGGATAAAAACCAATAGTAGAATATTTGATAATATTTGAGAATATTTGGATGTAAGGCATACATGCATATCCCAAAGCAAAGAAGAACTAAACTAGATGACAAAACTATGTGTGGAATATTTCTTGGTTATGATAATGATTCAACAGGTTACAAAATAATTTATCCAACAATAAAGAAAATTTATATAAGTAAAGATGTATTTTATGAAGGAAACAAAATATTATTAAAGAAAAAAATATTGATACATGGATAACTCTAAGTTCTTCTAAAGAATACTCATCAAGTGAAGAATCAAAATTAGAAATATATGATGAACCATTGAAAATTTAGAAACTACTACAAAAAATCAAAGGAAAGAACCAATATGGCTTAGAGATACACTTAAGGACCCAAAACTAGAGTAAATGCTAGATCTCACTACTACAAGACCATAAATTGATATTTTAAAAAGAATGAATAGGGGGTTGATAAGTTTCGTAGAAGAACCTGCAACTACTCTAAGTGATTTAAGTCATCCATAATGGAAGGTAGCCATGGAATTAGAATATACAACATTAATACAAATAATATATAGAATCTAGTAGATTTAACTCACGTAAAGCCAATAGTAGGATGTAAGTAGATTTACAGGATCAAATACAAAGTTGATGATTCACTTAACAAATGCAAAGTCTGATTAGTGACAAAAGGATATACTCAGATAAAAGAAATTTATTATGAAGAAAATTTTACACTAATAGTAAGAATGACTACTATTCAAACAATTTGTGCTTTGGCATCACATCTTGGATGGAAACTTCATGAAATTGATGGAAAAAATATATTCCTTAATGGTGATATTGAAGAAGATGTATATATGTCACAACTAAGAGGATTTGTGATCAAATGATAGGAACAAAATGTTTACGAGTTAAAAAATACTTATATGGTCTAACACATGCACCAAGAGCATGGTATATAAAGTTTAACAATCATTTGTTACAACATAATTTTACAAGAAGTTTATCATATCCAAATCTCTATACAAGAAAGGTTGGACTAGATAGAATAATACTTATAGCATATTATGATGATACCGTAATCATAAGAAGCTCTAAAAATATAATAGATGAAGTTAAAAGGGATCTAGAAAAGGATTTTGAAATGATAAATTTGGGGCTCATTCATTATTGTCTTTGTTTAGATAATTTTCAAAATTAAAATAATATCACAATAACATAGATAAAGTATGAAAAATTATTACTTGAAAAATATAGAATAAAAAATTGTAAACCCAAAGATTCTCCTATATAACAAGGATTATAGTTGTATAGATAGGACGAGACATCTCTAGTCTCAAACACTATCTATCGTCAATTAATTGAAAGTCTTCTATGTTTAACACCAAATAGAGTTTTGGTTGTAAATTATATTTCAATATTTATGCAAGAACCTAGAGAAAGTCATTGAAAAGCCACAAAAAATATACTATAATATATTAACAAAACTATAGAATATAGGCTAATATATACAAATATGATAATAAATTTTCTCCACAAGGATATTTAAATTCTAATTATGTTGGATCAATAGATGACAAAAAATCTACATCATGTTATGTTTTCTATCTTGGTTTTAGACCTATTTCTTGGTACAACAAAAAACAAGAACAACACTCATCTATAGAAGTAGAATATTATGCAATAAAAGATCTAGTTTGTGAAGTCCTTTGGTTATAGTACATATTGTTAGATATGAGAATCAAAAGAATTCCTACAACAATAAATTGTGATATTCAAAGAGTACTTTAATTAATCAAAAATATAGTGATTCATGAAAGAATAAAATAAATTGAAGCTTAATCTAACTTTATTAGGGATCGTGTACAAAATTATTATATTCAGTTAAAACGCATTTCTACTTCGGTTCAGATTGCAAATATTTTTACAAAATTACTTGCTCAAAATAAAATTTAGATATTCCAAAATCATCTATGTACATCAAGAAAAAATTATATCAAATAATGTAATATAAGGGAGTGTTAGATAATTTTACATTATTTGATAGATTAGGATGATTTATATTATGTCTATGTGTAGGATATGTGCCATGACCCTCCCTGACAAGATTTTTGGCACAAGAAAATAATGTATTAATTTATGATGCTTTAATACCTAGTTTGAGTAATTGAACCAACTATGCAATGTTTAGTTGATTTGGAAGAGCATGGTACTACTGACATATTACCAAATATGCAGGATCAAGTACACTCATCGGTGGAAGAAGTAGAATCATCCATCATAAGTAGGGGTGCTTGAGGTTGGAGTAATGATAACTAAGATAACTCAAGGGTAACATTGATGGATATCTTCATATAGGCATGCATTCAGTTAGGGATAATCATTAATAGTTGGCCACCTTGAGCCTTAGTTGATATCCTAGTAGCTATCGTAAACTCTCGGGCTAAGACAAGTAACTAGGTTGATGGAAATATTCTCTCTTTATTTATTGCATATGTTTGATTATCGTTTACTTCATCACTATCTATATCAATGGTTGAAAAGCATTTAGGATTTGATTATCTTTAAAAGCTCCTTATTTATCTTAAACCTTTCAAAAGAATAGCATGATGTTAGTATTTGATAAGAAAACCTTTTATTCTATGTTTTATTTATAAAAATAATAAATAAAATTTATATTATTTTAAATGATAATAAAAATTTATTTATAGATTATAGCTGGATTATTTTAAATGATAACAATATTTTATTTATAAATAAAAGTTATATTAATTTAAATGATAATAGAAATTCATTTATAAATAATAGTTGAATTATTTTAAATGATAAGAAAGCTTCATTTATAAATAATAATTATATTATTTTAAATGATAATAGAAATTCATTTATAGATAATACATGAATTATTTTAAATGATAACAAAAATTCATTTATAAATAATACTTGAATTATTTTAAATGATAATAGAGCTTCATTTATAAATATTAGTTGTTTTAAATGATACTAGATTTTCATTTATAAATAATAAATGTATTAATCAAAATAATAATAGATCTTTATTTGAAAACAATATTCGTTAATTTTTTTAAATGATAAGAAATGTTCAAATTAAAAGAAATAAACTTTTAAGTGGAACACAGTGTGTAAGCATTTTGATGAACGAAAGCTTCTACAAACTTTTAAGGAGAAAAATATCCATTGGACAGCAGGGTGGATAGGGGTGAATTAATGTCAAGCATATGAGGATTGAAGAGGTACAAGCCTAGGGGAAGGAACCAAGGAAAATGTAGTCTTGAAGTAAGAGAGAAAAGGTAAGCTATCACATGCATTGTCCAAAAACAAAGAAGGAGAGTAAACAAAGAAGTAATAATGGAAAGATAAATGCCCTATGATCTAACATCCTTAGAACCAGCAACCTGGGAACTAACACCTAAAGAGTTGCACTCCAGAAGTGTAATACAAGAAGGTCAACGTTAGAGAACTAGGTTGGGATTAAAACAAATTTCTTGTTTAAAGCAAAGTATTTTAATGTATGGTTGAGGCTTTCACCGTAGTCCATGGTCTTTGCTTTCATTGGTTCTAGTTCCATGGTTGACCTGCGTCCACTGTTATATGAGCTGCTTGGTGTCTATTAATCTAAGTGTGGTTTTTTTTCCGATCTCAACCATTAACCATGTGTGTTGTATTCCCTTCTTGGCAACCACATGTAAATATTTTGTATTTGGATCTTAGTATTTAGTCATGTCATCCTATCGATGATGTTGCTCATGCTAATGGATTATCTTATAAGCTGTTGATGAGCAGTTTGTCCTTTGTGCAATATCATCTGGAGGAGACATCTAACTGAGGTTTTACCTTGTAAAAACGTTTAGGTATGTCAAGCAAAGTTTGTGCCTCACCTTTTTAGCGTCTAGTTTGCCTTGGCCATAGCTTCGTAAGGCGTTATGGCCACCTTGCTAACTATGTATTTCATTTTATTTCCTGTAGCATCGCCCTATTTTGTGAAGTGTTGTTTTCTTGTCATCTAGGATGACCCTCAACCTATTAGGGGAAGCCATCTATTTTAGTGGGTCATGGTGATAGATTATGGAAGTACTACTTGGGCAGTGATAGTTCTCAAACCGTCACCTCATATTATAACTGGTTGGATTCATTGTTTTCCAATGTGATGTTTGACTGAGTTGTTAACTACCTGAATGCAAGTTGGGGAGCATCCATTTTTTTATTTCATTCTTGGATCTTAATTAAGGGAAAAATTCATGTTTTTATAAAAAGGAAAATTAAATACTAAATCTTTACTTGATCTATTAAAATAACTATTGAATTATTATATTAAGTAAAGGATTTTAATTTTATTTAAGTAATTGAGGTATGGGACTAGTTATTTAAATAATTGAGGTATGGGAGTTGATTATGTTAAATAAAAGTAATTTGGTTTATTTAAATAATTGAGGTATGGGACTTGATTATGTTTTTTTTTTTTTTTTGAATTTACATGGTGGAATCGGTAGCCGCCACGAATCCGGGCAGGCTGTCCAGCTTTTATGGCCACCACAGTATTCTATGTTGTTCTCCCTAGAAGCCGCCACATAGATCTTCACGCAATCCATCCCTATAACCACCATGCCACAATCATTTTAAACCTTTTACGCCACTGAAAGCACCAGGAAAGGGACAAGCGTTCAGTCCGGCGAGGCCCAAGATTTGAACCTTGGACCTTCGCCCCCCTTATGGGGTTTGGATGAACCAATTGGTCTACAAATCAGACCCTAGGGACTTAATTATGTTAAATAAAAGTAATTTGGGTTTATTTAAATAATTGAGGTATGGGACTTGATTATGTTAAATAAAAGTAATTTGGTTTATTTAAATAATTGAGGTATGGGACTTGATTATGTTAAATAAAAGTAATTTAGTTTATTTAAATAATTGAGGTATGAGACTTGATTATGTTAAATAAAAGTAATTTGGTTTATTTAAATAATTGAGGTATGGGACTTGATTATGTTAAATAAAGGTATTTTAGTTTATTTTATAGATTGAAGGTGTGGAACTTTAATTTATGAAATAAAGGGAAATGAGTTTATTCTTGAATTAAAGTAAGGAGACTTTGATTTATGAAATAAAGAAACCTAGTTATTTAATGATTAAAGGTATGTGACTTTAATTTGTTGAATAAAGGTTGAAAGAATGGATTAAAGTGAATCCTATGATCTAGCTGTAGTTGGTGAGGCTATCTATAGGCAATGAGAATTAGAAATAAAAATAGAGATTTTATGATTTCAACTATGCATTAAATGGATAGATACTTTCATTTAATTTGTATAGTTGCAATTTGGTAAAGAAATTAGTAAATGCATTTAGAAGCATGCTTATCATGGAACCATGAGTGCTCTGATCCTCTACTATCCTCAAATGATCGATGGAAGGATATGGAGGACCAAAGAGGCAGTTGGAACCAATGCATCAACTTGATTCCATTTTAGATATTTACTTATGTTCAAATAGGCTAGACTTATAGGGAGATATTCCTAAATGAATATGACGTATTACTTATTTTTAAAAGTATGGAGGTTTTTTTTTTTGAAAATTTTGAAAAAAACTTGTATTAAAACATTGATCAGTTACAATTGGGATAAGATACATCCCAACCAAAAACAATGAAAGCACATGATTACAATAGAAGAGGAAGATTTGCACTGGATCCAAATCTCTTGAACCAAAATCAAGCTAGCTGAGAGAGCTGATAGGTCAGATACAACAACTTATCACGAAAACACACAGCAAACACCAACTGCACCTCTGTCCGTAAGTATGGAGGTTTTACCATACTTGGATATATGTAATAAATTATGGTAACTACATCTTTAATTTACTGCTTGAATTAACTATATTTTACACTTAAATTCCTATTAGAAAATATATTACATTATTTGGTACATATCATTGTACCACCTTGGTTAAATTATTAGACTAGGAGTTTATCTTAGGTTAAGTAGTTACTTGGGAAGGAAAAAAAAAAATGCAAGTGTTAAGATGTGCAATAATGTAAATGTGAATTTAGTCCACATGTTCATGAGTCTTTAGAATAGGAGTAACAAGTGTCCTTAGTTAGTTGTGCATGTATACAAGTGTCTATCATGCATAATGTATATGTGTCTTTAGAGTAGGATATTGAAGAGTCACATACTAGTATATATATGTGATCAAGCATTGTAATAAAAACAACAAAAAAATATGTAGTATGTACTACTAATGGCATGCACTAGTAGAGAAAGCTATTCATGTTGTATTGAGTTTCAAATTTTCATGAGTTTACTTTAATGGTTGTTGCATGAGTTATTTGAGAGGTTTCTCATGTTATATTAATCTGTATTAGTTAGCCATTATCATAGATATAACATAAATTTCATATTTTTTATTTGTGGTCTCATTTCCTTCATTGCATACCCATCAAAAACTAACAATGGTGTCAAAGCACACGGTAGATCGAAATATAATAGATAAATCTACAAGTGAGATTGAAGGAGATTCTAGAGGAAGATATCCATTGAATATTGAATAGAAGACCCATAGGAGGTCTCATCGGGGTTATGCGTAAGGGGTCAGCCCCAAAATATATTTATAAAAATTTGGCGAATCAATTTCAAAATCCAAGTGAATAGTGTCCAAACGCATGTAGAAGGTTAACTATTATTAGGGGTAATGCTGAAAATTCAAACATAAAATGGTCAAATTATTATAAAATTGGGGTGAATTGAACCCCTAAAAAAAATTGCACCAATTTTTTTTTGGCTAATGGACCTTGGTCAAGGGTCCCAAATATTAGCCAATTCCAAATTTTAAAAATCCTAATTTTAGCCAATTAGCTATAAATAGCCGCTATGCATAACCCCGGGTCTCATTGAAGTTCTAAGAAGACTAGAGAAGCTGCAAGATTTAAAGGCCAAAGGAGAAGGCTAGGAAAGCCTCATTGAAGACTTGAAGAAGGTCATTGGAGAAGATTTTAGGAGAAGTTCCCAATAGAGAAGGATTTGGGACAATTGTCATCATCCGATAACAAGCCCAAAAAGAAGAAGGATTTGGCAAGAAGGTTGCCAAAATTTGAAGGCAGATTTGCAAGGAGAATTGGCCAGCATTTGGTCAAGGAAAGGTGCTACAAATTTCAGAGGTTAAAAGCAACACATTAGGCTGCATTATAGCAGCAAAATACACTTTTTAGAATAGCAAGTTGAAGGTGAAATAGGCAGCATTGGAAGAGGAGTTTTAAGGATAGCCACCAAGGACTTGAAGGCTGATTTAGAAGAAGCATTTTGCTACAAAATTTTATAGATTTGAGTATAGCACTAATAGCTACTATTTTCCTGCTACAAAATTTTATAGATTTGAGTATAGCACTAATAGCTACTATTTTCCAAATTTTTAGAGAGCAACTTGGAATAGAGTTGAAACCATCAAATCATAGTTTCGAGCAACAATATTAGAGGAGTTTCAAAGCTGCAAATTGGTGAGGTAAAGAGCTATTTTGGACATCAAGGTAGAGCTTTAATTTCATCAAAATGAGGTAGCATTGAGGTGATCCAAATCACCAAGAAATCCACCACCAAATCAAGTCTAAAAGGTATGCAACTTTGGTGCTAAAGGTTCATTATTTGAACACTTATAGTTGGTTCAGTATTAAGTTTATTAAGCACCAAATTCTGGGTTCAAAAGTTGCATGAGAAGGTTTCATATTATAGTCTTCAAAGGAAGTGTAGTAGATAGTGTTCTACAAGGTTAAAACTTGCGCATTAAAAGTATAAGTTAGATATATAAGAAAAATATCAACTATCTACTATCTATTCAAAGCAAAAGAAGACATTATTCTAAAATCCTAGATTGCATATACTAGAGTGCAAAGCACTACTATCCAAAAGGTAAAATTTTTGGCATAAATTAGAAGCTTGAAGACACCATAGAAACCATGATTTCAACAAAGCAAGGGTGACAAGGGCGCAAGCAATTAAAATGCATGACCAATGTCTCGCTAGAGGTACGAATAATAGCCATCAATGCACTAGATCCCAGGAATGAGTGGAAGTCAAGAAACTTGAGACATCTAGGAAAATACTAATGGTTAGCTAAAGTATTGAGTTAAAGACAAAGATCCAACATATTACATAGCTGCAAAATACATATCTGAATAAAGTCTCAATCCCCTACTATTTGAGAAAATTATCATTGTGACCTGGAAAGTGTTAATAGACCATCAGAGGATGGTGCTCTGATATTTGGTGGAGATAAAGATGATATAAGTGATTAGGTCTCATTCAAGAAACATTCACAGTGTAAGTGGAAAGAAGAATAGGACAAACTACTATGCTGAGGAGAAGCATCATTATTTAGTTGAAGACATTCGTAGGGTTTTGATACCATTGTCATAGAGCAATCCTTAAAATAAAATTTCTTCTATGTAGAGGAACGCCGCTGAATCAAGAAGGTCAAGCATTCTTACAAGTAATATAGTCAGGTGGCGCCAAACAATTGATTGATAGTAGCATAGATTGAGCAGAAGAAATATTCATGAGGAAGTCTTCATTGGGAGAAACTTTTTTTTTGGAATAGGTAGCAGCCATGAATCCGGGCAGGCTGTCCGGCATTTATGGCCTCACAGTAAGCTGCCACCTCGATCTCCACCATGTCACGATCATTTAAAACCTCTTACACCGCTGAAAGCACCTGGAAGGGGAGAAGCGTTCAGTATGACGAGGCCCAAGATTTGAACCTTGGACCTCCTCCCTTAAGGAGTTTGGAGGAACCAATTGATCTACACGTTGAACCAAAAAAATCGTTACATTAGCACAACCGGTACAATGGATAGCCGTTATGCACGTAGAAGATAACCGTTACATATTCTGCATGAATTTGAGTGCAGTAAACAATGCTTATGACATCCTCCAATTAACGCATGACATATTAAGGTAAAACAGTCTAGTTGATCATTATTACGTGAAGCTGACAAAATTATTTAGATAGGCGTTGACACGGAAATAGAAGGAGACAATCGTAGTTCAAGCAAACGTTACAAAATTGAGAGCCGAATCCAGCATGATTAGCTATTACAAGAGTGGCATAAAGATAGAATTATACACCAGTGAATATGCGAGCATCTACACGGTAGCCAAATGTGTGGCCAATAGAGAGTGCACATTCGCGCGAAGAAGACAAGATAACAGATGGCCAGTGTGTCGTTTGTAAACCCTAACAACTGGTGCAACTACGACATGGGCACCACGTGGCCAACTACGACATGGGCACCATATGAGTGAAACCTTAGTCACAAAATACCTTCAAAATACCTTAGCAGCGTCGATGTTTGAAGATAGCCGAAATAGAAAACCAGGCGTTGCATTGAATCAACCTCACTGCATTGGAAAAACGCGTCAGAGAAGGAGAAAGTAAATTAAGTCACAGCGAGCTTCGATCTCCTAAGCGTCGTCCAGGCAGAAAAACACCAGCTACAGGAGAGCACAAAGGGCAGTGCGCACAGTGAGCCCAATCATCGCATGTTCAGAAAAGGCAAGACACATTTATGAGAGAATAATACTGTCAAAATGAGCTCATTCACCTTCTCACAGTCACATGTTGCAGAAACAAGTTACAGCGAAGATAAGAGTGAAGTAAAAGCGTGCAGTGAAAACGTCTTGTTCAGGGTCAAAGTACAGTAAAACTATCATTTATCAGCATCCCCTACTTTGAAGGAGGTAAATACAAATTTACTTTAGAGTTATAAGGTGTTATGCATAGGGTTGAAAGTTGATTGTTATTGCATTTCATATCAACCTTAGGAAGTAATATAAGCAATTTCATTACAGCAACATATCTTTAGTGATATTATAAATTGTTTAATATTTAAACATTGAGATATTTGTAAATAATCAAGTAGAAGATATAAGGTTATCAATCTTGGTAAATTAGAATATCAATTTACAAATTATTAATATTTTAAAATAGAAAGTCATAAGGCAGCCTACATGAATGAAACATGGCAAAGAAAAAGCAAATAAAAAAAAGAAGACAAGTAATCTTAAAGTAGAAACTCAAAATCTAGAATTTCATGATATGGAAGAATTAATTAAAGACTAAAACCTATGTCTACAAGAAGACCTAATCTACATTGGAGAAGACTTAGACTTTCAGGAAGAAGAAATCTACATTCAAGATGAATCACTAGAAAAGATCAAGAAATAATTGCAAGATCTAAAAAGATGCACACAATCAATGATAGAGAAAATTGAGTGTCAAGAGAATACATCTACAAAGAAAAATAAGATTCTGCAATCAATCATGAGAGAGGCCAATTTTTTTTTTTTCAACATTAGAAGATTACTTAAATTCAGAAATTGAAGTTGTACATACAAACTCAAAAGATGTGTTCACTTTACCTAATGATATAGGAAAAGTAATGTACATGACATTACTTTCTAATGATATTCTCAAAGATAAGAATATAAAACAAGAGGACATGATCAAATATTTAAAGAATAGGTATATAGATGAAGCAAATGCTTTAAATAATAGGCTTGCAAATATTATTAGTGAATCAGAAAAAGGGAATTATTCTACACTTCAAAAATACATGCAAAGTGTTCTTAGTAATGCTAATGATTATTTTGAAGATTTTATTATTGTACCTACCAATCTATGGAAAATAATCTATAAAGGAATTGTTACTCTTAATTTTTCTAAGATAAGAGAACAAGAAAAGATTGAAGAGGTAAAGAATAATATAGAAATCAAAGATGCATCTAGTGATACAAATGACTTAAGACCTATAATGGTAGATTCATGTTGCAATACCATAGAATCAAAACCATTGATAATTGATGTATGCTATGATACTAGTGATCTTCTACAAATGGATAAAGATGCAAACCATTATTATTGCCAAAATAAAAGGGAATATAGAAATTCTAGCATTGACACTAGTGATTTAGAATTCTTGACTAAGGTAGAAGAACCTATTACAAAGATTGATGTTATATGTGATACAAGTTATCTATATAAAATTTATGATTGCTCGAAAAAGGTTCATGTTTCTAGAATTGATAAAGATATAGATTAAGATGATGATAGATACAGTGATACACAAGATTATATTGATACTGACAAAGATCATTCTAATGATTGTATTGATCATACTAATGGTGTTTTCTCAAAGTTGATAAGACATGAAGATACATGATCAGGAAAACATGAACAGGGAATGAGAGAACCAATAGCATTAGAAATCAGATCAAATAATGAAAGTATTGAATATATAGGTCAGATAAACAACAAGAAACATATAACTAAATCTGTAGTAGAATATAATAACACCAAATCAGTAACAAATATGAATAGAAATAGTTGGTATGATGGTTAGAATGGTAAAAGGGATTTGGCTATAAAAATATGTGCAATCACTGTAGCATATATGGGTACAATGTAGAGATATGAAATCTCCATAGTTAGATTTTTAAGAAAACCAATCATTCACAAAGACATTGTTGATACAAAGAAAATCACTTATTTGATTGGATATATACCATGACAAGAAACATCATTAGCGAGTTTTCTCAAGTATACTTCTCAAGGTACAGGGATTGACACAGGAAATGTATGAACTTGTTCAACAACATAACTGGAAGAAAAATAGTAACAATGCCAAAGTTAGAATACAGAGTCAAATAAAAATATGAAGCTCAAACAAAAAATCAAATGCAAGGTCACATGAAGAATGAAGAAAAATACAAAGATTCATATTGAAGAACCAAAGTCTTCGATAACCAAATAATGTAATACAAGAGGGTGTTAAAAATATATTACATTATTTGGTACATATCATTGTACCGCCTTGGTTACATTATTAGAATATGAGTTTATATTAGGTCAAGTAGTTACTTGGGAAGAAGTAATAAATGTACAAGTGTTAAGATATGCAAAAATATAAATATGCATGTAGTCCATATGTACATGAGTCTTTAGAATATGAGTAACAAGTTTCCTTAGTTATTTGTGCATATATACATGTTTCTATCATGCAAAATGCATATGTGTCTTTAGAGTAGGTCCTAGGATATTAAAGAGTCACGTACTAGTATATATGTGATCAAGCATTGTAATAAAAATAATGAAAAAAGGTGCAGCATGCATTACTCTTGTCATGCACTAGTAGATAAAGCTATTCATGTTGTACTTAGTTTCAAATTTTTGTAAGTTTAATTTAATGGCTATTGCATGAGCTATTTGAGTGTTTTCTCATGTTATTTTTATATGTACTAGTTAGCCATTATTATAGATATAATATAGCTTTCATATTTATTCATTTATGGTCTCATTTCCTTCATTGCATACCCATAAAAAACTAACAATTCCTTTCAATCAATGTATACCTTCTTTAAATGGTGCTTCCTTCTAGTATTTTTTGTATGTTTTATGAGTTATAGTTTTTTGTTATATTTAGTATCTATTCTTGCTTTCTTGCTAAAAAATAGAAACTTAGAGGGTTAACTTAGAGGGTGACCTAAGGGATTGAGACCCCTTAGGGTGAATGTAGTGAACGTAAGGGATTAAGACCCCTTAGGGAGAATGATAATTAAGTTATGAAAATATTGTATTAGAGTTAAGATAGCTCATCATGTAGATGAGATGGGTAGCTTAAACCATAATATGCATAACATGCATACACATATTGACTTGTGTATGGTATGGGTGTATACATTCGATTGATAGAATATGATAAGTTTAGCTCATCGAGAATGATGAGAGGGATAAACTTATTTATGATAAAAAATAATACACCTACATAGATGGATTTTTGTGAGGGTATTTTGTGATATGTATTTCTTTAAGAAACATAGGGGATTTAAACAATAGATCAGTTAAAGGTCGATTAGGGGTTTATGAATCCCTCACTACAAAAAAAAATATTTTCTTTTATATGTGTTTTTTCTTGTAGTTAGGTTTTGGGTCATTACATTTGGTATAATAGCTCTAGGTATGAGGGTATAGAGCTTCTTATGTGCTAAAGATATTTGGATGTATTTCAATGAAGGCTTGCTTAAGTTTTAAGCTAAAACTAGGAAAACCTAGAATCTCCTAATTACTAGAATCTAACAGGAACTATTGATTTGGATGCATGAATTAGAGTGTTATGATTCCTTACCTATGATAAGTATGGACTTTGGTATTGAAGTTATATCATAACCTTGGAATACCATCCTAATTATATTATTGATGCTTTTAGTAGAAGAACTCTATATTGTGGCTTGAATTAGTGGTACAATTTAGAGTGAAGCTATAACCTAATATTTTCCTTGGATGTAACCAGGTTAAAATACCACCTAAGGCCAAAAAAGAGAGGCATATATCTTCAAATAGAAAAAATAAACAAAATAATATCAAAGAAGAAATCTAGTATGAGGATCTAGGAAATTCTAACATAGAGGTAGAAGACCTCACTGCTATAGTTGTTGTCATGCAGGATCAAATGAGACAAATATTGGAAACTACTACAAATTATAACTTGCAAGCTAGAGACTCAGAGGTTAGCCAATCCAATGGGCTATCTGTAGAACAGTTGTAAGCTAGATCCCTTCTAGAAAAGGAAATGGATAGGGATCTGAAAAACATTTGTATCTACAAGTTTGATGGAGAAGGTGAAGGGAATGCAGCTAAAGCCTGACTGAGAGAATTAGAAGTTTATTTTATGGTAAAATTCTATTACCCAAGAACCCAAATAGTTTGGTCCATGATCAACCTAGAAGGGGCTACTTTAGATTGGTAGGGAACCTACTACGATAATAATAAGGTTGAACATATTGATTTTAAATAGAAAAGTTTTATTGAAATATTCAAAAAGAGGTTTCTCATGGAGCACTTCTATGACTTAAAGTTTGAACAATTTGCCATCCTTTGGCAAGAAGCTAAAATAGTGGATATATACTATAATAATTTGGTTTGGTTACTTAAGTATGTACCTACTTATGATGAGAAGATGAGGATTCACAAGTTTATTCATGGGTTAGAATCTAGAGTGAAGTACGATGTAAACATGCATGATCCTAAATCATTACAAAAGATGTATGACTTAGCAAATAAAGTAGAGTCTCACTTGCAATTCAACTATGATGCCTTATTTGAGAAATATTGGTAGGCATTGAGGAATAGGAATAGTCAAGAATTATTGAAATGAGAAGGGGAAGAGTATTGAAAGACCAAGAACCCTTAAAATTTCAAGAAGAGAAATAACAAGAAATAGGGAAATTTCAAGACAAAATTCCAAAATAAAATCAACAATAATCCCAACAATATAAAGCCTCACCTTCAAAATTTGTAAACTTCAGCTTCAGTAAGTAAGATAGGAGAAAAAAACCAAAAATGAAGAAAGGATCCAAGGATGGGTTTTATCATTGCAGAGACCCACATTATGCTAATTACTGTGTGCATCAACTAGGTCTGAGTACATCCAATAACAAAGTAAAGGAACCTAAGCATCAGATCTACACCGCAATTGGGAAATAGAAGCTAGACAAGAAATTTACCCCATTACTTGTGAAAGGTAAGATTTTTAATAAGCAAGTAAAAATTTTAACTGATAGTGGGGCCAAAGATAGCTTTATTTCTTCTAGTTTAGAAAGGGATATACCAAAAATACCAAGATATTTGGCCCAAGGGTGGAAGGTTGAGTATGGTTCGAGAAAATCTACTCAATAAATCATTGTTTCCCAATGGTAAATATTACTTTAGCTAGTGGTACCACCTAAGGTTATTTGTATGTAGCTCCACTTCATGCCTTTAATGTGATCCTAGGGATGGATTAGTTGTAGGGTCATAAAGCCTTGATCAATTTCCATGATAGATAGATCGAGTATTCAAATAAAGATAAGGAAATACTAAGAATTCATAACGACAAGGGGGTATTCAAACACTAGATTTTGTTGGCTATGCAATTGAAGAAAGCCCTCAAGAAAGGAGGGATAGTGTATGTTGTAAAACTCAATGAAGTAGGATATTATTAGAAGAGCTAGGTGCTAAGGAAGAACATAATTTTACAAGATTCTAAGGATGTATTCCCAAAGGATTTACATGGACTCCCTCTTGTACAAGAATATGATTTTAAAATTGATCTTATGCTAGGAGCAAAAACTATTGATAGATTTCCATATAGGATGAATCCTATCGAGACATAGGAACTAAAGGTTCAACTACAAGGGATATTAGAAAAAGGATTTATAAAACCATGTGCACCACCTTGGGGTGCATCAGTCTTATTTGTGAAAAATTAAGATAATTTCTTAAGTTTATGTATTAATTACAAAAATTCTTAATAAGGCTAGAATCAAGAACTGAAATTCCCTACCTAGGATCAAATATTTATTTGATCAACTAAGAGACACAATGGTATTCACCAAGATTGATCTAATATTAGGGTATCATCAGTTAAGAATACGTGATAATTATACTCACAAACTTATGTTTAAGACTAGGTATGGGCATTATGAGTTTACAGTTCTACCCTTTGGACTGAATAATGCCCCAAATAAATTTATGAACATAATGAATAATGTGTTTAGAAGGCACCAAAACTAGTTTGTCCTTATATTTTTAGATGATATCTTAATATACTCTTGAAAAAAAGAAGAGCACGACAAACATATCAAGATTTTATTAGAGTTGTTGAAGGAAAATCAACTCTATGGAAATCTAGCCAAAAGTGATTTCTATGTTTCAGAGGTATGATATCTTGGATATATCATATCAGTAGAAAGAATTGTTGTATATATAGAGAAAATTGAGGCTATTCTAAATTGGCTGCCCTTACTAATGTTATTGAAGTGCAAAGCTTCATGGGCTTAATGGGCTACTATAGACGTTAAATCTAAATTGTTGCAATAATAACCAACCTTCAAAAAAAGGAAAAGGAATTTAAGTGGTCAAATAAGTGTGAAGATACCTTTGCACTACTAAAACATAAACTCACCATCACACCAATACTAAAATTTCTTGATCCTCAAGGAGACTTTTCAGTATGCATCGATGCATCACTAGAAGGCTTAGGAGGAGTACTCTCTTAGGAAGAGTCAATAGTAGCATATACTTCAACAAAATTCAATAAGCATGAATTTAATTATGTTACACATGATTTAGAGGTAGTTTTAGTGGTGCATTATCTAAAGGCTTGGTGCCACTACTTGGTGGGAAGACCATTTGAATTATAAACTAACCATCAATGTCTGAGGTATATATTTACCCAACCTATACATAATGCATGACAGAGAAGATGGGTCGAGTTTCTTGCTAAGTATGACTTTTATATTTAGTACATAAAAGGGAAAGAGAATAAGGTTTTTGATGCTTTGAGTAGAAGGAAATACATAGCAACCATATCTAGAAGTCACATGGATATAATGGATCAAGTGAGATAGGAACAATCTCAGGATGAGTATTGCCAAGAAATTCAAGCTAGAATGGACACAGACCCTAAGGGTAATAAGTAATTTGGCATGAAATATGACCTTTTGTGCTACAAAGGTAGGATCATCATTTAAAAAATGGGTGATTTAAAGAAGATACTAATGCAAGAAGACCATCGATCCCCTTATTTTTCTCATCTTAGAAGGGCCAAAATGTGGCAATTCATGAAAAGAACCTTATTTTGGGTAGGAATGAATAAGGATATCACTGATTTTATTGTGTTGGCCTTGAATGTTAGAAATTTAAGATAGAATGAAAGAATCCTGCAGGATTATTATATTCACATAATATACCTACTCATATTTGGTAGGTCATATCTTGGATTTTATAGTAGGATTACCCAATACCAGGTATCAACATGATGTAATATTTGTGATAATTGATAAATTGACTAAGGTTGCACATTTTATATCCAAAAACATCAAGGATAATTCTCAGGTAGTGTCTAAAAAAAATTCTAGAGAGGTATTCTAATTACATGGATTTCTTGAGGTAATCATTTTAGATAGGGATTCCAAGTTCACTTATAAATTCTAGAAATCCCTACATTATGCAGTGGGTACAAAACTAAATATGATATCGACATACCACACTGAGATAGATGGTCAAACTAAATGGGTAAACCAAGTATTAGAAGATATGCTTCACATGTACTACATAGATAATAAGATTCATTGAGAAGACTACTTCTATATTGTAGAGTTTACCTACAATAATGGACATCATTCCTCTCTAGGAAATGCTCCTTTTGATGCCTTGTATGTACAAAAGCGTAGAATTCCATTATCTTGGGATAACCTAGAATATTGAGTTGTGATTGGTCTAGATATAGTCAAAGAAATAGAAGACTAGTTAAAGGTTATTAGGCAAAGAATTAAAGAAGTTTTTTATAGAAAGAAAAGTTATGTTGATCAAAAGAGGACTCCAAGAGAGTACTCAGTTGGAGATAATGTATTTTTAAGCGTTAAATTTATGAAGAGTACTATCAAATCTAGAAATTTAGACCCTCAATTTGTAGGACCCTTTGAGATCATTGAAAAGATCAGTTCGGTTGCATACTGACTTGCCTTACCATCTAAATTGTCAAATATCCATGACACCTTCCACATATCCTTGCTTGGAAAATATGTTGCTAACCCTGAACATGTGTGGGATGTTTCTAAATTGCATATGGCAAATCCAAAGCCAATTGAAGTACTGTGGGTGAATATTTTTGAGTTCCATTCTAAGACTATGTAGAATCAGACTCTTGAGCAATGTAAGGTCCAGTGGGATTGATTTTTTGAAAGGAATGTCACTTGGGAGAAAGTGGAGGATATGCATAAATATTTTTAATTTTTGTTTGATAATATATAATGTAATAATTTTTATTTTATAAAACTGGAAACACCCGGAATGGTGTTTAGTCCTATGGGGTAGGATGTCATGACCCTCCTTGGTAGTATTTTTAGCACAAGTAAATAATGTATTAATTTATGATGCCTTAATACCTAGTTTGAGCAATTGAACCAACTATGCGATGTTTATTTGATTTGGAAGAGCATGGTACTACTAACATATTTCCAAATATGTAGGATTAGGTACACTCATGGGTGGAAGAAGTAGAATTATCCACCAAAAGCAAAGGTACTTGAGGTTAGGGAAATGATGACTAAGGTAACATGGGGGTAACATTGATGGATGCCTTCATATAGATATGCATTCAGTTAGGGATAATCATCAATAGCTATCCACCTTGAGTGTCAATTGATAGCCTAGTAGCTATTGTAAACTCTCGGGCTAAGATAGGTGACTAGGTTGATGGAAATATTCCGTCTTTATGTATTGCATATGTTTGATTATATTTAACTTCACCACTATCTGCATAAATTGTTGGAAATAATTCAGGATTTGATTGTCTTTTAAAGCTCCTTCTTTTGCTTAAACATTTTAAAAGAATAGCATGATGCCAATATTTGATAAGAAACCTTTTATTATAAGTTTTATTTATAAAAAAACATAATAAATAAAAGTTAAATTATTTTAAATGATAAAATAAATTCATTTATAAATAATAGTTGAATAATTTTAAATGATAACATAACTTCATTTATTAATATAAATTATATTACTATAAATTATAATAGAAATTCATTTATAAATAATAGTTGAATTATTTTAAATGATAATAGAACTTCATTTATAAATAATAATTATATTATTTTAAATGATAATAGAAATTCATTTATAAATAATAGTTGAATTATTTTAAATGATAATATATCTTCATTTGAAAATATTATTCATTTATTTTTTAAATGATAAGAAATATTTAAATTAAAATAAATACTTTAAAGTGAAATGCAGTGTATAAGCATTCAAATGAATGGAAGCTTCTACCAACATTTTAGGAGGAAAATATCAACTGGGCGGTAGGGCAGATAGAGGTGAATTAATATCAGTTAGGTGAGAATTGAAGAGGGACAATACTAGGATAAGGAACCAAGGAAGACACAGTATTGAAGTAAGGGAGAAAAGGTAAGCTATCACATGCATTGTCCAAAAATGAAAAAAGAGAGAAAACAAAGAAGGAATAAGGGAAATATGGACGTCTTGTGATTCGATGTCCTTAGAACTAGTAACCTGGGAACCGATTCCTAAAGAGTCACACTCCAGAAGTGTAAGAGAAGAAGGTCGATATTTAAGAACCATATTGGTATTGAAAACACTTTCTTGTTTAATTCAAAGCATTTTAATGTGTCGTTAACTTACGATTTCACCATAATCCATGGTCTTTTCTTTCGTTTGTTCTAGTTTTATGGTTTACCTACCTCCACTATTGTATGAAGTGTTTAGTATCTGTTAATCTAGGTGTGGTTCTTGTTTTGACATCAATCGTTAACCAAGCATTTTGTGTTCCCTTGTTGGCAACAATGTATAAACAATTTATGTTTGGGTCTTAGCCTTTGGTCATGTCGTCCTATCAATGGTGTTGTCCATGCTAGTGGATTACATTTCAAGTTGTTGGTGAGCAGTTTATCCTCTGTGTGACATAATTTGGAGGAGACATCCGATTGTGGTTTTACCTTTTAAAATATTTTGGGTATGTCAAGCATATTTAGTGCCTCGTCTTGTTAGTGGTTGGTTTGCCTCAACCATAGCTTTGTATGGTGTTATGACCACCTTACTGACTTTGTATTTCAATTTATTTCTTATATCATTACCTTGTGTGGTGAAGTATTATTTACATGTCATCTAGGATGGTCATCAATCTATTAGGGGATACCATCTATTGTAGTTGGTCATAGTAATAGAATATGGAAGCATCGCTTTGGAAACGGTGGTTATCCAAACGCTCACCTTGGATCACCATTGGTGGGGTTCATTTTTTCCCAATTTCATCGCCTTTAATTTTCCCTTGATATGAGTTCTAGGGTGTTTGACCGAGTTGTTAACCTCCTGACCGCTAGCTGGGGAGCATACCTTTCTTTATTTCATTCTTGGATCTTAATTAAGGGAATACTTCTTGTTTTTATAAAAAATAAAAATAAATACTAAATATTTGTTTGATCTAATAAAACAACCATTGAATTATCTTTAATGTTGTTTTTAAATAATTGAGATATGGGACTTGATTATGTTAAATATTTAAATAATTGAGGTATGGAACTTTAATTCATGAAATAAAGGTAAATGAGTTTATTTCTGAATTAAAGTAAGGAGATTTTTATTTCTAAAATAACGGAACCTAGTTATTTAATGATTATAGGTATGGGACTTTAATTTGTTGAATAAAGATTGAAAGAATGAATTAAAGTGAATTATTTGATCTAGTTCTAGTTTTTGAGAGGCTCTCTATGGGAAATAAGAGTTGGAAATAAAAATAGAGATTTTTATGAATTCAACTATGCATTAGATGGATAGACACATTGATTTAATTTGTATAGTTGCAATCTGGAAAAGAAATTAGTAGATGCATTTAGAAGAATGTCTATTATGGAACCATGAGTGCCCTGATCCTCTACTACCCTCAAATGATTGATGGAAGGAGATGGAGCACCAAAGAGACAGTTGAAACCAATGCATAAACTTGATTATATTTTGAATATTCTACTTATGCTCAAATAGGCTAGAATTATAGGGATATATCCCTAAATGAATATGATGTATTACCATACTTGGATGTATGTAATAAATTATGGAATGATGGAACTACATATTTAATTTACTACTTGAATTATCTATGTTTTGCATTTAAATTCCTTTCAATCAATGTTTACCTTCTTTAAATGTTGCTTCCTTCTAGTATCTTTTGTATGCTTTATGAATTATGCTTTTTGTTAGATTTAGTATATATTATTTCTTTCTTTCTAAATAATATAAACTTAATTAATACGTCTTAGGATGAAATTAGAGGGCGAACTAAGGGATTGATATCCCTTAGGGTGAATGTAGTGGACCTAAGGGATTAAGACCCCTTAGGGAGAATGATAACTAAGTTATGAAAAGAATACATCTAAGTTAAGATAGCTCATTATGTAGATGAGATGGATAGATTAACTCACAATACACGTAGCATACCTACACATATTGACTTGTGTATGGTATGGATATGGACGTATACCTTCGATCAAATAAAGATGATAAGTTTAGCTCATCGAGAATGATGAGAGGGATAAACTTATTTGCGATAACACATAATACACCTACATAGATGGAATTGTGTGAGGGTATTTCATGATATGTAACTCTTCGATAAACTTAGGGAATTTAAACAATAAATTAGTTAAATATAGGTTAGGGTTTTATGAGTCCCTCACACCCCCCCAAAAAAATATCTCTGTGTTTTTCTTGTAGTTAGGTTTTGGGTCATTACAATATTCACATTTATCATATAAGTAGGTATGCTAGTAATTACAAGACTAAGTGTCTTGTATACAAGTGGTAAGATATAGAAGTAAAACAGCATATGGAAATCAAAAATCAAGAGTTTTAAGAGTATTCTTGTAAAGCTATATTATGGAGACAAAGCTCTATGAAATGTATCTAAAAAAAAGAAAAATCTCAAGTTTGTATATTTGACACATGAATATTATTGTAATTATTCTTCATGCATGTACATGAATTATTTTGGCTATTTACATCATATTTTATATTATAAGTGAATTTTATTTCATTATTATATTGGCCCGTATATATATATTTGATTGCTCGTATATATAATTCTACTCTTGATTATTGATATTTTAACCTATAATATTGTGGCTAATTTATATTGGGACCTATGATATTTTGAGATAGTTAGGCATAAAAGCCAACATAAAATACACCCACATTTTTCTAGAGTAATCATCAAAAATCTATATTCTCTAAAACTAATAACGTTCATTGGTCTACATAAGTCTATATATATTAACTCTAGTGGTTCTTGAGCTCTATAGTTACTAAGTTCAAAAGGTATTATATGTTGTTTTCATAAAAAAAATTATGAATAAACTATAGATTCCCAAAAACATTTAGATAAACTCTTAACCATTTGATGTTTACTCATCTCATTTAAATAATATGCACTTATATGTCCTAGTATTTTATGCTAAATTTTTTTAGTTACTAGGATGCTTGTTGATAGATTCATATATGATAATGTATCTAGAGCAAATTGACCATTTTTGTATAAACCAGAATTTATGACTTTTCCTTGTTTAGAAACAAAGCATATTTTTTTGTTACTAATTTTAAACTCAATTGCTAAAATTTGATCCATTAATTGAGATAGTGAAATAATATTAGCAGTTAATCTACGTGTATATAGTACATTGCTAACTATACCATTTTTATTTGATAGATTTATCAAAATGTATCCTACTCCTTTGATCTCATGAGTCATATTATCTGCTATAACAACTGGTTTTTCATATTTTTCTTGAAATATATCAGACCATTTTTTATTTTTTATCATATGCCTACTTGCTCCTAAATCAATATAACAATAATTCACATATTTATTTTCTTTGAAGTAGAAAACCTTTTGTCTCCCAAATAATTTATCAAATTAATTAAATTTTCAAATTCTCTAAATATTCAAATTTCAAAAACTCAAATATTTTATAAACTATAATTATCAAATTTTTAAAAATTAGATTTTTGAAATAGATTAGAAAATTAATTGCAAATATAAAATATCAAATTTCAATATTTTTCAATATGGTTGAAGTCCTTTTAACTCCCACCTTTAAATTAATATTAAATCCTAGGAGTTGAATTCCTTTTAACTCCCTCTCTTAAATTAAAGTTCCTAAGTTTCCAATTCACCAAATTTAATCTTAACTTAGGACTTTAGCCTTAGCACCAAATTAATTTATCAATACAAAGGTAATGTTGCTTACCTTTTACTTCATGGCTGAATATGTCATGTTGACCATGAAACATAAGGATTTGAATTGTATTTACAATAGCACTCTAATGATTGACACACTATAATGACTGCCACACTCTAATTATTGTTGTGTTGCTAATGAATGCTACACACTGATAGTATGTTACACCTTTATGCAATGTTTAATTGATGCAAATATTTGTAAAATTTATGAATTATTTATCCCACTAGTAATCTTTATATACTCCATAATAGAGACTTGAATGTATATTTAGCTAGAATTTCTTGACGTCTCTAATATGGACTGGTTCACCACACCCAAACAATGGCACTTCAGTTAGATTAGTTCACTTAGGGAATAATGTCCTACCTATACTAGTTAACATTCTTTGGATGACTGATATGAATCATCACTAAAATTGATTGCACTCTATAAGAAACCTGATACTTTGAAATTGAGATTCCCTTCTTCAGAATGAGCCTTTGAAAAATTTAATTCTTTTCTTTTTTATTTTTTTATCTTCTTAGAACCTTGCTTGAGCTCTCTAATATTTTTATTTTTAGGTTCTTTCCTAAGTTCTTCAATGCTATTACAAATTTCTTTATATTTTTTCCTTATATGTGTGCTATTTTGCTTGGGTTATAAATACCCAAAATATAGAGCACTCTATCTTATTTAGGTGAATTTTCCCATTCAATATGTGGTATATTTCTTCAAAGAGAATCCAACTAAAGATTTTGGTGACTTTTGATTTATCCCCTCAGTCAATTCTTCAGGCCTTTGAATAGAGTTCTAGTCTTCATTTATTTTAGATACCATCAACATAAACCAACCATTGATCTACTTTTGAATGGCTAAGATCAATGCTTCAAAAATACTTGTGAGTGCATGGCGTAGAACATGTTGTAGTCCACTCTTTAGAATAGCTTATGGCTTAAATTGACCACTTTGACCATGGGCTGGAGCATATCAAAAAATACACTTCAATCTGTTATGGGATGGAACATCTCACTAGACCATTGTCCTTGCTCTTAAATTTATTTAAATTCTTTTCACGTTCATGGTGTAGAACAAAGTGTTCATAGCCCACTCCTTGAAATTCATTCCATCGAGCTTTGACCATCATTGATGCATGGTGTAGAACATGTGCTCTAATCCACTCAGAATGTAGTGTAAAAATATGCTTTATGAAACTTTGCGCTAGCCCACTGCATTGTAACTTCATTTGATGGATGTTGACTACTTTGACCATGATGTGGAACATGTGCTCTGATCCACTCAAAAATACACTTGAAACTCAGTGGGATAGAACAACGCTTAAAGTTAGTCTTTTCCTCATGCGGGCTAGAACACAATGTGTTGTGCCGCTCTTCTGAAAGTGATGACATCATCTTTACCAAAGGTTGATAGTGGCATGGAACATCTTGTGTTGTATCACTGGAAAATACACTAAGTCTTGCATGGGCTAGGACATCTCACTTTTCCTTAGAAAATATGTTGTATGTCGCTCTTCGAAAGTAACCAAAATATGATTTTGACCACTCTGACCAGTGGCATAGAACATCTTGCGATGTTTCACTGCAAAAATTACTGAAGCATGCGCGGACTAGAACATCTCCATGCCTTAGAAAATATTTTCAAAATTTTTCTAAGGATGTGGCCATTTTGGGCCTACATTCTGGTGCCTCTTGGGGGGATTTTCTCGCAAAGCCTTTGAACTCAGAATCTTATCCATTGGGCATCAGGAGTCAAAAATATGAAATCTATAAGCTATGCTTCATAGAATAACTTCTATATGACCATCACCCTCTGAGACCTTTTGTGAAGTCATTCAGAGGATAATGGTTCATATGGAAATCATGCTGGAAACAATGATACCTGCAACTCCTCCTATTGAAAACTGCTTCATGTCAAGCAATATGGAACTATGCTCTTCTTTATAACCCTGACCAACATGATCAAAATATCTTCATGAATTTCTCATTTTCTATTCTTATACTTCATGCTTTTATGATTGTTCTCTAATAGTGTCAGAATCAAAACAATATACAATATTTTTCACATGAATACAAAAGTGACTAAGCTACAGGGCCTTTTACTCCTACTCATTCTTTCACTGAATCTTGACCATTGAGCTATTATTTTTGTATATCTTTAGAGTCTTTGGCAACATTATCTGATTGCTCTTCTTCCTACTGAGTTTCTTCTTCATCGTTGCCTTCCTGCTCTTGGTCAACTTCTTCTTCTTGGGAATCTTCTTGTTTATATTTGGGCTCTGCATCATTCCCAAACAACTGGATCATCAATTTTAGAGTCTGCAAAGCTTGACTCCAAATGGCCTCAAAAGGATTGGAAGTTTCTTTAAGTTTCTTATGGATATATTCCAACTTAGAGGTCTCTTCATAATTCGTAGAGCTACCTTTATTCACCAGTTCCTCCATCAGATCCCTGAGCCTAGTTAAATATTGAATCATTTGGGAGACCTGCTCTTGATCGATCAGATCTTCCTAGGCATCTATCTCAGACTCATCCTAGACAATCAAGGCTATGTTCTCCTTGATCTCATTTTCTGATAATAAAGTATTGTTTTCGAGCCAGAGTCCTCCAAAACCATATTGAGTCATTTCTTGGTTGATATCTACTACATCTTGAATTGTACCTTCAATATTATCTGATAACAACCAAGCTTTCTGGAGCAATCTATTCTTCTTAACCATAACTCTAGAAGCTAGTCTAGAAATACTCCATGCCTTATTAGGGATGGGCTTAGCAGTTTTACTAAACCTGCACTCAGATAACTTGTATATTTGTTCAGCTAGTATCACCATAGGTTGCAACTCTTGAGTGAACTTATCCAAATATTCTTTGGTATTTTGGAGCAAATGGTTAGCATCATCCATATAATCAATGATGGGCTATATTTCAGAGCATTTCTCAAGGACTTTAGACCATAGCTCTTTTCTAACCTTCTTTACTCCTTTTGAAAATCCTGAGGTCTTAGCTTTCTCAATCTGAAGCTGGTGCTTCAAATCTTGTATTTCTTTAGCTTGATCTTCATTCTTTCTCTTCTGCTCTTCAATTTGATATTTGAGTTTTACAACCTCCTGATATCAGTTCTACCAGCTCTTGACTTCATTTTTGATAGCCTTTTCTACCTACTTCTGATTTCTAACTATTTTCTCCAATATTTCTATATTTTCCTCTAACTTTCCAACCTTCTCCTTGTAGATGTCAATCTTGACATAAAAATTCTCAAGATGAGATTTTGCTATGACCAACTCATCTTCTTCTGGTAGTTGTTCAATATATTTGGTATACTCCTCAAGATGATAATCTTGTGCAATCATATCTTCTTCAGGTTTTCTCACTAGAGGGATAATATTTCTGGTTGTTCTTTGCCTTGTGACTGGATCAACAGTCATTGTATTTCTCTTTGTAGCCATCTTCTTTGAAGGTTTAGAGAGTTTATCCGCCCAAAAATATTGAATATTCTGTGAAACTTATTTTCCTTTTTTCAGAGAAGCCAAGGTGGGATGACTTGTAGGGGGAGGGGAAGTTATAAAATAAGGGAGGATAGACTCAGAGGCTGATGATAGTGGAGTAGTGGTGACAATAGTTGAATCTGTGCTTATTGCTGGAGTTGCAATTGAGAAGGACATAGGAATGGAAGTAAAACTCATGGAATGAGTTGAAGGGGATGAAACAACTTGTCCTTCTGATGACATTGGAGGTTTTGAGGGTGGAGATGGAATGATAGGAGATGATGTGACTAGGATTTTAGATGAATGTGGAGGTGATGGATTGATTTGACTCTCTATATCAGTTGATGAAATGGGTGGTGAGTTATGAAGGGGAGAGGGTACCTTTTGTTCAAACTTTTCTTGAGAATGGGAAGGGGATTTCTTTGGGGAAGAAGAAGGAGAAGAAGGGATAGAAATAATACCTTCACCTATATAAGTAGGGTGTTCAAGAATATCCTCTGCACTTTGGTGTTGCACTTGTTGTACTGACAACTCTGCAACTAAAATAGGGACTTGTTCAACACTTTACCCCTTATCCACTTTCTATTTCTTGTAGACCTCCTTCTAGTTTTTCCCCAGTGTGTCTTTAGCCTTTCTTTTAAAAACTTGAAACACTGTAGGCTTATCACTCTTTGTATCCTCTTCGGATTGCTCTTCCTATGACACATCTTCAGTGGTAGGGTTTGACTTAGTTGTAGCTGCAGTAGTGAAACTTACAGGCATGAATACAAAGTCTTCATCCTTTTTCTTCCAATTTATCTTGGCCTCTAGAGGCTCTCCACCCAGGGCTAGATGTTTGGGCCTACTTGCTATCTGAATGACTTCTGTATTTACTGCCCTATCATCAGAGTAATGCATTTTACTCATAATCTGGGCCCCTACAAAATATTTCTTCAGTTGCTCTTGTGAGGGCTCAAATGTTTTAGGGACCTCTTCAGTAATTAGTGGAGCATTAATCTCCACTTCTTGCATTTCTTCCTGTGAATGTGGAGAAGGAGAATATGATATTGTTTGAGTTTTCTTATAACTCAATACCAAATTCTTAGCATCCTTAGCTTTCCAGGTCTTAATATGTTTGTTATATTGCTCAGAAAAATTAATCGTCTAATGATCGACCCAGTCTGGCCTTTTTAGCACCTATTTCTACTCTCATCTTCCACCAATCAACAATTTTACCTTCATCCCATCCCTTTTTCTTTTCAACATCCTTAATTTTAGACTCCTTTAAACAATGATCTTTATTTTTTGTAGGGTCAAAATTGACTATCTGTTCATAAAAGTCCCTCCATGGGGGTAATTGTTCCATTTTGGTGACATTCCATTCCAATGGAGCACTTTCTTTGTTATTCCTCCCCTCTTCAAAGTGAGGCCTCAAATTTTTCTCGAACTTGAGAGCTTTTTCATTATTAAGGGTGATATTCCTCTTTGTGAACTTGTCATCAGGGTCATACCTCCATCTCTGTGGGATATACAAAAGGCCTAACCTCTCCAAATATTGGGTGATTTGTTCACCTTGACCCCTTCTTACTATTGTTATATCATCGATGTTATGGGAGTAAGTCAACAAACATTTCCTCCCTTTACCAGAGCCATAATTCATGTTAATGAAGTCTGCCTACCTCAAGTACTCCAGTGCCAACAACCTATTAGTCACAAAATGTGGTAGCAAAAAAGTTTTCCAGTGAAACCGTAGAGCCTGATGATAGTGCCCTCTGTGAGGATATACCAATCTCCCTCTTTGGTGTCTATTACTCTTAGCAATTTTTTAGCCAAAGATGACAATCTAGGGCATTTCCCATACATGATTTTCAATGTTGGCCCTAGAAATTCCAAATTAAACCTATAGAATGATTTTGTGCTCCTTATATGAGCGGTCCAATAATAGATAGGAATAGGGTCTCCTTTTTCATTCTTATATTTCACCAGAATCTAGGGCATCATGTGCCTTACAACAACATAAAACATCCACAACAAACTTGAACAGTGCCAAAAAGAAGGGGGTTCTGAACCTCTTTTCATTCTAACCAACTGCTCATGCATTCACTTAGCGAGGAAGGCTAGCCAATAAAATTAAATTACCTTGATGCCTTCTTCTTCTGCTTTAGGTTTATACATTCTCTCATTTGAAATGCAATATACAATAGCTATTTTCCAATCTCTCACAAACTGGTCAGAGTCTAAACCTTCTAAGCAGGCCAACATGGAGAAGAGTTTTGGGTTAGCAAATTGCTCAATAGGAATTAGGGTTTTGGGCAGCCTCTCCTGGGCTTAATAGTTTTGAATTGAATATAAACCCATTTCCTAAAAGGTTCTCCTTCATGAGCATGCCTTTGCAGGGAATAATATCCAGTTTTTTTGGCTACATCAAAAGTTTTAGGTCTTACAGGTGGTTCTACTCCTAGGGTAAAAAGGTCATGATAAGCCTTCACTGTGATACTAAATAGGGCTTTACCATTAGATATTTTCACTACTTTTTCCCTAGGGTCATAAAACTTGATAATGGTTGCTATTAATTCAAGATAAGGATGAACTGAATCACAGATATAAAAAGATAAAAAGGAGTGGATAACATAATTACCTTGGACTGTCATGGATTTGCCTCTTCAATATTTGTCATTGATGTTCTTTTTGAGTTTAGTTCTCTCTGTAAGAACTAGTATGGTGTCAGCCACTACTTTTGCTTTATCAATATAGTCACCCAACTCTTCATTTTTTTGATAGTACTACTTCTTTGGCTACTTTGGGAGCCATCTTCTATGGAAATTCTTAGAATATTCTCTCCCTTTTTGATTTGTGAGCTTCGTCTCTCTACTCCTTTGGCTATTTCTTCTAAGTGAATGTTGCTTCACGAAATGAATGGGCTTTGCATTTCGAGTTTTTAAATGCTCCCGCATGCATACCTTCCACCATTAATGCGGTCAATGCAAAAACTATTCATTGCACGCTTTTCAATTCAAAGGTATGAATCTTGGTGGTAGGAATCATTATGTCCATTGTTGATTGGTCATGGCATGAAGCACTCACTAAAATTGTAATGCTTATCATCACTTTCCTTTTCTTGGAGTGGCAAAGATTAGATGTTGTAGTTTGTGGCTCCTTTTGTTCATTGAAGAGTGGCATGGAACACATGTTGTATCTCGTTGCCATATTTTGTTTGGAGAGGGAATGTTGTACTGCTACTATCTTCACTTATTGGAGAGTGGTGTGGAATAGATGTTGTAGTCTGCTACTATCCTTAGTTTATTTTACAACCTTACCTTTTAGCCAACAACTTATTTTCAACTATTGAACTGCTTTGAAGCAAAATTTTCTCTCTTTTTTTTTTTTACTTTACAAAACAAAAATTTTTAGCAAAGGAAAAACAATATAATACAATATATGTACATATGTTACAATAAATGTATATCTTAATCAAAGTAGAGTTTCAGATGAAAACCATTGATTGGGATAGGCTGCATGTTTCCTTCTAGATATTTGAGCTGGAAAATATTGCTTTCTTTAACCTCAACTACTTTGAAAGGACCATCCTAGAAAGAATCAAACTTTTGATGGTGCCTTGGCTTGGCTCTTTCCACATTCCATCTCAAAATAGAGTCTCCTACTTTGAAATTTTTGAATCTGGATTTCTTGTCAAACCATCCCTTAATATCAAATGAGTGCTTCTAGAAGTCTTCATATGCTTGAGTCTTTTTTCTTCTAGCTAAAGTAAATGTGTTAACCTGGTTTCAACTGGATTCTGTTCAGACTCTTCCTCTATGTCTATCAACTTGAGAGCTAGAATTTCCAAGTGAATAGGTAATACTACTTCTTTACCATACACCAGGGCATAAGGAGAGGTCTTAATGGATTTTTTTATGGTGATCCTATCTGCCCACAGAGCTTGTTCTAACAGTAGGTGCTAACTTCTCTTGTTACCTTCTAATGATCTCCTCAAGATTCTAAGCAGATTTTTGTTAGTTGACTCTACTAATCCATTCCCCTAGGGATAGTAGTTGGAGGTATTTTTTATAGTAATGCCATACTTTCTAGCAAACTCAATGTACTTAGCCCCTATAAAGGTTGGGCCATTATCACTTACTATAGCTTCTAGGATACCGAACCTTGTGATCAAACTCTCCATGAAGTCGATTACTACCTCTTGATCTGATTTCTTTGTGGGGATGGCCTCTACCCATCTGGTGAGGTAGTCTGTAGTAGTAAAAATGTATTTATGTCCTATTGAGGAATTTGGATTGATTGTCCCAATGAAGTCTAGCCCCCATTTTTGAAAAGGCTCTTCAACCTGAATTGGTTTGAGAGGGAATGATGCATTTTTGGTTCTCCCCACATATCGTTGGCATTCATCACAAGCTCTTGTAACCTTGAAGGTATCAAAAAAATAGTAGGCTAGTAATAACCTACCCTAATGATCTTCAAATTTATGACCCTTCCTAAAAAATATCCTCCAGACAACCCTCCATGGAACTCTTCGATGACCTTTTGTTTCTGATCGTCTTTCAAACATTTTAAGAGGACTCCATCAAGATTTCTCTTATATAATCCTTCTGGTAGTAAGACATATTTCAAGGCTTGAAGCCTATATCTTCTCCTTTGTGATGGGTTAATATTATGAGGACAAACTCCTATCTGGAAGTATTTGGTCATCTGATCAACCCAATCTGATTCTCCTGACTACAACTCTTCAGTCTGATCTTCTATTGATGATTGACAAGCTATCACTTCTATTATAACTACTCTTTCTATTAAACCTTGGCATAATGCTCTACCTTTGACCAACTTAGTAGGATGGATTTCCATATCATATTCCTGGATCTTAGTAATCCAACCAACTCTTTTATCTCCTAGTTCACCTTGTAAAATAAAACTTCTAACATCTGGGTGAACTACATAGACCAAGGTTTTACTCTGAACCAAGTATTGCCTGAATTTCTTCAATGACTTCATCACTACAAATACTTGTTTCTCAATAAAATTGTACTTGACCTGATACTCATGGAGAGTTTGACTCCAAAATAATATGGGGTGTTCTTCTCCATCATCATTCTTCTGAGTGAGCACAGATGCATAGCTTTCTTCAGCTCCATAAGCATACAAAATGAAATATTTGCTGAAGTTAGGGTTCACTAGAACTGGAGCAGTGGCAATGGACTATTTGATGATCTCGAAAGCTTGTTTTCTCACTTCAGTCCATTTGAAATCCACATTCTTCTTCAATAATTCTGAGATAGGTTTCACCTTTTGAGCAAAATTAGAGATGAATTTTCTGATAAAATTGATCTGGTCAAAGAAATACTACAAATATTTCTTGTTCATAGGTAATGGGAGAGCGAGGATTGACTTGAATCTATCTGGATCGATAGCCATACCTTCTTTAGAGACCACATGGCCTAACAAATTTCCCTCATGGACTATAAAAAATGACTTCTTCGGGTTGAGAGAGATACCAAATTCCCTATATTTTTTAAACACTTGCTCTAAATATGCTAGGTGATCCTGCTTCTTATGCGAGAATACATTCATGTCATCTAAGTATATTAGAATGACTTTGTTGATCAGCTCTCCAAAGGTATAATCCATTGCTCTTTGGAATGTGGCTCCTACGTTGGATAGACCAAAAGGTATTCTCTGATAGGTAAAAGTACCCCATTTGGTGGTAAATATTGTTTTGAACTGATCCTCATCTTTCACCCAAATCTGGTTATAACCAGAGAAGTCATCTAATAGTGAGAACCTCTCTACTCCTACAACAATCTACAAGATTTGATCGATCTGAGGGAGTGGATAGTGGTATTTTAATGATGCTTGGTTGAGATTCCTAAAATCCACACACAAGCGGATGTCTCCATTCTTCTTTCTTACTGGAACCAAGTTAGCTACCCAAGTTGAATGCTTAATCAGATATATAATCTTAGATTTCAATAGCTTTAATAGTTCCTCTCTCATTATGGATTCAATTATGGGGTTCACAAGCCTCTACTTCTACCTAAAAGGTTTTGCATTTGGTTCTAGCTCAATTGTATGTTGGATCACCTTTTTATCATATACCTTAAGATCTTCATATGACCAGGCCATAATGTCTTGGTATTTCAAGCACAAAACTTTGATATCCTCCTCTTCTTCTAGAGAACATATGACTCCAACTTTGAGCTTCTTTCCCTTTTCAATCTCAATTTCCTTGTAGATATTTTCATTGATTTCCATGGATTTGATCTTCTTCCTATCTTCGTTATCAAACAAGCTTTCCAAAGTGACCAACCCCCTAGGGATATGATTATTTTTTAGTTGGATGACATCTTGTTGGTCTATCTCTTCTAGAATTTCCTCTTGAATAGTTGATAGATAGGCTTCCCTTACTAGGAAATCAATGATTTATTCATCACTTTCAAAAACCTACCAGAAGATCTGTCTATCTGGTACTATAGGCCTAAAAATCATTTTGATCCCTTTGTCTTTTGTAACTCCTATATCTGTAGAAGGGTTGAAATTAGCTCCCCTCACTGCCAAGGAATCAGCCAAAGTGTTCTATCTTTTGGGAATAAAATTAATATTTAGGGCATCAAAGGATTCCATCAAATCCCATACCCTATTTCTGTATACCTTCAGGTAATGGTGCTTACTACTACACCTCTCTCTTACTTGATTAACAATTAGTTCAGAATCACCATATATATTTAGTACCTTGATGCCCATGCTCTCAGCCTACATTAGTCCAAGGTACAAAGCCTCGTACTCTATAACATTGTTGGTACAGGACCATGTCAATCTATATGCAAAACTCTTTGCACCTTCTGATTGAGACTACAACAATACACCAACACCAACCCTATTTCTGCATCTTGCACCATCAAAGTGCATGGTCCAAGTCTCTATCTCCCTTAATGACTGATTGGATATGGTAGGGACCCTTTTCTCTATTTCTAAGGAAATGCTATATGTACCCATGCCTATTCCAAACTGACTGTAATATTCTTTGAACGATAATTCATCTTCAACCTCTAGTTCTTCAAAACTTTCCACCAGTTCGAACTCATCTAGAGGAGTGAGGTTACACATGTCTTCTTCGATTTTTTCAATATGATAGGTTACGGGCTTCTCAGGTGTAATCCTTATTCTCTTTCCCTTAAATGGAATCACCATACTAGAGTAATCCATGTACATACATCCTCCCAATTTGGTAGTGAATTCTCTTGAAAGACATAGGCTAAAATAGGGCTCTAGGTCTACTACCACTATTTCTTGCACAATGGTCACCTCTGGAGCTCTATGCAACCTCATTAGAACATCCTTTATTACTCCTACTATCTTTACTAGGGTCCCATCCAATTGCAAAACTCTAGGATAGGACCTGGTATACTCCATTCCCATCTCCTCGTAGACTGCTTTGGGTATAACTATGGTGGAAGCCCCTGAATCAATCATGCAGTTGTGGATAATCCAACCCTCCATCCTCAGAGAGATGTAAAAGGGAGGGGTTTGTTCTTTAGGGTAGTAAGGGACATCTTGTCTTTCCTAGAGGGCATGTTGAGGATTGTAGTAGCCTACTTTTCTTAGGGATATTTTCTTAGAGAAGCCTTCAACAGGTCTATTTGGCTAGGGATAAAGAGAGTATCATAAAGGCTAGCCTTTGAGGGTATTCTTTTCATCTCCTCTACAATGTTATACTCTAATTTCACTAAAGAGGAATTATCAGACTTTCTCTCTAGTTCATCATACTTCCTTTTGTATTGTTGTGTGGCCTCAATCCTTTACCTCTTGGTTATGGAGGGAAATCTAAGTTTTTCCTATGCTTCACTCTTTGATCTCATCCCATATTTATCATTTTCTTTGTCATATCTTCTAGGGAAGCTGACCTCTTTTTATTGGCCTTTTGGGACCATATCCCTCTTTTCCTTTGCTTGGGGAATAGGGAAAATATCATTACCTTGAGGGAGAGCATATTTCTTCTTTTGGGAAGGGACTTGAAACTGACCCATATTTTGTGGATCAACCTGCAAGGTCTTCTTCCCCGATCTTGTCATAACTAAAATCGGCCCTTCTTCATCTGGGTCTTATCCAACCATGATCTAGTCTGGTTGCCAAAGCATATTGACCCTACCCTTCTGATTCCTCTCTACCATTTCCATGGCCTACTACACATGATGTTGGTACATGACACATGATTCTGAATCATGGGGATCATTGCATACAAGACACCACACATTTACCAGGCTTGTTTTAGAGGAACATCCTAGATCTTCTTGCATTGTATTTACTCTGATTCTTATGCTATTTTTGGTACCAGGTTTTTGGTCCCTATTGACATAGGGAAATATTCTTTGCTGAGATCTCTCTATCTCTCTTTTTTCCATTGAGCTCATCTTGTTATTAAGTGTTTTAAGGGTATTATGTATATCAAGAAGCATAGTGGATTCTTAGGATGTTTGAATAGGAAGTGGTGGGAAATAAACTATAGCATATGATACTTTTGGGGGAGGTAATGGGGTCATATGAGGAAGTGAGGATGATAAAGAAGGAGGATCCATATAAGAAGATGTAGCTACCTAATTTTGAACATTGGAAATTTTTGAACAATAGGGCATGACAACTTTAGGGGGTAATCTTCCCACATTGATAAGAGTATTTTCAGCTTGGACAACTGCATTATAGACTTGGGGGAAGGTACATATTCTAGAATATTGGGTTTGCAGACCCAATTTAGACCCAAGGGCTCTGATGTAGTACATGAAAGCAAGGGTTGCAGTTGGCCTGGCTTTAGGTGGAATTCTTTTCCAGGACCTACTAAATATCAGGTTAAAATCCAAAATGGACTCCTGCTGATGCTTTTGCATGGATGTAAATTGGTTGAGGAGGAAAAAGGATCAGTAGACTCATTGAAATCTTCTACAAAGGGTTCTTCTAATGCTACCCATGATGTAATGGTATTATCCTCTAAAGTCCTGAACTAGTGCAAAATTTTCCCTCTGAAGGATAGGGCCAGGATTCTGATGATGACATCTTCATTCTTTATGTTATGGATGGCTACTAAATTCAAAATATCTTGACAATTTTCATATGTGGTCTTTCCTGATCCATCATATGTAGGAATGGCTTTAGATACAACCTGAGGAATATCATGCATATGAGCTAGTCTTAGGGGACCAACTATATTCCAGCTAGGATATTTCTACAAGGGCTGATTAGGGGGTACATTTTGAGCCATATTTACTAGTGTAGTTCTTTCTGGAGGTGGCCTTGGGGGTCCTACAACAGGTGGCTCAGGAGGAGTTTCATCTGAATGAAAATCTTGGTTCAAATCTCTTATGATGGTAGATCCTCTAAAAGGGAGCTTGTAGTAAATGAAAGAACCTGGGTTATTCTTTGCAGATGACCTAGTATTCATGAAAAACTACAAGCTATAGGGATGGCTTTCTAGTTTCTTGCATTTAAGGAGTCACCAGGTGAATTTACTGCTCACCGCTTAACAAGGTCAAGACAATTCACCAAATCTTGATTCCTTCAGGAAAAGATACAAAATAAAGAAAGGGTGGGTTAACTAATGTTTCTTGTAAATAGGTCCCACCGGGCGTGCCAAAACTATTGGGATCCAAATTGACATCGAGAAAAACTCAAAACTATGACTATCTATCTTCCAGTTTTCTTATTAGGCTTGCACCCACTAATCATAGTTCAGACCTCAACATTGGATGGATTACTCTAATCCAACCTCCAGAGTAGGTTGGTTCCTTGTCAACTGATAAGGTGTTGACTCATATAAGCTCAGTTAAAATTTTAAGAGATAGGGATAGAAAGAGGTTTAGGGTTAAGATATTATAATAAAAATAGTGGCCGAATAGAGCTAACAACATAGGCATCCACAGGGAAAACCTTCCTAGCAAACAATTTCCAGTGTCCCACACTTGAGATTACCAACATTCAAGAAACAGGTAATCTTCATCAAGATACATAGAACAGAGACATACTTCAAGAAGCTATTTCAACATCTATAATACTAATAATCCAATTTAGTAGAATAATATCAGTATCAAGATCTAACAGAAAATAACTTCTTGCAAGCATAGATTCAATTATGAAAAGATTTCAATTGCTCTAAGCTAGTAATCCAATATCAGCAGAATAGACTAACCATTACAACATTAGTAGAAAAGCAATTCACAACTTGAATCTCTTGATAGAATTATTGAAGACACCAGTTCTGAGGTAAACATCCAAGTAATGTTCCTTCTATTGACTTGCAGAAAAATATTACACAACAGGGCAAGCAAACACTCTAGAGTCGACCCTAAAAATCGAGGGTTTGACCTCTATTAATAGTTTTTCATTGAAGGAAGAAAATGGAACATTACAAGGAGAAATAAATGCCAGATTGGTAGAATGCTGAGGTGGCATCATTTCATTCATCTTTGAGACCCAAAGGCACTATGTGATCTTGCGCTCCTTCGCAGCTCGACTCTACAACTTGTTGATATTTCATGACGGTTCAGCTCTAAGCTATCATTCTTGTAGACTTTAACTAGCCGTAGATCTGTAACTAACTATGTTCTTGATTCTTGGCCTTATGGATGCTTCACCTTCTAGCTTGCTTTGAATCAATTGGTTCATACTCGCAAAGACTCTACTTTTATATGCCTAGGATATCATCAGCATAAACCAACCGTTGATCTGCTTTTGAATGGCCAAGATCAATACTTCAAAAATACTTGTGAGCACATGATGTAGAACATGTTGTAGTCCACTCTTTAGAATAGCTTATGGCTTAAATTGACCACTTTGACCATGGGCTGGAGCATATCAAAAAATACACTTCAATATGTGTAGGATGGAACATCTCGCTAGACCATTGTCCTTGCTCTTAAATTTATTTAAATCCTTTTTGCATCCATGGTGTAGAACAAAGTGTTCATAGCCCACTCCTTGAAATTCATTCCATCGAGCTTTGACCATCGTTGACGCACAGTATGGAACATGTGCTCTAATCCACTTGAAATGCAATGTAAAAATGTGCTTTATGAAACCTTGCACTAGCCCACTGCATTGTAACTTCATTTGATGGATGTTGACTACTTTGACCGTGACGTGGAACATGTGCTCTGATCCACTCAAAAATACACTTGAACCTCAGTGGGATAGAACAACACTTAAAGTTAGTCTTTTCCTCGTGTGGGCTAGAACACAATATGTTGTGCCGCTCTTCCAAAAGTGATGATGTCATCTTTGCCAAAGGTTGACAATGGCATGGAACATCTTGTGTTGTACCACTAGAAAATACACTAAGTCTCATGTGGGCTAGGACATCTCACTTTGCCTTAGAAAATATGTTGTATCCCGCTCTTCGAAAGTAACCAAAACACAACTTTGATTACTCTGACCAGCGACATAGAACATCTTGCGTTGTTCTGCACTAAAATACATTGAAGCATGCACGGACTAGAACATCTCCATGCCTTAGAAAATATTTTCAAAATTTTTCTAAGGATGTGGCCATTTTGGGCCTACAACAATGAAACCATGATACGCTCCAATTTTACTATAATGTTTAAAAGTATTATAATATTAACTTGTTTAATAAAACTTGTAATAATATTATCACTTTGTAATTTTTTTTTTGTTATTAATGCTTTATTATATGTTTCTTATAACTCAAGAATTTCATAAACATTTTTTTATTTGAAACAAAAAATATTAGTCTATTAATAAATTCACTATCACTATGTGTGAACCCTTTGATATATTCACACTATTTCTTCAACTTTTAATAATTAGGGGTACTTGTTACCCATTATGCATTATTCCAAATAGATTATTTTATAAATTGCATGTTTCCTTCATAGATTTTAGTTTCATGAAATAGTAAATTTTTTGGATGATTATGACACGTAAGGTCCTTAATCACAAATTGAGTGGTAGGGGTAATCATTCCCTTGCCATTCCACAATATCAACTTTATTTTTTAGACATGTTGGGGGTTTTAACCCCACCAAGATTAAGAGTTTCTTGGGTGCCATCTACCACCCAAATTTTCATCTCTTTTTTCCATAATTTATGGCTCAAGGGTCTACCCACTTTATTTTATTTTCCAACATCAACTACATTTTTACCTTGAAGCTTGAGTCTCATTCTTAGCTCTTTTCATTTTTTTATCAACCCAATATCCTAATCCTTGAGCTCATCCCCATTATCCATAGATTATATTGGACAATTTTGAGGGAATTCAATTTTAGGAATTGGATCATTGGTGCTTCTCCCATTCTCTTCCTTCTGAAGACAACCCGTTGAACTAGCTTCTAGGGTAACTATTTCCATTTGGTTCAACTTCTATTTCTATTATAAAATAAATTCTTCTACATATACCAAAGGTAGCCTCATTTCCATCTTAATTGTTTATTTTGGAATTAATTGTTTAGATTTTCCCATACCTTCATGACTTTTGATTGCTTAAATGGATAACTACTATGGATATGATCCACCCAGTTAGCATTTCTACATAGGGTCATAAAGTTATCATATTTAACTTTTGATTCCATGTTCCCACATTGGATCTTAACATGATAGATGAAGAAAGAGGCTTCTCTAAATATACATTAACATAGAAATGTGCATAGATCGTTTTGATCTAATATTTTATAGCCAAATAAAAACTAATTAGTTGGACCATAGATTTTGATATGCCCTTTATTATGTCATCATCCCAATATTCAATAGATAAGTCCAAAAGGCACACCAAAATAGGGGCAAGATTGATATTTTTATATTTTAGATTAAACCTTGGAAACGATTTCCTAAAGCATAAACTTTTTTTTTTCAAAAATTAGATTCCCTTCAATAGAATATCTCTTATATTCTCATAAGAGGCAATGGAAAATAGAATTAATCCTTTGAGGAGATCCATGACTTCCATATGGCCCCTCGGTTTCATTTCCTAGCTTCCCACTTCCTTAATGTATCCATGTCTGGACTAAATATAATGAAATTACCCACCAAGATTTAAGCTCCCATGATAAATTGATCTGTCCATTAATATATTCAATATTATCAAGGGTTCAACATCCTCTTCAATATTTGGAATTATATCAAATTTCTCTCTTATTTCCCTAATAATTGTGCCCTTCAAAACCTCCAACCAAGAAGGTTTAGAAAATCCAAGATAAAAAATCATGGGACCCCATCTAAAAATCAAGTAAATCATCCTAATGATGTATGGTATGCCAATTCTAGAGTAACCAAATATATGACTGGTTGAAAACATTGGTTCTAAACTCCAGACTATTCCAATGTTAAAATGAAAATATCTCTAGGTAATGACACATCCTATAACATGAAAGGCCTAGGTAATACTAATTTACAACTTGGATCACATGTAAGATAACAAAATTCTTGTATGTCCTAGGGCTCACAAAGAATTTTCTCTCCATAAGCTAATTACTCGACCATAATTTAAAATTTATGTTTAAAAAATAATAATATTCCAAGGTATGTCTCATTTGTGACAAATCTAGAATGTCTATGCTTATTGTATATGGCAAAGAAATAGGAAATATGTTTTAACTTCATATAATTCATCATGACAATAAGGTATTAAGAAGAAACCCTAATATTTATACATCACTCTCACATCGATGATGTGGTCATTTAAGTTTTTTCCATATTATTGCACTTGAAATAAGCACATGGTCAAAGATCTTCCTTGAAGAAATATACTGAATTTTTTCATTGTTTCTGAGATAGAAAGTAACATCAATATCTATTTGGTTATTTATAATATTGAGACAAAGGGCCTCTAAATTTGGTTCATATTGATATTCACAGATCCATGGATCCAAGATATAATGGATCCCAATATTTGTAATTTTTTGTTGATGACCATAATCACAAAATATGGGTAATATTTATGTTGAACAAGAATGAATTCTTTTTATACTTTAAATAGTTTAATAATCAGGTTGAGATATTTATAAGTCATTAAATCCATGTAATCTACTTAGATCTAGGGGAGAATTTACTAGCAATGAATTTTTTATTTTCTAAAGAAACATGTCATTTGTCAATAATTGATATCTTCTTACACATTGTAGCAAAATAGTGTTTTTGAATGTATAAAAAGAACCATCATGGAAATGGTTCATTTTTTGTTGAAATATTCTCAACTTGCACATTCTTTTTAGGTATAAGAGTTCATATTATAGTTTATTTGCTTAACCATACCCCCATTGCAACATGATCATATCACTTTAAAAGAGGCATGGACCAGATATAAGCCATCAATATATCATCTTCAAATGTTTTGTTGTACAACATATATGGACATCTCAGAGGAGAAGAAAAAATATGCATTCTATTAGGCTATACTAGTGAATCAAAAACCTATATATTATTTCATTTGGCTACCAAAAAATTGTACATTAGTCATAATGTTATTTTATGAGAGAGATAAGTCACCCTATCCACAAGCATTGTCATCCAATTCTATTCTAATAATACTTCAAAGTGATGAAGATGAAGAATATGCTAATAATAAAGTCTCTATGGATGACAATTATGAACATAATACTGGTGATGTGGATCAATCTTCTCCTCCACATCACACACAAAAAATACCCAAGTGATACATCAACACATTAAGAGCTTTAGTGATGGTTGGAGTTCAAGACACATCTACCATAGGACCAAGTACATATAGCATGGCTCATGATGAGGTAAATTTGGCCCTAATGAGTAATATTGTACAAAATTTTTAACCTTCATAGTCGAAATCTTCGAAGAATGCTATGGATACTAAATATCAAGAATTAGTGAAAAAAAATACTTGGCAACGTGTTGATATTCCACCAAGGAAGAAGGCCATTTGATGCAAATAGATTTTCAAGATCAATTATAAATTAGATGATACTATTTATAAATACAAGATGAGATATAGAATAGGTATATGCACAAAAGGAGGGCATCAACTATGAAGAAACATTTACACCTATATAAAAATAAATATAATCAGAATAATTTTTTCTCTAGCTACATAGTTTAGATGGAGGATTCATCATATGGATATCAAAAGTGCTTTCCTCACTAGAGACCTAAAGGATAAAGTCTACATGACTCAACAAGAGGGATTCATTACAACTAGACAAGAAACAAAGGTTTGTAAATTTATTAAATATATCTATGGTCTCAAACAAGCCCCTTGAGCCTAATATATAAAAATAGATAAACATTTTAAAATGCATAATTTCAAGTGAAATATATATGATCCAAATTTATGCCACAAATATCAAAGATAAAGTTATGATCATCATTGTATATGTAGATAATGTTTTCATCATAGGAAAAAAAAATTCTTGCATCAAAGGATGACTTAAAAATATCACTTGGCATGACCGCTCTTGGATAATTGCACTATTATCCAGGATTGGAGGTGTGGTAGACACATCACTGTATATTTATCTCACAAATCATATATGCCAAAAAACTTCTTGATAAATATAACATGAATTATTGTAATCCCATGATAAATCCTATAGGGCCAAAATTACAACTCTCATGATCTAACTCCTCTCCATTAGTGAATGCAACTCTCTATTGATATTTTCTTAGATGTACTATTTACCTAATATAAATTAGACTAGATATCAACTTTGAAATAAGTTACCTCTGACTAATTATTCAATAATCAAAAGTATATAATTGAAAGGAATCAAAGAGAGTATTAAATTATGTCCATGGTACCATTGAGTATGGTTTAAAATTTAAGAAAAGCAATTAGTTCTTCTTAACTATCTATATAGATGTAAATTATGTATGATGTATTGATGATTGAAAATTAATTTTTGGCTATGTATTATTTCTAGGATATAGAGCTATATCATTAAAAATAAATAAATACTAAGTTTTTGCTTGATCTTCCATATAAGCATAATATCATGTAGTAGGAGGAACTATTTATCAAGCAATATGGTTGAAATGTATGTTAGAAAGTATGGGTGTATGTAATGACCCTCCTCACATGATTAATAGATGAAAGTTAATAAATAATAAACTTACCTTTTTCTTGTGAAACATGGTACTGCTGATGAACCTTGTGAGTGTAGGACAGTGGTAAGATGTTAAGGAAAGGAATCTAGTCAGTGGAAAAAGGTAAGAAAGGGAAGTGATGATTAGGCTCGTGAGCACATGGAAACATACACTTTGCATATCATTTAGGTGCATTACAAATTGCTTCTCTGCGTGAGTTATATTTATTTGTATATTGCTTACTGACATGGAATAGGAAATGTTTATTTGTAAGTGGCAATGATGATGGGAGCCACTTCCTTGTTTAGGCATGTGTGTGTGTTTAATGTTTGGATTTTTTTTTTTTAAATAGAGAAGAAGGTTTTCCATATGTTGAAGCCTATATTATTAATATTATTTGTTTTTAAATAAAAGTAAAGTTTTCCATGTATTGAAGCATATATTATTATCATAATGTTGTTTTAAATATAAGAGAAATATTGGAGCATAAAGTTTGAATATTAGTTGGATTCAATTTACTAAAGAATATAAGTGAAAGACGCACTCTATATAGTTGTTGTTATCTTAGACTTGAGTGCTGAATTTTATTGTAATGGCCATGATGGTAAGTCATGCATGCAAAGTGGTGGAAATGAGTATCTTGGATATCTAGAAATATGCATGGGAGACGAAGCAAAATAAATCGATGAATTCTTTGTATAGTGGAGGAGAGAAAACTATGAGGCGATAAGTTTTTGAACATATCTAGTGGAAAAAAAGGAATGCATGGTTACTGGTAAGACGTCGACAAGGGAGAAATAAAGTGAAGCAGCATGAGGAGTTTGGAAAGCACAAATATTAGTTTGGTTATTCTATGATAATATATCCTCGTGAAGGTTATTTCTACAATGGTTTTAAGTGAGAAAATATGCTCGTATTCTCCTATTTGATGATTCAAGACTCATCACCTATGTTGAAGTAAAAAGGAAAATGAGTATTTTGCTTTGTATTGTTTAAATTGTGTTGAAGCAAAAAGGAAAACATGTATTCTGCTTTGTATTTTTAAAATGATGAAGTGTTGGGTAGAGCGTTGTCTTGTTGCCATGAGCAATTATTTTTGGTTGAAAGAAAATATAATTGTTATGAATTCCTTATTGCTTTGATTGCTGAATTCAACTCTTGGTTGTGCATGAATTTTTTATGTTAGTTTTACCTGAGAAATTAGAGGTAGATTGAAGGAAAAGAATTTCGTCTTAAATCCTTTGAATTATGTCTCGAGAAAGGAAGATTTATAATTCTTTAATAAACACTACTATAATTTAGTATGTTTGTGTGCATAGTAGAATGCATATTCATTAAAATTGAGTCCATATCTAATCCCTGGCGGTGCCTTATGATTTCCTCTATGCAAAATATAAACTGAAGGATGAGATAGCCACTATGCCAGATAAACTTGAGTGCATGTACTACTGCGTGAGTAAGTGATGGGTAGTGCCAGAGTATGTGCAAGTGGGTGATTGTGTGTGAGTATGTCGTGAAGTTATTTCTAATATCCAAGACTGCAGATATGTATGACTAGAGTTCGGATGTCTTTGGGTCTGGGAAAATAATTCTTGATTTTCATAGCTAAGCAACTATGTAGTGCGCAGACCAAACCATGGCCGGAAGGCAGTTGTATTTCTGGAAAAAAATATATCATTATGTATAGAAATTGAAGGGTAAGGTCCTCTTGTAAACCTCATCCTCCCTGGCCATGTTGTGTATATTGAAATCTGATATTGAACTTATTTGTTATAAATATATGTTGAAATCATTGGTCAAATAAACTATTGCCTAACATGGTATTCTTTGTTACTAGGAGTATGTTAAATGAGACACCCTTTGTATTATTTTTGAAGTGTTGTTGATGTTAAACATTGAAAGAAAACTCAAAATCCATTTTGAAATAGTTTTAAATGTGTATTAAATTATTTTGTGGTTCTAAGCTTAATTAACACAACTAGTTTACCTCAATGACTTTTGGAAGCATTGTACAAATCCATCCTATAAATTAGGGTTGGGTATTTTATGATGAAAGCATTGAAAGAAAATATTTAATTAACTAAAATGGTAGACTTAAACTGGGTCAAGTTTTGCACGTTAATGAAACCCATTTGAATCGGCATCAAAAAAGAAAACCCCTGTGTGCAACCTGAATTGGGAATGAACTAGCACGTCTGTATATTGCTAAGATAGTAGATTTCATCCCTAATGGAAAATAAATCAAATGGAGATTAGATAAACCAAACAACAATATCTAAATTATCTTAGGACGAAAACCGACGACCAAGGTATGCCGTGATAGGGTTGTGTGGTGGGCTGGTTCGTCCTCCTGTAAAAAGTGAATGTATGGCAATTGGATTTAGTTGTTTGTGTAAGTTTTAGAATGAATAAATATAAATTTTCTTAGATTAGTTTTTTAACTCCTCAAAATCTCTTAGACTTAGGTATCTTGCAAAGAGTTTGGAATGGAAATTATTTAATTAAAATAGTGAGCAAAGAGTTCTATTCGAACCTTGGGTTGGTGGCACTTTTGTTGTAAGAATGTTAATCTGGCTATAATTGAATTTTGTAGCTCTTATTCTTTTGAAATGTTTCATCTATAAATATAACCCTATACTTGGTAGACGAGTGTATGTTTCTTAAGGGAAGGGTCAGCCTAGCAAATATTTATGAGGTCTTCGAAAGGTTAAGATTTAGTAAAATAAAATATAAAAAAACACACCCAATGTTGTTGAGGTGCGGGTATGCACACAATAAACTTTGGGACAACTGTTGACTGATAGAATTGGTCATTACTTATGACTCGATCATATCTAGTATGAGAAGGTGGTATGGGACACCTTTTCCAGGTTGTTACTTGAAGAGCACTATGATAAATTCCATACCCATTAAACTTATCCAGAATGGCCACATGATTCGGTATGGGATGAACCATTATGAGTTATAATGTGTATGTGTGATGAAGTCCAAGGTCAAGGTATTGACATGGTGCTAACTGACTTCGGGAGAAGGGAATTACTAGTTAGTCATGGAGGCATAAATACACTATCCTCTTCCATACTGGTTTCATAACTGGTTGACTAGATAGTCAAAGGTTCGGTAGGATGAGGAAAGGGAAGATAGCGTCCACCCTCTAGGTGTTATGGGCCCTAGAGGATAACCCTTGCCGTGGTTCGATCCTCATGCTAGAATACATAGATGATAAATGAGGGCAACCAAATCCACAAAATAGCATCTCAATAGGATTTGGCCTATCTCATCCACTTGGGTGGCTATCTGTAGTAGACTTGAACCCAAAAGTGGTTTGTTATACCTGTGTTATGATATCTATGTATAAACTAAATTATTGGGTGATCCAAAAATATGATAACTTGAAACCAAATATTAGGATAGAACAATAAATTTTTTGAAAAAAATATCCTAAAAATTTGTGTGATCTTTATTTACGTGCAACCAGGTGAGTAGTTAGACCTAGGTTGTTACATATGGTATTAGAGCAAAAATAATTCTAAGTTGTAGACTCTGAATGTGAAATAGATTAGTCAATATAAACTAATTTACTACCTCTTTCACCTACAGGTTAAATGGCATGAATGCTGCGAGGTGGGTCCTCGGGAAATCCTACGGGAAGTAGGGAGGAGGAAGTCACCGAAAGACCTATAAGGGGACCAAGAACGAATCTAAGGCATGAAGGTCCTCAATGTGAAAGAAGGATGAAAAGGGTTAATGAGTTTCCTCAAAATGAGCATCGTGTGGAGGAAGGAAACCTATAAAAAATGGTGCAATTATTGCAAACACATATGGAATATCAAAAGGAAGAGATGGCCCAACAAAAAGCTCACATGGCCCAACAACAAGAATTTATTGTCCAACAACAGCGGGTCATAGAAGACTTAGCTAGGGGAAGAGAAACTGGATTAGATAGGACAATGGAAGCACCAAGGGAACCTGAGAGATCTAGTTTTGGAAGGGCAAGGGTGAGTAAGGAGTTGGAAAGGAACTTGAAAAAGGTTGTAATATCCAAGTTTAATAGAAAGGGTGATGGAGAATCAATTGAAAATTGGTTAAGTGAACTAGAGTCCTACTTATCTCTAGTGGTTTTATCCTCTGAATATAAGACTTCTTTGGTAGTTATGAATATGACTGAAATAGCCCTGGATTGGTGGAAATATTATAAGAAAGGGCATGAAGTAGAAGTTGTTGACCTTAAATGGGAAGAGTTTGTCAAGGAATTTAGAGATAGATTCTTGACAAGGCAGTATTACATAGAAAATTTTGGGGAGTTCTCAAATTTGTGACAGGAAAGCATGTTAGTGCGGGATTACCACCAAAATTTTATACAACTATTAAAATATGCATCCCAATATGAAAGCAACGAAGAAATGAAAACTTAGAAATTCATTCTGGGATTACATCCTAGAATCATGATGGTGGTAAATATGCACAATCTTATCAATTTGCCTACTGCATTTGATTTGGCAAGAAAAGAAGAAGCTAATCAGGAAATAAGAAAGGCATATTTTAACTATCAAAAGCTATCCAGAAAAGGAAAAATATGAGCTCAAAAAGTATAAAAGTGTTGGATTTATGAGGTGGGAGAAGGAATAAAATAATAAACCCAAAGGAGGAGATTAGAATAAGCAAAGTGGAAAAAATAAACCCAATTACCAAGGTGGTAGATTCAAGAAAGATGCTAAGGAGTTTCCCAAAAGATAGGACCAGAAACCAACAGGTCAAGAAAGGACTAGGGAAACTACATCTATGAACATAAATGAGAATAATAATAGAGGAAATAAAGCTCCACCAAATGGATGCTACGTATGTCAAGGATCTCATTATACCAATAAATACCCCCTTAGAGCTGATCGACCATCGAAAGCCCCAGAAGAAGCTAGCCACATGATCTTTACGGCCATAGGTAGTTCTGAACTCAATGGTCAAATTACTCCTTTCTTATTGAATGGTAAATTTTTTGATAAAAATGTGCAAATTTTGATTGATAGTGGGTCAACTGATAGCTTTATCTCATCTATATTAGTGAGGGATTTTCTTGTTAGACCTAGATTCTTGGCCAATGGTTGGAAGGTAGAGTATGGATCAAGGTAAACCTACCATGTTAACCAATGCTTGTTTGACCCCCACATCTCCTTACCACAAGGAAAGACCAATTAGCATCTGTATGTGGTGCCTTTGCATGCATTTGATATCATTTTGGGAGTTGATTGGTTAAAGGTGCATAAGGCTCTTCTGAATTTTGAGGAGAGATGGGTGGAATTATTGGATGAATCTAATCAAAGGGTTAGAGTTAATTATGGCTAAAGATAAGTTAAACCACACTTATTGACTGCAATGCATATCAAAAGGGTTATTACGAAGAAAGGTATGATATTTTTAGTTAATATGAATAGGAAAGAAGATACTAAAAAGTAATCTAACCTCTTCCAGAAACACCTAGTGTTGGGAGTATTCAAAGATGTATTCCCTGAGGATCTACTAGGATTACCTCCATAGAGGGAATTTTATTTTTCAATTGAATTTTTACCTAGTGCTATACTGATTGCAAGGTCACCATATAGAATGACACCCATAGAACTACAAGAGCTCAAAATACAACTTTAGGATTTGCTAGAAAAATGGCTAATCAAGCCAAGTGTGTTGCCTTGGGGAGCTCCTATCTTGTTTGTTAAAAATAAAAATGGTACCTTAAGGATGTGCATAGACTATCAGATGCTGAACAATGTTACTGTTAAAAATAGGTACTCATTACCAAGAATTGATGATTTATTTGATCAATTGAAAGGAGAAACCATATTTTCTAAGATAGACTTGAGATCTGGTTATCATCAGTTGAGGATACGAGAGGAAGACACTTCTAAAATAACATTTAGAACAAGGTATGGGTATTTTAAATTTATTATCTTACCTTTCGGGTTAACCAACACCCCAGCCACATTCATGAACCTCATGAATAGCATTTTTAGAGAGTAGTTGGATCGGTTTGTACTCATGTTTTTGGATGATATTTTGGTCTACTCCAAGAGCAAAGAGGAGCATGATCAACATATGAGAACTATGCTTGAGATTCTTAGAAAGAATTGATTATATGGAAAGATAACCAAATGTGAGTTTTATACTCCACAAGTGCAATATCTTGGACATATTGTTTCTATTGAGGGAATTGCAGTAGATCCCAAAAAAATTAAAGTAATTATTGATTGGCCAACACCTACTAATGTTACATAGGTACAAAATTTTATGGTAATTGCAGGATACTATAGACGGTTCGTTAGAGTATTTTCAAGAATTGCTCAACCCATTACAAACCTTCAAAGGAAATGAAAAGGCTTCAAGTGGATAGAGCAGTGTGAAGAGGCTTTTTGGGTTTTGAAAGAAAGGTTGACAACTGCATTGATCATGCAATTGCCTGATCCTAATAAGCAGTTTATAGTTTGTACAAACACATCAATTGAAGGGTTAGGTGGGGTTTTGACCCAAGATGATGTGGTTATTGCCTATGAGTCTAGAAAACTTAAGAGGCATGAGGTTAATTATGCCACTCATGATTTAGAGTTGGCAATGGTGGTGCATGCCCTAAAAATTTGGTGGTATTATTTACTGGGAAAACTATTTGAGTTGAATATAGACCACCAAAGTCTAAGGTATATATTTACCCAACCCTTATTGAATACCAAGCAATGACGCTGGATAGAATTCTTAGTGGAGTATGATTTTATCATTGAGTATATTAAGGGTAAGGAGAATAAAGTCATTGATGCTCTAAGTAGGAGAGGACGTATTACTACAATGGAAAAATGCCAATATGATCTGTTAGATCAAATTAAAATATGGCAAGAAAAATATGAATTCTATCAATCTTGTATTGATCAGGTTGGGCAGAAACCTGGCAAGGATGCAGAATATGTTTACAAAGGTGATCTATTATTTTTCAATAATAGGTTGGTAGTCCCTAATTTTGGAGGATTGAGAGAGACAATCCTTAAGGAGGCTCACAATACTCCTTATTCTGTGCACCCAGGAGGGGAAAAATGCGTGCAATTTAAAAAAAAAAGCTTATTACTGACCAAGAATGAAAAAATATATTATCAATTATGTGGCCAAATGTTTGGAGTGCCAAAGAGTGAAAGTAGAACATTTGCATCCAGCTAGAAATTTGTACCCACATGAGATACCCGCACAAAAGTGGCAAGTAGTATCAATGGATTTTATAGTGGGATTGCCTAAAACAAGATTCAGGCATGATGCAATTTTAGTAATTGTGGATAAATTAACCAAAGTTGCACATTTTATACCAAGCAATGTGCAATATGATGCACCCATGGTAGCAAGTAAGTTTTCCAGGGAAGTGGTAAGGCTACATGGGTTTCCAGAAGTTATAATATCTCATACTTGTTTTACTTATAAATTTTTTTAAGTATTGCATCAAGCATTAGGGACCAAACTAAATATCAATATTTCTTATCACCCTAAGATATATGGATAGACTAAGAGGGTGAATCAAGTGATTGAGGTTATGTTGACAATATACTGCAAGTATCAGTACACAAAGTGCGAAGACTACTTATACCTAGTGGAATTTGCATATAATAAAAGTTACCATGCATTCCTATGATGACATATTTTGAATCCCTATATGGGAGATGGTACCAAAATCCTTTATATTAGGATAATCCAAAATATCGGGTAGTGACCAGATCAAAAATGGTAAAATAAATGGAAGGATAATTAAATAGAATCTAGAAAAAGTTGAAAGAGATCACAGATCACCAGAAGAGCTATGCAGACCTCAAAATATCATTGAGAGGATATTCTATGGGAGATAGAGTATTATTAAGGGTGAAGCAAACTAAAATTCTATAAAATCTTCCAAGCTCGACTCCAGATATGTAGGTCCATTTGAGATTATAGCTAAGATAAGCCATGTAGCATATATATTAGCTCTACCACCAAGCTTATCCAAAATACATCTTGTGTCCTTCTTTAGAAAGTATATTTTTTATGCTACTCATGTATTGGATGTTTTCAAATTGTAGATTACTGATACTGAAAGCATGAGGATACAGAAACAAAAAGAAAAATTCCAAGTACGATGCGTTTAAAACCAAACTTAACACTACAAGCCTATATATTGCAAATGCATGCAAGGAAAGAACATAAACGAATCAACACAAGATAAAAGCAATATGGAATATGGCCCTCTTTATTTATATGCTTTTAAAGTCATGTTACAATATGTCTCCTTCCCTTTTAGGGTATAGGAGCATCAAATATGTTTCTTTTCACATTCATGGATAGCAATCCTTCTTCTGCGTGCCCACATGTAAGATGGGTGGACCAAAATGTCATTGACACTTGTGTATATGAGTGTTTAATCCTTACTACTCCTCTGATGTTGAAGACCTACATTAAAAGAAACAAAAAATATTAGTAGCACTTGCAGATAGAATAGAACATGTGTTTCCCAAGGCCTACTGTTAGTGTATGCATGAAAATATTCAAATGATAACAAAATAATATCAAAATGATCTAAAAATTTGATAGAAGCAATAAAACCTTATCAGGAAGCCACTACAAAAGGAACAGTCAAGAAATTCCTCACATATTTGTATTCGCTCTGGGGCGGGACGAATAAACCTACAACAAATTGTTAGAAAGCACCCTCTTCAATGTCCTATGCAGGATGCTCCAAATGACCTACAAATTTGGGGTTAGCTAATTGGAGGTATTTTGGGACGACCCAGATGGTCAGATTTCTCCAATTTGGCCTTTATCACCTAGATTTTGATGATGCCATATGCAAGTTAGTAAATGTAGGAAATGATAAAAACATTGTCAAAAATGCTTAGAATGAAGTGAAATTTAAACTACAGCCTATTTAAATAACCTAGAATAAGATACAAAAGAAAAATCAAAGAAATCTACCATATATTTCTAATCACTCCAGGGCAGGGCGTTTAGAACTACGATAGTTAGGGGTCGCTTGGGGGCAGGACGCCCACCGTTTGGAACTAAGTTTTGGCACCAATACACTTGGGATGGGTACAAAACCTCTTATGGGGTGTTGTCGGAAAATTTAGTAGGATATTGTGGCCAAATTTTTAGGTTCGGGCTCAGATTTGTGCTTCCAATAACCACCCTATCACCTCCATTCCAAAAGAGATCAAGGATGTGAAAGGCACAAATCAAAAGGTATATGTGTGGATGTAAAATGGCAGCACTTTGTTGCTAAAAATGCTACCTCTCTCTCTATATTTTGGGTGAGAAGAATCACCAATTTATAGACCTAGGGTCTCTATGTTTGAATGTGCATGCGAGGGCACCACTGGAGTTGCATGTCCTATTTTGGGAAAAATATTATTCCCTGATTTAGAGTCTCCTTGCATGAAGGCTCCAAAAATCAAGGACATGCATGATTGAAGTCTCTCTCCTTGATTTGAAGTCATTCCTCGCAATTGCATGGCCTGAAGCTGCAGTTAACTGGCAGACCTATCGATGTTTGAATTTTTTTTCCAGTAAAACATTCTAGTCGCCTCACCTTGGGGTGAATGCTGGTAATCGTCCTTGGGTGGGACGAATACCAGTCTGTATTCGTCTCAAGGTGGGACGAGTAGGGAGAAAGATGCCAAAAAGGTGCCAAATTGACCTTTCACCTTCCAAACTACTTTTGGGAGTGTTTAGGACCACTATTTAACCACTGGGGGCTGCCCTAGGGGCTGTGTGTGTCAATGCGATCAACTCTTGTTGTCACATAATCAGATTCGTGCTATTTTGGTGTCTACAGATGCCCCTTTTTGGGAAGCGCTATGCAAGGCACAGCGTTGAGAAAAAATAGATAACCAAAGCACTAATGATTAGGGTTTCTCAGTAACCTAACCAACTTTTGATGCCCCAAGTATGGAAATGGCATGCATTCTTTAATCCTTTCTTCTGATGAGCTAAGGAACTTAATTCAAGTGTTAACCTTGTTCAGTGAGGTGTTACTTGAGCTTGGAAATTGATCAGTCATGAATAGGCAAAGGGTGCAACATTTTGTCTGTGGGAACCTTGATTTCATGATTCATGAATGCCAAGTGTTTGATAAGCTTGTTATTATTGTTTATTTGTTGCCCCAAGCAAGAGTGTGATTGTCTTTGTCAATGATCCTTTGAATGCATGTTATTTCCTTGATTGGGTGTGTTTTTGTTGATTGGTGACTAAGTGTGACTACCCCCTCAAGCGACGAATCGATGAGGGAATGACCAACATGAGAAAAGTTACGAGTTGCTTGACCCAATATGACTTAGGTAAGGGTGCCTTCAGTGGTTTACCATTGAATGCATAAGCATTTTTTGAACATTCTGACTATTTTTGGTGGGTTTTAACCCTTTTTGTGATGCATTGTGGAGCTAAAATTGTCAAAAATCCATCTGCCCGTGGAGCGGTCCATATATGGTAGCCTTATTAGGGAGTAGGATAGTGATAATTTGTGACCCCAATGTCTATTTTGGATGCCAAGAATGTCAGGCGCAAAGGCGCCTTCGTTCAGCAATGTTATTGCTATTTTTGGTTGGGTTTTGACCCTTTTTGGTGATGCCATTTGGGGATGAAATTCTTGACAATCCATCCTCCCGTGGAGTGGTCCAGATATGGTAGCCTTCTTAGGGAGTAGGATAGTGAGTATTTGTGACCCCGACGTCTATTTTGCATGCCTAGAATGTCAAATGCAAAAGCACTCTCATCGGGCAATTTTATTGCTATTTTTTGTTGGGTTGGACCCTTTTTACGACGTCATTTGGGGATGAAATTCTCAAAAATCCATCCTCACATGGAGCGGTCCGGCTATGGTAGCCTTCTTAAGGAGTAGGATAGTGAGTATTTGGAACCCCGACATCTATTTTGTATGCCAATAATGTCAAGTGCAAAAGCACTCTCATTGGACAATTTTTTTTTTTGCTTATTTTTGGTGCATTTGGGTGCATTTTTTGTTGTTTTTGATTTTTGTTTGTGAGTTCAGTGGACCTTTTTATTGTAGCCTGAGGGCCCTTTTGACGTTATATATACATGAATTTCTTTGTTTTGATACATATTTCATGGTTTATTTTTTTTTTTATGCACAGTTATTTATGATGATGTATGCATGTGGTATTATGAATGCGATGTTTCGAATTATATGATGTATGCATATGGAATGAATGAAATGAGTTGTTGATAACTTGTCGATGGCACCATAAATTGTACAAGATTTACTGGCTTTTTGTACTTATGTGATGGCTTTGTGGAATGAATTTGCATGTGAGAACTTTGTTTTTGTATTTTTTTGTATTATCTAATGATGATGGACATAATGAAATGTACCAGTTGTTTTAAAATGTAGTTAAGATTTTTTGAGATTTATATATTTTAACTAACTAGCCAAAACTATACATTTATCTCGCAAGACGTTTGAGGTTAACCAAGTTATTTCACATCCTTGTGTGTGTAATTGAGTTCATTTATGTGGTATTTGTCAGGATATCGCCAGTTCCAGATAGGCTATCAACCAAACCTGTACTGAGGATCACCTAACTAGCTCCACTAACTCCATTGTTGTATTTAGTAAGATTAATCCATAGGAAAATCTAAGGTACCATAAGCTAGCTCATCCACATGCACACATTGTTCTGCTCACATGCAAAGCTAATGTGATAGACATATCATCATGCATTTAGGATACCACCATTGTCAGGTAGGTTGTCCACCAAACCTGTAATGAGGATCACCTAGATGGTTTTCGAATACTGAGAATTCTAGGGATTCAAGCTTAGGATTTTTTATTTGCTCAATGTGTTAGGATACGTGCTCATATACATAATGATGAAAATCACTATTTATTTTTCTCTTTTTTTGTTCTTTTTGAGCAAGGACTTTGAATAGTGGTGATAACCACTATTATTTGATTTTGCATTTTGAGCTTCGTAAGGTTGAGCTTGTAGGTTTTTGGCTTATGAATGACCTTGATCCTTTTGGCCTTGGGGATGACTACCCATCCTATTCAAGGATGTGTAGTACAAATCCTTACAACTTTGGGAACCAAATGGGATTATGGAGATTATGAAGTAAGGGCATTGATATTTTAGGCCTTGGGGATGACTACCCATCCTTGTAAGGGGTGTGTAGTACAAATCCTTACGACTTTGGAGACCAAAGGTGATTGGAGATGATCATGATGATGGCTTGTGGGGATTTTGTTTTTGAATGGTCATTGATCATTTTAGGCCTTGGGGATGACTACCCATCCTTGGCAAGAACATGTAGTACGAATCCTTACGAATTTGGAGACCAAAGATGATTGGAGATGTTTGTGATGATGGTTTGTGGGGATTTTATTTTGGAATGATCATTGATCCTTTTAGACCTTGGGGATGACTACCCATCCTTGGCAAGGATGTGTAGTACGAATCCTTACAACTTTAGGGACCAACGATGATTAGGATGTGTGGTAGTGGTGAAAACCACTATGTATTTAGGGGAATTGATGGGGAAGAGCTTGTCCTTTTGTCAATTCTCAGCACTCTTGAACCATTCGTATAGGGGGATGAATAGGCTAATCGTTCATGTATGGTACCCTATACTACTTTGTAGGTGTCTCTTGCATTCACACAACTTGGGAATTATTTTATGTGTTTTAACTTGTGTAGGGATGTTACATAATGAGGCGTGATCCAAGTAAAACTTTCCCTTGTAAAATTTATTTACTTTGTACAATTTTTGGCTAGAAATTTATAGACAACTGAATGACGAAAACCCTACATACATTAGGAGACAAATGACTATGCTAAAAATGGGGATGGTGTTATTCTGGATGTATGGATTTATAAAATGGATGGAATGTGGAAAATGGAGGAATTGTCGAGCAATTACAGTCTATGGTGTTTGGGACATGTATGACCAGCAAATATGCAATGTATGGATGTGATGTCTAATGCAACTTATATTTCTATATTTTGATTTGTACGAGTATGCATGGAATAGAGATGCAATTTTTTTTTTTTGATTTTTGATGATTTTATTGTTTTTGTTTGTTTTTTAATATTTGTTTTGACCAAGCGATTATGGGTACCCTTGGAGCTTTTGGTTTGACCAAAGGGTTTATGGATACCTTTGGGGAATTTTAGGTTGACCAAGCGATTATAGGAATCCTTGGAGCTTTTGGTTTGACCAAAGGGTTTATGGACACCCTTGGGGCATTTTTGGGTTTGACCAAGAGATTGTGGGAATCCTTGGAGCTTTTTAGGTTTGACCAAAGGGTTTATGGATACCTTTGGGGTATTTTGGGTTGATCAAGTGATTGTGGGAATCATTGGAGCTTTTCGTTTGACCAAAGAGTTTATAGATACCTTTGGGGCATTTTGGGGTTGACCAAGCGATTATGGGAATCCTTGGAGCTTTTGGTTTGACCAAAGGGTTTATGGACACCTTTGGGGTATTTTTGGATTTGACCAAGAGATTATCGGAATCCTTGGAGCTTTTTAGGTTTGACCAAAGGGTTTATGGATACCTTTGGGGCATTTTTGGTTTGACCAATGGCTCTCTAAATGTGGAATGGCCTCAAATGATTGATGTTCAAGGGTTCTAATTCCTTGATTCCTTTAATAGAAGCGAGCCGATATGTTCCAGGTCCTATTTTACTGTCAATCACATAAGGACCTAACCAGTTTGTCATGAACTTGTCCCTTAGATGGGACGACAAATTAGAATTTTGTTGGTTATATTTTAAGACCAAGCCACAAACCTGAAAGTCCCTTAGGTGAACCTTCATGTTGTATGTTTTCTTAAGTCACGTTTGATAGATATGCAAATGCTCGAGAGCATTGACGCATCGTTTGTCGAGCAATGTCAGTTGGTCTAATCGGGCCTATCGCACAGTGTCATCATCGATGAACTCTTGCATTGAAATATGCAGGGAAGGGATTTCCAACTTGAGAGGTATGACGACCTTGGAGCCATACACCAGCAAAAATGGAGTTTCCCCAATAGGCATCTGAATGCTAGTGCGATAAGACCATAGGGCAAGTAGGATTTGAATGTACCAATACTTATTATTGTCTACGATGGTATTTTTAAGGATGGTGACTAGCATTTTGTTTGATGCCCATGCTTTCCCATTTGCCTATGGATAATAAGGTGTTGAAAAAATGTGCTAAATTTTGTACTTTGTGGTCAAAGCACGCACATCTTTATTCTTCAATGACGTCCCATTATCCAAGATGATCTTGGATGGAATACCAAAATGACATATGATGTTATGTAAAATAAACTCTGCAATGCGGGTTCCAGTTGTAGAGGTGTTGTGGTTGATCCACAAAACACCCCAAAATTGGGGACCCATCTTTTGGCAGGCTTACAGAGAAGAATCTCGGTGACCCATATGCTAAAATTGAAGAAAAGAGAAAAAATGCATAAGTGTTGAAAGTGTCACGAAATCGCGACATGTCACGAAATCATGATTTGTCATGCCATCATTGCCGAAAATAGGAAAGTGTCACGAAATCGCGACATGTAGCTCCATCGCTGTCGAAAAGGAGAAAGAAAAGAAAAATTGAAAGTTGTCACGAAATCACGACATATCGCTGGAAAAGAGTGAAAGGGTGTAGCGAAATCGTGACATGTCGCTGAGAAGAAAAGAGAAGGTGTCGCGAAATCATGACATGCCGCTGGAAAAGAATAAAAATGGTCACGATTTCGCGACGTGTTTTTCCGAAGCGTACGGATGATGAAAAGTGTCACAATTTCGTGACGTGTTTTGGCAAAGTGTACGGAAGCAGAAAAACATCGTGATATCACGACAGGAAGAGGAAAGGCGTCGCGATTTCTTGATCGATTGCAGCTAAAGTGTACGGACGAAGAAATGGTCGCGATTTTGCGACGTAAAGTTGTCGAAGAGGTTCGAAGGGGAAGTGGTAGTGATATCATGACAGCTTGTTGAAAGAAGGCAAGAGAGTGATAATGGTCGTGATTTCGTGACTTAAGGTTGCCAAAGAGGTCCGAAGGGGAAGCGGTAGCGATATCGTGACAGTTTGTTGAAAGAAGGCAAGAGAGTGATAATGGTCACGATTTCATGACGTAAAGTTGCCAAAGAGGTCCGAAGGGGAAGTGGTAGCGATATCATGATAGTTTGCGACGAGAGAGCCCGAAGGTGAAAAACATCGCGATATCGTGACAGAAAGTGACATAAAGGTCCGAAGGCAAAAGCGGTAGCGATATCGTGACAGTTTGCGGTGAGAGAGCCCGAAGGTGAAAAACGTCGCGATATCACGACAGAAAGTGACATAAAGGTCCGAAGGCAAAAGCGGTAGCGATATCGCGATAGTTTGCGATGAGAGAGCCCGAAGGTGAAAAACGTCGCGATATCACGACAGAAAGCGACATAAAGGTCCGAAGGCAAAAGCGGTAGCGATTTCGCTACAGTTTGTGGAAGGAAGGCTCAGAATAGAAGTGGTAGCGATATCGCTACAAGTAGCTGTTGAGGGCGCACGGGCGAGGAAGGCGTCGTGATATCGCGACATGTTGTGATTTCGTGACATGTCATGTTTTCACGGCTAAGAAGGTGATCAGGCCGCTTATAGTTTTTGTCATGATTTGCACAGGAAAACGTTACAGAAGGCGTAGAAAACGTAGGACACGTGGCGTACAGGTGTCAGAATTGCAAGAACGTTACATGCAATGGAATATTTTGCACGTTTGGGCATCCAGCATGAATTGAAAGTAAGGAAAAAGTAGGAATTTGAAAGGTCACTTGCAGGAAGGTGAAACGAAGTGATAAATGGAATCGAAGAGCCATTTCAGTTAGTATAAAATCAAAAGCGCAGATTGAAAGAAGATGGGGGTTGGAAATTGCTGCTTGTAGAGTTGCAGAGACAAAGGCTTTATGCCATTCTGGGCTCGCACTTGGGCAATTTCCTTCTTTTTGTTCCGGAACATTTATAGGAAAATCGAAATGTAATTGATACATCATTTAATACGAAATACAGAGTATTGGCATCTCATTGATGAGAAAGAAGGAGTCATTTTGTGCATGCATGATTTAATGTTTTATCATCCATTCCAGATTTCTAAGGCTTTTAGGTGAAGTTTAATGCAAGTGTGCTTGGTTGCTTCATGCGAATGCCTAAATCTGGAATTACAATAGAAACCCTAGAAACCAGCACCTAATTTATTTGGATTGTGCGAATTTGCAGGTTCATTAGGTTAGGTTGCATGCATAAAACCTCAATATCTTCGGTTTCATCGAATTGATGACAGCATTCGATCGTAGTTAGTTTTATTTCCATTTACTTTGTTTTATTTTTCAAACCCTTACTTTATTTCATGTAGTTTAATTCATCGTATTTGAATAAGCAACTGAAAATCCATCGAATCGAAGATTAGAATAGGTTTGTTCACTTTGAGTCCACTAGAAATTCAAATTAAATAAACCATCAGTGCCCCTTGTTAACATCCACTTGCAAACCCTAAGACATTCCTGGCATTTCATTTGAACAGCATCATTTAAACATAACGGGAACCTTGGAGAAAGTTATTTTCTTTGCAAGCAGAGGATTTTGGGACTCAGATCCTACCGGAGAGTGTGCTTTCACAATCGGGTGAAAACACCACTCAACAGATTGGCGCTAGAAGGAGGGCCCAAACTGGTTTATTTGATTTTGATTTTCATATCTGAATATTTTGTTTTTGACTTAATTTTGAAATCATTTACGGCTAAACTGCAACACTGTTTTTATTGCAGGTTTTCTTCGAAATAGCCGAGGGTTTCATCGGGCAGGCTGGACCCACCACGACGTATTGCAACCAGGTCCCAAACAACCGGGGAAACCATTTTCCATGACCTTACTGGTACTCCCAAGAGTAAAACCAAGCAAGTCGTAAGTTCACCAGTCGCAAAAGACCTATTTTCTCTAGGAACATCGAGTGGACCTACGCCAGTAATATCCGTTGCACCTAGTGTGCCTATAGTAAGTAATATTTCTACTACTATTGTAGGTCTGTCTTCATCAATTCTGAGTCAAATGGCTCAAGCTCCAGCAGCTCCTTGGTATGGAGCTAATAATACTCCTTTGAACATTGCTGGGGATATCCATGAAATCCCCAAGAACATTGAAATATTTTTGCCTAAATACAAACCAGATGGCCCAAGAATAGCAGAAGAACATATCCAAGCTTATAAGGATGTTTTAATTAGGCTGCAAGTTCAATATGAAGATGTGGCCTGCAGACTTTTCCCTATGAGTTTAGATCCAATAGCATATGAGTGGTATATATGCTTGCCAACTGGTTCAATCACTTCTTGGATTCAAATGGAAAATGCCTTTGTTAATCAATTTAGATCACCCTTAGACCCTGCAACTATTTACAATCAGTTTATTACATGCAAAAGGGGCCAAGGGGAACCAATCATAATGTTTAATCAGAAATTCCATAAGTGCTATAACAGAGCAATCAGGAACTTTGCTATTGATCCCACAGTGGCTTTGTAGATATATTTTGGGGCATTGGACCCCATGACAGCCATGTTTGCAAGGCACAATCCTCAGGTTACCACGTTGGCTTTGGCCTATAATGAAGCCATGATTATCGAGCAACAAATGACACCACAAGGCTATGGGTTTACCCAGATGCCTATGGTGGGACAGTATGCTCCATATGGCCAAGATCCCCAGGAAAATCAACTCATGGCACCACAAATGCCAAGCATGAATGCCTTTTCATATCAGCAGCCATATCCAACAGCACTCGCATATGCACCCATTCCAATCCAACCACTCACAGCCATTCCACCTGTCCCTGCATTTTTGCAGAGCAGTCAACCGACGATGCAAGGAACTAGTCAAGCCAATCCTCAGGCCATAGTTCCATTTCCAAATCCAACCCCGATTCAAAGTTTCAACCCATACGGGAATCCAATTCCTCAGAACCCGACCCCAGTGTTGAATCAAGACCCCATTAATTATGTGAATCCAACGGGGGTTAACAACAATATGATTCCACCAAAAGATGTTTATTCAGAAGTCGAGGAGCTCAAGAAACTAGTGCATAAACTGAGCAATGACAGGGTTCAACAGCAGAAGTATGAGTCCCATGCCCCTCACCCAAATCAAAATTTTAACAATAGAGGGAGGCACTGGAACACTAAGCCAAACAATGGGGGAGTTCTCGCTCCCATTGCTAATCAATTAGATGCTTCTGCAGGACCTAGCCAATCCAATTCTCTTTTGAATCTTTCAGATTTGGCATGGGAAAGCGGGTGCAGGTTACATAACACAAAAGAACACAATGAGAGGAATTGTCCTGAGATTGCTAGATACACTCATTGTCTTCAAGCACAAGTTGATGATTTGGAATTGGTATCAAATGAGAGTCCATAACAACACCAAGATGATAATATTATGGTGATGGAAACTGTATATCATCAAGAAGGTGAGAGTGAGGAAGAAGAAGACGAAATTTTGGAACAGGAGGTGCAAGCTTTTCGAGATTTCAGAAAGGGGAACCATGGATACCATTTGAGAAGTAAGTCTAAAGCCCCTAAAACCTCATCAACACCTCCAAACAATTATATTCTTCCTCCAGATACAAAGGCAAGTAACAACCCTCCCCCTCCACTCAGAAGAGAAATGTCTAATGACGTCCAGAAGACAGTCAAATTCGAAAAACCAAACTATGACATAGTGGAGGATATGAAGAAGTCCAAATCTAGCCTTTCATTCCTGGACGCAGCTAGATTGCTTGGTCAAAAGGAGGCGTTGATAAGAGCTTTGAACTCACCTGATCCGATGTGGAAGGAAAAAAGAGTTGAATCCCATCTTATTTTGTGAAAGGAGAGAAGGGATGTCCCGCCATTCTTACTGACTCTAAGAATTGCGGGTAAGAATTTGCATAACTGTTTGGTGGACACAGGTGCCACGAGCAACCTCATGCCTATAGAAATATGTAAAATGCTAGGTCTGCAGCCTATTTCATCCAAATGTACAGTCCTGCAACTAGACAGATCGGAGGTAAATGTGATAGGAACTCTATATGATGTCAAGATCCAATTGAATTCTGAACCCAGGGTTCAGCAGGTTGTAGACATTTTGGTGGTTAATATCCCAAGTAGGTATGGAATGTTACTTGCTAGGGATTGGATGAAAACTCTGAATGGCTATTTTGCAACAGACTGCTCTCATATGTGGCTACCATGGAAGGGAATTGCAAATCAAATAAGAGTGGAAAATGAACCGAGGCTTAAAGAGATTATAACATATTTTAACAAGCAAAATGAAGTTCAGTTTTCTGAGCCAGACTTAGGAGTCTATGCACTTGATGTTGAGGAAGCTGCTGAAGAGTTTAAAGAAGAAATGTGTCATGGTCATTCTTCTGAAGAAAATGATTACACGTGGTTTCTCAAGTTCGATGGATCAAAGTCTAGATAGGGAGCAGGAGCTAGAGTCGAGCTCACTGGTCCAGGAGGCAAACCATTGCTAGCTACTTACAGACTGCAATTTCCTTGCACAAACAATGTGGTAGAGTACAAAGCATTGATCTATGGTTTACGTCTAGCATTGAGCAAACATGTTAAATGCTTGAAGGTTTTGGGAGATTCTGAGTTGGTAGTCAAGCAAATCAAAGGACAGTATACATGCCGCGACGAGACATTGAGCCTTTATAGAACTAGGGTTATGGACCTCATGGAAGAGTTCGACGCATTCAACATAGCCCTTATTTCTAGGAAAGGAAATCGAATAGCAGACTCTCTTGCATTCGCCGCGGGCATGTTGAACCCGATTGATATAAGAAGATGTAAAAAGTTTTCCATTGAACTGGTTCCTTGTCCATCAATACCTGATAACGTAAAGAATTTCCAAGTTTTTGAAAGTGACAGACATATTTTCAAATTTGTCATGAACTCGGGTATTTTTGAAAATCAGGTGATTGATGAGGAGCAAAGGTGGCAGGATGGAACAGAAGATGAAAGTGAAACTGCATATCAATCCAAAAAAATTCCTAAAGACGTGGTTTCATTGGAGAAGATGTTCGACATGGAATGCAAGAACAAGAAAAGAAAAAGAGTCCCACTCCCCAAAGATGCGTGTGATTCAATTAATCTAGGGAGTGCAGACAATCCAAAGGAGGTGTACATAGCAAAGGCATGTACAGAGGAAGAAAGGAGCAATATAATACAGGCATTGAAGCATTACATAGATTGTATTGCTTGGAACTACAATGAGCTGAAGACTTACAACCAAAACATTATCACACATACCATCCCTTTGAAGCCAGACTCCAAGCCTTTTAGGCAAAGATAGCGAGTTGTTAACCCGCTATTGGAGCCGTTGATCGAAAAGGAGGTTAAAAGATTATTGGAAGCGAAAATCATTTTTCCTGTTAGGCACTCAACCTGGGTGGCTAACCTCGTTCCAGTGAGAAAAAGAGTGGAGAGATTAGGCCGTGCATAGATTTTTGAAATCTTAATAAAGCCTCTCAAAAAGATAATTATCCACTGCCATCAATCGATGAAATTCTACAAATGGTAAATGGATCTGAAATGATGTCCTTTCTCGATGGATATTTTGGGTACAACCAAATTCTTATACATCCAGATGACAGGATGAAAACAACCTTCACTACCAAGTGGGGGACATTTGCATATAAGAGAATGTCGTTCGGACTATTAAATGCTGGTGCAACTTTTCAACGTGCCATGGATTACGCATTCAAAGGGCTCATAGGCAAATGCATCATCGTGTATGTGGATGATATCCCAGTTTTCTCGAAGAAGAGAGAGGATCATGTCAAAGATTTAAAGAAAGTGCTTCAAAGATGCAGAGAACATGGAATTTCCTTAAATCCCAAAAAGTGCATTTTCGGAGTGACAGAAGGAAAATTGTTGGGTCACATTATTTCGAAAGAGGGCATATCCATCGACCCAGAAAGGATACAAGCCATCCAAAACCTACCTCTCTCGAGTAGTAAGAAAGAATTGAGATCTTTCTTTGGGCAGAGTTAATTTTGTGAGGAAGTTTATCTCTAGCTTTGCTGAGATAGCCAAGCCTCTGAACAAGATGCTAAAGAAATATGTGGATGTAAAATGGAATGAGGAAAGCAAAGCGGCCTTCCAGAACATCAAAGATGCCATTTCTAGAGCCCCTGTCCTTATAATTCTAGACTACTCCAAGCCTTTTTATATTTATGCTTTTGCATCAGAACACTCCTTTACGAGTGTATTAACCCAAAAAGGTGAGGATAGTGCCGAAAAACCCATAGCATTTTTAAGTGCCCCCTGAAAGATGCTCAATTAAGGTATTCAATCCTTGATAAGAAAATGTACGCACTTTTCAAAACTCGTGAAAAAATTTAGGCACTACATCGTACATAGCAGAGTTATTGCCATCGTGCCCGATTCTGCTGTCAAGACCATGTTTTTACGGAATGAACTAGGTGAGAAGAGAGGAAAATGGATTTCAACCATCCAAGAATTTGATCTCGAAATCCAACCAATGAAACTAGTTCGAGGACAGGGACTGGCGAAGGCGATCGCAGAAAATAATCCGCAAATAATAGGTCAATGCTCAAATACAGAATACATGGCTAAGGATGACTGGTATGTTGATATTGTGCAATTTTTATTGACTGGTAAGTGTCCTTCTAATCTGAATTCAACACAGAGAAGAGCCTTAAGGCTTAAGTCTGTCAATTATCTGATAAAATCTGGTGTGCTTTACAGGAAGAATCATGAAGGTATCTACCTGAGGTGCTTGAACAAAGAAGAAGATGCCGGGGTGTTGCAGGAATTTCACGAGAAACATGGAACTGGTCATGGTGCAGCCAATGCTACAGCACATCAAATCATGAGAGCAGGATACTACTGGCCACATATTTTCAAGGATGCGCATACCCATGTACGATCTTGTCATATCTGTCAAGTGGCTGCAAATAGAGAGAGAAATGCAGCCATGCCGTTGCAACCTGTAGTTGAAATGAGACCATTTGCACAGTGGGGACTAGATTTCATCGGGGTTATTAACCCAAATTCTTTTGATTCTCATAAATTCATTTTGACAGCTACAGACTATTGTACAAGGTGGATAGAAGCGATTCCTACTAAACATGCCACCACAGATGTTGTGATTAAATTTCTTGAGGATCAAATTATAACAAGATTTGGAATGCTCGACTCTATTGTCAATGACAATGGTAAAGCTTTTATTTCTACACAATTTGCAGATTGGGCATATGATAACAAAGTGAGCTTAAAGTTTGCATCCAATTACTATCCTCAAGGAAATGGGTTGGCCGAGTCTTCAAATAAGAATTTGTTGAATACTATTAAGAAGTTGTCTGGAAAAGAACCCTCTGGATCTGCACGACCCAACTAAAGTTTGCCCTTTGGGCAGAAAGGACCAGAGTGAAAGAGTCCATAGGGAATACTCCCTATCATTTGGTCTATGGGCAAGACCCAATATTTCCAGCAAATTTGAAGTTGCAGACCTTACATTTCATACAAGAGTACTTGGGGACAAATGATCAAGTTGAAGCCAGGTTGAGCCAGTTGTTGCACCTTGATGAAAAGAGAGAAGAGGCCATGAATCACATGAATAAACACCAGGAAGTTATCAAGAGATGGTTTGACAGAAGGGCCAAAGTTAAATCATTCAGAATTTCAGATTTGGTATTACTATGGGACAAAAGACATGAGCAAAAAGGGAATCATCAAAAGTTTGATTGTCTTTGGTTAGGCCCATATCAGATTTTGGAGATTCTTGGGAAGAATACCTTCAGGCTAAAAACCTTAGAAGGGAGAGATTTCATGCTACCGGTTAATGGGTAGATTTTAAAGCATTATTTTAGCCCTTAGGTTGTGAGATTTTGATATTATTCTTTTGGTTTTGGTGGGGATTTTCAGATTTTGTTTTTATTGTTTAGGATTGTTAGTCTAGTTAGGATTTTGATTCTGGATTTGATTTCAATTGACATGTTTTGTTTTTGAAAAAAAATAAAAATATAAATATATATATATATATATATATATATAAATAAATAATTGAGGTGTCAACTTATGCTTAAGGTTAGGAGAATATGAAATATTGGAATTATCTTGTAAAAGCTCCACAAGTAACATAAAACATTTTAAGTTATATTGTTTGATTTTGTGATACATGAAAGAGTCAGTTTTGCATGACAAATCATTTCATTTGCAATTCAAGAAATAATGCATTCATGTTCCATCTCACCTTACATACATCTCATCTTAGTTACATATGCATCTTAGGTACAAGCCATTAAAGTATGTCAAATCCTCTTAGGGTTGTGTTATAACATATATGTAAGTAAATCCTAAGGTTGGAAACTGAGTTTTGAGATATCTAGAACCAAGCACGTCTCATATATTAAAAAGGATCTTGAGCAAAATGATCAAAACCTAACTTGGAGGAAAAGGTTGGGCGAAAGAAGTTTTTCATGTCTATCCTATTATGCAACATGATCCTTAAAACAGTGGTTTTGACCACTTCCATAGAGCTTAAAGCCTAAAATCAGAGTAGTAAGGATAGGGTTAAATCCTCATCAAACTTAGGTTGAGGATCCAATTCCCCAAAGCTTTGATTTGACCCACATGGAGTAGTAAGGATAGGGTATAAATTCTCATCTCACTTAGGTTGAGAATCTGATTCCCCAAAGCTCTTATGTCTCATTTCATAATCAGTCTTGGATTGTAAGGATCGTACTACTTGTCCTCTGCAAAGGATGAGTAGTCATCCCCAAGGTCTAAGCAACAAAATTAATATTTTCTATTTACACCTAAAGTTTGGATTGTAAGGATCGTACTACGTGTCCCTACAAAGGATGGGTAGTCATCCCCAAGGTCCAAGAAGTAAAAAATAAATAAACTTTTCCCATCTCATCTTTATATTGGATTGTAAGGATTGTACTACTTGTCCTTTGCAAAGGATGGGTAGTCATCCCCAAGGTCCAAAGAAATGAAGATAAGTTTTGGATTGTGGGGTTAGATGTGCCCATGCATGGCATCATGTCTTGCCTAAAAACAAGACCACTGATTGTCCAGAGGGTTAGACTAGCATGACCATTTCTTACATAATTGGTTTAATTATTTTGCTTAAAGTGAGGTAATGAACTCTAAATCAGAATAGTAAGGATAGGGTTAAACTCTCATCTCGGTTGGTTGGGAGTCTGATTCCCCAAAGTTCTGATTTCACATTCACTTGCACATGGGTTCCGGATGGTAGGGACTCATAACCAACTTTGGGATACAATAAGGTAATGAATTAGTGGATCTTAAGAGGGTTTGGCAATCTTGAAGGCTTGTACCTGATAATAGAAGAATGACTATGCCTTTTACAAAAGCAAAAAAAAAATCTCCCAGAACATTCATTAGGGTACACAAATCATTCACCATCCCACATATGCATTCATGCAAAACTGATAATGAAGTGTGGATCAATGTCAAATGATAGGAAAAGAAATTCATTGCACACACTGAGCTAATACTTGATGATTCTGATGATTCATGTACTTCTGATCTTTGGGCATTTGTTATATTGCTTATGTGCTAACATATGTTTGCGAGTTTGTGATATGTTTTAGGTTGGGTTCTTACTAAAATGCTCAAGAGCATTTGACAGCAGAGTCGCCATTTGTTGTGGTTGATCCACAACACACCCCAAAATTGGGGACCCACCTTTTGGCAGGCTTGCAGAGAAGAATCTCGGTGACCCAGATGCTAAAATTGAAGAAAAGAGAAAAAATGCATGTGTTGAAAGTGTCGTGAAATCGCGACATGTCGCGAAATCGTGACATGTCGTGAAATCACGACTTGTCGCGCCATCGCTGCCGAAAATAGGAAAGTGTCGCGAAATCGTGACATGTAGCTCCATCACTGCCGAAAAGGAGAAAGAAAAGAAAAATTGAAAGTTGTCGCGAAATCGCGACATATCGCTGGAAAAGAGTGAAAGGGTGTAACGAAATCGTGACATGCCGTTGAGAAGAAAAGAGAAGGTGTCGCGAAATCGTGACATGCCGCTAGAAAAGAATGAAAATGGTCACGATTTCGTGACGTGTTTTGTCGAAGCGTACGGATGATGAAAAGTGTCGCGATTTCGCGACATGTTTTGGCAAAGTGTACGGAAGCGGAAAAACGTCACGATATCGCGACAGGAAACAACGAAGGGACTCGAAGCGGAAAGGCGTCGCGATTTTGCGACCGATTGCAGCTAAAGTGTACGGACGAAGAAATGGTCGCGATTTCATGACGTAAAGTTGCCGAAGAGGTCCGAAGGGGAAGCGGTAGCGATATCGCGACAGCTTGTTGAAAGAAGGCAAGAGAGTGATAATGGTCACGATTTCGCGACTTAAGGTTGCCAAAGAGGTCCGAAGGGGAAGCGGTAGCGATATCGTGATAGTTTGTTGAAAGAAGGCAAGAGAGTGATAATGGTCACGATTTCGCGACGTAAAGTTGCCAAAGAGGTCCGAAGGGGAAGCGGTAGCGATATCGCGACAGTTTGCGGTGAGAGAGCCCGAAGGTGAAAAACGTCGCGATATCGCGACAGAAAGCGACATAAAGGTCCGAAGGCAAAAGCGGTAGCGATATCGCGATAGTTTGCGGTGAGAGAGCCCGAAGGTGAAAAACGTCACGATATCACAACAGAAAGCGACATAAAAGTCCGAAGGCAAAAGCGGTAGCAATATGGCGACAGTTTGCGACGAGAGAGCCCAGAGGTGAAAAACATCGCGATATCGCGACAAAAAGTGACATAAAGGTTCGAAGGCAAAAGCGGTAGCGATATCGTGACAGTTTGCGACAAGAAGGTCCGAAGGCAAAAGCGGTAGCGATTTCGCTACAGTTTGTGGAAGGAAGGCTCAGAATAGAAGCGGTAGCGATATCGCTACAAGTAGCTGCCGAGGGCGCACGGGCGAGGAAGGCGTCGCGATATCGCGACATGTCGCGATTTCACGACATGTCGCGTTTTCGCGGCTAAGAAGGTGAACAGGTCGCTTGCAATTTTTGTCATGATTTGCACAGGAAAACATTACAGAAGGTGCAAAAAATGTAGGACACATGGCATATAGGTGTCAGAATTGCAGGAACGTTACATGCAATGGAAGATTTTGCATGTTTGGGCATCCAGCATGAATTAAAAGTAAGGAAAAAGCGAGAATTTGAAAGGTCACTTGCAGGAAGGTGAAACGAAGTGACAAAGGGAATCGAAGAGCCATTTCAGTTAGTATAAAATCAAAAGCACATATTGAAAGAAGATGGGGGTTGGAAATTGCTGCTTGTAGAGTTACTGAGACAAAGGCTTTATGCCATTCTGGTCCTGCACTTGGGCAATTTCCTTCTTTTTTTTATGGAACATTTATGCCTGGAACAATCTGTAAATGTAATTGATACATCATTTAATACAAAAAAACACAGTATTGGCATCTCATTGATGAGAAATAAGGAGTCATTTTGTGCATGCATGATTTAATGTTTTATCATTCATTCCAGATTTCTAAGGATTTTAGGTGAAGTTTAATGCAAGTGTGCTTGGTTGCTTCATGCAAATGCCTAAATATAGAATTATAGTAGAAACCCTAGAAACCAGCACCTAATTTATTTGGATTGTGCTGATTTGCAGGTTCATTAGGTTAGGTTGCATGCATAAAACCTCAATATCTTCGGTTTCATCGAGTTGATGATAGCATTCTGACTATAGTTAGTTTTATTTCCATTTACTTTGTTTTATTTTTCAAACCCTTACTTTATTTCATGCAGTTTAATTACCGTATTTGAATAAGAAACTGAAAATCCATCAGAACTAAATATTAGAATAGGTTTGTTCACTTTGAGTCCACTAGAAATTCAAATTAAATAAACCATCAGTGCCCCTTGTTAACATCCACTTGCAAACCCTAAGACATTCCTGGCATTTCATTTGAACAACATCATTTAAACATAATAGGAACCTTGGAGAAAGTTATTTTCTTTGCAAGTAGAGGATTTTGGGACTCAGATCCTATCGGAGAGTGTGCTTTCACAACTGGGTGAAAACACCACTCAACAAGAGGTTAGTAGAATTGCTTCCACCCACTTGGTGAAGTACTCTATGGCCGTTATGATGAACGTGTGACGACTTGATGACATAGGGGAGATCATTTCGATTAGATCAAAGCCCCACTACAAAAAATTCCAAGCCTATTGAATCAGTTGCAATTCCTAAGAAGGTACGTGTGTCAAATTGGCATGGTGTTGACACTTCACGCACTTCTTCACATATGCACAACAATCTCGCTCTAAAGATGGCCAATAATAACCCATGCAGAGAATGTGCTTTGTTATGGCCATACCGCTGAAGTGGCCACCACATGTACCATCATGGGCTTGGGTGATCACCCAAGCGGACTCCTACTGGTCCAAGAAACGGAGGAGGATTCCTTCATAGCTTCGATGATACAAAATGTCTCCTAGCAAGACATGTTTTGTTGCTTTTTGTTTAAATGATCTTTTTGCGGCTTGTGTCAATCCAAGTGGGAGGTTACCTAACTTGAGGTAATCCCTTATGGGTGTGTACCAATCCTACTGATAAGAAATCTCGATGGTATGAATGGCCAATCCCTATTGAATTTCATCCCTAGCAAAAGCTGAGCGGGAAAGGACTTGTAAAAACAACGTTGTGTTGCTATTAAGAGGGGTCAGGGAGAACAAGGATCCTTAGTTGGCTTGAATCAGATAATCGTGGATTCGAGAGAACCTATCCTGAGATGGTTCAATCTGGATCAGGTGGATTCCTAGTGTTAGGTTAGAGCTTGCTCGCTCCATCGTGGATTGTGATAATGTTTTGACTTGAATGGTCATCATTTCACCGAAAGGGTCTTGCAAGATTAGTGACCCCAAGGAGGCCATAGTATTCGCAAAATGATTCGATGATCGAGGGAGTGCCTCAATGTCATACCATTAAAGCTATGCCAAGAATTTGTCCACAAGGGCTTTGTAAGCCTGCAAAACTAGGCATTTACATTGGAATACCCCTTTGACTTGATTGACAATTAACAACGAATCACCAAAGATGTTTAAACATTTAATGTTCATGGTGACTGTTGTTTGAATACCGATGAGCAAGGCTTCGTATTCTACATTGTTGTTGGTGCATAAGAAGTCTAATTTAAATGATAGAGGCATTGGAGCCCCTTGCGGTGTGAAGAATACAATTCCCGTGCCACCTCCTTGCTCACATTTAAAACCATCAAAGAATAGGGTCATGTCAGCCTGTGACTCAGGCTCATTAGAATCGGGCGATTCTAAAACATGGAAGACCCCATCATCAGGTAGTTCTATTGTTAGAGTTTGATCATATTTAAGAGGAGCCTCTGCCAATTGATCAATGATGACTTGACCTTTTTTGGATTTTTGTCCAATGAATTCTATGTCAAACTTCGTCAACAACATGATCAATTTCACCATGTGGCTACTATGATAAGTATGACTAATCATGTATCGCAATGGATTCTCCTTAGACACAACATACATCGTATTGTTGAGCATGTACTGGCATTGCTTTTTGGTAGCAAATACCATGGCCAAGCAGAGCTTCTCAATGTATGCATAGTTAAGTTTATAACTGACTAGGGTGCGGCTAAGATAGTAAGTAGCTTGTTCTTTGTGCAGTTCATTTTTCTGGGACAGCATGGTGCCCAGTGCCACCTCAGTAGCTGAGATGTATAAGTAGCTTGTTCTTTGTGCAGTTCACTTTTTTGGGACAGCATGGTGTAGTTCTTTTGTGCATGTGATCATGGAAGATGTATGTCATGGCACGTTGGTAGGTGGAACCAACGTTTTTAAGGCCAAAAGGCATGACCTTATAAAAAAATGTCCCCGAAAGTGTTGTGAACACCATTTTTAGTTGGTCCTCGGGATTAATACGAATTTGATTGTATCCTGAGAAACCATCCATGAGGGAAAGCATTTCATGGCCCACTGTAGCATCTACCAATGTGTTGATGCTAGGCAAGGGGAAATCATCCTTAGGACTCGCTTTTTTTAGATCTCAAAAATTGATGCATATGCGAATCCTCTCGTCAAGCTTTTTGACGGGCACCATGTTAGAAAACCATGGTGGGTAATCCACGCAGATGACAAACAATGCATCCAACAGCTTTTGTAATTTGTATTTAACCATTAAGGCCACTATTGGGTGCATCTTGCGTAGTTTTTTCTTTACTGGATTGAACGTCGGATCAAGCGTTAGATTATGCATGACTAGCTACGGGTCTAGTCTCGGCATGTATTTGTATGACCATGCAAAAACCTCCTTCTTATCTTTGAGAAGGGCAATGTAGTCGGCTTGCTCTTAGGGGGATAGACTTACCCCCAACTTGATGATTTGCAAATTCATTGGATTTGATCCGATGTCTACGTTAGTCATCTCCTCGACTGACATGTGGGATCCGTACTACAACTAGTGTGGAGTTGGGATCAAGTGGATATCGTTTGCTAAATATAGATCATTGTTCAGAACATCAGGTTCCTCTTTAGTAGGGAAGACATCCTGAGTCTGTCTGGGGGTAAAATGGAACATCCCACCGCAAGGCCAGTACTCTGATGGGGATGGTGGTGTGTTAGCATGATCCCAGTCTATAGTATCTAGGTCTAGATGCAATGACCATGCTGGGTCAGCTGGATTATGTATGGAGGTGATTAAATCAATGGAGATCATGTTAATGAAATGATTTTGGTCTCCATTATCGCGGGTGTGGCTGCTAGGACATCCTAGATGATATTTGTGCTCCGGATCTGGCTTTGTGGGTACTGGCACAAATGGATCGACCCTATGTGCGGATAAGAGGATAGGGTCTACCCTAGGCATTGATGGCTCTATAGGATCCCCAGGCGAAAGATGTTCTTTGTATACCTGGAGTGGCGGGTGCAGTAATTGCTATAAATGTGCCTGGTTGAGGTGCCACCTATGCCTTGGCCCTATATGTAGTTGTTCAAACATGTCATCTATGTCCAAGGGATATTGCTACTATTGCATATGATTGAGATAGGCCATCTTAGTTTCATATTCATAATCACTGTCAGAGATCCAAAGGCCTTCGTTGGCTCCAACAACTATTTGCGACATATGAGGCTCATCTTGCTCGAGCAAATTAATGTGGCCCCATCGAGGTTGTTCCACTCTCTATGGGGGGTCTTGATGCTCTTGAGGTGGCATATGCTCAATTGGAGAATTCAAAGGGAACATTGTCAGGAAGCTCTCATGATAATCATCTATGGGGGTCACTTGTGAATGATTGCTATCAGATTCGAAAGGATCCCAAGGTGCTACCTCATACTCCGACTCGTCTTCTGAAGACCCTTCTTGGTCTTGTCTATATCCCTCTTGTAGGTGAGTCCTTGAAATTTCTCCCTTTTTGACCAAAGGGAAAGGGTTGTTAAGGTCAAAAAGGTTGGTTGTTAGCAATGGGTGATAATCCCCCAATGTATATATTATGTTAGGATTGGCATATGGATCTAATGCCAACCCATCCTTGTTGCCTATCCCTAGGCCTTGCATGTTCTACCAAGATGTCCAAGGGAAAGGGGTGGTTGAACCCTACTCCTGACTTGTCATATGACATTTGATATCTTGGTTGGCAAAGAACATGCACTCCTTTCTCATACCTACCCAACCCATATCTATGCCAATTGCATTGGCCAAGATATCTCAATGCGAAGTCTGGGTTGGACAAATAGTTGACATCCTCAACAAAGGGTTCTTCATCTTCGTCTTCTTGCATGTAAGGTTCAATGCCATTATCTATGCCCCCATAAAAAAAGTTTGTCTAATTGGGTGGGTAGCCTAGAGGAACCACAGTGCCGATGGGGAGGCAAGGTCTCCCCATGTCCTACATGGACTCAAGTGCGGGTGTTGCTACAATGTTTCACACTATATACTCCTCCATGCTAGTTTTGACCATCTCAATAGTGATCATTGGTGGTTGAGGGGAAGTGAATGAGAGTCCTTCTTGAGTCCACTCCATGGAGGGCGAACCAGGTGTCTCGACTTCCATTCTACTAGGCATCTCTTCGATAGAGATGGTTGAGACTAGGGGTGGTTCCTCTTCTAGGGGTTTCTTTCCCTTGTCCTTTGGTGTGGCCATCGTAGGTGGCGTTGTTGTTGAAGGACCAGATGAGGAAGATGGACCCGACTGGGGATTTGATGGACTTGTCAATGGGGACGCCTACGGAATCAGACCTTGTTTAGATGGATTCAACTAAAAATCCAAATGCATTGATGGAAGGGTCGATTGCGGCATGAATTGCATCGTATTGTAGTACTTGAAGGGCTCTAAGTCTGTCGAGACTACATGCACTTGTCCTTCAAATGTGTACTTTAAGCACTGATGAGATATTGAAGGGACACACTTCATGTCCCTAATCCAAGGCCGTCCCAACAAGATATTATAGGCCATCTCACCTTCCAAGATGTGGCACAATGTATGAATAGTTTTTTGTCCCACTTGGATGGGTAGGAAAATTGTGCAAACTTTCGAGCATATCACATCATTGAATGCTCGAAGAGTATAGGTGGAGGCCCCGATGTGAGATGCCAAAAACTTTAGATGTTTCAATGCTACTGTTGTAATTATATTACTAGACGAGCCAGTGTCCACCAACACTCTCTTATATAGAATCCCGTTGACCCATGCAATGACATGCAGGGGTGGATCCGCCACATCACCAGTCACTGATTTCAATTCATCTTCTCTAAAGGTGATGACTGGTTCTGTACATTGTTTTACATGTCCCATGAAGTTGTTGAAAGAGTTTGCTTCGTGGGGCTGCAACTCGATGGCTTTTAATATCTCCATTAGAGCCTCTCGATGGGGCAATGATTGTTGAATGAGCTCGTATATGGAGAGCCTAGCCGACATGGTCCTTAGACTTTGGGTAAGTCTAGTCCGAATCGTGGCCACTAGTCTAGGCGGGGGAGGTTGCATAGGGTGTTGTTGAGGTTGTGACATCGATGGAACCTCTCTTGTGGCCACCATGGGGGCAGCTCTTGGGTACCTCTTATTCCTTTTCACTATGCTTATCATCCCTACATACCCCTGCATGGGGCAATTATGTTGCACCTCATTGACTTGAAGGGGTTTTGCTTGCACATCATGGGTAGGCAAGGGGTCTCTGAAGACTCCCATCTGTTGGTTGTTTGGAGCTATGGGGTTGTCCATCGCCAAGGTCTTGTTGTCGATTAGGTCTTGCACCAAGCCTTTAAACTACCAACATGCATTAAGGTCATGTCCCTTCCATCTATGGAACCTACAGTACAAGTCCTCCCTGTACCCCTTAGGCTTTGGCGCATTGGGGTCTATGGTTTGAATCTCTAGTAGGTTGATCAAGTTTGTCGTTGACAAGCGGTCAAATAGGGAGTCCCTGGACTCTATGTAAGGTGTGAATTGTCACCTAGGGTGATGCTACTAATTTTGTTCTTGCCTCTAGTTTTATCTACATAATTATTAGGAGGCACCGCCTAATAGTTAGCCTTTTGAGGTTGTGTTTCTTGTGCAGGCTTAGGGACGTTTATAGCAACCTGATTTATCATAGCGGGTTTCTATTGCATGGTCCTTATTTTGGTGTTCTTAGACCATTATTTCTTCTTTGGCTTGGCTATCTCGCCATCCTGAATCTTGATCTCCTCAAAGATTCTGGCTTGCGCCAGAGCTTACTCTAAAGTGGCATATTGTTATAGCTATAATAGCATGGAGATCAATCTCAAATAGCTCTTTGAGAACATTTGGATTAGGTCGAACATGGGAGGGAGGTATGGTAGCTTTGAAAGTAATGTCCTCCATTGGTTCCCATATGCCAACATGGTTTCTTCCTCATACTATCTGAGGCTAGCTAGGTCACTTAGTGATGCCTTATTTTTGGTGTTGAAGGTGAAGCATTCAAGGAACACATTTACTAGCTAATCCAAGTTACTGATGCTATGTTTTGGCAACTGAGTGAACCAATCCGAGGTAGGGCCTACAAATGTGGTTATAAATGTTCTTAGCAACAAAGCATCGTTGTCCTGAATGCCAAAGCATTGGCTCAGGAATCTAGTCACTTGCTCTTGGGCATCCTCCTCTCCTCTAAAGAGTGCCAACTGGGGCAATTTAAAGTGTTCAGGGTATGGAGGTGTCGGCACTGACGGATGCACTAGGTGACTGCGAAGTTGGCGTAAAGTGGGATTTTGGGGCCTAGAAGTCTTGGTCTCCATAGACTCTAAGTGCTCTAGCAGTGCTTTATATGCATAATAAGTTTTAATTTCTTCCTCCTTAGTTTTCTCCCGTTGTGGGTTGCGGGGAACTTGAGGCCTATAGAGGGGTGGCCGGATAGCAGCCCCTCTGCCTTGGTAGGGCATTTTGGCCTCTTCTTCTTCTTGCTCATACTCCTTATAGGCTTCTTGAGGAGTTTCTGGATGAGACCTATAACCATGGGTGGGTCCCCACGGGGGATGCCCATCATTGTTCTTGGGAGTGGCCTCCTGCTCAGGTCTAGGAGGTCTCGAAGGCAGCACTTGGTAAGGTCACGGGGACCTATCTCACACCAAGGGGTTGCACCTCTCATACACTTCTACCTTATGCGTGTGAGGGGTTGGGACCTTCTCAGGCACAATGTTATGAAGCAATTCGGTTGTCTGACGTTGAATGCGCTCTTTGCTAAGGTGGTATAGATGATCTAACTGTTGTTGATCTTGCCTGAGTTGCATGATTTGCGCTTGGTGGGTGGCATTTCTAGCAAATTCCAAGTCAATTTGTTTCACCATCTCGTGTTTAGGAAGCCTAGATGCTTCTCCTACATGTCTATCTCGATCGTGGTGATCCGAGACCCCTATGGGTTGCTTTCCTCTATCGAGGTTAGCGGCATTAACCCGAGGCACTGGCCTCAATGGGTGATCCCAATACATAGCAGGTGTGGAGGTGCATCTCTCCCGCACTGTGTACTGCTCTTGAGGAACATGGTGGTCTTCCTCGTACTCCCTTTCATATGTGCAAAGGGTGTGGGGAGAATTGTCTTGCCCTGTTTGGAGAGCCTTGTGCTCTGGATTTTGCCTAATGTTTCTAACAGTAATAAGGGGTAGAGGAGGGATGATGAAATCATGTGGCCCCTCCTTATGGGCCCTACGTTGCTATAGCGCTTCATCACTAGGCCACTCATAACAAGCATCTAATGGAGGCCTCCTTTCTATGTTGAGTGCCACGTGTAGATTCTCCTCTTGAAAGGATCTATGATGAGTGGGGGTGCCCCTCAAAGAGGTGCCTCTATAGTCCTATTCTATGGTGGCATGATGTGGACTATCTTGCATTTTAGGCCACCAGGGTGGGATGACCAAGTCCTCAGGACTATATCGGAGGTGACTTGTCCCCCTTTGTGCACTCTCTGCATCTCCTGCCCATGATTGGGCTCGGCTACGGGTGTACACCATGGTGATGTTTTCCTACAAGATGCGTAGGTTTTTATCTCTTTTTATGATTTTTTATGCTACATTAAACAAAATGGAAACACATAATCAAAGCAATGGTTATCTTGTTTATAGATTAAAAGTGTGCCCTAAATCTGGTTTAGTGTGTTTTGATTTTTTTGTTTTGAAAGCTTTTGTAAAGAATGTTTAAATGCAATATGATGGCTCTTATGACTCCCAAAAATGGTCGCCCCTTCGATATACCATTTCCGGGCCGATATACCAACCTCTCTATATACCCGCCCTTACGTGGGAAACTATTGGTACATGATAGCAGATGGTACGTGGAATGTAGGTGGTATGGAAGGGGAATCACTCTATTTATGACACCTACCATAGAAGACTTATCCTCATGCACTGGGAATCACCCCCACTACACTTGGTCAGCTTTCTTTAGGATTTACGTCTAGCAACAGTGACGATCAAGGTTATGTATGCAATATCTCAAGCCAATGTGGTGATGAAATCCACCGTTGGTCTTGTTCAAGGGTTGGGGTTTTACGGCCAACTCCTTATTGTTTTAAATTACCACGTGGTGTGTGGGGTTCTTTTTAATTTGCATAAATGAAGGAAACAAACATTCAAACTCTCCTATGCAAGAAAATAACCAGAGAACAAAAAATAGAAAGCAAAAATTTGATAGAAGGTGTTTAGGACCCCTACCTCTTCTCTGCCCAAATTGGATGTCTCTGAATTTCTGCCCTGAAACTACATAGAGAGCTATTCATCCCTGGGTGAAATGAATAATAGAATAGTATTCATCACAGGGTGGGGCAAATGCCCATTCGTCCCTAGGTAAGATGAATTCCAGCTCTGTGTTCATCACAGACCGAAACGAACAATAGTCCAGCATTTGAAAACTTGGTACCTGTAAGCAAAAACAAGCAACTTTTGATTAGAAAGTTAATATTAAAATCAAGGGACAGAGGTCCCACCGTGATCACCACTGAAAGCATGAGGATACGAAAACAAAAAGGAAAATGCCAAGTACGATGCGTGTAAAACCAAACTTAATGCTAAAAGCCTATATATTGAAAATGCATGCAAGGAAAGAACATAAATGAATTGACACAAGATAAAAGCAATATGGAATACGACCCTCTTTATTGATATGCTTTTAAATTCGTGTTACAATACGTCTCCTTCCCTTTTAGGGGATAGGAGCGTCAAATATGTTTCTTGTCACATTCATGGATAGCAATCCTTCTTCCACATGCCCACATGTAAGATGGGCGGACCAAAATGTCACCGCCACTTGTGTATATGAGTGTTGAATCCTTACTACTCCTCTAATGTTGAAGACCTATGTTCAAGGAAACATAAAAGATCAGTAGCACCTACAGATAGAATAGAACATGTGTTTCCCAAGGCCTACTGTTAGTGTATGCATGAAAATATTAAAACGATAACCAAATAACATCAGAACAACCTAAAAATTTTATAGAAGCAATAAAACCTTACCAGGAAGCCACTACAAAAGGAACAGTTAGGAAATTCCTCACATATTTGTATTCGCTCCGGGGCGGGACGAATAAACCTACAACAAATTGTTAGAAAGCACCCTCTTCAATGTCCTATCCAGGAAGCTCCAAATGACCTAAAAATTTGGGGTTAGCTAATTGGGGGTATTTTGGGACGACCCAAATGGTCATATTTCTCCAATTTGGCCTCTATCACCCAAATTTTGATGATGCCATCTGCAAGTTAGTAAAGGCGGGAAATGATAAAAACATGGTCAAAAATGCTCAGAATGAAGTGAAATTTAAACTACAGCCTATTTAAATAACCTAGAATAAGATACAAAAGAAAAATAAGAGAAATATTCCACATATTTCTAATCACTCTGGGGCAGGGCGTTTAGAACTATGACAGTTTGGGGGGCACCCGAGGGCAGGACGCCCATCATTTGGAACTCTATTTCAGCACCAATCCACTTGGGATGGGTCCAAAACCTCTTATGGGGTGTTTTCGGCAAATTTAGTAGGATATTATGGCCAAATTTTTAGGTTCGGGCTCGGATTTATGCTTCCAATAACCACCCTATGACCTCCCTTCCAAAAGAGATCAAGGATGTGAAAGGCACAAATCAAAAGGTATGTGTGTGGATGTAAAATGGCAGCACTTCGTTGCTCAAAATTATACCTCTCTCTCTTTATTTTGGGTGAGAAGACTCACCAATTTATAGACCTAAGGTCTCTTTGTTTGAATGCGCATGCGAGGGCACCACTAGAGTTGCATGTCCTATTTTGGGAAAAATATTATTCCCCCGATTTAGAGTCTCCTTGCATGAAGGCTCCAAAAATCAAAGACATGCATGATTGAAGTCTCTCTCCTTGATTTGAAGTCGTTCCTCACAATTGCATGGCCTGAAGCTACAGTTAACTGGCGAAGCTGTCGAGGTTTGACTTTTTTTACCAGTCAAACCTTCTATTCACCTCACCCTAGGGTGAATGCTAGTAATCATCCCTAGGTGGGACAAATACCAGTTTGTATTCATCCCAGGGTAGGACGAGTAGGGAGCAAGGTGCTACAAATGTGCCAAATTGACCTTTGACCTTCCAAACTGCTTTTGGGAGTGGTTAGGACCACTTTTTAACCTTTGGGGGCTGCCCTAGGGGCTGTGTGTGTCAATGTGATCAGTGCTTGTCGTCACATAATCGGATTGGTGTTGTTTTGGTGTCTACAGATACATTAAATATTGAAGTGCAACCTATTTACCTACATGGTTTTAGAACCAAGAATATGAGGAAGAGAAATAGAGAGAGATGCCAGGTCCAATGGGACCACTACTCAGATATGAATGTTATGTGGGAAGACATGGGTGACATGTAGTGGCCGTTTCCTTATTTGTTTGAGTAAATGTTAACTTTATCATAAAATTTTATAAAAAAATTATATATGTATTTTAACTGAGTAGAGTAGCTTGTAAATATTTTGTATTGCAAAATGAAATATTTTGGAACATATGATGATGTATGTATCACTAATTACATTATGGCATGATCTATGATGATATTATATGAAAATTGTGAGAAAATGTGATTTTATGATGACAATTATGATTGAAAAATTTAGTGCTAATGGGAACAATGAAATTGCTTGAAATTTTTTTGTTACTATAAAAGATATGAAAATATAAAAGTATTTCTTTTGCTTAACCTAGTCTAAAAACACAGTGACTATGTTTGTCTCTAGTGGGGGTGGATGTAACAACCCTCCTCACACGATTAATAGATGAAAGTTAAGAAATAATAAACTTAACTTTTTCTTGTGAAACATGGTACTATTGACAATCCCTATGAGTGCAAGATAGTGGTAAGATGTCAATGAAATGAAGCTAGTCAATCGAAAAAGTTAAGAAAGGGAAGTGATGATTCAACTTATAAGCACATGGAAACTCGTTCTTTGCATATAATTTAGGTGCATTGCAAATTAATTCTCTGCATGATTTATATTTGTTTATAAGTGACGATGATGATGAGAGCCACTTCCTTGTTTAGGCATGTGTGTGTTTAATGTTTGGAATTTATTTTTTAAAAAAAGAGAATGAAGGTTTTCCATATGTTGAAGCCTATATTATTAATATTATTTGTTTTTAAATAAAATTAGAGTTTTCCATGCATTGAAGCATATATTATTATCATAATATTGCTTTAAATATAAGATAAATATTGGAACAAAAAAGTTTGAATATTAGTTGGATTCAGTTTACTAAAGAATATAAGTGAAATACGCACTCTATATAGTTGTTATCTTAGAATTGAGTGCTGAATTTTACTGTAATGGCCATGATGGCAAGTCATGCATACAAAGTGGTAGAAATGAGTATCTCAGAAATCTGGAAATATGCATGGACAAAGAAAAATAAATCAGTGAATTCTCCGTATAGTGGAGGAGAGAAACTATGAGGTGAAAAGGTTTTGAACATATCTGGTGGGAAAAAAGGAATGCATGGTTACTAGTAAGATGTCGACAAGGGAGAAACAAAGTGAAGCAACATGAGGAATTTGGAAAGTGCAAATCTTATGTTGATTATTCTGTGATAATAAATCCTTGTTAATATTGTGTCTATAATGGTTTTAAGTGAAAAAAGATGTATGTATTCTCCTGTTTGATGATTTGAGCCTTGTTGTTTAAAATTGTGCTAAAGTAGAAAGGAAAATGAGTATTTTGCTTTGTGATGTTTAAATTGTACTGAAGTAAAAAGAAAAAGAAGTATTTTTCTTTGTGTTGTTTAAACTGTGCTAAAGCAAAAAGGAAAACGAGTAGCTTTGTGTTTTTAAAATGATAAAGTGCGGGGTAGAGCATTATCTTGTTGTCGTGAGCAACTAGTTTTGATTGAAATAAAATATAATTGTTATGAATTCCTTATTGCTTTAATTTTTGAATTCAACTCATGGTTGTGCATGACGTTTTCATGACAGTTATTCTTGAGAAATTAGAGGTAGATTTAAGGAAAATAATTTTTTTTAAACCTTTTGAATCATGTCTGGACCAAGGAAGATTTATAATTATTTATTAAACACTACTATAATTTAGTATGTTTGTGTGCATAGTAAAATGCATATTCATTAAAATTGAGTCATATTTTATCCCTAGAGGTACCATATAAATTCATCTATGTGGAATATAAATGAAATAATGAGATAACCACTATGCCAGATAAACCTTAGTGCATGTACTATTGTGTGATTAAGTTATGGGTAGTGCTAGAGTGCGTGCAAGCAGGCAGTTGTATGTGAGTATGTCATGAAGTTGTTTCAAATATCCAAGGATATAGATATGTATGAATAGAATTTGGATGTCTTTGTATCTGGGAAAATAATTTTTGATTTTTATAGCTAAGCAACTGAAAGCACGAGGATACGGAAGCAAAAAGGAAAGCGAATACGAAATGCAAACAAAAAAAAACCGAACTCAATGCTAAATCCTAGGAATTTGAAAGTGCATGAAAAGAGAGAAAGGCATGAGCGAATCGAAATGAAACACAAGTGAATAAAGAAGACAGCCCTTTTTATTGATATGTTTCAAACTCGGTTACAATGCGCATCCTTCCTTTCCAAGGGCTAGGAGCGTTTAAGCATGCGTTCTTGTTACATCCATGGGTGCCTTTCCTTCTTCCGCGTGCCCACATGTAAGATGGGCGGACCAGAACGTCGCCGCCGCTTGTGTCTGCGAATGTTGATTCCTTGCTGCTCCTCCAATGTTCTGATCCTACGTTCAAGGGAACAAGAAATAGTTAGTAGCACCTGCGGATGAAACAAAACATGCAATCCCCAAGCCTACGATAAGCGAATGAGAAAAATGAATTAAACTATAACTAAAATGAATCCAAATGCTCTAGAAATTTGATAGGGGCATCAAGACATCATCAGGAGGGCACTACAAAAAGAATAGTCAGGAAATTCCTCACCGATTTGAATTCACTCCGGGGTGGGACGAATTCACCTACAACAAAATGCCGAAAAGGTATTGTCCCAATGTCCTACCTAGGAAGCTCCAAAAGACCTGCAAACTTGGGGTTAGCTAATTGGGGGCATTTTGGGAAGACCCAGATGGTCAGATTTTCCCAATTTGGCCTCCATTAGTAGGAATTTGATGATGCTACTTGCAAGTTAGTAGAAGCGAGCAAAGATAGAAATATGGTCAAACTTGTTCAAAACGAGACGAAATTCAAATGACAACCTATCTAAGCATCATAGAACTGAATGCAAAAATGAAAGAAAACAAGTCTGCCATGGAATTCCCATCGTTCCGAAAGGGGGCGATTAAGATTGTGGCAGTGTGGGAGGGGGCGCCCATGGGGCAGGCCGCCCACCGTTTGGGGCCTGATTTCGGCACCAATCCACTTGGGATGGGTCCAAAACCTCTTGTGTGGTATTGTCGACAAATTTTGTGGAATATTGTGACCAAATTTAGGGTTTTGGGCTCTAGATTCGTCCTCCCAATAGTCACCCAATGACCTCCCCTCTAAAGGAGATCAAGGATGTGAAAGGCGCAAATCCAAAAGGTGTGAGGCATGTAAATAAAACGGTAGCACTTCGTTGCTCTAAAATGCTCCTTCTCTGTATATTTTGGGGTGAGGAAACTCACCAATTTATAGACCTGGAGGTCTCTTGAAATGGGCATGCAGAGGCGCCACTTGGCAATCATGCCTTCCCAGGGGGAAGGAGATTCCTCCCTGAATTGGGACTTCATGACTGACCTTGCAAATGCCTCTAACGCTCAAAAATGCTCACCCATACTCCCATGCGATGAAGGAAGCATTGAGTGGCGGATCTGAGCTGCCATTTGTCAAGATTTGACTTTTTGCCCGTCAAACCTGCAATTCGCCCCACCTTGGAGCGAATTCAGAATTCATCCCTGGGTGGGGCGAATCCCAGTTTGAATTCGTTCCAGGGTGGAACGGATATTGAGCAAAGTGCCTGAAGGTGCCAAACTGATCTCTGGCCTTCCAAAACTGTTGTGAGAGTGGTTAGGACCACTGTTTAACCTCTAGGGGCTGCCCTTGGGGCTGTGTGTGTCAAAGCGATCAGTGTTTGCAGTCACATAATCGGATTGGTGTTATTTTGGTGTCTATAGATGCCCCTTTTTGGGATGCGTTGTGCATGGCACAGTGTCGAGCAAAAATAGATAACCAAAGCACTAATGATTAGGGTTTCTCAGTAACCTAACCAACTTTTGATGCCCCAAGTATGGAAAGGGCATGCATTCTTGAATCCTTGCCTCTGACGAGCTAAGGAACTTCATTCAAGTGTTAACCTTGTTCAGTGAGGTGTTACTTGAACTTGGACATTGATCAATCATGAATAGGCAAAGGGCGCAACCTTTTGTCTATGGGAACCTTGAGTTCATGATTCACGAATGCCAAGTGATTTGATCAGGTTGTGATTGTTGCTTGTTTGCTGCCCCAAGCAGGAGCATGATTGTCTTTGTCAATGATCCTTTGAATGCATGCTATTTCCATGATTGGGTGTGTATTTGTTGATTGGTGACTAAGTGTGACTACCCCCTCAAGCGACGAATCGATGAGGGAATGACCCACATGAGAAAAGTGACGAGTCGCTTGACCCAAGATGACTTAGGTAAGGGTGCCTTCAGAGATTTATCTTTGAATTGTGTGCAGTTTTTTGACATTTAGACCTATTTTTGGTGGGTGTTAACCCTTTTGGCGACGCCGTTTTGGAGCTGAAATTGTCAAAAATTCGTCTTCCCGTGGAGCGGTCCGGCCATGGTGGCCTTCTTAGGGAGTAGGATGGTGACGATTTATAACCCCGATGTCTATTTTGGATGCCAAGAATGTCAGGCGCGAAGGCACCTTCGTTCGGCAACTCTATTGCTATTTTTGGGTGGGTTTTGACCCTTTTGGTGACGCCGTTTGGGGATGAAATTCTCGAAGATCCATCCTCCCATGGAGCGGTCCGGCTATGGTAGCCTTCTTAGGGAGTAGGATAGTGAGGATTTGTGACCTCGACATCTATTTTGCATGCCTAGAATGTCAAGTGCAAAAGCACTCTCATTGGACAGGTTTATTGTTGCTTTTGGTGCATTTTTGGTGCATTTTTTTTTTTTTTTGAAATTTGTGTGCTGAATGTTTTTAATTGATATAATATGCAAATGAAATGGATGAATTGAATTTGTGATGTTTGGTAGTCATACCATGACGTTTCCTTAGAATTATTGCTTTTGAATGTCCTAGAGTGATTGTTGTTGAATAGATTTGTTATGTATATATGTTTTTTTTATTGGTATGGCGAGACTAAAATATAGCAAGTTGGTTTCGAATGTAGTTAAGGTTTTTTGAGACTCGGATGTTTTAACTAACTAGCCACGACTGTACTTTATCTCACAAGACTTTTTGAACAAGGTATGAATCGGACTTGTTTTGGACCAAGTTATTTCACATCCCTGTGTGTGCAATTGAGTTTATTTATGTGGTGTTGGTCGGGGATACCACCGGTGCCGGATAGGCTGTCAACCAAACCTGTACCGAGGATCACCCGATTAGCTCCACTAACTCCTTTGTTGTATTTAGTCAGATTAATCTACGGTGCTATCGTAGGATACCATAAGCTAGCTCATCCACATGCAAACATTGATCTGCACACAAGTTAATGTGACAGATATATCGTCATGCGGGAGGTTTACCACCGAGTGACCGATAGGCTATCAACCAAACCGATACTGAGGTTTGCCTCATGACCTGTCGAAATGCTGAGAGTTCCAGGGATTCAAGTTCGACTCCCTTCTTTTCTTCAATTGTATTGGGATACTTGCTCTTTTGTAGTGATAAAAATCACTGTTTATTTTTGTATTATTTTTTCTTTTGAGCAAGGGATTAGGATATGGAGTGATGAGAATCACTATTGTTTGTGCCTTTTGATGTGTGCACTTTGGGATATCAAATTTTTTGGAGTTTTGACTTTTGCAAATTGTTCTAATGTTTTGCAACCTTTTGAGAACTTGGGATTCTTGGGGAATTGGGTAGGGAGGATGCTTGTCCTTTTGCCAACTCTCAGCATTCTTGGGGTCATTCGCACAGGGGGATGAGCAAGATAGCCGTTTCGCTTATGGTGACCTGGATTGCTTTGCAGGGTTCATCTTTCGTTCACACAACTTGGGAATTTTGTTATATGTTTTAACTTGTGCTGGGATGCTACGTAACAAGGTGTGATCCAAGTAGAATTCTACCTTCGTAAAATCTATCTGACTTGGTACAGTATGTGGCTAGAAAGCTAATGACGACTGAATGACGAAAACTCTCGATACATTAGAAACAACTGACTATGATGTGGGAGAATAATGTGAATGGTGGTTATAGGCGATGAACTATTGATAAAGCAGAAAAATGTAGAAGATGATGGTTTTTGCCAAGTAATGACAGTCTATGGTGCTTTGACCTGTATGACCACAAATATGCACTGTATGGATGTGATGCTTAATGCAGCTATATATTTTTGTATTTTTGAGGGATTGATGTTTGTGAGTATGCAGATGAGATGCAAAAGAACTCTGTACTGTTATGATGATTTTGCGTATGCATGGAAATGAGATGCAAATTTTTGTTATTTTTGATGATTTTATTGTTTTTGAATTTTTCTTGTTTTTGACCAAGCGATTATGGGAATCCTTGGAGCCTTTTGGGTTGACCAAGCGATTATGGGAATCCTTGGAGCTTTTTGGGTTGACCAAGCGATTATGGGAATCCTTGGAGCTTTTTGGGTTGACCAAGCGATTATGGGAATCCTTGGAGCTTTTTGGGTTGACCAAGCGATTATGGGAATCCTTGGAGCTTTTTGGGTTGACCAAGCGATTAGGCTCTTGTTACCAATTGGGAATCCTTGGAGCTTTTGGGTTGACCAAGCGATTATGGGAATCCTTGGAGCTTTTTGGGTGGGCTATGGCTCCTTTAAATATGGAATGGCCGCAAGTGACTGATGTTCAAGGGTTCTAGTTCCTTGATTCCATCAAGAGAGGCTAGCCGGTATGTTCCAGGTCCTATTTTGCTATCAATTACATATGGACCTAACCAATTTGCCATGAACTTGTCCCTTAGATGGGACGGCAAACTAGAGTTCTGTTGGTTTTCTTTTAAGACCAAGTCACCAATCCGAAAGTCCCTCGGGTGAACTTTCATGTTGTATGCTTTCTTAAGTCGCTCTTGATAGATACGTAAATGCTCGAGAGCATTAACGCGTCATTCATCAAGCAACGTAAGCTGGTCTAACCGGGCCTGCCACGTAGTGTCATCATCGATGAACTCTTGCATTGATATGCGCAGGGAGGGAATCTCCAACTCGAGAGGCATGACTACCTCGGAGCCATACACGAGCAAAAATGGAGTTGCCCCGATGGGCGTTCGAATGCTAGTGCGATAAGCCCATAGGGCAAGTGGGATCTGGATGTGCCAATCCTTATGACTGTCTATGACTATATTTTTAAGGATAGCAACTAGCATTTTGTTTGACGCTTTTGCTTGCCCATTTGCCTGCGGATAATAGGGTGTCAAAAAACTATGCTGAATTTTGTACTTTGTGGTCAAAGCACGCACATATTTGTTCTTGAATGACGTCCCATTATCCGAGATTATCTTGGATGGAATACCAAAATGACATATGATGTTATGCAAAATGAACTCCACAATGCGGGGTCCAGTCGTAGAGGTTAGCGAAACCGCTTCCACCCACTTGGTGAAATACTCTGTGGCCGTTATGATAAATGTGTGATGGCCAGACGATGCAGGGGAGATCTTTTCGATGAGATCTAAGCCCCACTACAAAAATGGCCAAGCCGATTGGATCGGCTGCAAGGCCTGGGAAGGTACGTGTGTCAAATTAGCATGGTGTTGACACTTCACGCACTTCCTCACATATGCGCAACAATCTCGCTCTAAATATGGCCAATAATAGCCCATGCGAAGGATGCGCTTTGCGATGGCCATACCGCTGAAGTGGCCACCGCATGTACCATCGTGTGCTTGGGTGATCGCCCAAGTGGACTCTTGTTGGTCCAAGCACCGAAGGAGGATTCCTTCATAGCTACGACGGTACAAAATGTCTCCTAACAAGACATACTTTGCCGCTTTCTGCTTGAGTGCTCGTTTTGCGGCATGCATCAATCCAAGCGGGAGGTTACCTAACTTGAGGTAGTCCCTTATGGGGGAATACCAATCCTGCTGATCCGAAGCCTCGATGGTATGAACAACCAATCCCTCTTGAAGTTCATCCCTAGCAAAAGCTGAGCGGGAGAGAACTTGTAAGAATAGCGTTGTGTTGCTATTAAGGGGAGTAGGGGAGAACAAGGACCCCCAGTTGGCATGATTCAGATGATCGTGGATTCGAGAGAACCTGTCCATGGATGGCTCAATCTGGATCAAGTGGATTCCTGGCATTAAATCAGAGCTTGCTCGCTCCATCGCTGATTGTGATAGTGTTTTGACTTGAATGGTTGTCATATCACCAGAAATGTCTTGCGGGATTAGCGACCCCAAAGAGGCCATAGTGTCCGCAAAATGGTTCGATGATCGAGGGAGTGCCTCGATGTCGTACCATTCAAGCTTTGCCAAGAATTTGTCCACAAGGGCTTTGTAGGCCTACATAACTGGGCATTTGCATTGGAATACCCCTTTGACTTGGTTGACAATTAACAACGAATCACCAAAGATATTCAATCATTTAATGTTCATGGTGATTGTTGTCCGAAGACCTATGAGCAAGGCTTCATACTCTGCATTATTGTTGGTGCATGGGAAATTTAATTTAAATGACAGGGGCATAGGAGCGCCCTACGGTGTGAAGAATACTATTCCCACGCCACCACCTTGCTCACATTTAGAACCATCAAAAAATAGGGTTATGTCGGCCTGTGACTCAGGCTCGTCAGAATCTGGTGATTCTGAGACATGGAAGACCCCATCATCGGGTAGTTCTATAGTCAGAGGTTGGTCGTCTTTGAGAGGAGCCTCTGCTAGTTGATCGGCTATGACCTGACCTTTTATGGATTTCTGTCCAATAAACTCTATGTCAAATTCCATCAACAACATGATCCATTTTGTCGTGCGACTACTATGATAAGTACGACTCATCATGTATCGCAATGGATTCTCCTTAGACACAACATACGTCTTGTTGCTCAACATGTAATGGCGCAGCTTTTTGGTAGCAAACACCACTGCCAAGCAGAGTTTTTCAATGTATGCATAGTTAAGTTCATAGCTGACCAGGGTGCGGCTAAGATAGTAAGTAGCCTGTTCTCTATGAAGTTCGTTCTTCTGGGCTAACATGGCTCCCAATGCCACCTCAGTAGCTGAGATGTATAAGTAGAATGGCACTCCTGGTCTAGGTGGTGCCAATACTAGCGATGAAGCCAAGTATTGTTTGATGTCATCAAAGGCTGACTGGCACTCGTCATCCCAGTGAAATGCTACCCCCTTGTGCAACAACTTGTTCATTGGTCGACACTTGTCAGATAGCTGCGCTATGAAGTGCTTGATCGACGTGACCTTTCCTTGTAGGCTTCTGAGCTGCTTGATGGTAGTTGGGGGAAGCATTTCAAGGATTGCCTTGACTTTGTTTGGGTCCACCTCGATGCCTCATTTTGAGACTATGAAACCCAAGAGCTTTCCAGATGTGATGCCAAAAATGCACTTCTTGGGATTCAGTCGACTTTATGCTCCATGAGGCGATCGAGGATCTTGCTTAAGTCACCGAGATGATCCGGGCACAAAAGAGATTTGGCCAACAAATCATCCATGTAATCTTCCAAAGTCTTGTGCATGTAATCATGGAAGATGTATGTCATGGCACGTTGGTAGGTGGCGCCAGCATTTTTAAGGCCAAAAGGCATGACCTTATAACAAAATGTTCCCCAAGGCGTTGTGAACGCCATTTTTAGTTGGTCCTCGGGATTGATACAAATTTGATTGTATCCCGAGAAACCATCCATGAGGGAAAGCATTTCGTGACCCGCTATAGCATCTACCAATGCATCGATGCTCGGCAAGGGGAAATCATCCTTAGGACTCGCTTTGTTTAGATCTCAAAAATTAGTGCATATGCGAATCCTCCCGTCGGGCTTCTTGACGGGCACCATGTTGGACAGCCATGGTGGATAATCCACGCAGATGACAAACTATGCATCCAACAGCTTTTGCAATTCATCTTTGACCATTAAGGCCACTGTTGGGTGCATCTTGCATAGTTTTTGCTTAACTGGCTTGACTGTCGGATCAAGCGTTAGATTATGCATGACTAGCTGTGGATCTAGCCCCGACATATCTCTGTATGACCATGCAAAAACCTCCTTCTTCTCTTTGAGAAGGGCAATGTAGTCGGCTTGCTCTTCGAGGGATAAAATTACCCCCAACTTGATGATCTATGGATTCATTGGATCTGAGCCGATGTCTACGTCAGTCGTCTCCTCGACCGACATGTGGGATCCGTCTTCCAACTGATGTGGAGTTGGGATCAAGTGGATATCATTTGCTGAGTTTAGATCATCGTTAGGAACCTCGGGTCCCTCTTCAGCATGGAAGATATCCTGAGTTGGCCCAGGGGTAAAATGAAGCATTTCACCGAAAGGCTAGTACTCGGATGGGGATGGAGGGGAATCGACGCGATCCCAGTCTATGGCATCTATGTCTAGATACAATGACTGTGTTGGATCGGCCGGATTATGGATGGGGGTGGTTAAGTCAATGGAGATCATGTTGATGAAATTATTTTGGTCTCCATTACCGTGGGTGTGGTTACTCGAACATCCTAGATGCTCTCTATGCTCTGGATCTGGCTCTAGAGGGACGGGCACGAATGGATCGGCCCTATGTGCGGATAGGAAGACAGGGTCTACCCTCGGCACTGATGTCACTATAGGGTCTCTGGGTGAAAGGTGCTCTTCGTATGCCCAGAGTAGCGGATCCAACACTTGGTCCCACCGCGTTGGGTCTACGTACCACTCATGCCCTGGCACTATGTTTAATTGTTCAAATATGTCGTTAATCTCCAAGGGGCGTCGATGCTGCATCTGTCGCATGTGATTAAGATATGCCATCTCTGTTTCATCTTCATAATCACTATCGAAGATCCAAAGGCCTTCGTTGGCTCTGACTACTTGCGGCATTAAAGGCTCGCCTTGCTCAAGAAAATTGATGTGGTCCCACCTAGGTTGTTCCGCTCTCTACGGGGGGACTTGATTTCCTTGGAGCGGCGCTTGCTCGATGGGAGCATCCAGGGGGAACATTGTCAAGAGGCTTTCTTGATATTCATCCATGGGGATCACCTGTGAGTGATCGCTATCTGATTCGAAGGGGTCATACGATGCCTGGTTCATACTCCGACTCATCCTCCGAGGACCCTTCTTGACATTGTCTAGACCCTCCTTGAAAATGAGCTCTCGAGCTTTCTCCTCTCTCGAGCGAAGGGAAGGGATTGCTAGAGCCAACAAGGTTGATTGTCGTTAATGGGAGATAATCCCTCAATGTATATGTGGTGTTAGGGTTGGCATATGGATCTGATGCCAATCCCCCCTTGTTGCCTATCCCTAGGCCTTGCATGTTCTCCACCAAGATGTCCAAAGGGAGGGGGTGGTTGAACCCTACTCCTGACTTGTCATATGGCATTTGGTATCTTGGTTGGCAAAGAACACGTATCCCTTGCTCATATCGGCCTAACCCATATCCGTGCCAATTGCATTGGCCAAGGTATCTCAGAGCAAAGTCTGGGTTAGACAAATAGTTGACATTTTCAGCAAAAGGCTCTTCGTCTTCATCCTCTTGCATGCATGGTGCAACGCCATGATCAAGGCCCCCATACACAAAATTTTTCTGGTTCGATGGGTAGCCTAGGGGAACAATAGTGCCAATGGGGAGTCGAGGTCTCCCCATGTCCTGCATGGACTCTAGTGCGGGTGTTGCTACAATATTCCACACCAGATACTCCCCCAGGCCCGTATTGGCCATTTCAACGGTGATCATTGGCGGTTGAGGGGGAGGGAATGGAAGTTCTCCTTGAGTCCACTCCATGTCGGGTGGGCTAGAAGCCTCGACTTCCATTCGGCTAGGCATCTCCTCAGTAGAGATAGTTGATACTGATGGCAATGTCTCTTCCAAAGGTTTTGCCTCTTCCAGGGGTTCCTTCCCTTTGTCCTTCTATTTGGCCCCCATAGATGATGTCGTTGGTGGAGGACCAGACGATGAAGATGAACCCGGCTGGGATTTTGAAGAACTTGTTAATGGGGATGCCTACGGAATCGGACCCTGTTTAGATGGATTTAACTAGAAATCCAAATGCATTGATGGCAGGGTCGATTGCGGCATCAGCTGCACCGCATTACAATACTTGAAGGGTTCCAAGTCCGTCGGGACTACATGCACCTCCCCTTCAAATGTATACTTTAAACATTGGTGAGCTATCGAAGGGACACACTTCATGTCCCTGATCCATGGCCGGCCCAACAAGATGTTGTAGGCCATCTCACCCTCCAATACGTGGCACAATGTGGGTATGGTCTTTTGTCCCACTTGGATTGGTAGGACTATTGTGCCGACTGTCAAGCAGATTGCATCATTGAATGCTCACAGAGTGTAGGTGGAAGTTGTGATGTGAGATGCGGGCAACTTCAGATGCTTGAGAGCCACAGTTGTGATGATGTTGCTTGGACGAGCCAGTGTCTATCAACACCCTCTTGTATGGGATCCCGTTGACCCATGCGATAACGTGCGGGGTGGATCCGCCATGTCATTAGTCACTGATCTCAATTCGTCTTCCCAAAATGTGATGATCGGCTCAGTGCATCATTTTACATGCCCCACAAAGTTGTTGAAAGAATTTGTCTCATGGGGCTGCAACTCGATGGCTTTCAAAATCTCCATTAGAGCTTCTCGATGGGGCGTAGATTGTTGTATAAGCTCGTATATGGAGAGCCTAGCCGAGGTGGTCCTCAAACTCTGAGTTAGTTTGGTCCGAAGTGTGGCCACCGGCTTAGGCGGAGGAGGTTGTGCAAGGTGTTGTTGTGGTTGCGATGTTGTTGGCACCTCTCCTGCCACTTTTGTAGGAGCATTCGTGCTCGGATACCTCTTGTTCCGAGTCACTATACTGATCATCCCTACGTATCCCTGCATGGGGCAGTTCTGTGTGACCTCGTTAACTTGTAGGGTCTTTGCCTATGGAGCATGAGTAGGCAAGGGGTCTTTGAAGACCTCCATTTGTTGATTGCTTGGTGCGACGGGATTATCCACCGCTAGGGTCTTGTTATCAATTAGGTCCTGCACCAAGCCCTTAAATTTCCAACAGGCATTTAGGTCATGTCCCTGCCACCTATGGAACCTGTAGTACAAGTCCTCTCTATACCCCTTAGGCTTGGGTGCGTTGGGATCTATAGTCTGAATCTCTGGCAGGTTGATCAGGTTTGCCGCTAACAAGCGGTCAAACAAGGAGTCCCTGGACTCTGTGTAGGGTGTGAATTGTCACCTAGGGCGATGCTGCTGACCCTGTTCTTGCCTCTAATTTTCTCTGTCATAGTTGTTGGGAGGCACTACCTGATAATTAGCCTTTTGAGGCTGAGTTGCTTGCACAGGTTTAGGGACGTTGATTGCAACTTGGTTAACCGCAATGGGTTTTTGTTGCATGGTCCCAGCTTTAGTGTTTTTAGTCCACTCTTTTTTCTTAGGCTTGGCTATCTCGCCATCTTGTATTTTGATCTCTTCAATAATTCTGGCTTGCGCTAGAGCTTCTTCTAAGGTGGCATATTGCTGTAGCTGCAATAGCATAGAGATCGATCTCAAACAACTTTTGGAGAACATCTGAGTGAGGTCGGACATAGGAGGGAGGTAGGGCAGCTTTGAGAGCAATGTCCTCCATCGATTCCCATAGGCCACCATGGTCTCCTCCTCATACTGCATGAGGCTGGCTAAGTCACTTAGTGACGCCTTCTTCTTGGTATTGAAGGTGAAGCGTTCGAGGAACGCATCCACTAACTGATCTAAATTTTTAATGTTATGCTTTGGTAACTGAGTAAACCAATCCGAGGCAGGGCCTACGAATGTGGTTATGAATGTTCTCAATAACAAAGCATCATTGTCCTGAATGCCAAAGCATTGGCTCAGGAACCTTGTCACATGCTCTTGAGCATCCTCCTCACCTCTAAAGGTTGCCAACTGAGGCAGCTTAAAGTGCTTAGGGTAAGGAGGTGCTGGCATTGACGGATGCACAGGATGACTATGGAGCTGGCGTAAAGTGGGCTTTTGAGGCCCAAAAGTTTTGGTTTCCATAGACTCTAGCCTCTCTAGCAATTCTTTGTATGCATCGAAAGATTTAATCTCTTCCTCTTTAGTTTGCTCCCATTGTGGGTTGTGGGAGACTTGAGGCCTCTGAAGGGGTGGCCGGATGGCAACCCCTCCGCCTAGGTAGGGCATTTTAGCCCACTCTTCTTCTTGCTCGTACTCCTCGTAAGCTTCCTGAGGAGTCTCTGGATGAGACCTATGACCCTGGATGGGTCCCCGCGGAGGGTACCCATCGTTGTTCCGAGGAGTGGCCTCCCGCTCAGGTCTAGGAGGTCTCGGAGGTAGCACTTGGTAAGGTCACGGAGACCTATCTCGCACCAAGGGATTATGCCTCTCATATGGTTCCGCCCTTTGGGTGCATGGGGTTGGAACCCTCTCAGGCACTGGGTTATGGAGCAACTCATCTATTTGGCACCTAATGCGCTCTTTGCTAAGGCGATATAAATGCTCTAGCTACTGCTGGTCTTGCTCAAGCCGCATGATCTACGCTTGGTGGGCGACATGTCTGGTGACTTCCAGGTCAATTTGCTCCACCATATTGAGCCTAGGAGGCCTAGATGCCTCTCCTATGCACTTACCTCGATCGTGATGATCCGAGATCTCAATAGGCTACTTCCCTCTGTCGAGGTTGGTGGCATTCACCCGAGGCTCTAGCCTCAGTGGGTGATCATGGTATCTAGCTGGTGCAGAGGCGCATGGCCCCCACACTGTATATTGCTCTTGAGGAATGTAATCATCTTCCTCGTGCTCCCTTTCATATGTGTGAAAGGGGTGGGTAGAGTTAGCTCGCCCGGTTTGAAGAGCCTTACGCTCTGGATTTTGTCTATTGGTTCTAACAGTGATGGGGGGCAAAGGGGGGAGGCCATCATCATGTGGCCTCTCCTCATGGAAACTATGCCGCTCTAGTGCTTCATCACACGGTGGCCACTCATATCGAGCTTCTAAGGGAGCTTTCTTGTCTATGTTGAGTGCCACGTGTAAGGACTCCTCCTGAAAGGGGCTATGATGAATGGGCGTGTCCCTCAAAGGGGTGTCCCTATAATTCCATCTTGACATGGACTGATGCGGACTCTCTTGTGGGTCAGGCCGCCAAGGCGGTATGACTAAGTCCTTAGGGCTATAGCGGAGGCGACTTGTGCCCCCTTGTACACTTTTCATAGCTTTCACCCTTGATTGGGCTTGGCTACGTGTGTACACCATGGTGGTGCTTTCCTACAAGCTATGTAGATTTTTTTATCTCTTTTTATGATTTTTTTATGCTACACTAAACATAAAAGAGCACACACATACACAAGCAGTGATTATCTCGTTTAAATATTGAGAGTGTGTCCTAAACCTGGTTTAGTGTGTTTTGATTTTTTTTGTTTTTGTTTCTTTTTGTTTTTGGTTTTGAAGGTTTTTGTAAAGAACATTTAAATGCAAAATGAGGGCTCTTATGACTCCCAAAATTGGTCGCCCCTTCGATATACCATTGCCAGGCCGATATACCAACCTCTCTATATACCCGCCCTTACGTGAGGGAAACTATAGGTACGTGAGAGCAGATGGTACGTGGAACATAGGCGGTACGAAAGGGGAATCACCCTGTTTATGACACCTACCATAGAAGACTTATCCTCGTGCACTGGGAATCACCCCAGCTACACTCGGTCAGCTTTCATCAGGATTTATGTCTAGCAATAGTTGCGATCGGGGTAATGGATGCAAAATTCAAGCCAAGGTGGTGATGAAATCCACCGTTGGTCTTGATCAAGGGCTGGGGTTTTACGACCAGCGCCTTGGTTTTTAAGTTGCCACGTGGTGTGTGGGGTTCTTTTTATTTTGCAAAAGGAAACAAGCAAACAACAAAAAGAAAAACTTTCCCTAAGCAAACAAATAATCCAAAAAAATAGAAACACTAAATAGAAAATGATAGAGAAAATGTAGAATCCTTACCTCTTCTCTGCCCGCATCTGTCGGTCCTGAGTTTCTGCCCAAAACTTCATAGACTGGAATTCATCCCAGGGTGGAATGAATTATAGGACTGTATTCATCTCAGGGTGGGGCACATTCCAATTCGTCCCTGGGTGAGACGAATTACAATTCTATGTTCGCCATAGACGAACGAACAATAGTCCCGCATTCCAAAAAAATTATACCTGCAATAAAGGTAAATTTTGGATCAGATTTCTGATCCAAAAAGTAGAGGACAGGGTCCCACCATGATCGCCACTGAAAGCACAAGGATACGGAAGCAAAAAGGAAAGCGAATACGAAATGCAAACAAAAAAATACCGAACTCAACGCTAAATCCTAGGAATTTGAAAGTGCATGAAAAGAGAGAAAGGCATGAGCGAATCGAAATGAAACACAAGTGAATAGAGTGAAGACAACCCTTTTTATTGATATGTTTCAAACTCGGTTACAATGCGCATCCTTCCTTTCCAAGGGCTAGGAGCGTTTAAGCATGCGTTCTTGTTACATCCATGGGTGCCTTTCCTTCTTCCGCGTGCCCACATGTAAGATGGGTAGACTAGAACGTCACCGCCACTTGTGTCTATGAATGTTGATTCCTTGCTACTCCTCCAATGTTCTGATCCTACATTCAAGGGAACAAGAAATAGTTAGTAGCACCTGCAGATGAAACAAAACATGCAATCCCCAAGCCTACGATAAGTGAATGAGAAAAATGAATTAAACTATAACTAAAATGAATCCAAATGCTCTAGAAATTTGATAGGGGCATCAGGACATCATCAGGAGGGCACTACAAAAAGAACAGTCAAGAAATTCCTCACCGATTTGAATTCGCTCCGGGGTGGGACGAATTCACCTACAACAAAATGCCGAAAAGGTACTGTCCCAATGTCCTGCCTAGGAAGCTCCAAAAGACCTACAAACTTGGGGTTAGCTAATTGGGGGCATTTTGGGAAGACCCAGATGGTCAGATTTTCCCAATTTGGCCTCCATTAGCAATAATTTGATGATGCTACCTGCAAGTTAGTAGAAGCGAGCAAAGATAGAAATATGGTCAAACTTGTTCAAAACGAGACGAAATTCAAATGACAACCTATCTAAGCATCATAGAACTGAATGCAAAAATGAAAGAAAACAAGTCTACCATGGAATTCCCATTGTTCCGAAAGGGGACGATTAAGATTGTGGCAGTGTGGGAGGGGGCGCCCATGGGGCAGGCCGCCCACCGTTTGGGGCCTGATTTTGGCACCAATCCACTTGGGATGGGTCCAAAACCTCTTGTGTGGTATTTTCAACAAATTTGGTGGAATATTGTGACCAAATTTTAGGTTTTGGGCTCCAGATTCGTCCTCCCAATAGTCACCCAATGACCTCCCCTCTAAAGGAGATCAAGGATGTGAAAGGCACAAATCCAAAAGGTGTGAGGCGTGTAAATAAAATGGCAGCACTTCGTTGCTCTAAAATGCTCCTTCTCTGTATATTTTGGGGTGAGGAAACTCACCAATTTATAGACCTGGAGGTCTCTTGAAATGGGCATGCAGAGGCGCCACTTGGCAATCATGCCTTCCCAGGGGGAAGGAGATTCCTCCCTGAATTGGGACTTCATGACTGACCTTGCAAATGCCTCTAATGCTCGAAAATGCTCACCCATACTCCCATGCGATGAAGGAAGCATTGAGTGGTGGATCTGAGCTACCATTTGTCAAGATTTGACTTTTTGCCCGTCAAACCTGCAATTCGCCCCACCCTGGAGCGAATTCAGAATTCGTCCCTGGGTGGGGCGAATCCCAGTTTGAATTCATTCCAGGGTGGAACGAATATTGAGCAAAGTGCCTGAAGGTGCCAAACTGATCTCTGGCCTTCCAAAACTACTGTGAGAGTGGTTAGGACCACTGTTTAACCTCTGGGGGCTGCCCTTGGGGCTGTGTGTGTCAAAGCGATCAGTGTTTGCAGTCACATAATCAGATTGGTGTTGTTTTGGTGTCTACAACAACTATGTAGTGCACAGAAGAAACCATGGTCGGAATGCAATTGTATTTATGGAAAAAGAAATATCATTATGTATGAAAATTAAAGGGCAAGGCCCTCTTGTAAACCTCATCCTCCCTGGCCATGTTATGTATATTAAAATCTGATATTGAACTTATCTATCAAAAATAGATGATGAATTCGCTGGCCCAATAAACTTTTGCTCGACATGGTATTCTTTGTTAATAGGATCATGGTAAATGAGACACAATTTTTACTATTTTTGAAGTGTTTTTGATGTTAAACATTGAAAGGAAACTCAACATCCATTTTGAAATAGTTTTAAATGGGTATTAAAGTATTTTGTGGTTCTAAGCTTAATTAACACAACTAGTTTACCTCAATGACTTTTGGAAGCATTGTACAAACCCATCCTAGAAAGTAGGGTCAGGTAGTTGATGTTGAAAGAAATGAAAGAAAATTTTAATTAACTAAAATGGTAGACTTAAATTGGGTCATTATTTTCACATTAATGAAACCTATTTGAACCGGTGTCAAAAAAGAAAACCCCTGTGTGCAACCTAATTTGGGAATAAATTAGCACGTTTGTATATTACTAAAATAGTATATTCCACCCCTAATGGAAAATAAATTAAATAGATATTAGATAAATCAAAAAATAATCACTAAATTATCTTGGGATGAAAACTAATCATTAGGGTCTATCGTGACTAGGTTGCATGGCGGGCTAATTCGTCCTCCTACGAAAAATGAATGTATGGAAATTGGATTAGTTATTTGTGTAAGTTTTAGAATGAATCAAAATAACTTTTCTTAGATTATATTTTTAACTCCTCAAAATATATTACATGTAATTATCTTGTAAAAAGTTTTGAATGGAAATTATTAATTAAAATAGTGAGCAAAGAGTTCTATTCGAACCTTGGGTTGGTGCCACTTTTGTTGTAAGAATGCTAATCTCATTCTAATTGAATTTTGTAGCTCTTATTTTTTTGAAATATTTCATATATAAATATAGTCCTATACTTGGTAGACCAGTGTATTTTTCTTAAGGGAAGGGTCAAGCCTAGAAAATATTTATGAGGTCTTCGGGATGTTAATATTTAATAAAAATAAATAATATAAAAAAAATACACCCAATGTTGTTCAGGTGCAGGTATGCACACAATAAACTTCAGGATGACTATTGATTGACGAAATTTACCATTACTTATATCTTAGTCAGATATAGTATGAGAATGTGGTATAGGACACATTTTCTAGGTTTTTACTCAAATATCACTGTGATAAATTCCATACCCCATTAAAATTAGCCAAAACATCCACACGATTTGGTATGGGATGAACCGTTGTGAGTTATAATGTATATGTGTGATAGATTTCTAGATCATGGTATTGACATGGTGCTAACTGACTCTGAGAGAAGGGAATTACCAGTTAGTCACAGAGGCATAAATACACTACCCTCTTCCATAATAGTATCATAACTTATCAACTAGATAGTCAAAGGTTTGGTAGGATGAGGAAAGGGAATATAACATATAACATCTAGGTGTTATGGGCCCTAGAGGATAATCCTTTTTATGTTTAGATCCTCATGCTGGAATACATGGATGATAAATGAGGGAAACCAAATCCACAGAATGGCATATCAACATAATTTGGTCGATCTCATCCAATTGGGTGGCTGTCTGCAACATAACTGAACCCAAAAGTGATTTGTTATGCATGTGTTTTGATATGTATGTATAAACTAAATCATTGGGTGATCCAAAAAGATGATAACTTGAAACCAAATATTAGTATAGAACAATAAAAAAATTGAAAAAAATATCCTAAAAATTTGTCTAATATTTATTTATGTGCAACCAGATGAGTAGTTAGACATGGGTTGCTATAATGTACCACAAAGTAAACCAATAACCATGTACTATAATAATAAAGGTGTAGTGAAACTTGTTCGTAATCCAATATTCCATTACCACACCAAAAATTTTGAAATTCAGTGCTAATTCATACATGAACATATTCTACAATACAATATTGAACTAAAATTTTATCCTACTAATGCACATACATCTTCACCAAGTCACTTGCATATGTTAACTTTGAAGAATTTCAAGATTTTCTCCCTAAGAAACTCTAAACTATGATGTAATAAGGGGAGAACATTAGGAAATTTATCATAGTTTAGCATCATATTAAGTTGAATGGTTACAACCACTCAATACAAGGTCCATGAGTTCACAAGTAGTTGCAAGTAGTTGTCTTATTATAGTTTGTTATGCTATACTGGGCAAGACAATTGTATTTAAATATTCTCAAATCAATAATGCAAATAATCAAAGAATTCAATCATCAACATTGTATTATAGTATGTATGGAGCTACCTCACTTGGTCATAAATATATATCTTTTAAAGCCTCTAATTGTTCCTCCACATTATATGATGATATCCTCATTTTAAGTCTCATAAGCCATTTTCACATAAGAGTAAAAAAGAGTCTTTTCCCTATTTCTTATCATCTCTCTTTTCAAAATTATTGGATAAAATATACCTTGTATATTTTAGAGATAGATTTTGAATTTAAATATGGAGGGATAATTGTTTAATGATGATCCTAATAGATTTTAGGCAATGAAAAACTTGTTTATTTTTGAAACTATTTGCACATTCCATTTTGATTTTAAAAACAAATATTTTGGCATGTGCCTGTGGCTCTGATGCATCACCCTTTCTCACAAGAGCACGCAATGCCATTCTTAAAGGAGAATGAATGTGATTTCAGTCAAAATTAAGAGTTGTTATTGTAGTTAGAGAAAAACCCACTAAGACATAGACTTTCCAAAATTTGGATTTTGAGTTGCCATAAGGACTTTTATGTTAAAAAATTTTAGTATCTATTTTATCAATAAGAATGAGGATTGGTCATATTTATTTCCTCAAATTTCACCTTGGATGCTACCACAACATGGTGGTTTGGTATATTTGTGAAGAAGAAAAGGGCATAGGTTGATATCATACTATTTTAATTTTGTGAAGTACTTGCATGATAAGTTACCGATCTTGAATGGAGACATTTATGCTTACATTATCATCATGTACAATGATATGATTTCCAGTACAAACATATTTAGAAGTAAAGGTTGCATGTTTGAACCATGCATTGGTTTTATTTTTTACTACTAATATAGAATAGTATGTGTCAAGGGGTTTTTAATTCCCCTCCTAAAGATAAATTTGAAATTTTGGCTAGACCACGATTCTTAGCATAAAATAGAATTAGGTTTGAGTCCCTCGTATTTTTATTATGTTTTTTTAACCAATGTAGATTTATAACAATCATTGAGGTCGATGTCACTTCCATGAGCTCCATGATAAATTACTATACCTCTATCCAAAAATAAAATAACGTATGTCACAATAGTATATCATGTGCCAATTCAATTATGGCCAAATTTTATAAACCTCTCTTCTCATTGCAATAAATCATTCACGACTATGTAGAAATATACAACATGCATCCACAATAAAATTTTACAATAACAATCCATATGATAAAATAGATATTGATAACACCATTTAGGTAAGAAAACATCGTACAATGCTCCTTATTCTAAATGAGCCACTCCACAAGATCTCTAACTCCACAAGCCAAGACTTCTACAAAGAATATTGATGCACCTTGTTAGAGCCATAAATTGTGAACCGTACGCCCATTTTATTTGAAATTTAACAGGTGGTTCCACATGCATGTTCTACATAAATCCCATATTTGATGCACCTAACCCTCCTTAAAACATCTTTTCAGGATCTAAATCCGACATCTAGTGTCCCAAAATTAGCTTTTAGAATAGGTTCTCGAGTTTTTTGGGTTTTTTTGCATGTTAGAGTTTTATTATCTTTTGTTATATTTTAAGTTGATACCTAATATTTTAAAGTAATGTTCATTATTTTAAAAGGTATGTGTCCATCGAATTTGGGCACAATATAACACATTTCTATTTTTAGTAGTTTTTAGAAAAAAAATTGTTTTTAGGGTTTCTTTGGTTTTCGGTTGCTATATGATGGATTGTAATATTTTGGAGAAGGGGTGTGAATTCATGAATGAGAAGAATATTTATTTGCAAGTTTTTTTATTATATTGCATTTGTATTATGTGATTATATTTCATTTTTTTGGTCTCTTGTAGCTGAGTTTACACCATTTGGTATCAGAGCTAGGTTGATCTCACTAGTGAAGGGAAGATGCTGCCTAGAAGATATGCCCAGATGAATAGGAAAATAAAGGATATGAATGTAGAAATAGCATGGTTGACTAGTGTGATTAATCACATGGGAGAGAGACATCCCAGGGCACGTGTGGATTAAGGATCTAATGATGAAAATGTACCTGAGGAATGTGGATCTGAGGTCCACATAGAAGCAAAACCAGAGGGTCCAGAGGAAGAAGGGCACAATTTTGAAAATTGGATGATAATAGCTCTAGAGGGGCTTAAGGAGAATCGATATGGGATCAATATCAAGGTTACCAGATATGCTAGTGGGTTGAAACCAGAGGAGTTGATCGATTTTATCAATAGCCTTGAAAACTATTTTGAATGGAGTAACCTTGCTGAAGAGAACAAGGTTAATCTCACATGCACAAATTTTAAGGGACATGCATTAATTTGGTGGAATCATTTAAAAATTACACGAAAAATGAATGGAAAGGAAAATATCAAGGATTGGATAAAGATGAAGAATAAGTTACAGGAAAAATTTATACCTATAGACTACTCCCAAACCCTATTTCATAGATTTTAGAATCTTCGACATAAGGATAAAAGCATTGAGGACTATAATAATGAATTCTACAAGCTATCCATTCGAGTGGAGCACAATGGTACGGAGGACCAAAGGGCTTCCAGGTATGTAAATGGCTTAAGTTTTGCTATCCAAGATGAGATGAGCATGCATCACACTCTTATAGTGGAGTATGCATATCATATGGCCATCAAGGTAGAGGATAAATTGAAAAGGGTTAATAGAAGATGTAAGAAGAGATTCACACCCTCTTCAGGTCGAGGTCGAAGTGGATCTAATTTTCTCAAGGGAGAATCCTAAATACCTACTAAACAAGAATAATATGGGTAGAATATGAGAGGAAGAGGATACCAACAAGGTAGAGGTTACGGTGGTGGATGAAATGGGAATGATCCAAGAAGGTCATATACCTATTATGGATGTGGTGAGGAGGGGCACAAAGTATTTGAGTATCCCCAATGTGATGTCCAAGAAAGGGGTTAAGGAGGACAAGGAAGGGTCAATATGGTTGAGATGGAAGAGTAGGAGGAGGATGAAGTTGTTACTGACATGGGGAAAGCACTTGTAATAAGGAGGATGCTAATTGTTCCTAAGAAAGATAAGGTGTAGAGCAAAGCGAAGGGGTAGACCATAGATGGTGATGATTTAGTGTTACAAATGAATATCTTTCAAACAAGGTGTACATCAAGAGGGAAGATATGTAACATTGTCATTGATGGTGGTATCTGTGAGAATATGGTGTCAAATATCATGGTTGATAAAATGAACCTGGAATGCAAAAAGTATCCTTATCCATATCACATCTCATGGATTAAGAAGAGGAATAAGGTAATAGTATATTAGAGGTGTTTAATTAAATTTTCAATTGGAAGCACTTATAAGGATAAAGTGTGGTGTGATGTGATCCCGATGGATGCATGTCACATTCTATTGGGAAGACCTTGGCAGTACGATAGAGATACTAACCATAATGGGAGAAAGAATACTTACACATTATGGAAGAATGGTGTAAAGGTGGTTCTTGTAACTCTAAAGGAGGATGGGCTGAGTGAGAACTTATTGACGATGAAGGAGTTTATTACAGAGATCAATGATGCTAGCTTTTGTTGACTTAACAGCTAGGAAGTTAGAAATAGAGGAAGTGGTTATGCCTACAATAATAGCTAAGTTTCTAAGTTAATATAAATATGTCACACCAGAGGAGTTATCATATGAGCTACCACCAAAGAGGGATATCCATAATCGCATGGATTTTATTCCAGGATCAGTGCTCCCAAGTCAGATAACTTATCGGTTGAACCCAAAAAAGAATGCAAAGTTGAGTAGGCAAGTGATAGAGTTGATAAATAAGAGATTAGTTAGGGAGAGTATGAGTCCATGTGTGACTCCAGCATTGCTAACCCCAAATAAATATGGTGATTGAAGGATGTGTGTGGATAGTAGAGCCATAAAAAATATCACAATAAAATATCGATATCTTATGCTGAGAGTGGATGACATGATGGATGGGTTGGTTGGAGCTAATTACTTCAATAAAATTGATCTACGGAGTGGCTACTACTAGATCAAAATTAGAGAAGGGGATGAATGAAAGACAACTTTTAAGACAAAATATGGGTTGTACGAGTGGATGGTGATGCCATTTGGGTTGTCTAATGCACCCAGTACATTTATGTGGTTGATGAACAAAGTACTACGGGAATATAATGGTAAGTTTGTGGTTGTGTATTTTGATGATATTTTGATTTATAGTAAAAGTGAAGAGGAGCATTTGTTACACCAGAAATTAGTGTTAGACATGCTTAAGAAGAAGAAATTATATGTCAACTTGAAGAAATGTAGATTTCTTGAGGATAGTTTAGTGTTTTTAGGATTTGTAATCTCAAGATATGGCATGAGGATGGATGAAGAGAAAGTGAAGGTGATTTTGGAATGGCCTCTTCCAAAAACTATAACATAAGTAAGGAGACTTCATGGCCTAGCTACCTTTTATAGAAATTTCATCAGGAACTTCAGTAGTACAGCTGCCCCTATAACTAAGTGCACGAAGGAGAAAGAGTTTGTATGGACTATGGCAGCAACAAAAAGTTTTGAACTCTTCAAGAAGGTGTCAGAAGACCCTGTTCTAGTGTTAACAGATTTTACTAAGGTTTTTGAGGTTGATTGTGATGCCTCATTTTTTAGAATTGGTGGTGTTTTAAGTCAAGAGGGACGACCTGTAGCATTTTCAATGAAAAGTTGAATGATGCAAGAAAGAATTATTCTACATATGATGTGGAATTTTATGAAATTGTACAAGCATTGCAACATTTGAGGCACTACTTACTCTCAAAAGAGTTTGTGTTGTTTACTGATCATGAATCATTGAGGTATGCCAACTCTCAAAAAAAGTTAAATAGTAGGCATGCCAAATGGGTTTTATTTTTGCAACAATATACATTTGTCCTGAAGCACAAGTTGGGAAAACAAAATAAGGTTGTTGATGCATTGAGTAGGAGAGTTGTTTTGTTGACCACTATGGAGAATGAAGTGGTAGGATTTGAGGGGATTAAAGATCTGTATGAATCTGATGCAGATTTTGGGAATATTGTGCAACAATGTAAAAGTGCGGTAGAGGGTGAGTCCCATACTATTTTTGAAGAGTATTTTTTACATAATGGTTACTTGTTTAAGGGTAATCGATTATGCATTCCCAATGGCTCTATTAGAGAGAACATCTTGAGGGAATTACATAATGAGGGTTTGATTGATCATTTTGGAGTAGCCAAAAATACCACTCTTGTAGAGGAGTACTATTGGCCAAAAATGAAGAGAGACATAATCAGGTTTATCTCTAGATGTAGAGTATGTCAAATGGCTAAGGGTCATGCACAAAATATAGGGTTGTATATGCCACTATCGGTTCCTATAGGACCATGGACCGATATGAGTATGGATTTCATGTTGGGGTTGCCCAAGACATAGAGGGTTAAGGATTCAATTTTTGTTGTGGTAGATAGATTTTAAAAAATGGTGCATTTCATTGCTTTCCATAAAACTAATGATGCAACTAGGACTATAGTATTATTATTTGATGAGATTGTGTGATTGCATGGTGTTCCAAAGACTATTACTTCTTATCGGGATACTAAGTTCTTGAGTCACTTTTGGAGGACGTTGTGGAAAAAGTTGAATACCAGGTTGCAGTTTAGTAGTTCTTACCACCCATAGAAAAATAGGTAAATGGAGGTAGTGAATAGAATCTTGGAAAAACTCTTAAGATGCATAGTTGGATAAAAAATAAAACAATAGGATTTAGCCTTGTCATAAGCCGAATTTGCATACAACAGTTTAGTGAACAGGTCAACAAGTAAATCTCATTTTTGAAATTATTTATGGTCAAAATCCTAGAGGTGTATTATATTTGGTTGAGTTAAAAATTGGGGAACAAGCTAGTGATGATGCAAAAGCATTTGCTGAGCATATCCAAAAAGTGCAAGAGTCAGTGGAAAAAATTACAGAGTAGTAATGCTCACTATAAAGAGTCTTTTGATGCACACAGAAGGGTGAAAGTTTTTGAAGAGGGTGATATGGTCATGGTTCATCTTAGAAAAGAAATATTTCCTAAGTGGATGTATAACAAACTAAAACTTAGGAAAATTGGGCCATGCAGGATTTTGAAGATCAATGATAATGCCTATAAAGTGGAGCTGCCCAATGAATTTGATATTTCATCTATTTTTAATGTTTATGATTTATTTCATTATTATGGTACTTTCGAGGATGGTAAATTACAAGAGACAGTAAATTGGGCATGACAGATGCCTAAGAAGAAAAAATACAGAGTTGCACAGTTGCTCGATAAGAAGGTGATCACCACCATACATGGGAGCTACAATAGATTCTTGGTTCAGTGGGAAGGATTACCACAGTAAGATAACACTTGGTTTTCAGAGTCAAAGCTAAAGAAAATTGATAACCATAATCTACAGGATTTCAATTCAGCTGAAATCGCAAGAGCTGAGTTCTTTTTCACCAGAGGAGAATGATGCACCTTGTTTGAGCCATAACTTGTGAACCGTACATCCATTTGCCTTGAAATTTAACAAGTGGTTCTGCATGTGTGTTTAGCATCAGGATCAACTTTGATGCACCTAAACCTCCAAAAAAAGATATTTTTAGGACCTAACTCCGACATCTAGTGTCCCAAAATTAGCTTTTAGAATAGGTTCCCAGGTTTTTTGGGTTTTTTTGCATGTTAGAGTTTTATTATATTTTGTTATACCTTAAGTTGAGACCTAATATTTTAAATTAAGGTTCATTATTTTAATAGGGATGTGTGCACCGAATTTGGGTGCAATCCGACTCATTTCTATTTTTAGCAGTTTTTAGAAAAAATATCTATTTTAGCAGTTTTTAGAAAAAAGATGTTTTTAGGGTTTCTTTGGTTTTCAGTTGTTATATGATGGATTGTAATATTTTAGAGAAGGGATGTGAATTAAGGAATTATAAGAATATTGATTTGCAGATTTATTCCATTATATTGCATTTGTGTTATGTGATTGGAGTTCATTTTGTTGGTCTCTTGTAGCTAAGTTTACACCAAATACTTGATATATATTTGTTCCCATGATTGTTACATCTCATGGTGATGTAGATGACAATATGCTCCAATATTTTGTGCCTCTATTTTATGCTATTTTTTTGGTTAATTTTTAGACTTTGGTTTAGCTTCATCTTTTATCTCTACCACTTCCTCAGATTTTATTTCAAGTTCTTTACTTGTTCTTCAATTTGTTCTCCTATAATTGTTTATTGGTTTTCCCTTGGTCTTTATTTAGAAATATCTTGCAAATTTATCGTCTTTTTTCTATACCATAATTTCATAAACTTGTTTTGTACATTTATATTAATAGTGCTCAAAGAATAAAACCAAGGATAACCAAGAACAATATCCATATCACCCATATCAATAGCATAAAAATATAAATGTAAAACATATTTATCCATGGTGATCTTCAAATATTAAAAAATTTGAACATCCTCACCCTCAAGCTTTATGTTTTTAATTTTTATTTTTGGAACTTACAAATTGTTAGCCAAGTCCATATTGATGAAATTATGCTTGCTACTAGGGTTTATGGAGACAATAATGTTTTTATTTTGAATGCAACCATGAACTTCCAAAATAATTTTTTGATTTTCAAACAAATATTTCCACTTTTATTCTATAGAATTCCAAATATGTACTTTATTTTGCTTGCATATTATTATTTTTTCCTACAATCATCATTTTCTTAAAAATGCAACTTTTAATTATTCCCTTGAGAAGAAATCATGATGGGCATCTGCAAAGTCTGAAAACAAATAATAAGCTTCTCCTCTCAAGTAAATCAAAATCTTCAATTTCCATTCTATCATAGGAAAAAAAAAAAAAATTCTCCACTTCATCAACCATTCCTTAGCATCACTATCATCCTCTCGTGTGAATATTGGCAACTCCATGATATAATTTTTTAAAGAAACTGGGTTTAAAAAAATGAAATATTTAAAAAACTAAAATTTCTTAAATATCATCTATTCCTTGCTTTAGACAATGAGATCTATAGATTTTCTTAAAAAATAAACAATCGACAACTGATTTGCTTACTTGGATTGAGAGATGATTGTTTTTTCCTTTTGCATGAATTTTATGTGCAACACAAAAAAAACACCAAAAACCCAATGTTCAATAGTTGTAACTCCCTCAATAATTATCAAAATTTTATAAGTGAGCAGTCATTTTTTTAGTACTTAAAATAACCTATATGCTCATGCAAAAGGATTTTAAAAATAACTTCTAAAAAAATTAATACTAATTTTTTATTTTGAAAATAATTGCGCATCCAAAAAACAACACAAATATCTAAACTTCAAATAGTTGTAACTCTCTCAATACTTATTAAAATTTATCAAATGAGCAGTCGTTTTTATAGTAATTAAAATAATTAACATATTGGTGCAAAGATATTCTTAAAATGACTGCTAAAAAAATTAATATGAATTTTCTTTTTCAAAGCCAAAAAACAACATAAATAACCCAAATTCAAACAACCATAACTTACTCAATACATTATTAGAATTTAACAAATGATCAGCCATTTTTGTAGTATTCAAAATGATCTACTTGCTGGAATAAAAATATTTTAAAAATGACTGCTGAAAGAAAAATTATGGCCTCTATAAAATGTGATATTTTTCTAGAAAAATATACTCTAAGTCTGCAAAACAACTCCACTTTACCTGAATATTTACTTTGATACCAAATTTAATGAACCTCTATTCTCATAATCATAAATCATTCACCAATATGTACAAATATACAACATGCATCTAAAAATAAACTCCACAGTAATTATATACACAATAAAATAGATATTTATAAGGTAGGGCAACACTGTACAATGATCCTTATTGGAAGGAAACCACTCCACAATATCTCCATCACCATGACATAAGACTTTTATAAAGAATACTTCATATGTTACTCATGCCATAATACGATATTATATTATATCCCCTACATTATTATCCTTAGGTACCTAACACTGACATAAATTGAGTGATAGAAACCTATGAATCAATAGAAGAAACATGATGGGATGATATTAGATGTCATTTTCCTAAGTTTTTAGGCTTTAATTTTTGTACTTTTTAGGTCTATTTGGGGAAATATTGTAGAATTTTATAAATTTTGCATTTGGAATCATTTTGATCCTATTTAAGTCACATGATATTTTAATGTCTATGCATTGGTCACATTATATTATAGACTTGTTTCAATGTTAAGGAATGAATTAGTAGAATAGTCTTCAAGGTAGATTGTCCTTTAAATCTTCTAGATTTTATTTAGTCAAAATATTTAGTCTACATTTTGGTAGATGTAGTTGGATTTGTGATAGTTACAAATTTTTTTTAGTCTTTTGGATGCATACATTTAAAGGATTTAGAATGTTTTTTAGTCAATCCCTCTTTATTCTTTGGGCTATTGATTCAAATTATTCATGAAGATCTAATCATTTATGATCTCTTCCTTATATTCTTTTTCCAGGTACATTTGCAAGTTTGTAATGGATCTTTTCATAAATAAGTCCATGGAAAGGCAAATTTGGTGATGGAAATTAGGTGGTCTAAGGGTAAGTTGAAGTCTTTAAATAAAGAGATGTATGTTGTAAAAGGGAAGTCTAAGCTTTTAATTTTTACCTTATTTGACTATAAAATATTAAAGGGTACTATTGAATTCTCTTCCTCATTTGGAGTCTTAGCAGAAGTGTTCTTTGGAGATGTATAAAAGTATTTGATAGTGACAATGATGATTATGGTCCATCCAAGGGATATTGTTATGTAGAGAAATTTTTGCATTTGTAGATTTCAAATAATGAGAGGGATCCAGATGAGTCTTTATCAAGTGTGGAGGCTCATTACAATAGTCATTATGGGGGAAAGATAAAATTATCACTAATGAATTCTATCCTTTACCTCATAATTTATATTATGAGAAGGTGTTCAAAGTGTAATTTAACTTATGGATAAGGTTGGTATTATATGATCTATTCATGTATAGACCTATGAGTAAGCATTATACTATTGTCTTTAATTTATTATAATATTTATTATGTAATCCCTTTGGATCATGGTTAACCTTTTTATGGTTAGACCCACCTTATAACTTGTAATTAACCTTAATATATTTCGTTAAGTCAACTCAAGTTAAATTCATTTATGTAATTTAGGTCTTGATATTGGTATAAATTATCCCCACCACTTCATCCGTTATATAATAGTGATGTGTATCGTATCTATAGATAATAATAGTGATTATTTAAGTTGTTATCTATGTATACTATATCTTTATCTATTTCATCCATTTTATATTTTTGTGTAATATTTGAGTGGATAGATTGCTTTTGTTTATTTCTAGAAAGAGGTGTGATTTCCAACATTTATTAAACATAATTAATAATGATAAAATAATCATATATGAAATGACCATTTAGGACTTAAAACTAATCATAAGGAGATAATTCCAAGACTTAAGGACTTGCGTAACATATAACTAAAGGTCAATAACTAAGATATATATAGATGGGTTATTATCCAATCTTTCTTGATGGACCTAATTCCAAAATAGTTTTGCTAAGACCATTAATAGTAAGGAAACCATTGACAACAAAAAGGATAGATTTAAAAGTACAAACAAAGAAAGGTTGAAACCTTAAGTATTCTAATATGGTGGTTGGATGAAGGTATAATTAATTATATTATAATCCTTATGAATGCTAATTTTGACTAAAAATGCATTGTATTGATATGATCAATCCCATATACTAGCTTCCTTAAGTATAACAAGACTAGTATATATCTACTTTTAATAAATCATGTTGGAGTTTAAAGATAAAAAAATGTGCATAGATATAGAAATATAGTAAATTATCCATGTATACACTACATATAGTCATTGTCTTTCAAATTTTTAATAATATTAAAATTATCATAAATATATAGAATTATGTAGATAATTCCAAAGTCTAGATGCATATAGGTTTATAAGGTTATGCAACATGCCTAAATTTCAAGTATTTAGAGTGATTTCTAAAACATTTCATTCAATATTCACTATGGAAAAACCAATCATTTGAGTGATAAGGGTCGATAGAATACACAAATAATTGGCATACACAATCGATAAGCAAATATTGTTATGAAAATTCAACATAGGGATATGATCAAATGTTCTAAAATATGTTCAAGTGAGTACATGATTGTAAATTTATGAATAGTATTAATCATCCCAAGGAAATAAAATATACTTTATTATAGAATAAAGGAATAGTGTTTCAGCCTCCACTACCACATGGCATATCATTGAACTGTCACATTATACATACACATAAAGAGAAAATATAAAGTGTGTAATCCTGAAAAATCTAGAAATGTGCTTTACAACATAAGAACATAAAAAACATATGTTGAAGGATTTACATTATTCTTTTGATATATATAATAAATCTAATTATACATAAGGTTATGTACCAAATAACTTTGTTTACTTTATAAAGACTTCATATTAGGTTTTAGAGTATGGGATTTTCCATACGAATATATGTTGAAAGAGTCACATTAAAATTTTGAGATATCTAATAAATATGATTATACATAATCTTATGTACCAAATTAACTAGTTTATTTTCTAAATACTTCATGTTGGGTTTTAGAATATGGGATTTTTCCCATGCCACTTTCTCTTATTATGATGATAATATAGTCCTTGTTTTTCTTAGTTTTATATATCATATTAGAAATATGGTTTTTGTAATATCTATTTTAGTTTAGCCTCACATTGCCTCTCCTTTAACTATCATATCCTTTTTTGATGCATGAGCATCCGGTAACCGTAGAGCAATCTTGCATCTTCCAAAAATGTTTTTAAATTTTCTAAGTACCTTGCATTTGTTTTATTTTCGGTGTTTTCCAAGGGGGGAAGTTTTGTGGAGCAAAGAGGGCAAGTTTCTTGAAGCATGGGGAGGGGTCGCGAAATCGCGACATGTCACGATTTCACGAAAATTTGGATCTTCAGGGTACAAACCCTTCAGTTCTTCAAATCCCACTACTTCCACGATCAATTTAACCAGTAAATTCTGCCTTCTGCTCAAGGCATATGCAACCTTGTTTGATTTACCACTTCTGTGCTTCAGCACAAAGGTATAACTTTTGAGGAACTCCACCCACTTCATGTGCCTTTGATTCAGTTTTGTTTGACTGTTAATGTACTGTAAAGCCTGATGGTCAGTAAATAGAACAAACTCCTTTGGCAATAAATAGTGTCTCCACTTTTTCGGAGCTCGAACTATAGCATAAAATTCCCGGTCATAGACTCGAATACTTTTTTTGAGCATCATTTAGCTTCTCACTGAAATAAGCAACATGTCTGCCACCTTGACTCAGTACAACCCCTATTGCACTGCCACTGGCATCACAGTCCACCTGAAATACCTTGTCAAAGTCTGGGAGTGCTAAAACAGGCTATTCTGTGACCTTTCTCTTTAATGCATCAAATCTCCTTTCAGCCCCTAATGTCCACTTGAACTCTTTTTTATCCCCCCTCATTGTTTCTATGAGAGGTGCACAAATGTTGCTGAAGTTCTTTATGAACTTCCTATAAAAGCTGGCCAGACCATGAAATGATCTTACTTCTATTGTGCTTCTCAGGGTAGGCCATTCAATGATGGATCTCACCTTCTCTGGTTCCATTTTCAGTCCTTCTGTTGAGATTACAAACCCTAGGTATACTAACTCTTTCTTGACAAAATTACACTTTTTTAGATTTATTAATAACTGCTCTTCCCGCAGCTTTTCAAAAACTCTCCTGATATGCATTAGGTGTTCCTCTAGGGTTCTTTTGAATATCAATATGTCATCTAAATAAACAATGACAAACTTTCCCATAAACTCTTTTAGTACTTCATTCATCAGCCGCATGAAGGTACTAGGTGCATTGGACAGCCCAAATGGCATGACCAACCACTCATACAAGCCTTCTCTTGTCTTGAAGGCTGTCTTCGACTCATCTCCCTCTTGGATACGGATATGATGATAGCCACTTTTTAGGTCAATCTTTGTGAAGTACTCAGCCCCACTTAAACAGTCCATTATATCATCCATCCTTGGCAATGGGAATCTATATTTGATAGTGATTTTATTGATTTCCCGAGAGTCTGTGCACATTCTCCACTCTCCATCCTTCTTGGGTGCCAGTACTGCTGGCACTGCACATGGGCTAAGACTCTCCCTAATCAATCCCTTCTCCAGCAACTCTTGGACTTGCCTGTTTAACTCCTCAGTTTCTATAGGTGTCATTCTGTGTGCAGCCTTATTCGGTAAGCTTGATCCCGGTACCAAATCTATATGGTGGCTAATTTTCCTTACTGGGGGTAAACCCTCAGGCACATTATCAGACACAATATCTAGAAATTCCTCCAACAGATCTAGGACTTCTGCTGGGGTATCCTGGCATTACTTCCCCCTAACTCTAGGGATTATTGCATAACATAAATATTCATGCTTCAACCCATCCATGAACTTTCTCCCCTCAACTAAACAGATTCTGGAATTGTTACATACCTTTTCATCCACATCATTTAAGGGCTTTATTTTATGGCATACACCATTCTTTGTTAATGAGTAGGTGTTGGCACGACCATCATGCACTGCACTCCGGTCGAATTGCCAGGGTCTCCCCAGCAACATATGGCAAGCATCCATAGGCAGGATGTCACATAGGACCTCATCACAATAATTTCCAATATTAAATTTAACGGAGCACTATTCATTGACCAAAGCTCTGTGGTCCTTCTGTAACCATGCAACCCAGTATGGATGCGGGTGCTTCTTCCTCTCCAACTATAGCTTTGTAACCATTTCTTCCGAAACCAAGTTATCCATGCTACCATTATCAATAATAATGTTGCAAACTTTGCCCGCACGCTTACATCTTGTGCGGAATAAACTTCTTCTCTGATCTGTGTCCTTCTCCTCATTCAATAGGACTCTTCTTACAATCATTGCTTCCCCTCTCTCCGCTTCTTCGGAATGCTCAGACTCAGCTTCTTCCTCTGCCATAGCAGCCCTGGCTGGACCCTCAGGCCTCTTCTTCGCCATTTCCCGATGTTTTGGACACTCAAATGCCCGATGTCCTTCTTCACCATAGTGGAAACATGTCCCACGAAATACTCCTCTTCCAAATCCTCATCCAGATCCACCCCGTCCTCTTGGGTAGTCGTTTCGATCTCGGGCCGATAAACATCCTCTTCCCTTTGATCCTCGGTTACTACTGGTTTCACCGCTCTTCTTCGGGTCTTTATACTTTTCTCCACTGGTTCTCCCACCAGTTATTCCACCACGGCCCCTTCCTCTTTGCTTGCCTTCAAATCGCCTGTTTAGTTTTTCTTCCACCTTTAAGGCAAACTGGTAAGCATCCTCAATGGTGCTTATCCAAACTAGGCTCAGTTCCTCCTGGATATCGAGTCTCAACCCATTGATATAATGGGCCACCTTTTCTTTGTTTGCCTCTAAATGCCCAGTTCTAATAGAGATCTTGTAGAACTCCTCGGTGTACTCTTGGACAGTTTTGTTTGTCTGCCTCAAACCCTGCATTTTTCTTAGCAGATCCAACTCATAATCTACCAAGATGAACTGTCTTTTCAGCTTCTCCACCATTCTATCCCATCTTGTTATTCTCTCCTTCCCTCTTCTGTTCCTCTCCAATTGTATTCCCCTCCACCAAATGCTGGCATGACCCTTCAAATTGGTCTTAGCAAATATGACGCGGTTAGGGTCTTCAACCTCCTCATATTTGAAATACTCTTCTAAATCATTTATCCAGTCAATCACTTCTTCTGGATTTAGGTTTCCCGAGTATGTAGAAACCTCCATTTTTGGTTGTTTTCCAATCTAAGAGATGGCCTTGTACAACCGGGCTTGTGCAGGGTCCACAGCCTCTTCCTCTTCCTCAGATTGGTCTTCTTCTTCAACTTCATCTTCACTTTCCTCATCCCTTTCAGGCTCATGCCTTCTGCGTAACTCTACTTGCAGGGCTTGAAATTGTCTCTGCAAGGCTCGGAAGTCTTCGATCGACACCACATTTCCTACTCCACCACGGTTTCTTCGTGGAGGCATTATATATATATATATATATTTTAAATCCTTCCACAGATCCTGGTGTAACTGCCTCTCTCCGGTGATCTGTTACATGCTCAGAAGCTCCCGCTCTGATACCACTTGATGGCAAGCCGGGAAACACACAACAACACTTCACAAGAATTTGTTGTAAATTGCTTTCTAGATGTTTTTAAAATATCATTTCCAGGCTTAAAACTCCTCCTCTACAATCCCAAACTCACCATCCCTTCCATTACAATTTTTTGGGTTTTTATCGAGGCCCCGATCCTCTCAGCAATTAATGCCCACCTAACAAAATTTCAAATTCTATTTTTCCCCCTTCCTGGGTTTTTCAAAATTTCGGTCATAAATGGGCCATCTGCCCGATATACCAGGAAGCTTTCATTAATGTCTCTCCTTGACCTACAATCACCGTATTGGTTAGATCGTTCTTCTGCACTGTGGTCTCCTCCATAATGGCCATCGCCTGTGTTTGTTTCATTGTCCGTACCTGTTACTTTGCCAACAATAAAAATATATGCGGTCGTCACCCTCATCTTGTTTCAACACACGTAGCTGTCCGATTGTAAATCTGGCCATGCCTTCTCCTTGATGCAATAAATTTGAAACACTCACCCTTCACAACTGTCATGCTACACGTGGCCGTCCACATGTCAAACTTAGCCTTGCTCAACCGTCCACTTGTTCTCTTTTGGGCCTTGCCCTGCTCTCTATCTTATCTAACTTCCGCAGTTATCAAATGTTACGCCACGTGTCGGCATTTGAATGCTATTCAAGGGAAGTAAATTATGCATTCCAAGGAGCTCCATGCGGGAGAACTTGATCAAGGAAAAGCACAGCGGAGGACTGGCTGGACATTTTGGTAAGGATAAGACTATTGCCCTAGTGGATGAAAATTATTACTAGCCACAACTTCCGCAAGATGTGAGGAAGTTTGTGCAAGGTTGCAGAATATGTCAGATGGCAAAGGGCATAAGGCAAAACACATGATTATACCAGCTGTTACCTGTACCTGAGAGGCCATGGGAGGACATAAGCATGCATTTTATTCTTGGATTGCCGAGAACATAGAGGGGAAATGACTCTGTATTTGTGGTGGTTGACCGATTCTCCAAAATGGCACATTTTATTCCCTGCCAGAAGACAAGTGATGTAGTTCACATTGTTGGATTATTCTTCAAGGAAGTGGTACGACTTCACGGTCTACCAAGAAGCATAGTTTCTAATAGGGATACAAAGTTTGTTGGGTACTTCTAGAGAACTTTGTGGAAAAAGATGAAGATAGATCTGAAATTCAGTTCTGCATACCACCCACAGACTGACGGACAGACAGAAGTGGTGAACAGAATCCTGGATAATTTATTGAGATGTTTGATAGCAGATCAGCCCAAGGGATGGGATTTAGTTTTACCGCAGGCAGAATTTGCATATAACAGTTCAGTAAATAAGAGCACAAATAAATCTCCATTCTAGATAATATATGGAAACAACCCGAGAAATGTGTCTGAACTGAGAAAGTTGAACCAAAGAGAAAAGTGTAGTGCCGAGGCAGAAGAATTTGCGAAACATATGAAAAGTCTGCATGAAGAAGTAAGGAAACAAATTCTTAAAATGAATACTCAATATAAGACAAGGGCAGACCAGAAGCGGTAGTTCAAAGAGTTTAAAGTAGGAGATGAGGTCATGGTGCACCTCAGAAAGGAGAGATTTCCTGCCAAGACTTATAACAAATTGAAGATGAAGAAGTTTGGGCCCTGTAGAATAATGGGAAAATGGGAGTCAGGGAATGCATATGAAGTGGAATTGCCAAGATGGCTTGATATTTCACCTGTTTTTAATATTTCAGATCTAGTAGAATATCATGAAGGAGAAAGTACAGAGGTACCAAGTGCAAAATTATGGCAAGTTCCAGCATCTACTCCAACCACAGACGAGGTCAAGGAAGTATTGGACACTTGTGAAGGCAGAAGCACCAGAAACAAGTAGTATTCTGAGTATTTGATAAAGTGGAGAGGCAGACCAGTTGAAGATGCAACTTGGTTGTCGAAGACGGAGGTTGACCGCCTGGGTCTTCCCATAACAAAACAAAAGTGAGGGTCACTTTCTTTTATTACCCTGGGTGTCTGATGCAGGAGCATCCGGTAACCGTAGAGCAATCTTGCATCTTCCAAAAATGTTTTTAAATTTTCTAAGTACCTTGCATTTGTTTTATTTTTGATGTTTTCCAAGGGGGGAAGTTTTGTGGAGCAAAGAGGGCAAGTTTCTTGAAGCATGGGGAGGGGTCACAAAATTGCGACATGTCACAATTTCGCGACATGTCATGAAATCGCAACCTCAAAAGGCTTGGCGGGGCTTGAGCCAGTTTTGTCGCGATATCGCGACCATAGTCCGAAGCAAAGGTGGGAGTGAAGTCCCGTCACGATATCGCGATGTCGCGATATCATGACGTCATGATATCGCGACGATAGTTCGAGGCAAAGGTAAGAAATGAAGTCCCATCGCGATATCGCGACGTCGCGATATCACGATGATTGTTGAACACAAATGCAGAGGTGATGGTGCCGTTGCGATATCGCGACGTCGTGACATCGCGACATCGCGATATCTCAACAATTGTTCAACGCAAAGGCAGAGGGGATGGTGCCGTCGTGATATCGCGATAGGTCACGATATCACGAACTGTCGCGATATCGCGGCCAGTCAAAGGCTGACACGTGGCATAACATTTGATAACTATGAAAGTTAGAGAAGATAGAGAGTAGGGCAAGGCCCAAAAGAGAACAAGCCGATGGTCGAGCAAGGCCGAGTTTGACACATGGACGACCACGTGTAGCATGACAGTTGTGAAGGGCACGTGTTTCAAATTTATTGCGTCAAGGAGAAGGCATGGCCAGATTTACATGCGGATAGCTACGTGTATTGAAACAAGATGAGGGCCATGACCGCGTATATTTTTATTGTTGGCAAAGTAACAGGTACGGACAATGAAACAGACACAGGCGATGGCCATTATGGAGGAGACCATAGTGCAGAAGAACGATCTGACCAAGACGGCGGTTGCAGGTCGAGGAGAGCCATTAATGAAAGCTTCCTGGTAGATCGGGCAGATGGCCCATTTATGACCGAAATTTTGAAAAACCCAGGAAGAGGGAAAATAAAATTTGAAATTTTGTTAGGCGGGCATTAATTGCCGAGAGGATCGGGGCCTCGATAAAAACCCGAAAAATTGTAATGGAAGGGATGGTGAGTTCGGGATTGTAGAGGAGGAGTTTTAAGCCTAGAAATGATATTGTAAAAACATCTTAAAAGTAATTTACAGCAAATTCTTGTGAAGTGTTGTTGTGTGTTTCCCGGCTTGCCATCATTTTTTCTAAGTAATTTTTGGTTTAAATTTTTCTTTATGTAATAAACTAACAAGAGTCTCATTTTACTCCTTTATCCATTATAGATAAATTATAGATAGGTATAATATGATTTCAAAAGGTTATCAAAATTATGATCCCATTACCCATGAGGTTATTATCTAATGTTATGTAAAATTTATTAAGTCATTTTTACTTATATCTTGAAAGATCAATTCTAACTCTTACTTATGAGTCTTATCCTCCTTTGCTTATTTATGTCATTCTCTAATCATACATAAGATCTATAATGATCTCATCTATTTATTGAGATTTATTTTATATTTTATGGGGCTATCCATCCTCCCACTGTAATATCTTTTATTCTTGACATGTCTTATTATTATAACAAGTTCAATTATCCTACTTTTAATTTGGATTCTATTAATAAATTTTATTTTTGAGGTGTTTTATTCTTAAGCTCATCCTATGTATAAAAGGAGTATGAGTACTTTTCAAGATGCTATATCTATTCATTGGTAGGAATTTTATCAAATGTTGACCCTAGACTATGTGTTACTGAGAAAGATTTATGATGGATATTCTTAGGGAGAAGTAGCTATCTAGAAAGAGTATTATTATCTAATAAAATGAACATGATATTTACATTCCTTTCCCTAAGGAATGAAATTATTAAATTTTAATGTTTCCATAGGACCATGTATGGTGCTCACACTTAGATTTAAAAGCATAAATATTGTCTTATTATAAAATTATTTTTTTTCAAAAGTATAGAGTTAGTTATAATGGGATGTTTTCCATGGTTTCTCACATGGACTCCATTCCTATTTTTAAAAACTATTTCACATAGTTGAAAATTTCATGATATGGTTGTCAAGAGTGTATTTCTTCATTGGGACCTTTAGAAGTGTATTATATCTATTAGCTATCAAATTTTATTTAAGCAATATCTACACCTTTGGTTTGCATGCATAGAAAGTTCATATATAAGATTAATCATTCACTTTACAATTGGTATGAGAATATTTATAACTTCTTGACTGTTTTTTCACAAAGTGAGGTGTATCATGATGTTTGTATAAATTATCAATATGGTGAGATACTGATTATTGTGTTTTATATTCATGATTTGACCATTACAAGAGTTCATCCTCCATTATTTATGATCTAAATATATGAATTCATAAGTCATTTGAGATGATAAATTTTATCTTGTTTCATTATTTTTGATGCATTCATTATACTTAGTGATATTCAAGAAATTCTATTTCTTACCTCAGTATTATTTAGGGTCACTACGTGGTTTTAGATGGGGGATTGGAAGTGAATTCCTATAAATTTTCTTCTAGTATCATGATTGAGGTTGTGTTTTATTTACCTCTATCAATTGATTATCTTTATATATCATTGGTTTTTAGACCTCTCTACCTAACACACACTTGACTAGATATCTCCTTTATTATTAGTATATGTTTGAGGTATATAAAAATACTTCATCAATGTCAATAGAATAATACCAAGTGCATTATTCATTATATTAATGGAACTATTCCCTACGATATAACCTACGCAATGAGGCCTCATGTTATTTTGTAGAGGATACTAAAATATAAATTGGGATAGAGAACCATATGAGTTGATATGCATATTAGAATATCTATTATGTTGGTTTTAGACCAATTTACTGGTGTTTTAAGAAGAACGATGCTATCCATTTCACTTCTATAAAATAAGAGTATCATGTTACTAATTAACCAAATACACGTCTAGTATAAATATAAAATATTGTTGAGTAGTTAAGTACTCATTAAATAAACCTATCAATTGATGCTTATTTGGGTTGAGCATTACTAGACTAACATATTGAGATTTGGATTCACAAGGTTGAGCATATTCACTTTAAGGGTCAACTTATTTTGAGATTTTATCTTCAACAAATAAACTTAAATATATTTATACTAATATGATACCTAAGGTCACCTTCACTCAATTATAATAATATATTTATATGAGAGAGCTTTCATAAGTATCATGTACTAATTTTATCTCTTCATGACCCCTACTTCAACTTTTTTTTTTTTTTTGTGGAAAACATCCCAAAAGGGATGCCACTTTCGGGTAAGACCCAAGGAGGCGGGGGTATCCATTCCACCAAAAATGCCCAGGACTCGGACCTGGCCTACCACCTTTGACATACTCAAGGAGCAAACAAACACACAAAACCAATTTAAAAATAAGTAAATAAATAAGTAAATAACAACAAAAATAATAAAATAAAATAAAAAACATGCTCCTTGAGTGTGTCAAAAACAAAAGCACAACCAAACACACACACAATAAGATAAAAGAAACCACAACACGAACCACATAGAAAAACACAAGAACCACATAACAAAACACAAACAAGACAAAAACAACAGAACACTACAAAGACATAACCCAAAAAAAACATGAAAAATAAACACAACCAAAACCTAAAATATTAAAAAAATAAAATAAAAATAAAAATAAAAAACAACCAACAACAGAAAATAAACAAAAACAAAAAACATAGAAAACACTCACACAAAAAAACATGAATTAACACAAACAAAGAGAAACACAAGAACAAGAACGACAAAAACACAAGAACAATAACAAAAAACATAAAAAAAAACACAAAACAACAAAAACACAAGAACAACAAAAAACAACACAAAGAACACAAAAACAAAACAAAACAAAAGAACACACACACCTTAAAAAACTAAACAAAAAAGAAAAAAAAAAAAAAAATTGAACATAACAATGACCTATCTAGACCAGAAGACTATTAAGGCAAGAAACAACAAAGGAAACAAAAGAAAGAATAGAGTGAGCTAGGGAACTAAAAAAACCTGAATGAACCAAAGAGAAGCAAAAAAAAGCAAGAAGAAACTAGGTACCTTCGAACTGGAGCCATCCAAAGAAATGATAGAAAGAAGAGCTTCCCTAATTTGCGAAGCCCACCATCTAGGAGGGTGGCCATAACAAGTAAGATCACCTTTGTCCAAAGCCCAATTAGCTAAAGCATCAACACTCTTGTTTTGATCTCTGACCACATGATTGTAATCAACTTTCAAAAATCCCATCTGGATTAATTGAATCTTCTCAATAATTCTTTTTATTCTCCAATCAACCTTATGATTCTTGGAAGGAGTCTTCAAAATATTAATCATAAGTTGAGAGTCAGACTCAACTAACACCTTTTCCCATCCAACCTTAGTAGCCTCTTGAAGGCCTCTGAGGATACCATACCCCTCAGCAAGGTTATTGGAAAGAATACCCAAATTCTCAGCAAAAGTAAAAACCAGGGAGCCATCTGAAAGTCTACCAATTCCTCCCACACTGGCTTTTCTAGGGTTCCCTCTAGAGGCTCCATCAGTATTGACTTTTCCAAAATCCTTAGGAGGAGGTTGCCAATTTCTTGTCCTATCCATCTTACTAATACTCACATTCCCTTTAAGTTGGTTGCCCTTAGAAGATTTAATCTTCAATATTTGCATCACTTGATCCCATCTTTGGTGGGAGTTTTGGGGGTGATTAAGGAGTTGATGGACTGATTCAACTAAGTTGGCTATGGTATTTTGCCAAATATAGTGAATATCCTTCCTATCTTGATTAAAAATTTGGTTGTTCCTTTCAATCCAAATATTCCAAAGAAGAATGGTAGAACCCATCCAAACTAACTGCCTAATAAAATGATCAACACCCTCTTGATTAGGCCAATCCCTCCAAAGTTGTTCAAAAGTAAAAAAATTGGACCACTGTAAGCCAAGTAAAGTGGCCATTCTCCTCCATAGCTCAGAGGCTAAAGTACACTCAATAAAAATATGGTTGAGAGTTTCTACATTCTCTTCACACATCTCACATCTAAAAGGGCCATGAAAACCACGCTTCATAAGTTGCTCACCAGTAAGCACCCTACGATGCAATAAAAGCCAATTAAAGAACCTCACCTTAGGCCAGAGCTTTTGAGCCCACAATTGAGAAAATATGTCAGAAGAATGGTTGGGATTATTATGGCATAAGGTCAAATAACCTTGAGCAACTGAATACTCACCCTTAGTAGTGTTGTTCCATCCAAAACAATCTTTTTCATGGGACCAAGAGAGAGATCTCATATGAAGGATGCCTTGGATATCTTGTCTTTGCCTTTCTGGGATTTGAATAGGCCAGTCCTCAATAGGGATCCAATATCTACCAACCTTTGAATTACCGGTATGGTACCGATAGTAATTAGCCACCTTTATCCAGTTAGCTCGGTGAAGCTCCTCCATCCAAGGCCTCCAATCGGGAAACTGAGTTATCAAAGGCTTGTGACCATCCCAAGAATCTATCCAAAAATTTGCCTGTTGACCATTATGAATGATCCAAAATAAATTTTTCTTTATCAAATCCTCACCAGTCTTAAGAACTGCTAAAATGGGAGAACCTTTGGTAGGAAGTTGATAGCGAACAAGGTCTTCAGGACTTTTGTTCTCAGCATATTTAGCACGGAGATTATTGGCCCAAAGAGCATTGGGGTTATGCAACATCCTCCAATATAATTTAGCAGCTAAAGCTTTGTTGTTATTAATAGAAGACCGGAATCCTAACCCCCTTTATTCTTAGGAAGACATAAAGTGTCCCATTTCACCAAGGCCCATTTTCTTTTCTCCTTAGTACCACTCCAAAGGAAACGATGACTGATTTGATCCAGTTCTCGAAGAACAACCTTTGGGATATTCAACATGGAAGATACATAAATAGGAATAGCTTGAAGGACTGATTTTACCAAGGTGATTCTACCCCCAGAAGAAAGCCACCTGTTGGTCCACTTTCCAATTTTCTTCTTGACTTTGTCCAACAACCAATTCCAATATTTATTTTTCTGCCTTTGAATATTTATGGGAATACCTAAATAAGTGATTGGAAGGGAGGTCTTCTTATATCTTAATTTATCCAAGACCATGGATTCCTGTCTAGCAGAGCAGTGAAAGAAAATAACTTTAGATTTGTCTTCATTGATCAACTGCCCGATAGCCTTAGAAAAATAGCTAATGATTTGCTTAATATTAGAAGCTTCCTTAACTGTAGCTTTACCTAAAAGAGTAGAGTCATCCACAAATTGAAGATGAGAGATAGGTCTAGCTCCATGAGCAATGGTAACTCCCTCAAGGGTTTTGTTTTCCCTCTTTTTGGTTATAGTCCTACCCAAGCATTCAACAAGAATGATGAATAAATAAGGGGATAGCGGGTCACCTTGCCTAATACCTCTGGAAGCTGGGAATGACTGAGAAGGCCTACCATTGATAAGAACTAAGTAGGAAACTGAAGAGATACATCCCATAATCCAATCCATCCAATCCTTAGAGAAACCAAATTGCCTCAAAACTTTGATAAGGAAGTGCCAATCCACTCTGTCATAAGCTTTGGATAAGTCTAACCGAATGAACATGGAAGGAGATTTTTGCATATCCATGGAATGGATGGCTTCCTGAGCAAGAACTATCTCATCTACTATTTGACGCCCTTCCACATAACCCCCTTGCTCTAGGGAAATAATCTTATGCAAAAGAGGCTTCAACCTTTCTGCCATGATTTTAGTAATGATTTTGAGAAGAACATTACATAAAGCAATAGGTCTAAAAGTTGAGATATGATCAACCTCTTGAGCTTTTGGAACAAGAGTAATATAAGTTTTATTGATAACCTTCAAAATTTCTTTGGCTTTCCTGGCTTCTTCCACCACCTCTAATAAATCAACATGAAGGATATCCCAGAACTCTTGGTAGAACTCAATGGGAAAACCATCAGGACCTAGGGTTTTCCCTTTTTGCATTTTAAAAACTACCTGTTGAAGCTCATTGATAGTAACAGGAGCAGTCAAAATAGAGTTCTCCTCAGAAGTGATAAGAGAAGGGATTGCTTGAAGAACATTTTGTTGAGAAGTTGAGTCAAGAGGAGTAGCAACAAAAATATTGGAAAAGTAATCAACAACAATAGAGTTCATGCCATCCCAAGTATAAACAACATCTCCAGAATCTGATTTCAGGGAAGAAATAAAGTTGTGAGATCTTCGAGCTAGAAGAGATTTGTGGAAGAAATTTGTGTTTCGATCTCCTTCTTTGAGCCATTGAATTCTAGATTTTTGCTTCCATAATATTTCTTCTCTTTTTTCCCATTCCTCTAACTGAGTTGTGAGTTTAATTTCATCTGCACTTCTCTTCTCTGTGAGGCCATCTAAACGGATTTTCTTATTCAAATTTTCAAGATGAGCAATAACTTCATGTTTTTTTTATGAACATCCCCAAACTCTTTCCAGTTCCAAGTCTTGATTTTGGATTTAATGTATTGCAGTATTTTGGCAAAATAGAACATCTTAGTCCCATGCCTAGGTTTACCTTCCTTCCACCATTGTTGCACACGAGGTCTAAAGGAAATGTCTCTAAGCCACATTAATTGAAAATGAAAAGGAGAGAAACTCACATTGGTTTTCCACATTTCCACCATGACTGGCCAATGATCCGAACCAACATTATTAAGAGTCTTCACTTTAGGAATGTGACCATGGATTAAGAAATTTTTAGAGAGCAAAAACCTATCCAATCTCTCCATTATACAAGCTAAGCCTTGCCTTCTGTTAGACCAAGTCATAAGGCCATTATCTAGTTGGATGTCCACAAGATGGAGGTTTGCAATATATTCGCTCATGAGGTCAGTGCTTTTGTCCAAATTTCTATTTCCCCCCTTTTCTCATCTAGAGAGAGGATGGTATTGAAATCTCCTCCGATCAAGATCCAAGCTTCAGGAAAATGAGAGATAATATGAGTTATATCCTTCCACTGTCTTCTTTTTTCCTCCAAAGCAGTCGGAGCATAAACAGTAATGCAGAGCATAATTTGGTTGGAATGTCTACTTTGAATAGCTATAGCCAACAGACCCCAACTGCCAACCATATGGTGAATAACTACCTCTTTTGGGTCCCAAAGACAAGCAATGCCACCAAAAGTCCCCTGGGAACTGAGGGAAACCACTTTTCCAATTGGCCAAATTTTACTGGCAATTGAGTCCATATCCTCCATTGACATCTTTGTTTCTTGAAGGAAAACAAGATGTGGATGATTTATCTGAATCATTCTTCTAATTTCATTTTGTTTTGAAAGACTCCCTTTGAGTCCTCTAATATTCCAAGTGATGATCTTCATTAATACCAGGGCTAAAAAATTTGGGAAGGGCATTAATATTACCTTCCTCTACAAGCTTTTCACCTTCTTTTACCATATGATATTGATTGGTCTTGCGACCTACTTTTTGATTAGAATCCATCTTCAATTTTTTTTCCCTATTTCTTGACTTATTCCAATTGAATCTGAGATGGCTTCTAACCTTGAAGAATGCTCGTACACAGCCAAAATTTTACTAGAGGGTTCAACGGAGTCTATATTGGGACCTGTATTATTTGAAGTTTTGACATTTGAAAGATTGTTTTTCTTGTGTAAATTTTCTCCCTTTTTTTTTGTTGAAAACCTTTGATTTGTTGGTTTGTCTCTGAGTTCTTCCCTTCATATTTAAATTGTGTTTCTAAGATTTTTGTTTCCATTATTTCCTCTTCCTCACTTGGGACATCATTTGTGGAAAGGATTTCAAACATATTAGCGAGATGACTTTGATTGATCCTTCATAACTGGTTTTTTCTGAGTGTTCTTCTTCTTAGGCATTTGGAAACCTATTGAGTTTATATCTTCTTTCTTTTGATCAGGAATTTTATTTGGGCAAGCACTGGCCAAATGACCATATTCATGGCAAATTCTACAATGAAAAGGAATGTTCTCATAGTCCACTACTTGCTCCCAAGTGTCTTCCCCAAATTGTAATGTGATATTTTTAGGTAGGGGTTTGTCAAAATCCATTAAAACACAAATCCGAGCATAAATAATATGTTCAAAATTTTGAGTACAATCAACAGTCATCATAAAAGTTCCTAAAGAGTTTCCAATTGAAGAAAAAAAAGTAGGATTCCAAAATTCAATAGGGAGGCCAAAGAGTCTAACCCACACGGGAGCTATAGAAGGCATCTCTTCTTCGACTTTAAATTTAGTATGCCAGGGCTTCATGAAAAGCCCTGCCCTTCCAAAAAACCAAGGACCCCCTTGAAAAGTTTTCTCTCTATCTTCATTATTAGCAAATAAAACAAGAAAATAACCATTTGGATAAATAGAGATTTGTAACTCACCTTTAGTTTTCCAGCTTTTTGCAGCCCAGACTTTGAAAGCAGATAGGCTCAGACGAAAACCCACGAACCAACAAATTAGTCCTCTTTTTTCCAAATCTTCAATGCCAATCTGAATGTTACCCATATCAAGCTTAACAATAGGAGTTCCATCAGCTGCTTTAAGACATCCCGACTCCGTTTTCCTGGGATCAATCTTAGGCATTCTTAGAGGTTTATGGGAAGCCCTAAGATTGATATTAGCATTGGGCTGAGGTTGTCCACCATGGAGGGCATCCCTAAAATTCATTTTTGGGGCTGAGTTTTCAAAATTCTTACCCTTGACAGGGGTTTTCACAGTAGAATTATTTTGTGGGTGCACCTTAGCACCAGATTCACTTGAGATATGAGCCATTTTTTGATCAACTTCTTGAAACTTGTTTCGTGATCTCTTTAATCCTTGCCCTAGACGTCGTGGAAAGGTATGGTTTTCACTTTTCTTTTGTGCAGCAAATTGGAAGCCGTTGTCACTCAAGTTCATAGTATGATCTATTGAAAGATAAATTTCTAACCCATCTTGGATCCCCTGCAACATTTCTTGCTAAAATATTGAGCATAAACCACAAAAATATTGGCCGCTAGGGCCCGAAGGCCCTAAAAACCAACCTCTGGAGCTGCTTGCACTCAACCCAGATGAAACCCTCGCATAGCCGCTTGCCAAAAATCTCGTTCACACATAGGGATGCGCTAGGATCTGTGTTGCTCCAAATGATATGAAAATTGGTGGAGACGTTCTAGGGTTTTTCAGGCATCTACCCTCAAAATTTCAGCTCAATCCGAGTCCGGATGAGTGAGATATGGCCAAAACAAGTTCGACAGTTTGGGCAGTCCTACAAAAAACGTCCCTCCTCTAAAGCCAAATGAATAATTTGATCCCACCTCTACTTCAACTTAAAGGATAATATTAAAATGGGTAATATTTGTTTTTTTTTGCCATAAAATATTATACCATCATAACAATATCCAAAATATTATACCTATTAGGAATAACCAAGAGTTTAATTCCTAATAACCATAATGATTCAGAAGAGAACTTAGAAAAGCACAACGCTTTGAAGGTAAAACAAACTCTAATAAACTTCGTTTAAAGGGTAAAATGAGACCGAACACCCCTTCCAACGAGAGCCAAAGGGATGTCCGACTCCTCATTATAAAAATAAAGCATCATGAACCTCTTTCATAGTAAAGGAGATTCGGGACATCATTTTTTCACACCAAAAAAGTAGCACAATGGACACCACGGTTGTCCAGCATATCAGCCAATGCATTTCCCTCACAAAAAACATGGTGAATGTTCACCTGTTCAAAAGCGTATGATAATATCCTAGCTTCGGTAATAATATTGAGAACATTTCAGCTAGGTGTACATTTCCCTTTGAGCATCTTGATTATGTTCAAAGATTCACCTTCAATTTCCACATTCTAACAGCTAGAATCTGCTAACAATTTCACCCCATATAAGCTGCACGAACCTCCACAAAGTATGAATATTAGGAATCAAGGGGTTCAACAAATACCATGATTATGTCACCATTCTCATTTTGCACAATACTGCCTACTTCAGCCTTGTCAGAATTACCCTTTGAGGCCCCATCAAAGTTGAGTTTTTGGAAGCTGAATGGGCCCACTTAATTCCTGCTCTAATTATCTTAGTGTTTCAACAAATTTATTTCTTCATTATGATCATATACCATAGATATAATTTATAAGTTGATATGAAAATATAAATAACTAGCATAGCAAACATAGGTCACTCAATATTCAAGAATCATTACATCAAACTATGGGTTACTATAAAATTAATTTAAATGTATATTTTACATGTATTATGTAAGTTTATCCTTTTCTTTACAAATAAAATATTTTATTTTGTAACTTTATCTTTTTCTTGAAGAATAAATTATTTTTAATATATATATATATATTTTAATTAATTATCCTATTCTTTCAATAAATTTATTCTTCATTGTGATCCTATAACATGGAATGAACTCACAAGTTGATAGGGAAATATAAATAATTAACATAGCAAACATAGGTCACTCAATCTTGAAGGGTCATTATTATTTTGTTAGTGTTTCTTCTTTGCATAATCAAGATTATATATATATATATATATATATATATATATATATATATATATATATATATATATATATATATATAATATAATTAATTAATTTTTTTAATATTATATGTTTTTACTATATGATCACAGTATTCTAGAATATATTATTTAAATTTTAAATAATGTATATCAAAGTGGATTTTGAGCTATGAGAATCAAATAATAGATTATTTTTAACACAATAAGATTTTAAATAGAGAAATTGCAAACAATATATTATTTAAGAATGAATCCATAAGAAATTGCTTTAGAAATTTTAAGAAAATGTTTGGACTATATAGCTTTTGAATTTATAAAAAAATGGCTATGGCATAGTTCATAAATTTTATCCATTTTATTATGTTATTATCATACTGGTTTTAAAAACTTTAATAAAAATTCTTAATTTAATTTGAGCTTGAATTTTAAAAGAAAAAGTGGTTATCATAAAATTCTAATGTAGATCTTCTAAATGGAAACCCCATACCTTTTTGAGTGGTTCAAGAGCCTATTTAGATCAAATTTATTAAGTGGAACGAGATTATGAGTAGTAAGGTATTATCATCTCCTCACAAAGAAAGGTAAATAGTTAACATAACAACTAGATATTGAAGGATCATAATCTTAAACTAAGGTTTTTTATTAAATTTATTTCAAATACATTTTTATGTATATTATACAAGTTTATCTTTTTGGTAGATAAAATATTTTATATATAATTTTTTTCTTAATTGATTTATTTAATTATTATTTTCAATTAATTTTTTAAAATTGGTTTTATGATATTCAAATGGGCCCTACCCATATTATATTATGATCAAATAATGGTATTACAATATTTTAGCAATTAAACATGTATTTTAACGTTCACCCATAAAATTTTCAAATTTATTTAAGATTAGAAACTCTTCACTCTAAACCAATTGCTCTAAGCCCCATGGGAAAACATTAAATATCATCCATGGGATTTGAACCTTTATATATGATTTAAAATGCATTATCCTACACCAATTTCCCTAAACACCATGGGCCTATCTAATTTATACTTCATAGTGCATTTAAATTTTATATGAAGAAACTTAACATATAAATTTTTACCTTTTATATCATTTTTCATCAATATCATGCATGGTAATTAGAAACTTGATTAAATTTCAATAAACAAATCTCAATTTGCATAAGGATGGAGATATTCATTCCTAAAGTGTGTAGGGAATTGAAAATTATATGATGCACATCTATAAATGGGTGTAAAAATAATTAAAAATAATAAGCATACATATTCATAAAATAAAATACATAGACAATAATTGTAAAACCAAATGAATGAGAAATTTCAAATATAAATCTATAATATATTTTCATAAAGGCTGGAGCTTAATTGACCCTAATTAATTTTAAATCCATATCAAATAAGAATTCATTTATATTAGTTATAAATACATATACTTTTTGTGATTATGCTATGAATATATTTTGTGTTATATTGATGTAATAACCATAAAGAGTAGGGTGTAATAAGATATCTCAAGATCCATAATATGGATACAATGTAAGAATGATAAATATTTAGATAAAGCTACAATGATGAGCTTGAAAATTAAGGGTCTTTATCAAAATTTACAAAAATATGATAAAATATTTTACATAGATAAATTCATGATCCAAATAGGTTAACTTACAAAGAAAAAAATGAAATAGAATATTGGTTTTATATATCCTAACATAACATATTTAATGTATCTTGGTGATGACAAAAATATGATATTACTTCAACAATAGATATTTTTACATATAAAATAAAAGTCTACAAATGTATGAGATAGGGAGAGAATCCTACATAATCTATGGGTACTAGGAAAATAATACAAAGAATATTTATCTAAATAAAAAATTCTTAGAAGGATGAAATACATAATAGATGCATCTCTAAGCATATTGAGATTTTGATCAGAATGAAATACATATACATTATTATCTTTATATTTAAATAGATTAGATATTTGAGATATAAAATTTTAATACTTTCAATTGTATCAATAGTCTATTGATACATTATTAAAACTATGTATATTAATATTAATGATATAGAATATAAAATCTTCTCTTTAATAAATTGAAAACATTATAAATACATATTCTAGGTCAGTTCATTAAACATAAGAAATTTAGGTGAGAAATTCATCGATAAAAAATTATAAGAAACACAAGAGAAACATATAATGGTGTTTCTAATGTAAAGTTTTTAAATTTAAACCTTGACAAAAATAAGGAGAGTAGCCTTATGAGAAAAAACATCAATTTTAAATACAAGGGCTAAACTCATGTAAACATAATAAGTTTAAACGATTTTTACTAAAAAATTATATAATTAATCTTACTTTTAAAATATATAATGATATTTTATCTTTTAACATTATTAAATACTTCATAAATAAAAATATTTCTATAATATTTTATATAAAAGTTGCATAGAATTCCAAAATCTAACACTTGCACTCAAAAAATTAAGTATAATTATGATGTTCTAAAAAGTTTCACACAATATAACAATGCACCTTGTACATTTAACCCAAAACTAAAAATAAATAACATCTTATACAATATAACTAGAACCCATACCAAATAATATAGCCTCTAAATAGTACTTGATTAAAGGAATAATTTTTTTGGTCCATAAATTGGTGGATTCTTCGTGATTTATCTACCATAGGTTATCCCAAAGAAATGAAATATCCGAAAAATTATATCAAGTTTTATTTTCCTCCCTTTTTTCTTAATATCAAATACAATCATTCCTATTAATTTTATAGGAAGGGAACAAACATCCTATGCACTTTTTCAAAATCCCTTAACTCCTAACTTTGATAACCTTTAATCCACGTGTTTGGTGATCTGAACTCTTAAAGTACGAATAGAGTGCCTTCCTTTCTGATTAATGTTATTTGGATGTTCTGATCCTTGAATACAATAAAATATTTCCATATAGCTGATATCTTTTATTATGGTGATTACTTTCCAGTTCCTAATTTTCGTCTGTCATTTTTTATACAAGGTTTCAAGCTAATAGATATATTATTGTCAGCTTTGCCGACGCCTGCAGACTCGAGCATCGGTGTAAATTCTCAGAGCACACACACAGTCCTTCTAAAGCACATCCATCCTTCATAATGCTCACTTTTGAATTCAGTATTCCAAGTACTCCATCAGTCCACTCGCTGGAGAAGAGCCCCTTTGGATCTGCTGATATGTTATACTTACTTAACACATCATCAAATGCAAGGTTTCGATTCTTCCCCCAGTGAGGTAGATCGCCATACTTGAACAAAGCCATCTGTTCTATTTCTTCGAGCACATCTTCATAGAGACGAGGAGTAAATGGATCATTTGCTCTATAATAAGTTATGTCAAGATCTACTGAATCCTCTTGTTTCCCCAGATACGCACTCGAAGCTTTCACGTAATGCATGAGAATGCCGCTGTAGAGTTCAAGTCCGCATAAGCTCGTAGGATTCATGTCTCTCAGTTTCTTAACATCCTAGAGAAATTGACTGATCTTTGACACACCGATTCTTACCCCAGTCTGAAAATAGAAAAACCCTTTGATTCGAGGATCCCATCCGCAGGCGGTCAATAGCCCATCCTCGACACCATACAGACATGATCCCGCAGCCTAATTTTGTTCTGGTAGCCAATCACTAGATATCCCAAGAAAAGCAGACGATTGTTCTTTAGTCCTGTTCCTAATCCCAGAATAGTGGAAACCTGAATTGTCGAGGAAAGGCATTTGCCTTCACCCTTCATCGTGGCTTCGTTAAATTCCTCTTTACATACAAAGATTAACATCACAAATAATTCTTACAAAGAACCCATGCCAACTAATCATTTTTCAACCTTACTGGTTTGATTCTAGAATTGTGAGGGATTTATTTTTGTGGTTTTGGATTCCTTGATTTGAGCAATGATTTGATTTTCTTACCTGCAACCCTGACGGAACCTAAAAGAACGATTAATTGAGGCTGAAATCCTATGAAGTCGTTCCGTCCATCACCAGAAGTATTGACAGACACCCGTGAGAGACTCGGCGCAATATTTGCTTGCGCCAAGGGGTCTGGCGCAAGGTCCGGATGCGCCAAGGGGTCTGGCGCAAGAGGTGTCTGCGCCAAAGGTCTGGCGCAGGGGGAGAGTACGCCCTAGATGGGGCGCAGGCTGGGAGTGCGCCCAGTCTTGGGTGCACTTGGCAGTTGCGCACGAGATGGGGCGCAAAGGGGAGTGCGCCCGGCCTTGGGCACACTTGGCTGTTGCGCCCGAGATGGGGCGCAAAGGGGGAGTGCACCCGGCCTTGGGCGCACTTGGCTGTTGCGCCCGGTCTTGGGCGCAATGAAGGGTTGCGCCTTGGCTTGGGCGCAACCGGGGAGGAGTGCACCTGGGCTTGGGCACACGACGAGAGTGCGACTCACTTTGGACGCACAGGCGAACAATAACACTGAACTGGCGCAACGAAAAATCTGAGGAAGAATGAGATAAAACTTGCAAACCAAAAAACAAACTTTATTGATTCAAACAGACTACAAGATGCAGTTTTACAATGCAAGATTTTACAGAGACATCTGCAACCAAGATTGCAAGATAAACACAGGAGGAGTTTCTTGGAGACTACTGCTCTGACTCCTCTGCTCTGCTCAGCAACTTGGATTTCTTTTGCTCTTCCTTGATTCCTCGATCCCTCGATGTGTTTTCTGAAAGACCACTTTGCCTTTTATAGTGGGGTGGAAGGGAGGATAAGGCTTATCATCTGACATGCTTATCCTTTGACATGCACCGCATTAGGGTTTCTGCCCACTCGCTGAACTACAGCTACCGGTATTAACGACGATGTTATACGTTTTGTTAGGGTATCAAATTTGGTTTAATTTTCTAACACCCTCCTTTAAACCAGATTTTACAAAGACTTTGATGCCCAACATTTCCCGGAGCCTGTCGAAGTCTTCCTCCTTCAAAGGTTTTTTAAATATATTAGCTACCTGTTCTTTTGACTTGCAAAATAGTAACACAATTTTGTCAGCTTTCACCAGCTCTCTGATGAAGTGGTAGCGGATATCGATATGATTTGTCCTGCCATGAAACAGTGGATCCTTCAACAATGCTGTGGTGGAATTGTTGTCACAGAAAATGGTTGTCGCCCTTTTTTGTGGATGATTCAACTCACCCAAGATTCTTTGTAGCCATACTACTTGGCATGCGGCTGATGTGGCGGTAATATACTCTGCCTCTACAGTGGACAACGCAACTATCGGTTGCTTCTTGGATGAACATGAAACTGCTCCCGATCTAAGATGGAAAGCATAGCCGAAAGTGCTCTTTCGATCATCAGTGTTGCCAGCCCAATCGCTATCTGTGTAGCCAACCAGTTCCAGCTGGTCTTTTCTGGCATAAAAAATTCCATGGTTTTGCGTCCCATTGACATAGCACAAAATCCTTTTGCTTGCTTGCCAATACGTGTCCTTCGGAGTCTCCATAAATCTTCTGATCAGGCTCACTCCAAAAATCATATCGGGTCTAGTTGCAGTCAAGTACATAAGACTGCCCACTAACCTGTTAAACAAGGTTGGATCAACATTTCTACTAGAATCCATCTTGCTCAGCTTCAGACCTGTGGCAATAGGTGTGATGGCAGGTTTGCTGTCCTCCACCTTAAACCGCTTCAGGACATCCTTCACATACTTACCTTGAGAAATGAAGATGTCATATGAATATTGGACAACTTCAATACCTAGAAATTATTACATCAGTCCTAAGTCTATCATCTCAAACTCCTTATTCATGGCTATTCTAAACTGGTCAAACAACACATTGTTGTTTCCAGTGTAGATCAGATCATCTACATACAAGCAAACAATTATCATCTTGCCTTCTAGGTTTTGCTTCAGGTACAGGGTGTGCTCATATGGGCATTTCATGAAACCATTCTCTTGAAAGTAATCATAAATTCGACTGTACCAAGCCCTGGGTGCTTGCTTCAATCCATACAGGGCCTTCTTCAGCTTTAGGACTTTACCTTCTTGTCCTTCCAACTAATAGCCTGGTGGTTGGTCTATATAGACATCTTCTTCCAACACTCCATTCAGGAATGTAGACTTGACATCCATCTGGTACATGTTCCAGTCTTTCTCGACTGCCAATGCTAGGATCATTTTTACAATGTCAAGTCGAGCTACAGGTGCGTACACCTCATGATAGTCAATACCTGACTTCTGTTTGTAGCCTTTTTCCACCAATCTACCTTGTGCCGATCAACTTCACCTTGGACATTAAACTTAGTTTTGTATACCCACTTGAACCCAATGGTCTTCTTCCCTGCTGGTAGATAACTCAACTGCCATGTCTTGTTTTCTGTATGGCCTCAATTTCCTCATCTATCACCTTCAACCATTTTTGATTTTGAATTGCTTCTTCAAATGAAATTGGATCACACTCAAAAAATAAAGCAAAGTTAGAATGTTCTTCTTCTTGAATTCGGGTTACCTCATAGATGTCTTGCAAGCTCCTCGTCTTCGTGGGTGTCCTCAAGTTGGAGATTCTACTTGCAATTTGAGGCGTTTGTGATGATGAGGTGGTGTTGCTGCTAGCTCTAGAGTTGCTACTTGTAGTTGTAGGTTGATGCACTCGTTCTTCTTCTACGTCCTCAGACTCAATGCCTACTGGTTTTGGCTGAGCAGTCTTTGATTTTTAGTTACAGGATTCATCCTCCAAGAAATTCACATCTCGACTGATAATCATCTTCTTCATCATAGAATTATACAGCCTATATGCCTTCGACTCTTCACTATACCCAGTGAAGATGCATTTATCAGCTTTATCGTCCAACTTCTTCCTCTTCTCATCTGGGACATGTGCATATGCTATGCACCCAAAAACTCTGAAATGAGCAATGCTTGGCTTCTGGTTGCTCCATGCCTCTTGAGGAATTTTGTCCTTCACACTCTTTGTGGGACACCGATTTAGCAGATAGACTACACAACTTACAGCTTCTACCCAGAACTCATGAGGCAAGTTCTTTGCCTTCAACATACTTCGTGCCATCTCCATAATGGTTATGTTCTTCCTCTTAGCTACACCGTTTTGTTGCGGTGTGTATCTGGCAGTAAGCTACCTACGAATTCCATTCTGCTTGCAAAAATTCTGAAATTCATTGGAGATGTACTCACCTACACCATCTATACTAAGAGTCTTCACTTGGTAGCTGCTCTGTTTCTCAACTAGAGCCTTGAAATCCCTAAATTTGCCAAACACCTCTCACTTTTGTTTCATGGGATATATCCATGTCCTCCGACTGAAATCATCAATGAAAGTAAGAAAATATTTGTTACCGACAAATGTGCTAGTCTGCATTGGATCGCAAATGTTGGAATGTACCAGCTCTAATGGCTATGAAGCTCTCCAAGACTGTCCTACAGGGAATGCATCCCTGTGCTGCTTGTCAACTAAGAAACCGTCACAAACTTGATTTGGTTGCTCGATAAAGGGTAAACCCTTCACCATCTGCTTTTTGTGCAGTAATTTCAGACCACTCAAGCTTAGGTGATCGAATCTAAGATGCCACAACTAGGTAGCATCCTTCTCAACTACACTAAAAGACATCAGAGATTCATTCTGAATATGCAGCAGAAACATCTTTTTTTTAGTCATGGACACAGTTGCAATCTGCCCATGCTCCTTGTATTTGATGGTGCAAAGTCCATCCTTGAATTGAATAGTGTACCCCTTTTGCACAAGTTGTCCAATGCTCAACAAATTGTGCTTCAAACCAGGCACATAATAGACATCGATGATCTGCTTCCTTTTACCTTTCCTGGTACGAATGAGGATTTTTCCTTTCCCTATCACAAGAACTTTACTATTGTTCCTCATTTTCACCTTAGACTGGACTGTTTCATCCAGTTGTGAGAACATCTCTTTGTTCCCTGTCATGTGGTTGCTGGAACCACTGTCGAGATACCAGATATTCTTTTGGCTCTCCTCCTCAATACTGCAAGTTAACAACACATTTCCACCAGCATCTCTACACTCTCCATTATCAGGCTCATTTGTGTAGTGCGCTTGCTATTGGTTATCTTTGGTCATCTTCTTTCTACACTTAGAAATATAGTGACCAAACTTCTTGCAGTAATAACATTGGATCTTTGATTTATCCTTTCTCTGATAAGATCTTCCTTGTTGGTTTTTGTTGTTGCCTCTTCCTCCTTTCCGATGGAAGTTGCAACCGGTCTCTCCATCATTGGAGTTTGACCTTCCTCCTTGCTTGTTACCTTTCCCACGCTTGCCTCTGCCTCTTCCTCCTTGAGAACCTGAGACTCCTTGGTGGGAGTTTTCTTTGCTACTATCTCAAAATGAGACCTACGCTTTGAATGCTTATTCTAGTGAGGACTGAGTTGAGCGACTCAACCTCTACTCATGTGTTTTTAGAGAACCCATGAGCTCATCCACAGAGAGGGTTGTCAAATCCTTCGATTCTTCGATTTCTATCACCACTAAGTCGAACCTTGCTGGTGGGATCCTCAGTATCTTCTTCACAATCCTTTCATTCACCACGTTTTGCTTATTCAATCGTATCTGGTTGATGACATCCATTATCTGGGTGAGGAAGTCGCTTATGGACTCCGACTCACTCATCTACAAATTCTTAAACTCCCTCCTCATCATCTACAACCACACCAACTTCACCTTGATGATGCCTTGGTAGGAGCTGGCCAAGATTTCCTAGGCCTCCTTTGATTTGGTTGCTATTGCAATTCGTGGGAATAGTGTCTCCTCAACGGCCTGCATTATGTAAAATAATGCCTTCTGGTCCTTATTTCGGTTCTTCTTTAGCAAATATTAATCTATCTAGGAGAGTGTGCTCAATGCTGCTACGTCTTCTGGCTCTACATAGCCAATATGGACCAAGTCCCATAGCTCCTGTGACCCGAACAGGATCCTCATCTAGATGCTCTAGTAATCATAATTTTTGTTGTTGAACCACAGGATCTGTAACTGCACCAAGTTGCTACTAGAAGCCATTGCTTCTTATCATCCACGGGCAGGCTCTAGCTCTAATACCAATTTGAGAGACTCGATATAATATTTGCTTGTGCCAAGGGTGTGGCGCAAGGTTCAAATGCGCAAAAGGGTCTGGTGCACGACCCGGATGCACTAAAGGGTCTGGCGCAAGAGGTGTATGCACCAAAGGTCTGGTGCAGGGGGAGAGGAGATAGGGTGCAGGCTGGGAGTGCGCCCGGTCTTGGGTGCACTTGGTAGTTGCACCCGAGATGGTGCGCAAAGGGAGAGTGCACCCGAGCTTGGGTGCACTTGGTTGTTGCACCCGAGATGGGGCACAAAGGGGGAGTGCGCCCGACCTTGGGTGCACTTGGCAGTTGTGCTCGGTCTTGGGCACAAGGAAGGGTTGTGCCTTGGCTTGGACGCAACCGGGGAGGAGTGCACCCGATCTTGGGCGCACGATGAGAGTGCGACTCACTTTGGACGCATAGGAGAATAATAACACCGTACTGGCGCAACAAATTTTTTTAGGAAGAATTAGATAAAACTTGCAAATAAAAAAATAAACTTTATTGATTCAAACAGACTACAAGATGCAATTTTACAATGCAAGATTTTACAGAGACATCTGCAACCAGATTGCATGATAAACACAGGAGGTTTTTCCTGGAGACTGCTGCTCCGACTCCTCTACTTTGCTCAACAACTTTCCTTGGATTTCTTCTGCTCTTCCCCGATTCCTCGATCCTTCAATGTGTTTTCTGAAAGACTACTCCGCCTTTTATAGCTAGGCGAAAGGGAGGATAAGGCTTATCCTCTGACATGCACCGCATTAGGGTTACTGCCCACTCGTCGAACTGTAGGTACCGACATTAACGACGATGTTATCCGATCTGTTAGGGTGTCAAATCTGGTTTAATTTTCTAACAACCCGATCGTCCACTTTGTAGGCTACTTTTTGCTGAGAAGGATACCATGTCGTATCCGCAAACTCATGCTCCAGGCCAAATTGCACTATGTCATTTTCGATATTTGAATCGTCTTTCTGGACATTGGTGATGCTACGCTTGAACATGGGTTGCAGCTACAGAGTAATCTATCAATCACAATAGACCATCATAGGTGAAGGATATCTTACAACCAATTAATTATTTAAAAAACAACACACGTTAATTGCTTTATTTAAAATAATGCAAAGCACATATGGTTATTGTCCTTATGGAACTTATACCATTAATAGTGGTTGTCTACCAACAAAGAAATTTAGTGGAAATCAATTCTTATCTTAATTTTGATAGATGGATGGACAACAAACAGAAAAATACTTCTGCTGCTATACTCAAATTTTAAAATAGAAACATACACTCTAGTGTATACTTAGCCTCTTACGATTCTAAATGCTGTCTGAATTATTTTGTTTAGCTAGAGCTTAAGCAGGGTCTGGGAGTGCACCCGATCTTGGGAGCACTTGGTAGTTGCACCCGAGATGGTGCGCAAAGGGGGAGTGCGCCCGACCTTGGGTGCACTTGGTTGTTGCACCCGAGATGGGGCACAAAGGGGGAGTGCGCCCGACCTTGGGTGCACTTGGCGGTTGTGCTCGGTCTTGGACACAAGGAAGGGTTGCGCCTTGGCTTGGACGCAATCGGGGAGGAGTGCACCCAAGCTTGGGCGCACGATGAGAGTGCGACTCACTTTGGACGCACAGGCGAATAATAACATCGTATTGGCACAACAAATTTTTTTAGGAAGAATTAGATAAAACTTGCAAATCAAAAAATAAACTTTATTGATTCAAACAGACTACAAGATGCAGTTTTACAATGCAAGATTTTATAGAGACATCTGCAACCAGATTGCATGATAAACACAGGAGGTTTTTCCTAGAGACTGCTGCTCTGACTCCTCTACTCTGCTCAGCAACTTTCCTTGGATTTCTTCTGCTCTTCCCCGATTCCTCGATCCTTCAATGTGTTTTTTGAAAGACTAATCCACCTTTTATAGCCAGGCGGAAGGGAGGATAAGGCTTATCCTCTGACATGCACCGCATTAGGGTTACTGCCCACTCGCCGAACTGTAGGTACTGACATTAACGACTATGTTATCCGATCTGTTAGGGCGTCAAATCTGGTTTAATTTTCTAACAACCCGATCGTCCACTTTGTAGGCTACTTTTTGCTGAGAAGGATACCACGTCGTATCCGCAAACTCATGCTCCAGGCCAAATTGCACTATGTCATTTTCGATATTTGAATCGTCTTTCTGGACATTGGTGATGCTACGCTTGAACATGGGTTGCAGCTGCAGAGTAATCTATCAATCACAATAGACCATCATAGGTGAAGGATATCTTACAACCAATTAATTATTTAAAAAACAACACACGTTAATTGCTTTATTTAAAATAATGCAAAGCACATATGGTTATTGTCCTTATGGAACTTCTACCATTAACAGTGGTTGTCTACCAACAAAGAAATTTAGTGGAAATCAATTCTTATCTTAATTTTGATAGATGGATGGACAACAAACAGAAAAATACTTATGCTGCTATACTCAAATTTTAAAATAGAAACATACACTCTAGTGTATACTTAGCCTCTTACGATTCTAAATGTTGTCTGAATTATTTTGTTTAGCTAGAGCTTAAGCAGGGAAAATAGTTCGATATACCCATATATTCACTTATTCTTAACAATAATAACATTACTTACATATTTACAAGGAAACCATTTGTAGCAGCTTCTACCCAGTTATATTATCTGATCAGTATTTCGCTTTCTAGTTCATGATCAAGCACTTATGTAAAATTCCTTGAACTAAGAAATAGTTAAAACGTTAGACAGACAAGATAACCCTGACGATTTTCATTAAGTTATTGGTTCTATGTTGTTTGTGACATAAAGATAAAGCAATGCAAGTAAATGTCTGTATTACAGTACATTTGTATTCATGCATGCAATGCAACTGCAATGTTTTTATAATGAAATTAACCCAACCACCTTTCATTCCTCATTTTCCATAGAGTTTTCGATGTTAACATGTGCTTGACTTCAAATAAATTCATTGATTCATGATTAGCTTTAGAATATACCTGACAAATATGTTAGAAAAATTAACCCAGATTTCATGCCTATGCCCAACTACGCTTCGAACCTTGGGCGAAACAGGATTGTGCTCCAGACATAGGCGAAGTCGGACTGCGCTGCTGTAGTCCAAGATCCCTTCAAAAGTGTGACATGATATCACACCTACCTTCTGACAAATTTGACACCTGACAGATTTAATCTCCATAGGAGTTAATGCCAAGTCGACGTTTGTCAAAAACCCTAGATGAGGGTCGGTCCGAGGATAACCCTTATCCGAAGCTGTCAGAGGATAAACCTTATCCTCCTCTCCCCGCGGCTATAAAAGGGCAGTTTGTGTCTTTAGACAAAAAGAAGAAGCAGTGCGTGTATGAGAGAAGTTCATGAAAGAGGAGGCAAAGAGATTAGAGCAGAGAAAGGAGGGCGAGTGATTCAGTGAGCAGTGTGGCTCAGCTGATTAATGTTTGAGCAGCAGACTCGACATTTCCCTTGTTCAGTTTATCCTGCAGCGTAGCCTACAGATGTTGTTACTTCCTCGATTGAGGAATACTGTAACCCTAGTTTTATATAAATAAACTTTGCTATTGTTTGTGGCATCTGTAGGGTTTGCAGTAGTTTATTTGCTAACTTTGTTGTTCTCTGTTCCGGCGTTTCTCTCCTCTCATACGGGTCTTGCCAAGCCAGGCAAACCCAGTGACAGCTGCGAAAGACAAAGAAGTCGAAGGCCAAAGTTGGCCAAGTCTAAAGCTTGTCAGTCTACGCTGAGCGAAGTTCGTCAGCCAACGAAGTTCGCACTTCGCTGCCGACTTCCCTCCTGCGTTTGACAAAGTTCGTGATCCGGCTAAGTCCGCACAATGCGCGAAGTTTGCACTTCGCCAGTTTTAGCCAGCACAGTCCACACTGCACGTGAAGTTCGCACTTTGCCAGTTTAGCCAGAGCAGTCCGCACTATGCACGAAGTTTGCACTTCGCCAGTTTTTACTGCGCAGTTCGCACTGCACACGAAGTGCCCACTTCGGTAGATTTTCCAACGCAGTCCACACTGCGTGCAAAGTTTGCACTTCACTAGTTTTTACTGTGCAGTCCACACTGCGCGCGAAGTGTGCACTTCTACTGCATCTCCAGCACAGTCCGCACTGTGCTCGCGAGTGACAGACTTCACACATGGGTCGGCGTCGTCCGCACTTCGCTCCCGTCGCTTGGAGCTCACCCTGCGCGCGATGCTATCCGCATTTCAGTCGACGGAAAATTGAAATCGAGAAATCGCTCCTTCAAATTGGTATCAGAGCTGATAGTGCCATGACACAAAGATATAAGCATGGCTTTCGAGAGAAACTTGTTGTAGTTGTAGATCCCATGATTTAACGGTAAGAACTATGATTACTGGAGCATCCAGATGAAGATCCTGTTCTGATCTCAAGAACTATGGGAGTTAGTCAAGAACGGCTACCCAAAACCGACAGATGCAAAGACGATCGGCCACCCTCTCTCAAGCAGACAAGGATCTGTTGAAAGAGCACAAGAAGAAGGACCAGAAGGCCCTCTTCTACATCATGCAAGCGGTTGAGGAGACCATCTTCCCGTAGATTGCATCAGCCACCAAGGCCAAGCAGGCCTAGGAAACCCTAGCAAGTTTGTATCAGGGCATCGACAAAGTGAAGTTGGTGAAACTGTAGATGCTCAGAAGAGAGTTTGAGAATCTGCAGATGACTGAGTCCGAGTCAATGAGTGACTTATTCACCCGGATGACTGACATTATCAACCAGATGCGGTTGAACAAAGAAAATGTGCAGAGCCAGAGAATCATGGAGAAGATTCTTAGAAGTCTGCCTGCCAAGTTCGACTCGGTTGTGATAGCAATTGAAGAGTCGAGGGATTTGACAACCCTCTCGACAGATGAACTCATGGGTTCCCTGCAGACCCATGAACAAAGGCTGATCCGCTCAACTCAGTATTCTTTGGAGCAAGCCTTCAAAGCGCAAGTCTCAGTCTGAGACAACGGCAGATAAGACTCCCACAATGAAGCTTCTAGTTATCAAGGAGGAATAGGCAGAAGTAGGCGTGGGAGAAGGAACAAGCAAGGAGGGAGATCAAACCCTCAGGATGCTGAGCCAAGTTGCAACTTTCATCAGCAAGGAGGAAGAGGCACTGGAAGAAATCAACAAGGTGGCTCTCGACAGAAGAAGGACATGTCAAAGGTCCAATGCTACTACTGCAACAAGTTCGGCCATTATGCCACACAGTGCAGAAAGAATATGGCGAACAAGAATCAGCAGCAAGCCCATTATACAGAGGAACCCAAAAATGCGGTAGGAGGAAATGTGTTGCTGACTTGCAATATTGAAGAGAAGAGCAAGAAAAACATCTGGTATCTTGACAGTGGTTGCAGCAACCATATGACTGGGAACAGGGAGATGTTCTCACAACTGGATGAAACAGTCAAGTTCGAAGTCAATATGGGGAACAACATCAAAGTTCCTATGATGGGGAAAGGAAAGATCCTCATCCGCACCCGGCACGGTGATAGAAAAATAATTCAAGATGTTTTTTATGTGCCTAGGTTAAAGCACAATCTGCTAAGTGTTGGACAACTTATGCAGAAGGGGCACACTGTACTGTTCAAAGATGGTGTCTGTTCCATCAGAGACAAAGTGCATGGACAAATCGCAAGTGTCCATGATGAAAAACAAAATGTTTTCGCTGTAGATTCAAAATGAATCTTTGATGTCTCTGAGTGCAGTTGAGAAGGATGCTACTTGGCTATAGCATCTCAGATTTGGTCACCTGAGTTTCAGTGGCCTGAATATGCTACACAAGAAGCAGATGGTGAAGGGTTTACCCCTTATAGAGCAACCAAATCAAGTTTGTGAAGGTTGCCTGGTCGGCAAGCAGCACAGGGATGCATTCCCTGTAGGACAGTCTTGGAGAGCATCACGACCTTTGGAGCTGGTGCACTCAGACATCTGTGGTCCCATGCAGACCACCTCATATGCCGGCAATAAGTATTTCCTGACCTTCATTGATGAATTCAGTCGAAATACTTGGATTTATCTAATCAAGTTGAAGTCATAGGCGTTCGCAAGGTTTAAGGAGTTCAAGGCTCTGGTTGAGAAACATAGCGGTCATTATGTGAAGACTCTCAGAACTGATGGAGGTGGATAGTACATCTCCAACGAATTCCACAACTTTTGTAAGCAGCATGGAATTCGAAGGCAGTTCACTGCCAGATACACGTCGTAGCAGAATGGCGTAGCTGAGAGGAAGAACAGAACAATCATGGAGATGGCATGGAGCATGCTGAAGGCAAAAATTTTGCCACATGAGTTATGGGCAGAAGCTGTAAGTTGTGCAGTTTATCTACTGAACTGATGTCCCACCAAGAGTGTGAGGGACAAAATTCCATAGGAAGCCTGGAGCAAGTTGAAGCCAAGTGTGGCTCATTTGTGAGTTTTTGGGTGCATAGGATATGCACATGTTCCAGATGAGAAAAGGCAGAAGCTGGATGACAAAGCTAAAAAGTGCATCTTCACAGGATACAATGAACCATCAAAGGCATACAGGCTGTACAATCTTGTGACAAAGAAACTTGTCATCAGCCGAGACGTGAAGTTCCTGGAGGATGCAGCCTGGAACTGGAATTCAAAGATTGGTCAGTCTGAACTAGCAACTGTTGAATCTATAGACTTGGAGGAAGACAGTGTCCAACCACCTGTGCCTTCAAGCAGCAACAGTGGTGCTAGCAGTAGCACAGCCTCATCATCCAGGTCACCTCCACTTGTAAGAAGAATTCAAAATCTGAGGACTCTTGCGAAGACTCGGAGCTTGCAAGACATTTATGAGGTAACCCGTACTCAGTTAGATGAATATTATTTTGATTTTGCTCTCTTTATTGAATGTGATCCAGTGGAGTTTTAAGAGGCAAGTCAAAATCGCAAATGGGTGAATGCGATGGATGAGGAGATAGTCGCCATTGAGAAGAATGAAACATGGCAGCTGACAGATCTTTCAGCATGAAAGAAATCCATTAGGGTCAAGTGGGTATATAAAACAAAATTTAATGCCCAAGGAGAAGTTGACAGGCATAAGGCCAGATTAGTGGCGAAAGGCTACAAGCAGAAGTCGGAGTTGACTATCATGAGGTGTATGCACCTATAGCCCGACTTGACACAGTCGAATGATTCCGGCACCCGCGACTCGTAAAGGATGGAGCGTGTACCGGATGGATGTCAAGTCCGCCTTCCTCAACGGAGTGTTGGAAGAGGAGGTTTACATATACCAGCCGTCCGGTTATGAAATACAAGGACAAGAAGGCAAAGTCCTGAAATCGAAGAAGGCCCTGTATGGGTTGAAGCAAGCACCCAGGGCATGGTACAGCCGTATTGACGGCTATTTTCAAGAGAATGGGTTTCAGAAATATCCATATGAGCACTCCTTGTACATGAAGACAAATGCAGTAGGTGAACTCATCATTGTCTGCCTATATGTAGACGATCTGATATATACTGGCAATAGCAGTAGCCTATTTGCCTAGTTCAGAATAGCCATGAAGTCCGAGTTTGAAATGACTGACATGGGGCTGATGAAATATTTTCTCGGCATTGAAGTTGACCAATCAGCAGATGGCATCTTCATTTCTTAGGGCAAGTATGCGAAGGATGTCCTGAAGCGCTTCAAGATGGAGGACAACAAACCTGCCATCACACCTATAGCCACAGGTTTGAAGCTGAGCAAGTTGGATACAAGGAGGAATGTAGATCCAACCTTGTTCAAGAGGCTAGTTGGCAGTCTGATGTATTTGACTGCAACTTGGCCAGATCTGATGTTCGAAGTTAGTCTGATCAGTCATTTCATGGAGACTCTGAAGGACACTCACTGGCAAGCAGACAAGAGGATCTTGCGCTATGTCAGCGAGATGCGGAACCATGGCCTATTTTATGCCAGACAGGACTAGTTGGAATTAGTCGGCTACACAGACAATGACTGGGCTGGCAGTACCGATGATCGAAAGAGCACCTCCGGGTATGCTTTCCATCTCGGATCAGGGGCAGTCTCATGGGTGTCCAAGAAGCAACCCATCGTTGCATTGTCCACAGCTGAAGTAGAATATGTTGCCGCCACGATAGCCACATGCCAGGCAGTATGGCTGTGAAAAGTTCTGAGTGAATTGTACAATCCTACAGAAGGTGCGACAAAAATTTTTTGTGATAACAATTCGGCCATTGCACTCTCAAAGGATCCCGTGTTCCATGGCCAGATGAAGCACATAGACATCCGGTATCATTTCATCAGAGAGCTGGTGAAATTTGGCGAAGTACAACTGCAGTTTTACAGGTCCAAGGAGCAGCTGGCTGACATCTTCACGAAGCCTTTGAAGGAGGAAGACTTCAGCAGATTGCGAGAGCAGCTTGGAGTCAAAGCGCTCATGAAATCAGGCTTAAAGAAGGGTGTTAGAAAAATTAACCCAGATTTCACGCGTGTGCCCAACTGCACTCTGAACCTTGGGTGAAACTGGATTGCGCTCTAGACATGGGCAAAGTCAGACTACGCTGCCGGAGTCCGGGATCCCGGCAAAAGTTTGACATGACGTCACACCTACCTTCTGACAGATTTGACACTTGACAGATCCGATCTCCGTAGGAGTTAATGCCAAGTCGGTATTTGTCAGAAACCCTAGATGAGGGTCGGTCCAAGGATAACGCTTATCCAAAGCTGTCAAAGGATAAACCTTATCCTCCTCTCCCCGCGGCTATAAAAGGGCAGTTCGTGTCTTCAGACAAAAAGGAGAAGCAGTGCGTTTATGAGAGAATTTCGTGAAAGAGGAGGCGAAGAGATTAGAGTAGAGAAAGGAGGGTGAGTGATTCAGTGAGCAGTGTGGCTTAGCTGATTAATGTCTGAGCAGCAGACTCGACATTTTCCCTGTTCAGTTTATCCTGCAGTGTAGCCTGTAGATGTTGTTACTTCCTTAGTTGAGGAATATTGTAACCCTAGTTTTATATAAATAAACTTTGCTGTTGTTTGTGGCATATTTAGGGTTTGCAGTAGTTTAATTGCTATCTTTGTTGTTCTTTGTTCCGGCGTTTCTCTCCTCTCATACGGGTCTTACCAAGCCAGGCAAACCCAGCGACAGTCACGGAAGACGAAGAAGTCGAAGGCCAAAGTTGGCCAAGTCTGAAGCTTGTCAGTCTGCGCTGAGCGAAGTTCGTCAGCCAGCGAAGTTCGCACTTCGCTGCCGACTTCCCTCCTGCGTTCGGCAAAGTTCGTGATCCGGCAAAGTCCGCACAACGCGCGAAGTTCGCACTTCGCCAGTTTTAGCAAGCGCAGTCCGCACTGCGCGCGAAGTTCGCACTTTGCCAGTTTAGCCAGCGCAGTCCGCACTGCGCGCGAAGTTCGCACTTCGCCAGTTTTTACTGCGCAGTCCGCACTGCGCGCGAAGTGCGCACTTCGGCAGATTTTCCAGCGCAGTCCGCACTGCACGCGAAGTTCGCACTTCGCCAGTTTTTACTGCGCAGTCCGCACTGCGCGCGAAGTGCGCACTTCGGCTGCATCTCCAGCGCAGTCCGCACTGCGCGCGAAGTGCGCACTTCGGCTGCATCTCCAGCGCAGTCCGCACTGCGCTCGCGAGTGACGGACTTCGCCCGTGGGTCGGCGCCGTCCGCACTTCGCTCCCGTCGCCTGGAGCTCGCCCTGCGCGCGACGCTGTCCGCATTTCGGCCGACGGAAAATTGAAATCGGGAAATCGCTCCTTCAAAATAACACCAAGAACTCCAAAAGAAACTTTTGTTGCGTTAAGATTCTCCTCTGCTTCCGTGAGACTCACAACCTTAGCATATCCTTCGTCCCTGGAAGCCGGAAAGACTAATCTCATCCTAATAACGTACTCATGAACTGCACTTCCTTTGCCAAAGAAAGAACTACCATGAGCTCCGGTGCCAACCATGCCTCCAACCGTAACACCCGACCAGTAAGGCGAATGAGGCAATGCAAGGCCGTACTGGGCAGCAGAATCGATAACATATTGAAGCGGCATCCCCCTCTCCACCGTCATTCTTATAGCTGAAGTGTCAACAGAAACAACACGGTCTAGATCTCGGGTGCTGATGATAAGGCCGGAGTCTCCGCCCGGGCACACCAGCTTGGGGATTCTCTTAGAATATCTTGTGACCACTCTCATTTTCTGGTTTTTTTTCACCGCATTGCCAACATAGGCCAAAAGCTCATTTTCTGATGTAGGGAATGCGGCTTTGGCAGCCTTACAGGTACTTCTGTCCGGGAACGTGGCGTAAGCATTTGACACCGTGCAATTGCTTAATCCGTTGGAGCATTCCACCACCGGACGGGGCGGGCTGCATTTTGTGAACCCTAAGAGATAGAAAACGCAGTACAAGACTCCAATCACTTTCACCAACTCCATGAAAGAACGCAAAACAATAAAATAAAAAAGGGCTCCCAATTCACAATCGATTGTATTAGCTTCCATGAATTGGCCTTCTAGATATAGCCATGGAAAAAGTTGAAGTATCAAAGGTGCATGCAATTTACAATCGATAAGCATTGCTCCCGCGTTCATTCTGATCGCTAGCAAGAATTTGTTTAATCTTGGTCGTTTTCGGTAATAATTATTTTTTTGTAATCGATAAGCATTCCATAGCGTTCATTGTAATCGCTAAGCAAGAATTTGTTGATATTGGTCGTTAATGACAACCACCTCTCGCATTTCCCACGAACTTTCTTAACTAAACCTAAACAATTTCTCAATATCCTTTTGAGACAATTGGAGAACAGTTTCCTTTCAATCCCCCCCTTTTTTTTATGGCCGTCAAATTTGTCTTGAGCACATTACTCTGATAAATGCCAGCTCTGACCTGTTGACATTTAGCAACGCGCTATGAATATAGGCAGTCGGCAGGTCTTTGTCCCATTCCATTGTGAACTATATTTTCTAAGGTATTTCACAAGATCAATATGGTTTGGGGATATTCAAATGAAGATGCATTCTAAGAAGAGTTAATCAGCCTGTCAAAGGAACATGTTCTGGAATCGTGTATATTACGTTGCATATCAATAAAAAAAATCGGTAACAGATAAATTGACAGCCTAATACTTTGACAGCTTCCCGCAATCATGCTATAATTGAAGAAAACTTCTGCTCGAATTATTTTTTGGCAAAAAAAAAACAAGTCGCGAATTCTAGTTAAAGATTATAAATGCATAATTTAATCAGAGTAGGAAACATGACAGAATACATGGTCAACAATGCACACATTTATTACAAATAAGAAAACAATACAAAATAATTGCTGGAAAACGAAGAATCTTATGAACATGCCATTATCTTTTTCCTATAGCACAGAAAGGACAGTTTCTATAAGAAAAACATTGTCTATTCTCACAGAGCATCCTTCCTTTTATATATAAAAGAAGAATATTATAAGTAACTATTCTCACATAGAAAGCATCCTCATAAAAATAATAATAAATTTAATTTAGTATAGCATTAGACGCTTACATGAAAATCCATATCTTAAAAAGATAAAGTTGCCTAATGGAAACCAAACTAGAATCCAAATTCATTTCACAAAACTAGAATCCAAATTCATTTCACAAGAATCCATAGAGATTGTTTTCTTATTTTTTTCATAAGATTTAGTAAACTAGAGTGTACAACACATATCAACAACAAGGAGAAAATTCAGGTTTTTAATCTGTTAAAGTATTAGATTCTGTCAAGGAGAAAATTCAGGTTTTTAATGGGTTAAAGTATTAGATTATGTTAACAGAGATGATTTATATAAAATTAAAATTAAATTTATTTTTATATGTATATATTTTTTAAGATTTGTATAATGGTTAAGTTGTTTCAATTTAATTTATATTTAAACAATATTTAAAAGAATCTAAAATACTTTTACTTAAATTTAATTGGTTTATCGTTGGACTGAACGATTGTCCCTTTCTTGGTGCTTTTAGCGGCATAAAAGGTTTAAAATGATTGTGGCATGGTGGTTATAGGGGCGGAGTGCGCGAAGATTTATGTGGTGGCTTCCGGGGCGAACAACACAAAATACTGCCATAAAAGCTGGACAACCTGCCCAGATTCGGCGGCTACCGATTCCACCATGTAAATAAAAAAAAAAAAATTAATTGGTTTACTTATTATATTTAAATGAACCAAAAATATTTTTTTATTTGAAATTAAACAATTATAATTGATGGGTATATGATTTCTCTTCTAATGTGGATCACTGAGAATGAAGACCATGAGATAATAATGCTCATGCTGAAAAAAAAAATCTTCATACCAAATATAACATAATGATCATCCTAATTAAGTTTATTTTGGTAAGTTAATTGATATTATATTATGCTAGAAGCTTTTGGATTCTTCTCAACTCCTCCCAAAGTCTGAGAATTCTGGAAAGAAGCAAGTAATTTTCTGAATTGTTTCCAATGCAACAAATTTTTCCCACCTATTCACATTCAACAAATGGTTCCAAGAATTCTATATTTTTCAAAAATGATGATTCCCAACATTGTTAGATTTCCTATCTTGATCTTCGAGCAAATCTTGCCAATATTCAAATAAAAATCTCTTAAAATATTTTGGTGGGAGTGATCTTTCCACATGCAGGAGGGATCAATCAAATTCGAAAAATTATCATGTAACAATAAACATAAATACTAGACATGCTAAGTGATTCAAAATTAAAAAATCAATTAAGCTTCTAGATTAATTGATTTTTTTTTGGAGAAGTATCATCCCAACATGAACTTTTAAATGATCTTGTTTTAATATAAAATTTTCAAATTATTCTTCAAAAAAATTATTATTTTATATTTTTAGGTTAAAATATGTAATTATTTATTTGGTTGAAATTATTGACTCTTTATTTTTAAGATTGATTGGATGTCTATCATTTCTTAATGAGGAATTTTGGTATGTATGTCATCGTATTTTATATTTGATAATCTATTTTTGATATTTATAATTATATATTATTTGTATTACATTGTATAAGATCTTGTTCTATTGTATAAGATCTTGTTCTTAGTACAATGCACTATTTTGTATTTTTAGGTTAAAATGTGTAATATTGAGGCATTAAGGTACAATACACTATAATTTTTATTTTAAACTCGCCTTACTAGAGATAAAGGAATGATAATCTCACTCAATTATAGAGAATTGATTTCTCACTTGTGGATATTCGCATTGACATTTATGGAGTATTTGATATCCATCTTCACAAGATTGTTCAACCAAGAACATCGTCTAATTCATATAAAAAATGAATATAATGAGGAAAGGCTTATCTCTTTTCAACTTCATATAAACATCATCACTCAAAATATCTAGCATCTCCAACATAGTTTGAATTGTTAAAGAGTATATACGTCATTTGGTACATGCTAATATACCCCATGGTACCTTCATGGTATAATTATAAATATTTAATAGATTAAGGTTGAGTCTTTAGTTTATATCCGTGATTTATAATTCTTCTTTCATATAAGTGTCAATGTGTAGAAAATGCACAAGCGACATGTAAGTTAGAGTGCAAGAGAGATTGAGAAAATATTCACAAGTGCCATGTATGTAAGAGTGAAAATATGTAATGTGGGTGTAACACCCCAAAAAAACTAACTCGGTAGAGCGTAATGCTTTTATTTTTGTTTTATAATTAATTAATGATCTCATAGGTCCTAGTGTTCAAATTATATACCTTCGTGGTATAAAGAAAACTCAAATGGTATCCTCATATTTATTACATTCTATATGAATGTAATACAACATGACCATAGCATTGAGATTATCCCTTATCAATATTTAAATAAAGAGGATGTCAATTCCCTCACCAAACATAAATTAATCTATATTGGTATTCTCAGGTGTAATACCTTTAAGTTTAATCATTACACCTCCATGATGAAATTACTAAAATTTTAATGCTTAATAACCACATCTCCACAATGAGCTAATTAAGGTGATTATCATTCCACATGATATTTTTACATGGAGAACTGAGCCTTACCATTTAAGGTGCCATAACTTAACTCAATTGCACTTGTGTTTCTAATCTCCATGGCAAGAAATAAGATTCAATCTTCATCACTTTGAATGTATTCAAAAACTCTCCATTTTTGGAATACATCCAATTTTATCGCACTAGATGTGCCCATTACAAAATACCTGGGTGTTGCCTTCCCATAAATCCCTTAGGTTTAGACTCATATTAATAAGAGTTTTAACATGATTACTTAAATCATACCCTTTAAAACACTCCATAACCCAAAAGCATAACACCTATTTAACATAAATCTCTCTCTCTTTATCAATAGTAAAACATACACAATTTAGTAATTTAAGAGAATATTAGAATATTTCTATTGAGTAATTTAAAAGCATTAACCATCATATTAAGATTTACACTTATATGATAAGTAGGAAGATGTCTTATAATCAAATTCAAATCTACTTTAAATTTAATAAGAGATTTAAATTACATTATATTCTCAAAGAATTTAAAACCATGATAAGTACATGATAGAATACTATCCATCTATATCATTATTTTCTGATTTTTCTTGATCTCCATTGAGAGGTGGTTGGAGTAAGGGATCAAGATAACTCTATTTCATGATAATGTATTTTTAGATGCTCTTTTTATAATCAATGTAAGAAGCATAGATATATAGATATTAACATGGAATGAAATTCCAATCATAGAATATGCCACTAGACTTGCATCATCATATTAACCGATTAGAAAGTAAGAGGGTCAACCCCCCACACACATGCCCAAAATCGATGTTAATAGGGGTGAGGAATTCCATAAAATGGGACCAAGAACTTGCACCTTTAAACCTGCTACCCCATTGGCAAATAGTATGATAAGTGTTGGGGTTTATAAACCACTCAAGTCCCAAAACACAGTTAATGTGGGATTATTCACAAATACATGCACACACAAACTATACTAACAAGATAGATATATATTAACATGAAATGAAATTCTAATCATGGAATATGCCACTATACTTACATCATCATATTAATTGGTTAGAAAGTAAGAGGACCAACCCACCACACACATGTCCAAACTCAATGTTAATAGGGGTGAGGAATCCCATAAAATGGGACCAAGTGTAGACACCAAAACAACACCAATATGATTATGTGACTACAAACATTGATCGTATTGACACACACAACCTTCAGGGAAGCCCTCAAAGGTCAAACAGTGGTCCTAGCCACTTACACAATAGTTTTAGAAGGTCAAAAAGTAATTTGGCACCTCCAGACATTCTGCTTCAAATCCGCCTTTGCGCCTGGGTGTCGCAATATTGTTTTATTTTCGGGCAGAAGTTGGTTGTTTTAAACAAGGCAAAAATCAAAAGAAAGCCTTTGCCAAAAGGGTCACGAAATTGCAACATCGCGATTTCACGATGTCGCGATATCACGACACTTCTGGCCAAAAGAGAGCCTTTGCCAGAAGTGTCACGAAATTGTGACACTTTTGGCCAAAAGAGATCCTTTGCCATCGCGACGTCGCAAAAACATGACACTAAAGGCCAAAAGGAAACCTAAGGCTTAGGTGTCATGATATTGCGATGTCGCGATATCGCGACGTCGCGATATCGCGACGTCGCGATATCACGACAAACTCCCATATTTGCGCCTGGGCAGACTTTAACCAATCGAAGGTGGACTTTAACCAATTAAAGGCGGACTTTAACCAATTAAAGGTGGACTGTAAACCAATAAAAGTAGACATTAAAGCAGACATTAAATGAGTGGTAGCCGAAGACAGTCAATTATTGTCTCTTGACGTGCATGCATGCGTAGGTGGGTAGATTAGCAGTTAGAGGACTGTTAGAAAGGCAGTCATGTAAGCCCAAGTCAGGGAGGAGTCTCCTCAATCTTGGGAAGGCATGGCCGCCACATGGCATCCCTGCATGCCCCTCTAAAGAGACCCCATGGTTCTATAAAATGGTGGACTTTCCCACCCAAAAGGGGACAAAAGTTGGTAGGAATTTTAAAGCAATGAAGTGCTGCCAAATTAAATAGCCTATTGCACCCTTTTTCGATTCATATATTCTACATCCTTAATATCTTTCGTAAGAGAGGTTATTGGGTGGATATTGGAAGGGTGAATCCAGACCTTAGAACCCGACATTTTACCACAGTAATCCATCAATTTGCCGACAACTCAACCTAAGAGATTCTGCGCCCTTCCCTAGTGGATTGGCACTGAAATCAAGTTCCAACAGTGGGCAACCCGCTCGGGCGCCCCGCACGCTCTTAGCCTCATTTTTAATTTATTTCGTTATCATGTGTTTGTCTTACCTTACACTCTATGCTGTTTAGATAGTTTACAATTCGGATTTTAGAAGCCGCTTATCAAATATTATCATGTTTTTGTTGATTTTTGGTTCTTCACTAACTTGCAGATAATAGCGATCAGATTCAATGATTTTTTTGCTGGCAGAAACCTTTTGGTGACGTTTTTGGGTCTCTATCAAAGTTGCAGGTTGATTAGAGTTATTTTATTCATCTATTTAATCAATATTTTGCACGCATTTCTTATTGATTTTTAAAGTCAAACGCTCTATTCTTTTGTTACAGGTGCTACTAACACCTTTGTGTTTCTTTGATCACAGGAGAAGCAACAAACATCAAGGATTCATCATCGCAAGCGACGGCAACACTTTGGCCCGCCCATTTTAAATGTGGGCATGCGAAAGAGGGAAGACTAAGTCACGATTGTAATCCAAAAGCTTATTTAAATGCTCCTAACCCCTAAAAAGGAAGGATGCATCTTTGTAACCGAGGTTAAAAGAATTCAATGAAAGGGCTATGATTTTTCTAATTTATTTTGTCTCCGTTCGATTGGCTTCTTTCATTTCATGCTTTACACTCTTTAGGACTTAGGCGTTTATTTGTATTTTGAATGCATTAAAGTAGTTTTTCCTTTAAAAAACTTCCAGAATCTCATGCTTTCAGTGGCGATCACGGTGGGACGGGAGGATTCGCATATGCACCGATTTTTGAGATCTAAACAAAGCGAGTCCTATGGATGATTTCCCCTTGTCGAGCATTGACACGTTGGTAGACGCTACAGTAGGTCACGAAATTCTCTCCCTCATGGATGGTTTCTCAGGATACAATCAGATTCTTATCAATCCTGAAGACCAACTAAAAATGGCGTTCACAATGCCTTGGGGGACATTTTGTTATAAGGTCATGCCTTTTGGCCTTAAAAATGTTGGCGCTACCTACCAACATGCCATGACATATATCTTCCACGATTACATGCATAAAACTTTGGAAGATTACATGGATGATTTGTTAGCCAAGTCTCTTTTGCGCTCAAATCATATTGATGACTTAAGCAAAATCCTCGATCACCTCATGGAGCATAAAGTTAGACTAAACCCCAAGAAGTGCGTATTTGGCGTCACATCTAGAAAACTCTTGGGTTTCATAGTCTCAAAGCAAGGAATCAAGGTGGACCCAAAGAAAGTCAAGGCAATCCTTGAAATGGTTCCCCCAACTACTATCAAGTAGCTCAAAAGTCTGCAAGGAAAGGTCGCATCGATTAAATTCTTCATAGCGTAATTATCTGACAAGTGCCGACCCATGAACAAATTATTGCACAAGGGGGTTACATTTCACTGGGATGACGAGTGCCAGTCAGCCTTTGACAAAATCAAACAATACTTGGCTTCGTTGCCAGTATTGGCACCACCTAGACCAGGAGTGTCGTTCTACTTATACATCTCAACTACTGAGGTGGCACTGGGCGCCATGTTAGCCCAAAAGAATGAACTTCACAAGGAACAGGCTACTTACTATCTTAGCCACACCCTGGTCAATTATGAACTTAACTATGCATACGTTGAGAAACTCTGCTTGGCAGTGGTGTTTGCTACCAAAAATCTATGCTACTACATGCTAAGCAACACTACGTATGTTGTGTCTAAGGGGAATCCATTGCAATACATGATGAGTCATACTTATCATAGTAGTCACACGGCAAAATGGATCATGTTGTTGACAAAATTTGACATAGAGTTTATTGGACAAAAATCTATCAAGGGACAAGTCATAGCCAATCAAATAGCAGAGGCTCCTCTTGAAGACGATCAACCTCTAGTCATAGAACTACCCGATGATGGGGTCTTCCATGTCTCAGAATCGCCAAATTCTAATGAGCTTGAGTCACAGGCCGACATAACCCTATTCTTCGATGGTTCTAAATGTGAGCAAGGTGGTGGCACGGGAATTGTATTCTTCACACCGTAGGGTGCTCCAATGCCCTTGTCATTTAAATTAAACTTCCCGTGCACCAACAATAATGCAGAGTATGAAGCCTTGCTCCTAGGTCTTCAGACAACAATCGCCATGAACATCAAATGACTAAACATCTTTGGTGATTTGCTATTAATTTTCAATCAAGTCAAAGGGGTATATCAATGCAAATGCCTAGTTCTGCAGGCTTATAAAGCCCTTGTGGACAAATTCTTGGCAAAACTTGAGTGGTATGACATCGAGGCACTCCCTCGATCATCGAATCATTTTGCGGACACAATGGCCTCCTTGGGGTCACTAATTCCACAAGACCTTTTCGATGATATGACAACCATTCAAGTCAAAACCTTATCGCAATCCGCGATGGAGCGTGCAAGCTCAGACTTGACGCTAGGAATCCACATGATCTAGATTGAACCATACTCGGATAAGTTATTTTGAATCCACGACCATTTGAAACATGCCAACTGGGGGTCCTTGTTCTCCCCTACTTCCATTAATAGCAACACAATGCTATTCTTACAAGTTTTATTCCGTTCAGCGTTTGCTAGGGATGAACTTCAAGAGGGATTGGCTGTTCATACTAATCAACAGGAATGGTATTTACCCATTAGAGACTACCTCAAGTTAGGTAATATCCCGCTTGGATTGACACATGCCGCAAAATGAGCATTCAAGTAGAAAGTGGCTAAGTATGTCTTGATAGGAGACATTTTGTATTGTCGTAGCTATGAAAGAATCCTTCTTCGTTGCTTGGACCAGCAAGAGTCCACTTGGGCAGTCGCCCAAGCGCACGATGGTACATGTGGTGGCCACTTCAGTGGTATGGCCATTTCAAAGCGCATTCTTTGCATGGGCTATTATTGGCCATATTTAGAGCGAGATTGTTGCGCATATGTCAAGAAGTGTGTGAAGTGTCAACATCATGTCAATTTGATGCACGTACCTTCCCAGGACTTACAGACAGTCTAGTCTGCTTGGCCGTTCTTGCAGTGGGGCTTCGATCTAATTGGAAATATCTCCCCTACATTGTCAGGCCGTCACACGTTTATCATAACGACCACAGAGTATTTTACCAAGTGGGTGGAAGCAATTTCGCTTACCTCTACGACAGGACCCCGCATTGTGGAGTTCATTTTACATAACATCATATGTCATTTTGGTATTCCATCCAAAATAGTCTCGAATAATGGGACGCATTTCAAGAACAAAGACGTGCGTGCTTTGACCACAAAGTACAAAATCTAGCATAGTTTTTTGACACCCTATTATCCACAGGCAAATGGGCAAGCAGAAGCGTCAAACAAAATGCTAGTTGCCATCCTTAAAAAGACCATCGCAAACAGTCATAAGGATTGGCACATTCAAATCCCACTTGCCCTATGGGCCTATCGCACTAGCATTCGGATGCCCATTGGGGCCACTCCATTTTCGCTCGTGTATGGCTCCGAGGAAGTCATGCCTCTAGAGTTGGATATTCCTTCCCTGTGCATATCAATGCAGGAGTTCATCAATGATGACTCTATGCGGCAGGCCCGGTTAGACCAGCTTACATTGCTTGACGAACGATGCGTTAATGCTCTCAAGCATTTACGTATTTATCAAGAGCGACTTAAGAAAGCTTACAACATGAAAGTTCACCTGAGGGACTTTCGGGTTGGTGATTTGGTTTTGAAGGAAAACCAAAAGAATTCTAGTTTGCCATCCCACCTAAGGGACAATTTCATGGCAAATTGGTTAGGTCTATATGTCATTGATAGCAAAATAGGACCCGGGACATACCGGCTAGCTTCTCTTGATGGTATCAAGGAAACAGAACCCTTGAATATCAGTCATTTACGACCATTTCATATCTAAGAGAGCCATATCCCAAAAATGCTCCAAGGATTATCGTAATCGCTTGGTCAAATCCCACAAATGCTCTAAGGATTATCGCAATCGCTTGGTCAAATCCCAAAAATGCTCCAAGGATTATCGCAATCGCTTGGTCAAATCCCAAAAATGCTCCAAGGATTATTGCAATCGCTTGGTCAAATCCCAAAAATGCTCCAAGGATTATCGCAATCGCTTGGTCAAATCCCAAAAATGCTCCAAGGATTATCGCAATCGCTTGGTCAAATCCCAAAAATGCTCCAAGGATTATCGCAATCGCTTGGTCAAATCCCAAAAATGCTCCAAGGATTATCGCAATCCCTTGGTCAAATCCCAAAAATACTCCAAGGATTATCGCAATCACTTGGTCAAATCCCAAAAGTGCTCCAAGGATTCTATAATCGCTTGGGCAATCCCAAAAATGCTCCAAGGATTCTATAATCGCTTGGTCAAATCCCCAAAATGCTCCAAGGATTCTATAATCGCTTGGTCAATCCCAAAAATGCTCCAAGGATTCTATAATCGCTTGGTCAAATCCCAAAAATGCTCCAAGGATTCTATAATCGCTTGGTCAATCCCAAAAATGCTCCAAGGATTCTATAATCGCTTGGTCAATCCCAAAAATGCTCCAAGGATTCTATAATCGCTTGGTCAAATCCCAAAATGCTCCAAGGATCCCTAAAATCGCTTTGTCAATCCCAAAATGCTCCAAGGATTTCCACAATCGCTTGGTCAAAAATAAGAAAAGTTAAAATTCAAAAATCATCAAAAACAACACAAAAAAAATTTTGCATCTCATTTCTAGGCATACTCAAATTCATCAATAGAGAGCTCTTCTCGCACCTCATCTTCATATTCACAAAAATCAATCCATCAAAAATACAAAAATACATAGCTGCATTAAAGCATTGCATCCATACATTGCATATTTGTGGTCATACAGGTCAAAGGCACCATAGGCTGTAATTGCTCTGCTAGTCCATCTTGTTCCACATTGTTCCATTTTACAAAAACAACAAAAACACCATGCATTGCTTTTTACCACACTAGAGTCAGTGGTCTTCTAATGTATCAAGAGTTTTCATAATTCAGTCATCATTTTGCTCTTTAGCTACGTAATGTACCGATTCAGACAGATTTTACGAAGGTAGAGTTACACTTGAAATACACCTTGTTACGTAACATCCCAACACAAATTAAAACACATAAAAATTCCCAAGTTGTGTGAACGAAATATGAAACCTGCGCAGTAATCCAGGTCACCATAAGTGAAGCGGTTATCTTGCTCATCCCCCTATGCGAATGGTTCCAGAATGCTGAGAATTGACAAAAGGACGAGATCTTTCCTACCCATTCACCTTAATAAATAGTGGTTTTTACCACTACCAAATCCCAATCATAGTTTGTTCCCAAAGTTGTAAGGATTTGTACTACATGTCCCTACCAAGGATGGGTAGTCATCCCCAAGACCTAAAAGGATCAATGCCATTCACGAAAAAAATTCTAACAAATCATAATCCTAACACTTTCCATTCACCTTTGGTCTCCAAGTTGTAAGGATTCGTACTATCCGCCCCTAACTAGGATGGGTAGTCATCCCCAAGGCCTAAAAGATCAATGCCCTTACTCCATAATCTCCATCACCCCCTTGGTTCCCAATGTCGTAAGGATTCGTACTACACGTCCCTACAAAGGATGCGTAGTCGTCCCCAAGGCCAAAAGGATCAAGGTCACTATACTCAAAATACAAAAATCAAATAATAGTGGTTATCACCACTATTCAAAATCCTCGCTCAAAAAGAATTAATAGAAAATAAACAGTGATTTTCATCACTATATAGACGAGCAACTTTCTAAATCATTCAGCAAACAAATATCCTGAACTTGAATCCTTGGAATTCTCAGCATTCGAAAACCATTTAGGTGATCCTCATTACAGGTTTGGTTGACAGCCTATCTGGCAATGGTGGTATCCTACCCGCATGACGATATGTCTGTCACATTTGCTTTGCGTGTGTGCAAACCAATGTTTGCATAAGGATGAGCTAGCTTATGGTATCCTAGATAACATCGCAGATTAATCTAACTAAATACAACAAAGGAGTTAGTGGAGCTAATTAGGTGATCCTTAGTATAGGTTCGGTTGAAAGCCCATCTGGCACTGGCGGTATCCTGACAAATACCACATAAATGAACTCAATTGCACACATAGAGATGTGAAATAGCTTGGTCAAAAACAAGTCCGACTCATACCTTGTTCAAAAGTATTGTAAGATAAAGTACAATCGTGGCTAGTGAGTTAAAACTGTCTGAGTCTCAGAAAACCTTAGCTACAATTTTTAACCCACTGCGCTACTTTTCATCATCACATTATCATCAGGAAATACACAAAATACCGCATGCACAAAAGCAAAGTCATCCACTATAGCAATCGCATAAAAACAAAATCACAAAGTCCTAAACAGTCTATGGTGCCCTAACCAAACAACACAAATTCATTTCATCCATTACATTTTGCATATCACATATATATTAAATTTGTATTTATCATACCATGTGCATACATCAATATAAAGTAGCATGCATCCATCAACATCAATCATTGTGCATAACATAAAATCATGACACATACACAAAGCAAGAAAATCAAAACAACAAAAACATCACAAAAATGCAACACAAAAACATAGCAATAAGCATTGTCGGACACAAGTGCTCTTGCACTTAACCTCTTGGCATAGAAAATCAATGTCGGGGCTCAAATTGTCACTCTCCTACTTCCCCAAGAAGGCTACCATAGCCGGACCGCTCCACGGGAAGACGGGTTTTCGATGATTTCACCCCATTATGGCATCACCAAAAGGGTTAACACCCACCAAAAATAGGTCTAAATGTCAAAAAATTGCACACACATTCAATGCTAAACATTTGAAGGCACCCTAACCTAAGTCACCTCGGGTCAAGCGACTCGTCGCTTTTCTCATGAAGGTCATTCCCTCATCGATTCGTCGCTTGAGGGGGTAGTCACACTTAGTCACCAATCAACAAGCACATACCCAATCAAGGAAATGACATGCATTCGAAGAATCATTTACAAAGACAATTACGCTCCTGCTTGGGGTAGTAAACAAGCAATAATCACAAATTGATAAAACACTTGGCATTCCCGAAGCATGAACACAAGGTTCCCCCAGGGACAAAATGTTGTGCCCTTTGCATATTCATGACTGATCAATGTTCAAGCTCAAGTCACACCTCACCAAAATAGGTTAATACTTGAAATCAAATTCCTTAGCTCGTCAGAAGCAAGGATTCAAGAATGCATGACCTTTCCATACTTGGGGAATCACAAGTTGGTCGGGTTACTGAGAAACCCTAATCATTAGTGCTTTGGTTATCTATTTTTGCTCAGCATTGCGTCACCCGCAACGCTTCCCAAAAAGGGGCATCTATAGACACCAAAACAACACCAATCCGATTATGTGACTACAAACACTGATCGCATTGACACACACAGCCTTCAGGGCAGCCCTCAGAGGTCAAAAAGTGGTCCTAGCCACTTACACAGTAGTTTTAGAAGGTTGAAAAGTAATTTGGCACCTCTAGACATTCTGCTTCAAATCCATCTTTGCGCCTGGGTGTCGCAATATTGTTTTATTTTTGGGCAAAAGTTGGTTGTTTTAAACAAGGCAAAAATCAAAAGAAAGCCTTTGCCAGAAGCGTCACGATTTCACGACGTCATGAAATCGTGACACTTTTGGCCAAAAGAGAGCCTTTGTCAGAAGTGTCATGAAATCGCGACGTCGCGATTTGCCGACGACGTGAAATCGTGACACTTCTGGCCAAAGAGAGCCTTTGCCAGAAGTGTCATGAAATCGCGACACTTCTGGCCAAAAGTAAGCCTAAGTCTTAGGTGTCGCGATATCGTGACAAACTCCCATCTTTGCGCCTGGGCAGACTTTAACCAATCGAAGGCGGACTTTAACCAATTAAAGGCAGACTTTAACCAATTAAATATAGACTGTAAACCAATAAAAGTAGACATTAAACGAGTGGTAGCCGAAGACAGTCAATTATTGTCTCTTGACCTGCATGCGCACGTAGGTGGGTAGATTGGCAGTTAGAGGATTGTCACAAGGGCAGTCATGTAAGCCCAAGTCAGGGAGGAGTCTCCTCCCTCTTGGGAAGGCATGGCCACCACATGGCATCCCTGCATGCCCCTCTAAAGAGACCCCATGGGTCTATAAAATGGTGGACTTTCCCACCCAAAAGGAGACAGAAGTTGGCAGGCATTTTAAAGCAACGAAGTGCTGCCAAATTAAACAGCCTATTGCACCCTTTTTCGATTCATCTCTTCTACATCCTTAATCTCTTTCGCAAGAGAGGTTATTGGGTGGATATTGGAAGGGTGAATCCGGACCTTAGAACCCGACATTTGACCATAGTAATCCATCAATTTGGCGACAACTCAACCTAAGAGATTCTGGGCCCTTCCCTAGTGGATTGGCGTCGAAATCAAGTTCCAACGGTGGGTAGCCCGCTCGAGCGCCCCGCACGCTCTTAGCCTCATTTTTAATTTATTTCGTTATCACCTGTTTGTCTTACCTTACACTCTATGCTGTTTAGATAGTTTACAATTAGGATTTCAAAATCCGCTTATCAAATATTATCATGTTTTTGTCGATTTTTGGTTCTTCACTAACTTGCAGATAACAACAATCAGATTCATCGATTGTTTTGCTGGCAGCAGCCTTTTGGTGACGTTTTCGGGTCTCTGTCAAAGTTGCAGGTTGATTAGAGTTATTTTATTCACCGGTTTAATCAATCTTTTGCACGCATTTCTTATTGATTTTTAAAGTCAAACACTCTATTCTTTTGTTACAGGTGCTACTAATGCCTTTGTGTTTCTTTGATCGTAGGAGAAGCAACAAACATCAAGGATTCATCATCACAAGCGGCGGCAACGCTTTGGCCCACCCATTTTAAATGTGGGCATGTGGAAGAGGGAAGACTACGTCACGATTGTAATCCAAAAGCTTATTTAACCCCTAAAAATGAAGGATGCATCTTTGTAACCGAGGTTAAAAGAATTCAATAAAAGGGTTGTGATTTCTCTAATTTCTTTTGTCTCCGTTCGATTGGCTTCTTTCATTTCATGCTTTACACTCTTTAGGACTTAGGCATTTATTTGTATTTTGAATGCATCGAAGTAGTTTTTCCTTTCAAAAACTTTCGAAATCTCATGCTTTCACCAAGGACTTGCATATTTAAGCCTCCTACCCCATTAGCAAATGAAAGCATGAGATTCCGGAAGTTTTTGAAAGGAAAAACTACTTCGATGCATTCAAAATACAAATAAACGCCTAAGTCCTAAAGAGTGCAAAGCATGAAATGAAAGAAGCCAATCGAACGGAGACAAAAGAAATTAGAGAAATCACAGCCCTTTTATTGAATTCTTTTAACCTCGGTTACAAAGATGCATCCTTCCTTTTTAGGGGTTAGGAGCGTTTAAATGAGCTTTTGGATTACAATCGTGACTTAGTCTTCCCTCTTCCGCATGCCCACATTTAAAATGGGCGGGCCAAAGCGTTGCCGTCGCTTGCGATGATGAATCCTTGATGTTTGCTGCTTCTCCTGCGATCAAAGAAACACAAAGGCGTTAGTAGCACCTGTAACAAAAGGATAGAGCGTTTGACTTTAGAAATCAATAAGAAATGCGTGCAAAATATTGATTAAACCAGTGAATAAAATAACTCTAATCAACCTGCAACTTTGACAGAGACCCAAAAACATCACCAAAAGGCTGCTGCCAGCAAAACAATCGATGAATCTGATCGCTGTTATCTGCAAGTTAGTGAAGAACCAAAAATCGACAAAAACATGATAATATTTGATAAGCGGCTTTTGAAATCCGAATTGTAAACTATCTAAACAACATAGAGTGTAAGGTAAGACAAACACATGATAACGAAATAAATTAAAAATGAGGCTAAGAGCGTGCGGGGCGCCCGAGCGGGCCGCCCACCGTTGGAACTTGATTTCGGCGCCAATCCACTAGGGAAGGGCCCAAAATCTCTTAGGTTGAGTTGTCGGCAAATTGATGGATTACTATGGTCAAATGTCGGGTTCTAAGGTCCGGATTCACCCTTCCAATAGCCACCCAATAACCTCTCTTGCGAAAGAGATTAAGGATGTAGAAGAGATGAATCGAAAAAGGATGCAATAGGGTGTTCAATTTGGCAGCACTTCGTTGCTTTAAAATGCCTGCCAACCTGTCTCCTTTTGGGTGGGAAAGTCCACCATTTTATAGACCCATGGGGTCTCTTTGGAGGGGCATGCAGGGATGCCACGTGGCGGCCATGCCTTCCCAAGAGGGAGGAGACTCCTCCCTGACTTGGGCTTACATGACTGCCCTTGTGACAGTCCTCTAACTGCCAATCTGCCCACCTACGCGCGCATGCACGTCAAGAGACAATAATTGACTGTCTTCGGCTGCCACTCGTTTAATGTCTGCTTTAATGTCTACTTTTATTGGTTTAAAGTCCGCCTTTAATTGGTTAAAGTCCGCCTTTAATTGGTTAAAGTCCGCCCAGGCATAAAGACGGGAGTTTGTCACGATATCGCGACACCTAAGCCTTAGGTTTCCTTTTGGCCTTTAGTGTCGCGATTTCGTGACGTCGCGAAATCGCGACGTCACGATTTCATGACACTTCTGGAAAAGGCTCTCTTTTGGTTAGAAGTGTCACGATTTCGTGACAATTTTGGAAAAGGCTCTCTTTTGGCTAGAAGTGTCACGATTTCGTGACACTTCTGGCAAAGGCTCTCTTTTGGCTAGAAGTGTCACGATTTCGTGACACTTCTGGCAAAGGCTCTCTTTTGGCCAGAAGTGTTATGATTTCGCGACGTCGTGAAATCGTGACGTCGCGATTTCGTGACACTTCTGGCAAAGGCTCTCTTTTGGCCAGAAGTGTCACGACGTTGCGAAATCGTGACCCTTATGGCAAAGGCTTTCTTTTGATTTTTGCCTTGTTTAAAACAACCAACTTCTGCCCGAAAATAAAACAATATTGTGACACCCAGGTGCAAAGGTGGATTTGAAGCAGAATGTCTGGAGGTGCCAAATTACTTTTTGACCTTCTAAAACTGTTGTGTAAGTGGCTAGGACCACTGTTTGACCTCTGAGGGCTGCCCTGAAGGCTGTGTGTGTCAATGCGATCAGTGTTTGTAGTCACATAATCGGATTGGTGCTGTTTTGGTGTCTACAGATGCCCCTTTTTGGGAAGCGCTATGGGTGACGCAGTGCTGAGCAAAAATAGATAACCAAAGCACTAATGATTAGGGTTTCTCAGTAACCTGACCAACTTGTGATGCCCCAAGTATGGAAAGGGCATGCATTCTTGAATCCTTGCTTCTGACGAGCTAAGGAATTTGATTTCAAGTATTAACCTATTTTGGTGAGGTGTGACTTGAGCTTGAACATTGATCAGTCATGAATAGGCAAAGGGCGCAACCTTTTGTCCCTAGGGGAACCTTGTGTTCATGCTTCGGGAATGCCAAGTGTTTGATCAATTTGTGATTATTGCTTGTTTACTTGCCCCAAGCGGGAGCGTGATTGTCTTTGTCAATGATTCTTCGAATGCATGTCATTTCCTTGATTGGGTATGTGTTTGTTGATTGGTGACTAAGTGTGACTACCCCCTCAAGCGACGAATCGATGAGGGAATGACCTTCATGAGAAAAGCGACGAGTCGCTTGACCCGAGGTGACTTAGGTTAGGGTGCCTTCGGATGGTTTAGCATTGAATGTGTGTGCAATTTTTCGACATTTAGACCTATTTTTGGTGGGTGTTAACCCTTTTGGTGATGCCATAATGGGGTGAAATCATCGAAAACCCGTCTTCCCGTGGAGCGGTCCGGCTATGGTAGCCTTCTTGGGGAAGTAGGAGAGTGACAATTTGAGCCCCGACATCGATTTTCTATGCCAAGAGGTTAAGTGCAAGAGCACTTGTGTCCGGCAATGCTTATTGCTATGTTTTTGTGTTGCATTTTTGTGATGTTTTTGTTGTTTTGATTTTCTTGCTTTGTGTATATGTCATGATTTTATGTTATGCACAATGATTGATGTTGATGGATGCATGCTACTTTATATTGATGTATGCACATGGTATGATAAATACGAGGGGGATGTTTTTGATATATATGTGATATGCAGAAATGTAATGGATGAAATGAATTTGTGTTGTTTGGTTAGGGCACCATAGACTGTTTAGGACTTTGTGATTTTGTCTTTATGCGATTGCTTGTAGTGGATGACTTTGCTTGTGTGCATGCGGTATTTTGTGTATTTCTCGATGATAATGTGATGATGAAAAGTAGCGCATTGGGTTAAAAAATGTAGCTAAGGTTTTCTGAGACTCAGACGGTTTTAACTCACTAGCCATGATTGTACTTTATCTTACAAGACTTTTGAACAAGGTATGAATCGGACTTGTTTTTGACCAAGCTATTTCACATCCCCGTGTGTGCAATTGAGTTCATTTATGTGGTATTTGTCAGGATACCGCCAGTGCCAGATGGGCTTTCAACCGAACTCGTACTGAGGATCACCTAATTAGCTCCACTAACTCCTTTGTTGTATTTAGTTAGATTAATCTGCGGTGTTATCCAGGATACCATAAGCTAGCTCATCCTTATGCAAACATTGGTCTGCACACATGCAAAGCGAATGTGACAGACATATCGTCATGCGGGTAGGATACCACCATTGCCAGATAGGTTGTCAACCAAACCTGTAATGAGGATCACCTAGATGGTTTTCGAATGCTGAGAATTCCAGGGATTCAAGTTCAGGATATTTGTTGGCTGAATGATTTAGAAAGTTGCTCGTCTATATAGTGATGAAAATCACTATTTATTTTCTATTAATTCTTTTTGAGCGAGGATTTTGAATAGTGGTGATAACCACTGTTATTTGATTTTGGGTTTTGAGTATTGTGAGTTTGGGCTGGTGAGTGGCCTTGATCCTTGTGGCCTTGGGGACGACTACGCATCCTTTGCAGGGACGTGTAGTACGAATCCTTACGACATTGGGAACCAAGGGGGTGATGGAGATTATGGAGTAAGGGCATTGATCTTTTAGGCCTTGGGGATGACTACCCATCCTGGTTAGGGGCGGATAGTATGAATCCTTACAACTTGGAGACCAAAGGTGAATGGAAAGTGTTAGGATGATGATTTGTTGGAATTTTGTTTGTGAATGGCGTTGATCCCTTTTGGGTCTTGGGGATGACTACCCATCCTTGGCAGGGACGTGTAGTACGAATCCTTACAACTTTGGGAACCAACTATGATTGGGATTTGGTAGTGGTGAAAACCACTGTTTATGAAGGTGAATGAATGGGGAAGAGCTCGTCCTTTTGTCAATTCTCAGCATTCTGGAACCATTCGCACAGGGGGATGAGCAAGATAACCGCTTCACTTATGGTGACCTGGATTACTACGCAGGTTTCATCTTTCGTTCACACAACTTGGGAATTTTTATGTGTTTTAATTTGTGTTGGGATGTTACGTAACAAGGCGTATTTCAAGTGTAACTCTACCTTCGTAAAATATGTCTGACTCGGTACATTACGTAGCTAAAGAGCAAAATGATGACTGAATTACGAAAACTCTTGATACATTAGAAGACCACTGACTCTAGTGTGGTAAAAAGCAATGCATGGTGTTTTTGTTGTTTTTGTAAAATGGAACAATGTGGAACAAGATGGACTAGGAGAGCAATTACAGCCTATGGTGCCTTTGACCTGTACGACCACAAATATGCAATGTATGGATGCAATGCTTTAATGCAGCTATGTATTTTTGTATTTTTGATGGATTGATTTTTGTGAATATGAAGATGAGGTGCGAGAAGAGCTCTCTATTGATGAATTTGAGTATGCCTAGAAATGAGATGCAAATTTTTTTTTTGTTGTTTTTGATGATTTTTGAATTTTAACTTTTCTTATTTTTGACCAAGCAATTGTGGAAATCCTTGGAGCATTTTGGGATTGACCAAGCGATTTTAGGGATCCTTGGAGCATTTTTGGGATTGACCAAGCGATTATAGAATCCTTGGAGCATTTTTGGGATTGACCAAGCGATTATAGAATCCTTGGAGCATTTTTGGGATTTGACCAAGCGATTGCGATAATCCTTGGAGCATTTTTGGGATTTGACCAAGCGATTGCGATAATCCTTGGAGCATTTTTGGGATTTGACCAAGCGATTGTGATAATCCTTGGAGCATTTTTGGGATATGGCTCTCTTAGATATGAAATGGTCACAAATGACTGATATTCAAGGGTTCTGTTTCCTTGATACCATCAAGAGAAGCTAGCCGGTATGTCCTGGGTCCTATTTTGCTATCAATGACATATGGACCTAACCAATTTGCCGTAAACTTGTCCCTTAGGTGGGATGGCAAACTAGAATTCTGTTGGTTTTCCTTCAAAACCAAATCACCAACCCGAAAGTCCCTCGGGTGAACTTTCATGTTGTAAGCTTTCTTAAGTCGCTCTTGATAAATACGTAAATGCTCGAGAGCATTAACGCGTCGTTCATCAAGCAACGTAAGCTGGTCTAACCGGGCCTACCGTGCAGAGTCATCATCGATGAACTCCTGCATTGATATGCATAGGGAAGGAATCTCCAACTCTAGAGGCATGACTACCTCGGAGCCATACACGAGCGAAAATGGAGTGGCCCTAGTGGGCGTCCGAATGCTAGTGCGATAGGCCCATAGGGCAAGTGGGATTTGAATGTGCCAATCCTTATGACTATCTACGATGGTATTTTTAAGGATGGCAACTAGCATTTTGTTTGACGCTTCTGCTTGCCCATTCGCTTGCGGATAATAGGGTGTCAAAAAATTGTGCTGGATTTTGTACTTTGTGGTCAAAGCATGCACGTCTTTGTTCTTGAAAGGCGTCCCATTATCCGAGACTATTTTGGATGGAATACCAAAATGACATATGATGTTATGCAAAATGAACTCCACAATGCGGGGTCCTGTCGTAGAGGTAAGCGGAATTGCTTCCACCCACTTGGTAAAATACTCTGTGGCCATTATGATAAACGTGTGACGGCCTGATGACGTAGGGGAGATCTTTCCAATTAGATCGAAGCCCCACTACGAGAACGGCCAAGCATACTGGACTGTCTGCAAGGCTTGGGAAGGTACGTGCATCAAATTGGCATGATGTTGACACTTCATGCACTTCTTGACATATGTGCAACAATCTCGCTCTAAAGATGGCCAATAATAGCCCATGCGAAGAATGCGCTTTGCGATGGCCATACCACTAAAGTGGCCACCACATGTACCATCATGCGCTTGGGCGACTGCCCAAGTGGACTCTTGTTGGTCCAAGCAACGAAGAAGGATTCCTTCATAGTTGCGATGATACAAAATGTCTCCTATCAAGACATACTTAGCCGCTTTCTGCTTGAATGCTCGTTTTGCGGCATGCGTCAATCCAAGCGGGAGATTACCTAACTTGAGGTAGTCTCTAATGGGTAAATACCAGTCTTGTTGATCAAAAACCTCGATGGTATGAATAGCCAATCCCTCTTGAAGTTCATCCCTAGCAAACGCTGAATGGGATAGAACTTGTAAGAATAGTGTTGTGTTGCTATTAATGGGAGTAGGGGAGAACAAGGACCCCCAGTTGGCATGTTTCAAATGGTCTTGGATTCGAGAGAACTTATCCGAGGATGGTTCAATCTGGATCATGTGGATTCCTGGCGTCAAGTCTGAGCTTGCACGCTCCATCACGGATTGCGATAAGGTTTTGACTTGAATGGTTGTCATATCACCGGAAAGGTCTTGCGAAATTAGTGACCCCAAGGAGGCCATTGTGTCCGCAAAATGATTCGATGATCGAGGGAGTGCCTCGATGTCATACCACTCAAGTTTTGCCAGGAATTTGTCCACAAGGGCTTTATAAGCCTGTAGAACTAGGCATTTGCATTGATATACCCCTTTGACTTGATTGACAATTAACAGCGAATCACCAAAGATGTTCAGTCGTTTGATGTTCATGGCGATTGTTGTCTGAAGACCTAGGAGCAAGGCTTCATACTCTGCATTATTGTTGGTGCACGGGAAGTTTAATTTAAATGACAGGGGCATTGGAGCACCCTACGGTGTGAAGAATACAATTCCCATGCCACCACCTTGCTCACATTTAGAACCATCAAAGAATAGGGTTATGTCGGCCTGTGACTCAGGCTCATCAAAATCTGGCGATTCTGAGACATGGAAGACCCCATCATCGGGTAGTTCTATGACTAGAGGCTGATCGTCTTCAAGAGGAGCCTCTGCTAGTTGATCGGCTATGACTTGTCCTTTGATAGATTTTTGTCCAATAAACTCTATGTCAAATTTCGTCAACAACATGATCCATTTCGCCGTGTGACTACTATGATAAGTATGACTCATCATGTATCGCAATGGATTCTCCTTAGACACAACATACGTAGTGTTGCTCAGCATGTAGTGGCATAGCTTTTTGGTAGCAAACACCACTGCCAAGCAGAGTTTCTCAACGTATGCATAGTTAAGTTCATAACTGACCAGGGTGCGGCTAAGATAGTAAGTAGCCTGTTCCTTGTGAAGTTCATTCTTCTGGGCTAACATGGCGCCCAATGCCACCTCAGTAGCTGAGATGTATAAGTAGAATGACACTCCTAGTCTAGGTGGTGCCAATACTGGTGGCGAAGCCAAGTATTGTTTGATTTCATCAAAGGTCGATCGGCACTCGTCATCCCAATGAAATGTAACCCCCTTGTGCAATAATTTGTTCATGGGTCGGCACTTGTCGGATAATTGCGCTATGAAGCGTTTAATCGACGCGACCTTTCCTTGCAGACTTCTGAGCTGCTTGATAGTAGTTGGGGGAACCATTTCAAGGATTGCCTTGACTTTCTTTGGGTCCACCTCGATTCCTCGCTTTGAGACTATGAAACCCAAGAGTTTTCCAGATGTGACGCCAAATACGCACTTCTTGGGGTTTAGTCTAACTTTATGCTCCATGAGGCGATCGAGGATCTTGCTTAAGTCATCGATATGATTTGAGCGCAAAAGAGACTTGGCTAACAAATCATCCATGTAATCTTCCAAAGTTTTATGCATGTAATCATGGAAGATATATGTCATGGCACGTTGGTAGGTGGCGCCAGCATTTTTAAGGCCAAAAGGCATGACCTTATAACAAAATGTCCCCCAAGGCATTGTGAACGCCGTTTTTAGTTGGTCTTCAGGATTGATACGAATCTGATTGTATCCCGAGAAACCATCCATGAGGGAGAGCATTTCGTGACCTGCTGTAGCGTCTACCAACGCGTCGATGCTCGGCAAGGGGAAATCATCCTTAGGACTCGCTTTGTTTAGATCTCAAAAATTGGTGCATATGCGAATCCTCCCATCGGGCTTCTTGATGGGAACCATGTTGGACAGCCATGGCGGATAATCCACGTAGATGACAAACTGTGCATCCAACAGCTTTTGCAATTCATCTTTGACCATCAAGGCCACTGTTGGGTGCATCTTACGTAGTTTTTGCTTTACGGGCTTGATTGTCGGATCAAGCGTTAAATTATGCGTGACTAGCTGCGGGTCTAGTCCCGGCATATCTCTGTATGACCATGCAAAAACCTCCTTCTTCTCTTTGAGAAGGGCAATGTAGTCGGCTTGCTCTTCGGGGGAAAGACTTACCCCCAGCTTGAGAATCTGTGGATTCATTGGATCTATGCCGATATCTACGTCAGTCGTCTCCTCGACTGACATGTGGGATCCGTCCTCCAACTGATGTGGAGTCGGGATCAAATGGATATCATTAGCTGAATTTAAATCTGCGTTGGGAACCTCGGGTTCCTCTTCAGCCTGAAAAATATCCTGAGTTGTCCCTGGGGTAAAATGAGGCATTTTACCGAAAGGCCAATACTCTAATGGTGATAAAGGTGAATTGACGCGATCCCAGTCGATGGCATCTGTGTCTAGATGCAATGACCATGCTGGATCGGCCGGATTGCGGATGGGTGCGGTCAAATCAATGGAGATCATGTGGATGGAATGAATTTGGTCTCCATTACCGTGGGTATGATAACTTGAATCTTCTGGATGCTCCCTATACTCTGGATCTGGCTCTAGGGGAACGGGCACGAACGGATCGGCCCTATGTGTTGATAGGAAGACAGGGTCTTCTCTCGGCACTGATGTCATGATAGGGTCTCGGGGTGGACGGTGCTCATCGTAGATTTGGAGCCATGGATCCAACACTTGGTCCCACCCCGCTGGGTCTACATACCATTCATGCCCTAACCTTATGCCTAATTGTCCCATCAGATCTTCATGAGTTAAAGGGTGATTGTGCCGTCGTGCATGATTGAGATAGTCCATCTCAGTCTCATCTTCTGAATCACTTTCGAAGATCCAAAAATGTTCATTTTCTTCAGCAACTGTTTGCGACGTTGAGGGTTCTCCTTGTTCCAGCAAATTAATCTGGTCCCATTGCGGTTGTTCCACTCTTGGTGGAGGGACCTGATTCTCTTGACACTGTATTGGCTCAACTGGAACCTCTAAAGGGAATAGTTTCAAAAATATTTTTGGACACCGTTTATGTTCTCTTTGGGAATTAGTGTCCAAACTTTCACCTCTCTCTAGCAAAGGAGAGGGATTATTGATGTTGCCAAGGGTGTTTGTTGACCATGGGAGGTAATCTCCCAATGTATATTCTGTATTTGGGTTGGCATAAGGATCTGATGCCAATCCCCCCTTGTTGCCTATTCCTAGGCCTTGCATGTTTTCTACCAAGATGTCTAAGGGCAGGGGGTGGTTGAACCCTACTCCCGACTTATCATATGGCATTTGGTATCTTGGTTGGCAAAGGACACGCATCCCTTGCTCATATCTGCCTAGCCCGTATCCATGCCAATTGCATTGGCCGAGATATCTCAGAGCGAAGTCCGGGTTTGATAGATAATTGATATTTTTAGCAAAAGGCTCTTCGTCTTCGTCCTTTTGCTTGCATGGTTCAACACCATGATCAAGGCCCCCATACACAAAATTTGTCTGGTTTGGTGGGTAGCCTAGAGGAACAACTGTTCCTATGGGAAGGCGAGGTCTCCCCATGTCTTGTACTGATTCTAATGCGGGCGTTGCCACAACATTCTGCACTAGATACTCCCCCAGGCCTGTACTGGCCATTTCAACAGTAATTGTTGATGCTTGGGAGGGAGGGAACGGGAGTCCTTCCTGAGTCCATTCCATGTTTGGTGGGTTAGGAGTCTTAGCTTCCGTTGTGCTAGGTGTTTCTTCTGTTGATACTGTTGATATTGTTGGCAACCCCTCTTCTAGGGGTTGAGCCTCTTCCAGGATCTGTTTTCCCTTGTCCTTCTGTTTAGCCATGACAGGTGGCGTTGGTAGTGAAGGAGCAGATGATGAAGACTCACCTGGCTGGGATTTTGATGTTTTGGTCACCAGTGGTGCCTGCGGTATTGGACCCTGTTTAGATGGATTTAACTGGAAATCCAAATGCGTTGAAGGGAGGGTCGATTGAGGCATTAATTGCACCGCATTGCAATACTTGAAGGGTTCTAAGTCCATCGGGACTACATGAACTTCTCCTTCAAATGCATACTTTAGACACTGGTGAGCGATCGAAGGGACACACTTCATGTCCCTGATCCATGGCCGCCCTAGCAGTATGTTGTAAGCCATCTCGCCTTCCAAAACATGGCACAATGTTGGTATTGTCTTTTGTCCTACCTGGACAGGCAGAACAATTGTGTCGACTGTCGAGCATATTGCATCGTTGAAAGCTCGCAGTGTGTATGTGGAAGCCATGATATGAGAGGTTGGCAGCTTCAGATGTTTTAAGGCTGCAGTGGTAATGATGTTACTGGACGAGCCAGTATCTACCAACACTCTCTTGTACGGGATCCCGTTGACCCACGCGATAACGTGCAGGGGTGGATCTGCCATGTCATTCGATATTGTTTTAACTTCATCCTCTCTGAAGGTAATGACCGGCTCCGTACATCGTTTCACATGTCCCACGAAGTTGTTGAAAGAATCCGCTTCGTGAGGCTGTAACTCGATGGCTTTCAAAATTTCCATGAGAGCTTCTCTATGGGGTGTTGACTGTTGAATAAGCTCGTAAATGGAAAGCCTAGCCGATGTGGTCCGCAAACTCTGCGTGAGTTTGGTCCGTATCGTGACCTCGGGTCTAGGCGGAGGCAACTGCACAGGGCATTGTTGAGGCTGCGACGTTGTTGGAACTTCCCTTGTAGCTACCTCGGGGGCAACTCCTGGGTACTTTTTGTTCCTGGTCACTATGCTGATCATTCCCACAAATCCTTGCATGGGAAGATTCTGTCGCACCTCATTGACCTGAAGAGGTTTTGCCTGTGCCTCGTGGGCAGGCAAAGGGTCCTTGAATACCCCCATCTGTTGATTATTTGGCGCTATGGGGTTGTCCACGGCCAATGTTTTATTATCGATCAAATCTTGGATTAATCCCTTGAATTTCCAACATCCATTCAGATCATGTCCCCTTCGCCTATGGAATCTACAATATAATTCCTCTCTGTATCCCTTAGGCTTGGGAGCGTTAGGATCTACAGTTTGGATTTCTGGAAGGGTGACTAAATTTGCCGCTGACAAGCGGTCAAATAGGGAGTCCCTGGACTCCGCATAAGGGGTGAATTGTCGCCTAGGGTGACGCTGCTGATTTTGCTCCTATTTTTTATTATCTCTTTCATAACTAGGAGGCACTTCCTGATAATTAGCCTTTTGGGGCTGTATTTCTTGCACAAGCTTGGGGACATTTATCGCAACTTGATTAACCATAGCGGGTTGTGATTGCGTAGTCCCGGTCTTAGTGGTTTTATTCCACTCTTTCTTTTTAGGCTTGGTGATTGCGCCCTCGCCTATTTTGATCTCTTCTATAACTCTGGCTTGCGCCAAAGCTTCTTCTAGGCTGGCGTATTGCTGCAGCAGCAATAGCCCAGAGATTGATTTTAAGCAACTCCGTGCAAACATCTGTGTGAGGTCAGACATAGGGGGAAGGTAGGGTAGCTTAGAAAGCAAAGCCCTCCATCGATTCCCGTATGCTGCCATTGTCTCTTCCTCATATTGCCTGAGGCTGGCCAGATCACTCAGTGATGCCTTCTTCTTTGTGTTGAAGGCAAAGCGTTCAAGAAATGCATCTACTAATTGATCTAGGTTGTTTATGCTATGTTTTGGTAACTGTGTGAACCAATCCGAGGCAGGGCCTGCGAATGTGGTTATGAATGTCCTAAGCAACAATGCATCATTATCTTGAATGCCGAAGCATTGGCTCAGGAATCTTGTGACATGTTCTTGTGCATCCTCTTCACCTTTAAAGACCGCCAATTGAGGCAACTTGAAATGTTCGGGGTAAAGAGGTGTGGGCACCGAGGGATGCACTGGATGACTGCGGAGTTGACGTAACGTGGGCTTTTGATGCCCAGAAGCTTTTGTCTCCATAGACTCCAAACGCTCTAATAGCGCTTTGTATGCATCGAAAGATTTTATTTCTTCCTCTTTTGTTTGCTCCCGTTGTGAGTTATGGGAGACTGGAGGCCTATGGGGGGGTGGCCGAATGGCAGCCCTCCCACCTTGATGGGGCATTTCGGCCCATTCTATTTCTGGTTCATACTCCTCATAAACTTCTTGAGGAGTCTCTAGGCGAGACCTATGACCCTGATTGAGTCCCCGCTGAGGGTACCCATCATTGTTTCGGGGAGTGGCCTCCCTCTCGGGTCTATAAGGTCTCGGAGGCAAAGCTTGACGAGGTCACGGAGACCTGTCCTGCACCAAAGGGTTATGCCTCTCATATTGTTCTGCTTTTTGGGTGCGAGGGGTTGGCACCCTCTCAGGTAGTTTATAGCGCAACTCATCCGCTTTGCGCTGCATGCGCTCTTTATTAAGGCGGTATAAGTACTCTAACTCCTGATGACCTTGCTCAAGCTGCGTGATTCGGGCTTGGCGGGTGGCATGTCTGGCGACTACCGGGTCAATTTGGTCCGCCCTCTTTTGCTCAGGAGGTTTGAATGTTTCTCCTATGTGTTTGCCTCGATCTTGATGATCTAAAATTTCAATGGGTCGCTTCCCTCTGTCGAGGTAGGCGGCATTTACTTGAGGCTCTGGCCTCGATGGGTGACCATGATATCTAGCAGGTGCAAAAATGCAAGGTTCCCATGCTGTATGTTGTTCCCGAGGAATGCGATGGTCTTCCTCATACTCCCTTTCATGGGTGTGAAAGGGGCGGGCGGAGTGAGCTCGCCCTATGTGGAGAGCCCTACGCTCTGGGTTTTGTCTTTCTATTCTAATGGGAGGCAAAGGAGAGGTACCGTATTCATGTTGTCTCTCCTCATGGACACTGTGCCTCTCTAGCGCTTCATCGCGCTGTGGCCACTCAGATCTAGCCTCAAAAGGTGATTTTCTATTTACATCGAGTTCTACATGTAAAGCTTCTTCCCGAAAGGGGCTGTGTTGAATGGGCAAACTCCACAGAGGAGGGTCCCAATAATTCCTTCTTGATGTGGCCTGATGTGGACTCTCTTGTAGGCCAGACCGCCAAGGCGGTATGGCCAAGTCCTCAGGGCTAAAGCGAAGGCGACCAACGCCCTCTCTTTGTGCACCTTCCGCAGCGTCCGCCCTTGATTGGGCTTGGCTATGGGTGTACACCATTGTGGTGCTTCTCTACTAGCTAAGCAGATTTTTATCTCGTTTATGATGATTTTTCTTTTTGTTACACTAAGCAGAAATGAACACACACATACACAAACAGTGATTATCTCTTTTAAGGATTAATAGTGTGTCCTAAACTGGTTTAGTGCATTTTGATATTTTGTTTTGTTTTTGCAAGTTTTGAAGAACGTTTAAATGCAGAATGTTGGCTCATATGACTCCCATAAATGGTCGCCCCTTCAATATACCATTGTCGGACCGATATACCAACCTCTCTATATACCCGCCCTTACGAGAGGGAAACTATAGGTACGTGAGAGCAGATGGTACGTGGAACATAGGCGGTACGGAAGGGGGATTGTCCTGTTAATGACACCTACCATAGAAGACTTATCCTCGCGTGCATGGGAATCACCCCAGTGACACTCGGTCAGCTTTCATCAGGATTTACGCCTAACAACAGTGACAATCGGGGAAATGGATGCAAAGCTAAGCCAAGGTGGTGATGAACCCACCGTTGGTCTTGCTCAAGGGCTGGGGTCTTACGACCAGCTCCTTGGTTTAATTTACCACGTGATGTGTGTGGGGTTCATTTTATTTAATGAAAATGAAACAAGCATAAACAACTTTTCCCTAAGCAAGCGAGAATTTGAAACAAAAAAAGAAAGCAAAAAAATAGAAAAATGACAAAGACGAGTTATAAAAATCCCTACCTCTTCTCTCGCCTGAGACTTTGCTATTTCTGATCCTCGGCTCTAAAAATTTATAAACAAAAATTACCGTACAGTAATCATCGTAGGAAAAGACGAATTATCAGTCTCGCTTTTAAAAGCAAAATATGGTACCTGCAAGCAAGAAAAATGATTTTGATAAGTTTCTAGATCTTAAAAGAAAAATGGGACAGGGTCCCACCGTGATCGCCACTGAAAGCATGAGATTCCGGAAGTTTCTGAAAGGAAAACTACTTCGATGCATTCAAAAATCAAACTAACGCTTAAGTCCTAAAGAGTGCAAAGCATGAAATGAAAGAAGCCAATCGAACAGAGACAAAAGAAATTAGAGAAATCACAGCCCTTTTATTGAATTCTTTTAACCTCGGTTACAAAGATGCATCCTTCCTTTTTAGGGGTTAGGAGCGTTTAAATGAGCTTTTGGATTACAATCGTGACTTAGTCTTCCCTCTTCCGCATGCCCACATTTAAAATGGGTGGGCCAAAGCGTTGCCGCCGCTTGCGATGATGAATCCTTGATGTTTGTTGCTTCTCCTGCGATCAAAGAAACACAAAGGCGTTAGTAGCACCTGTAACAAAAGGATAGAGCATTTGACTTTAGAAATCAATAAGAAATGCATGCAAAATATTGATTAAACCAGTGAATAAAATAACTCTAATCAACCTGCAACTCTGACAGAGACCCGAAAACATCACCAAAAGGCTGCTGCCAGCAAAACAGTCGATGAATCTGATCGTTGTTACCTGCAAGTTAGTGAAGAACCAAAAATCGACAAAAACATGATAATATTTGATAAGCGGCTTCTGAAATCCGAATTGTAAACTATCTAAACAGCATAGAGTGTAATGTAAGATAAACACGTGATAACGAAATAAATTAAAATGAAGCTAAGAGCGTGCGGGGTGCCCGAGCGGGCCGCCCACCGTTGGAACTTGATTTCGACGCCAATCCACTAGGGAAGGGCCCAAAATCTCTTAGGTTGAGTTGTCGGCAAATTGATGGATTACTGTGGTCAAATGTCGGGTTCTAAGGTCTGGATTCACCCTTTCAATAGCCACCCAATAACCTCTCTTGCGAAAGAGATTACGGATGTAGAAGAGATGAATCGAAAAGGAATGCAATCGGGTGTTCAATTTGGCAGCACTTCGTTGCTTTAAAATGCCTACCAACTTGTCTCTCCTTTTGGGTGGGAAAGTCCACCATTTTATAGACCCATGGGGTCTCTTTGGAAGGGCACGCAGGGATGCCACGTGGTGGCCATGCCTTCCCAAGAGGGAGGAGACTCCTCCCTGACTTGGGCTTACATGACTGCCTTTGTGATAGTCCTCTAACTGCCAATCTGCCCACCTACGCGCGCATGCACGGCAGGAGGCAATAATTGACTATCTTCGGCTGTCACTCATTTAATGTCTACTTTTAATGGTTTAATGTTTGCTTTTAATGGTTTAATGTTCGCCTTTAATTGGTTAAAGTCTGCCTAGGCGCAAATACGGGAGTTTGTCGCGATATCGCGACGTCGCGATATCGCGACACCTAAGCCTTAGGTTTCCTTTTGGCCTTTAGTGTCGCGATTTTGCGACGTCGCGAAATCGTGACGTCACGATTTCGTGACACTTCTGGCAAAGGCTCTCTTTTGGCCAGAAGTGTCGCGATTTCATGACACTTCTGGCAAAGGCTCTCTTTTGGCCAGAAGTGTCACGATTTCATGACACTTCTGGCAAAGGCTCTCTTTTGGCCAGAAGTGTCACGATTTCATGACGATGTGCAAAATCGTGACATCGCGATTTCGTGACACTTCTGGCAAAGGCTCTCTTTTGGCCAGAAGTGTCACGATTTCGTGACACTTCTGGCAAAGGCTCTCTTTTGGCCAGAAGTGTCACAATTTCGTGACGTCACGAAATCATGAAGTGTCACGATTTCGTGACACTTCTGGCAAAGGCTCTCTTTTGGCCAGAAGTGTCATGATTTCGCGACGTCGTGAAATTGCGACGTCATGATTTCGTGACACTTCTAGCAAAGGCTTTCTTTTGATTTTTTTGCCTTGTTTAAAAATAACCAACTTCAGCCCGAAAATAAAACAATATTGCGACACCCAGGTGCAAATGCAAATTTGAAGCAGAATGTCTGGAGGTGCCAAATTACTTTTCGACCTTCTAAAACTACTGTGTAAGTGGCTAGGACCACTGTTTGACCTTTGAGGGCTGCCCTGAAGGCTGTGTGTGTCAATGCGATCAGTGTTTGTAGTCACATAATTGGATTGGTGCTGTTTTGGTGTCTACAACAAAGATTACACAATGTGTTGGGGTTTATAAATCACTCAAGTCCCAAAAAATAGTTAATGTGGGATTATTCACAAATACACACACATAAACTATACAAACATGATAGATAGATATTAACGTGGAATGAAATTTCAATTATGGAATATGCCACTAGACTTGCATCATCACATTAAATGGTTAGAAATAAAGAGGGCCAACCCCCACATACATACCTAAAATTGATGTTAATAGTGGTGAGGAATACCATAAAGTGGGACCAAGGACTTGCACCTTTAAACCTGCTACCCCATTGGCAAAGAGTATGTTAACTATTGGGTTTCATAAACCACTCAAGTCCTACAACACAATTAATGTGGGATTATTCATAAACACACATACACAAACTATACTAAGAAGATAGATAGATATTAACATGGAACAAAATTCCAATCATGGAATATACCACTAGACTTGCATCATCATATTAACTGGTTAGAAAGCAAGAGGGCCAACCCCCCACATGCCCAAAATTGATGTTAATAGGGGTGAGGAATCCCACAAAGTGGGACCAAGGACTTGCACCTTTAATATTACTATCCTGTTTGCAAAGAGTATGGAAAGTGTTGAGGTTTATAAACCACTCAAGTCCCACAACATAGTTAATGTGGGATTATTCAAAAACACACACACACAAACTATACTAACAATATATATAGATATTAATGTGGATCAAAATTCCAATCATGGAATATGCCACTATACTTATATCATCACATTAATCTGTTAGAAACCAAGAGGACCAACCCCCCATACACATGCCCAAACTTGATGTTAATAGGGGTGAGGAATCACACAAAGTGAGACCAAGGGCTTGCACCTTTAAGCCTACTACCCTATTGGAAAAGAGTATGGCAAGTTTTGGGGTTTATAAACCAGTCAAGTACCATAACACAGTTAATGTGGGATTATTCATAAACACACACACACAAACTATACTAACAAAATAGATAGATATTAATGTAGAACAAAATTCCAATCATGTAATATACCACTAGACTTGCATTATCACATTAACTGGTTAGAAATTAAGAGGGTCAACCCCCAACACATATGCCCAAACTCAATGTTAATAAGGGTGAGGAATACCACAAAGTGGGACCAAGGACTTGCATGTTTGAACCTACTACCCCATTGGCAAATAGTATGGTAAGTGTTGGGATTTATAAACCACTCAAGTCCAACAACACAATTATTGTGGAATTATTCACAAACACACAAACATAAAATATACTAACAAAATATATAGATATTAAAGTGGAACAAAATTCTGATCATGGAATATGCCACTAGACTTGCATTATCAAGTTAACCGATTAGAAAGAAAGAGGGAAAACCCCCACACACATGCCTAAAATCAATGTTAATAGGGGTGAGGAATCCCACAAAGTGGGACAAAGAATTTGCATGTTTTAGCTTGATATCCCATTGGTAAAGAGTATGACAAGTGTTGGGTTTTATAAACCACTCAAGTCCCACAACATAGTTAATGTGGGATTATTCACAGATACAAACACAAACTATAATAACAATATAGATAGATATTAACATGGAATAAAATTACAATAATTGAATATGCCACTATACTTGCATCATCATATTAACTGGTTAGAAAGAAATAGGGCCAACCCGCCATACACATGCCCAAACTCAATGTTAATAAGGGTGAGGAATCCTATAAAGTGAGACCAAGTACTTGCACCTTTAAACCTGCTACCCCATTGAAAAATAGTATGGCAAGTGTTGGGGTTTATAAACCACTCAAGTACCACAATATAATTAATGTGGGATTATTCACAAACACAAAGACACACACAAATTAGACTAACAATATAGATAGACATTAACATGGAACAAAATTCCAATCATGGAATATACCACTAGACTTGCATCATCATATTAATCGGTTAGAAAGCAAGAGGGTCAACCCCCCACACACATGCCCAAACTCGATGTTAATAAGGATGAGGAATCCCACAAAGTAAGACCAAGGACTTGCACCTTTAAGTCTGCTATCCCATTGGCAAAGAGTATGGTAAGTGTTGAGGTTTATAAACCACTCATGTCCCACAACACAATTAATGTAGGATTATTCACAAACACACACACAAACTATACTAACAAGATACATAGATATTAATGTGGGACCAAATTCTAATCATTTATTCAAAATATCAAATCAACCATATAGAAATGACCAATTTATATTTGTATTTTTTTAACCAATCATATGAAGAAACCCCATAATTTTCTGGTTCAAAAAGACTCCTCGCTCATTTGAATATTCCATATAATTTTTTTAAGACATATTACATACAAGGAAACCCCATATTTTCCTTTAAAATAAATGGTGCATACCCATTAGACTATTCGATTTAGCAAGAAACTATCCAATAATAAAAATATTAAATAAAAGATAACTCTTACTAAATTATAAAGTTAAAACCATTATTTTTTTAAATGTTGGTAAAAAATTATTGAATCAATAAAACCATACAATAAAAAAATAATTCCAAAACAATAACCCTTACAAGGGCCAAAAGAAAGAGATCCCCAAAACCATCGAGCACCCGATCAAAAGACACCCAACAAACAACAACCTCAACCAGGCATATCTGCAACAAGTAAATTAGCAAGATGATGAGAACAATCCAATGGGAGTTGATCCAATTCCCTAACATGCCAGTCTTTCTGAAACTCAAAAGCCCATTTTGTCAAGCAATCAGCCACCCCATTTCATTCCATGGAAATATGAACAAAGGAAATAAACTCCAAATACCAATAAATTTGAATGATTGTTTGAGCCATTAACACTAACTACCAATGAAAATTAGAAATATTATAAATCTTCAACAAATTAATAATAATCCAAAATAACATTCTTAATTCTCTAAAAATAACCTCATACAAACTTAACATATATAAACATCATTTCCTTTCAAATAAATTCAAATAATCCAAAACCTTTAAATTAATTTTCTTTTTCTTGCAAAAATAATAACTAAAAATCCTCTTGCTTATATCATTAACAACATACTCTTTACATAATAAAAATATTTTCCTTTAATATCATTAAAACCATGTATTATTTAAAACATATAATTGAATCATTTTTTTAACCCAAAGCAAAAATATTTCAACAAGACTAAAAATTGAACCACCTAAAATACAAAGCATATAGCTCATGAATTTAACATTTTATTCAAAAGACTTAATCCAAAGTTCCAACTAGTTTAATAAAATAATTAGTTACTTTAAATCATAAACCTAATCCTGTTGCAGGTGAGGAGAAGATAATCCTCCAAATGAGGTTTCAAGTTTGAATTTCCACCTTACCAAAAAGTTGAATTAGGTACCCAAAATTCAATTAATATTATTAGTATGGATCAAAGCCATTCCTGGATAAAACCTCCTAATTGTGATCCCTCAAACTAAGGGACGCAAAAGTTTTTTCACTTTAAAAAAACAAAAAAAACTCAAACCAGACCCAAGGGTTTTTTTTTACTTTAAAAAAACCAGACCCCAAGGTTTTTTTTTTTTTTGACTTAAAAATAACAACCATAAACCTTAAGTTTTTTTGACTTTAAAAAAACCAGACCCCAAGGGTTTTTTTTGACTTAAAAATAACAACCATAAACCTTAGCAAAAGCACATGCCTATCTTTGCACGTTTTAAAACCGTTAATAATTCCAATCAACAAGGTAATAAATGAAATACAGTCCAAAGCTATTAAAGTACGTAAAACAATAATATGATTAATTCCATTATAATACACGACACTTGCAAGGAGAACAACACACAATAATAGGACGCAACTTGGAGATGAAAGCCCAGCGAAAAACAATTAAATATTCTAGTTTATATTGATTAATACATTCCAACCAACACAGGTTACAGAGAACAAAAATGGAACAAAATAAGCATCACAAGTCAGTCATCCAGAAACTAGGTTGAGGTAAATGAATCCAAGCTAGCTAAAGACACGACAACTAGTCAACTAAAGTAAATAAGAAACCACTGATTAGAACAAATTAAAAAAATTTCCAGGGCAAGTTTGAGTCTTAAGAAGATGACATTCGACACCAAGTTGGGTAACCGCCTGAAATCTCAATTCTACAATTGTTTGTCAAGCAAAAAATGTCTAACGCCTCTTAAAAACTATTTGGTTGATGTTCCAGAGCTTTTTTTAATTTCTCAAAGAGAATAAAGTAAACTATCAATTGACAATGTTAGCCTAAAAAAAACTTAAGCAATCATAGTGTTTTACCCTAAACTTAGCAACACACCAATAAACACCTAGAGAATACCTTTTTCCTCAAAAGTTCTGCAATGAAGATGAACACGATGAAACTCCCCTTTTTTTCTTCAATACCAAACACCACTTGCATCTCCTTTCTTCTCCACACTCATTGCGTTCTTGTTGATGAGTACACCCTCCGCCTGTGCATACCCTCTTTTTCTGTTTGGTCCCTTCTTGTATGGCAAGGAACAAGAAGATGATTTTTGCACAATCAACTTCCTTAATTTCATGAATATAAATTTAAAAAGAAACCTTTGTTTTAATTATAAAGTTCATAATACCCTTTTTTTAGCTAAATATATGAACATTAACTTTTAACAAACATTTTTCAAATATTAATTCTTAACACCAAAGCAACTAAATAAATTTATTGCTTTTCCAAACAATTTAATCAATATTACAGGCTAATATTTATTATTAGCCCTGATATTAGCATCTGGGTATTATTAAGTCCTCTTACGTAATAATTATTTTCCTGGTGAATTCCATGCCAAATCCATTCCAAAATATGAAACACACATAATCCTCAAATGGTTGCAAACAACATTGCAATACGATATGCCATCACTTGTTCTTAGTTAACAAGTTTCTAATGACCTGTCATCACTTGCTATTAAGAACTACTCCCTTGCTCTTACATGTTCCTAGTCGATGGTACCCCCTATTCAAACATGTAATATTATATGCAACTAAACGTGGTTAAATTTACCCTGGAGCTATCATTAGTTAAACTAACCATCATTCCCCTTATTTCGGTCTCTCATTCATGGTGGCCAAATTTCTCATCCACCTATGAAAGTACCTAGTCCTATAGATCAGCAGTGCCATATCCTCATATAATATAACCAACACAAAAATGATAATTAACCATCCATAATGCATTTCATACTAAGCATTGAATAATTACACATTTATACATAATTCATATTATGAATGAGTCTTGCCAAGGTGGTTCATGATAGTAAGGATGTGCACAAGTATCTTATATTAGGAGTGCATGTAGAAGTGTGCAAGTATCATAGAGTCAAGTGTGCATGCAAGAAGAAAGTGAAGAGTCTAGTATGCAAGTGGCAAGATGATAATCTAAAGGACATGAGACTTGTCATATGGAAAGCAATAGTCAAGTATTTGAAGAGTCACATTACTATGATTGTATTATAGAGATAATGCTCTATGAGAAAAAAACATAATACTATCCAATGAGAATCCAAATATATGATTGCGAGAGGAAGAAAAATGATTAAAAATTGTATATTAATTTCAAGCAATCAATATTGTAAGTTTTTCTTCATGCATAATTCATGAATGACTTAGGCCATTTACATTAAAATTTGATTATATAAGTGAATGCTATTTTTAATATTATATTGGCCTTGATATACATATTAAATTGCTCATATATTATTCTAATCTTCATTATTGATATTTTGACCTTTAATATTGTGGTTTCTTTATATTGGGACCTATGATAATTTTGTGATAGTAAGGCTAAAAAATATAAAAGTGGTATCTTAGCTACCACCTGACTTTGTCCATTTGTAGAGTTATTTTATTAGCCACCATCATCATTATTTAACTTTATTCATTTTTTGTAAAGTTAATTTAGAGTCTGTTAACTTTAAGGGTAGTGCAAATATGGACTCTACTTTAAATGCCTTATTGAGTAGAAATAGAGACGACAAGGGTAAATCACCCTAATTTGAATTCTTGGGTATTTTCATTTGGTTGAAGAAAAACCAAATGAGGACTAGGACTCAGCTATATTGATAGAAAGGACCAACTTAGAAGAAAAGTTGGACATTTTATAAAGATAACCAACTTAGAAGAAAGTTGGAATTTTGGGGACATACAAAGTCACCCTAATCATATTTTTGGATTTCCTAGAGAAGAGGAGAATCACTATTGAAGATTGCAAGAAATCCAACTTAGGAGAAAATTGATCATTCATGGACATTCATAGTAACCCTAGCATTGATATTGGGTTCTCTAGCAAGGAGGAAAATCATACTTTGGTTCTTAGGTGCAACCTAAGACATTAAGAAATATTTCAAAGATTTAGAATCATCAAAGCTTCCTACAAAACCTGAGAAGTATTCAAGCTTCCTATATAGATATAGGAGCATAGCATAAAGTAGTAAACATAGAGAAAATAAGAAGAATAAAGTATTGTAATATTTATAAGATAAAAGAGCATTGAAGAACAAGGTCAAGACTAAATTGACCTTGACATATTTTTGAATAGTATTTTAGAAAGTCCTATTCTATAGCAAGGAAAAGAGCGTTATCATAGTGTTGTCTAGAATCATATAGAAGATAACAAGGAGTATTGAGACACATTAAAGTGTCTATTATGTGGATCTATCATCCATATAGAGGAAGTGACCTAGATTAGGGAGACTAGTCTAAGTAGCCAAGCATAGCCTAAGTATCCATGTAAAGGGAATAGATCCTAAGTAAAGTGAATATAGATTATATTCGACTATTATATAGAAAAAATATTAAGAGGAAAATAAAGTAAAAAAGGACCAAGAGGCTAGTACAAAATAAAAATCCATTAAAATACTGGAAGTAGTCAACATTATGCTAGAAGCTTGAAGTGACCATCATAATATTATAATCTTGAAGTGGACAAGATATCAATAGAAGCCTGCATGGTCATCATAGTGTGATAAATCAAATTAAGTAACATTGTTTATGAAACTACCAAATTCAAAGGCTCTAAAATCCAACATATGAGAATCAAGATTAAAGAATATAATTCAAATAGAGAAATAAGGAGTAGAAGCGCCAAATAATCCTTTAACAATTATAGTACTAATAGAAGCACTAAATAACCAATTGCAAGGTAGAAGAGAGAGCTATAGACAAGTTCCAGCACCAAGACTAAATGCATCAATATGGTATAAAAAAAGGAAAAGGGAGGATCAAATATGGTACCAAGACTAAATGCATTAATGAAAATTATTTAAAAAAAAAGGAAAAGGGAGGATCAAATATGGTATAAATTTATCTTGTAAAATAATTAGGAAGGAACCATGTAGTCTAGAGGTCAAACACAAACACAAATTTCAAGCTATTCATGCACATGAACATAAAGTCAAAGAAGAAGCTCAAGCAATTTTTTATTTATATCATAAATATGAAGAAAAATCAAAGTAGGACTTAAAGAAGCCAAAGAAGAATCTCAACCAGAGGTTCAATAATAATACAAGGTCACTTGAATATTGAATATGAAGACCAATATTGAAGACTAAAGTCTTCAATAACCAAATAATGTAATACAGGGGGTGTTGAGAAATATTACATTATTTGGTACATGTTAATGTACCCCCATGGTACCTTTATGGTACAATTATAAATATGTAATATATTAGGGTTGAGTCTTTGGTTTAGATGTGTGATTAAATTTTTCTCTTTCATGTAAGTGTCAATGTGTAAGAAATATAAAAGTGTCATGTAAGTGTCCAATGTGTAGGAAATACACAAGTGTCATGTATGTAAGAGTGCAAATATGTGATGTGAGGATGTGCACAAGTGTCTTAGATTAGAAGTGCATGTAGAAGTGTAAGAATTATGTAGAATTGTGTATGTTCCATAGAGTCAAGTATGCATGCAAAAATAAAGTGAAGAGCCTAGTATACAAGTGGTAAGATGATAAATCAAAGTTCATGAAACTTGTCATGCGGAGAGCAATAGTAAAGTACTTGAAGAGTCACACTACTATGGCTATATTGTGGAGACAATGCTCCGTGAGAAAGAAATAAAATATTATCCAATTATAATCTAAATATATAATTTTAAGAGGAAGGAAAGTGAATAAAGCTTATGTACATATTTTGAGCAAATAATTTTTTAAGTATTTATTCATGCATAGTTCATTAATGGCTTAGTCCATTAACATTCATATTTTATTATATAAGTGAATGTTATTTTTAGTATTATACTAGCCTTGATATATACATTTTAAATTTCTCCTATATTATTCTACTTTTCAATATTGAAATTTTGACCTTTAATATTATGGTTTCTTTATATTGGGACCTATAATATTTTTTTGGTAGTCAGGATTAAAAAACCAACACGAGCCAAGTAGTGTTGCATCAACCTATTGACTAGGACCTCCGATATTGCAATGCCACTTGAGATATCCTATGATTATCCAACATATATTTTTGATATCTTTTTAGAGCAATGTATTATTAGCTATGAGTTAAAACTTGAGCATTGAACATAGCTAGAAATATATCAAACATAGACAAATGGGGTGATTATTCAAAGAAGACATTAAGCAAAACTATGCATGTTATTCCATGAAGCTATACAAAGTGACATTCAAATGATGCAAGATAATATAGGTTGGGATACTATCACCTTAAGAGTGTTCCAAATCAACACATGTGAGTGTGGTGAATATAAAGATAAAAATGCCAAAAAAATGTAGTTAACGTTGATGCAAGCTATTGACATGGTGCATGTTGGAACGTCTACACTAATAAAATTAGATCAATTCCATTAATGCAATAACAACTATGTAAATAAAATACTATATTTAAAATGACAAGAAAAGGAAGGGATAATGGAGGAGGGGGATTTAAAACAAGAAATATTCCTCTCACAAATAGGTTTCCACTTGCTCTAATACCAATGATATGGATCTAGAAATCTCAAAGCAAACCCTCTTATAATTTTATGTGGGAAGAGTGACAAGTTCATATAGGTAAGAGATATACCCAAATTAAAAGATGCATAGTATTTTGGATAAGCACCGACATCAACTTACTCCTAAAAGATCTTAACAATTAGTTATCTTTAGCTAAAAAACTAACTACTTTAGCTTCACAGCGATACATATCAAAAAATATAATATTTAGGAAACTAATTATAATAATTCCTAGGGTTTTAAGTCCTATACCAATCCTCCTATGCTAATACTCATAAATTCCTTAAAGCTTTCCTATTACTCTTTATTGTTATAATTAGAGTACTATTAAACTTGTTGCTAATCCCATATTTCATAACATACAAAGAACTTTGAGATATGGATGCATTTTTTGAGATGGCTTCATGCTCATGGGATGTTATATGTAGTTTTTTCCTCACCGTCAAAAGAGGCAAAAAATTTACCAAGATCATCTTCACGATCATTTTTGTATGCATGTAGGATCTTCTTGGAGTTAGAGAGTGTTCCTTAAGGGGGATGGAAAGTAAGGGTCTCTCTCCATGTCCCTCATTTAACTTAATGAGGGATGATGGAATATGTGGTGGTTAATATTCTCTTGAGGCCATGACCTACTATTTGCACTTGTTTTTGTTATATTTTCCCTTTGGACCCATGTAAACCTTGAAAAATATAATTTTGTAAATTTTTATTGTTTTATTGTCGAGGATCGATTTTATAACCTTGACCTAAAGGCATCATGTTCTTGGGTATAAATATTCATTCTTACCAATATTTTTACTATAGGTTTTGATTGTAATTTTTATTCTCTTTGAGTGAATATATTTTGGTGTCTACAAATACCCCATCATATTCTATGTTTTATATGTTGTGTATCTCTTTTCTTAAGCAATACTGGGTAATGGTTGATTCCATTCATTTTTTATAACTACTATAAAATCTAACATATATTGCAATATTTAAGGCATTAATAGCAAATATTACATCTTCCAAGGGAAGAAAATTGAATGTGTAGAGCGCATATAGATTGTCCTTGCTAATTTATTTTATTTTTTAGATGTTAAACCTCACAGTTGATATCATTCCTATATTCTTGGAATATCAAAAAATATTAGTCAACTTTTCTCTCTCCTAGTTCATTTTCAGATGGAAATGAGGAATTATGGTAGTACTTCATAATACAAGCTCATAAAAAGTAATTCAAACCTAAGTAGGCTAAGAATCATAGATGCAATGCTTAGGCTAAGTCTTTAAAGAAGTCAAATACCATTTGTGGATACTACAAGAGGAAATGACATTTAATGAAGAATTTCTTTTTAAAATTTTACTGGATTGAATCTATGTTTCTAAATATACATGAACTCTTCTAGATGATGAGCGGGATTCTAAAATATCTACCTCAGCTACATAGGCCAACTATAGAATCCATTATATCGATAAGATACTATTTTTATTAATGTATTCTCTCCTTTGCACCTTCATTTAAATTACAAGGGAGTATTGAAATTATAACATGATTCATGTCCAAAGCTAACATTGTCTGATGTAATCTTGGATAGGCCTGAAGGAATTTCATTGTATAATATATTTAATTTATAGTAATTATAGACACAAAATTTTGGCACACCTAACCAATGACATCCTCAATCAAGGCACCAAACATCTCATCAAGACACCCTAACCATATCAAAGTAAACACCAAATTTGACATATTTCATCAATTCCTAATCCTATAAAAACATGAATTTCCTTGCCTTCACAAGCCTTTTAATAAAGCAAATAAATTCAATCATATTAACACCAAAATTTGGGGTGTTTAAAGCCCTAAAATTTAAGTTCATATTTGGGACATATTTTGACCTATCAAATCATCTCAAAACTTCACAAAAACACCACCATTAGATCGGGCTCAAAAAGAGATTTTTGCGAGTATAGATATGCCTATGTTTGGATATCTATTGATGCCTAAAAATGCACATAAATAGTAGGATAGTTGTAAGATTAAAATTTCCAAAGAAAAATTTACCACTCTAAGAAAATTTTCTAGTGGAAAATTTGATCACCAATTGGAGAATTTGCAAATCCTTCAAATATCAAATCCTGACAAGTCAAACTAGTCATTGGTCAAAATCACCAATTAGAGAGTGAATTTTTAGTTCCAAATTTTATCATAGTTGTGAATTTGAAAAACTACCATAATCTCTTAGCATGAGCCAGGTACATGCAAATTACTTCACCCCACTAGCTCCTATAACCTCGCATGCTCCTCCAATGAACCAGACCTACAAATTTTAAATTTTCCCTAACCAATTATCCCTTACAATAATTCCTCCAAATATTATTTAAAATACCCTTGGGGAAATCATTCAACAAGAATTTTCAAGCTAGTTACATTCTAGCAATATTATTCTAGCTCTCTCTTTCTCTAGCATTCTTCTTTAAGCATTTTAGCAAGTATTCCTTTGGGGATAAGTTAGGCAAAGAAAAGAGGGATTTTGGGGCAAGGAGAGACTACTCCTAGGTGATAAAATTCCTAATACCTCTCTTTTATCCATAATTTTACTTCCATTCACTATATTTTGCTCTCTTAATGTTGGTCTTAATAACTTGAATACTTACTTTCTCATATTTTCTTCTATTTTGTATTCTTCTAATCTCTTTTTGTAGGGTATATCTTTATTTTTAGGCTCTAATATCATCATTGCATATCCTATTTGAGCATCGTTGATCTTATTTCAAGCCTTAACATCTTCTTGTAGTTCTATTAAAGCTTATTTTAGCTTGCTTACCATAATTTTATCATTAATTCTTTTAATGCAAGTTTTTATCTCATTTTTTTTCTCCATATTCTTCATATTAAATTTTGTTATTTTTTATTTATGGGTCAATTTATCCTTATTTCCATCATACTAACACTTTATTTCCACTCCATGTATATTTAATCTCACATTACTCTCATTTGTAGGCATAGACTTGGTTAGAAATCCCTCTTGCACTTTATTTTCTCATATATTGTATGTTATTTATATTTTTAGTCGTATATGCATGATATTTTAGCCCCTAAGATAGCGTGGTGTCGATAAAAGACCATCATTGCCTTGTTATCTCACCCCTCATATAATTTTATCACTCTTGTTTCACATTTTTACCCCTTTTCTTTGTTGATGTATATTTACAAAATTATAACAACATTTACATTTCATAACATTTTGCATCCCTTTTTCATTGCTATTCATTGATTTGATTTTAATAAAGGTTAAATACATTGTTATACACCATTCCTAACATTCCTAGTTTCATTTTGGGCACCCTTGCATCTTCAAATAATTCAAATTTCAATCATTTTGGGGACTGGCCACTCTCCTTGCATATACATTTATTTTATTGTAATTTTGTTTATTTTATAGTCTAAACTCTTTAAATTTATGATCTACAAATTGAATAGACCTTAGAAGCAATACTATCCTTCAAATGCATCATAAAAATCCCCTAAAACCACTCCAAAATTGATCTCAAAATCACCTTGGCTTTGTTTCTAAGCATAATCACCACTCCCATTTTGACTCTCTGGAATACACAAAGAAAATTCACCACTAGGAGCAAATTTGCCACTAATGATTTGCACATAAACTGGAAATTTTAAAAATTCCCATTTTCATTCCAAGGAAGGTAAACATACTCATTTTCATAAAGAATGTATCTGATAAGCTACCAAGATGAAATCCATCTTCCCAACACTCAAACAAACCCCCAAAAATAAAAAATCTAATTGTTTTGTGTCTTCACCAATGACACTTTTGCTCTTAGTGGTGATTTTGCATAGAAACCAGTAGGGGTATTCCTACCACTTGGCACATCCCTAAAATCTATTTTCAATATTTTCTATATTATGTTCTTTGTCTTCTACTATTTTTGGTCTAAAAAAAACATTTCATTTTTTTAAATCAAGGAACCCTCATCTAGCTTTAATTTATCTTTCAAAAAACACTAATATTGGGCTTAAATTAAAGAACTCTAGATCAAATTTAGGTTTCTTCTAGTTCCAAAAACTTAGGCAATAAAATGAATAGCATATAGATTGCATTTATAGGCTATCTTGTCTTCTTGCATTCACTCCTTGTTTACCTTGAAAAGAAAACACCTCCTTAGTTAGCTCATCATAAAAATAAATAAAAACTATTAGGTTAGCTATTTTTTCTTGCATTTGTGTGATATAATATTAGCATGCATTCTTAGTGATCTTCACCTTAAGTTTAACTAACGTTTTAAGGATCAAAAAATAGTTAGATTTAGCTATTCAAAATTTGGATGTTTTGTTGAACAAAATCCATAAAACACCACTACATAACCATAATATCAACATTGCCACCTTGAAAAACAACATTGAGTAGAGCCTACTTTCATGGAAGATATCCCTATCTTCCATGTCTCCTTTAGAAAGAGGTCCTCATTCAGGAAAATATGGATTCTAGCAAGTCCTCCTCATGTGCGCTTATTGTGGTTAGATTTATAAATCTACATCTTAGTGAACCTGGTGTGAATACTTATTTTTCCTTAAATAAGATAATTTTTTTCTAAAATAAGCAATATCACATAATTTTATTTTAATAGCTTACATAACATTAAACAAAGATAACATGAACATTACCAGTTTCTAATCCTATTGGTGGAAGGATAATGATCCCTTGAGTAAATGGATAAACAAACTTTGAGGGAGCAATCTCTCTTAGCTAGTATATTATGGTGGGTTGGCGAGAGTTACAAGGAGGACTATTTTTCAAGGTGACATAAGGATTTCAAAATGTCTTCTCTTATTTGCTATAACTACTTTGAAAATAAACCTTTAATAAAATCAATCAACCCTCTCTTTCCCAACCTTATTCAATGGTCATCTTCTTAGACCTAACAAGTTTATTAAAATGGATTGCCTCCCTTTATTAAATCTTCCTAAAATCCAAAATATACCATACAACTCGTAAAGTAGTTACCCATTCAAAAAATTTGGTGGAAGATTATAAAGAATCTAACACCCATAAAAATCCAAATTCCAATAAAGGAGATATAAATATCACTCTTCTCAAGTCGTTAATATCCTTTCATGATGACCTTAATCATATGATAACCTCTTTACAAGAGCATAGAGATGTTATCAATGAATTTATTAATAATGATCAAGAGAAAACAACCCCTAAAGCTCTTAGTCATACAATACCTTTTTCACAAGAACATGAAGATATAATCAATGAATTCCTTAGCCAATTACCCAACCATGATCAAAATAGGACAACCTTAGAATCCCCTAATCACATAATATCTTCCTCACAAGAACATGAAACTATCATCCAAGAATTCCTTGATAATGTAATTCATAAAAATTATGAAAATAAAATAACTTCTAGTTCCACCAATCACATAGCAACCCTTTCACAAGAGCATGAATAAATTATCAATGAATTTCTTGATAGCATTAAAAATTAATAAGGAATTCCCTTAATGGAAGACTCCATTAACTATTGTCCTCTAGAATCTAAAGTTGATAAATTTACCTCTCATTCTATTCGTATTTCCATAGATAATAACAATAAATAAAACACCTTCTTAGGAAAGGATTCCCCTAGGAATTACCTTTTTCCCTCAAATTCTATTCACATACAAGATACCATAAACCTCAATGCTTTAGAGCCTAATCTTATTGTTGAAAATATTAGAACCCAAGGTACTCCACAAAGCAACCAGAGAATAGAGCCATCCAAGGGGCCAATATTTGGGTTCCTCCACATCGATACAACAACCCAAGGTCACTCCAATGGGTTTGGGTCGGTAGGTCATCTTCGGCCGATCAACTTCGGTAATGGAATTGAACAAAGAATATATACAAACCCAAGTAACCAAAGCAATATCCCTCAATAGGTAATAACCCTAGAAATAGAGCCACCCCACCACTGCAAAGTAGAGAGAATTTTTTTTAATTTATATTCAAATGGGCCCCACCCATAGCCACCACACCAATGCAATATATATATATTTTCTTAATTGATTTATTTAATTATCCTTTTCAATTAATTTTTTAAAATTGGTTATATGATATTAAAATGGGCCCCACCCATATTATATCATGACCAAATAATGGTATTACAATATTTTAGCAATTATACATGAATTTTAAGGTTCACCAATGATATTTAAAAATTAGTTTAATATTAGAAACACTTCACTCTAAACCAATTGTTCTAAGCCCCATGGTAAAATATTAAGTCTCATCCATGGGATTTGAACCTTTGTCTATGATATGAAATTAATCATTCTAAACCAATTCCCTAAACCCCATGGGTCTATCAAATTTATACTTCATAGTACATTTAAATTTTATATGAAGATATATAGAGTATAAAGTTTTACCTTTTATATCATTTTTCATAAATATAATCATGCATGATAATTAGAAACTTGATTAATTTTTTATCACCAAAGCTCAATTTGTATAAGGATGGAGATATTCATTCTTCAAGTGTGTAAGGAATGGAAAAATATATGATGCACATCTATACATGCCTGTAAAAACCAAAAAGTAATAAACATACATATTTATAAAATAAAATATATAGACAATTGTAAAACCAAATGATTGAGAAAGTTCAAATATAAATCTACAAACTCTTTTCATAAAGGTTGGAGATTAATTGGCTTCCACTTAATTGACCCTAATTAATTTGAAATCCATATTAAATATTGATTCATTTAAATTAGTCATAAATAAATATACTTTCTGAGGGGTATGGTATCCTTAGATGCCTTCAGGAGGCTACTAAGGTTGGATGGGAAAAGGCGTTAGTTGAGTCTGACTCTCAACTTATGATTAATCTCTTGAAGACTCCTAAGAATCATAAGGTGGATTGGAGAATAAAAAGAATTATTGAGAAGATTCAGTTAATCTAGATGGGATTTTTTAAAGTTGATTACAATCATGTGGTCAGAGATCAAAACAAGAGTGCTGATGCTTTAGCTAATTGGGATTTGGACAAAGGTGATCTTACTTGTTATGGCCACCCTCCTATATGGTGGGCTTCTCAAATTAGGGAAGCTCTTCATTCTATCATTTCTTTGGATGGCTCCATTTCTGAAGGTACCTAGTTTCTTCTTGTTTTTTTTTTTTGTTTCTCTTTGGTTCATTCAGTTTTTTTAGTTCCCTAGCTCATTCTATTCTTTATTTTGTTTCCTCTGTTGATTCTTGCATTAATAGTCTTCTGGTCTAGATAGGTCATTGTTTTGTTCTTTTTTTTTTTCTTTTGTCTTCTTTGTTTTTTTGTTTAGTTTTTTAAGGTGGGTGGGTTCTTTTGTTTTTTTTTGTTTTTGTGTTCTTTGTGTTGTTTTTTGTTGTTCTTGTGTTTTTGTTGTTTTGTTTTTTTTATGTTTTTTGTTATTGTTCTTGTGATTTTTTTGTTCTTGTTCTTGTGTTTCTCTTTGTTTGTGTATTTTCATTTTTTTATGTGTGAGTGTTTTCTATGTTTTTTGTTTTTTTTTATTGTCTGTTGTTGGTTGTTTTTATTTTTATTTTATTTTTTAGGTTTTGGTTGTGTTTATTTTTCATGTTTTTTTGGGTTATGTCTTTGTACTGTTCTATTGTTTTTGTCTTGTTTGTGTTTTTCTATATGGTTTGTGTTATGTTTTCTTTTATCTTATTGTGCGTGTTTGGTTGTGCTTTTGGTTTTGACACACTCAAGGAGCATGTTTTTTATTTTATTTTATTATTTTTGTTTTTATTTACTTTTTTTTAATTTGGTTTTGTGTGTTTGTTTGCTCCTTGAGTATGTCAAAGGTGGTAGGCCAGGTCCGAGTCCTGGGCGTTTTTGGTAGAATGGATACCCTACCTCCTTGGGTCTTACCTGAAAGTGGCATCCCTTTTGGGATGTTTTCCACAAATAAAAAATAAATAAATAAATAAATATACTTAATGTGTTTATACTATGTCTATATTTTGTGTTAGGTTGATGTAATATCCACAAAGAGTAGGGTGTAATAAGATATATCTCAAGATCCATAATATGGCTACAATGGAAGAATGATAAAATTTTAGATAAATCTATAGTGATGAGTTTAAAAATTAAGGGTCTTTATCACAATATAGAAAAGTATGATAAAGTATTTTTTATAGAAAAATGCATGACCTAAATAGGTTAACTTACAAAGTAAAAAATGGAATAGAATATTGGTTTCATATATCCTAACATAACATATTTAATGTATATTGGTGATGAATAAAATATGATACTACTTCATTTATAGATATTTTTACATATAAAATACGTGTTTAGAAATGTATGAGAGAGAGAATCCTATATAATCTATAGGTACTAGGAAAAGAATACAAAGAACAATTATCTAAATTATAAATTCTTATAAGGATGAAATACATAATAGATGCATGTGTAAGCATATTAAGATTTATATTAAAATAAAATGCATATACTTTATTATATCTATATTTGAATAGATTAGATATTTGAGATATAAAAATTTAATGCTTTAAATTGTATCATAAAAACTATGTATATCTAATATTAATAATGTAGAATATAAAATATTATCTCTTTAATAAAATGAAAATATTATAAATACATCTTCTAGATCAATTCATTAAACATAAGGATTTTAGGTGAGAAATTCATAAATAAGAAATTATAATCAAAACTAGAGAAATATATAATGGTGTTTCTAATTTAGAGTTTTTAAATTTACACATTGACAAAAATAAGGAGAATAGTCTAAATAAAACTATTAGAAAGATAAGAAAAAACATCAAATTTACATACAAGGGCTAAACTCACATAAACACAAAATATTTAAGTGATTCTTACTAAATAATTATATCATATTTGAGTGCATGCTAATATTACTTTAAAAATGTATATTGGTATTATATATTTCAACGTAATTAAATACTTCATAAATAAAGGTATTTATATAATATGTTATATAATTTTGACATAAAATTCCAAAATCTAACTTGCATTGAAAATTTCAAATAAAAAAATAATGTTCTTAAATTTTTTGTACAATGTAACAATGCACCGTTAACAAAGAACATCTTATACAATATAACTAGAAACCATCCCAAATAATATAGGAGCGAAGGTGAGAAACAAAGAGATGTAGGTGGTATTGTAAAAGTGGTATCCATGATTCCCATGGGTCCATGAGGTAAAAAATTGTTCAAAATATGCAAGAGTAGAAATGAGAATGAGATCTAGGTATGCGATGAGGTGGCAAATGGGTTTTCTGCAAGTGGTGGAGTGCTTGGTTGGATGGAGATATCTAAGACTAGTAATCCTCAAGGTAAGAATCTAAGTATTTATCAAGACTCTCCAAGGCCTCCCAGGGATTACAACCCCTCTAAGGACCTATCAAGTGTGTCCTTCATGGATGTTGTTTTTAATTTCTCTAGGAGAGTAGTCTCCTCTGTAGGAATTTATAACATATATCCTTCTAAATGATCCTTGAATGTGCCCTAGGATCTCATGGACCTAAACAATATTTAACCTAGTAGGCAAGTTCTTAAAATCTCAACCTAATATTGATGGCTTTAGAAGATGGGCCTCGGCTAAATGGTGTATCATAGATTTTATAGAGATTGTGGATCTTCCTAAGGGCTTCTTCCATATCAATATCAGTACTGAAGAATATATGAACCATATCTTGGGTGTTGGACCATGGTTATTTGGTATAAGGAGCTTATTTATAAGGTGATGGAGGATGGATTTTAACCTTGATATACAAAAAAATTACTCTTTTCCCATATGGTTAAAGCTTCTAGACCTAATGGTCTAATTCTAATATTAAGATATTTTGAGGGAAATTGCCAAAATTATTGGAGAATTGGTGATGATCTATGCCACCACCAGAGCCAAATATTATATAGTGTATGTAATATTATGTGTTAATGTGGACCTCTTATTTAGCTCCTAGACTCAATTGAGACGATTTTAGATTATGGATCTCATAATCAAGCCATTGAGTGTGAGAATAGACAAGTGTATAGTTCAAGTTGTAATAATATTGAACACCAAGTAAATAACTACCCGAATAAGTCTTCCAAATATAAAAAGGTTAGGATAGAAAAGGGGAAAAAAATAAGTGATAGGTTGAGTTTTTATGTCCAAGAGAAACCTATGAATGATAGTTTAGGTGCAAAAGAGGTCCCTACAACTAAATCTCTTGATTTTATATGAGAGCCAATTATCTATATGGTTGGTGGTGATCCCATGACTGAATCCTTTGATGCCATTATTCAGGTATGTAAGCCCACCTTTGATTCTATTACCTCTAAGCCCTTTGGAAAAAATCATTTTGAGTGTTTAGTCATTATTTTAGATACTTATCTTCTCATGGAGGAAATGATCCATCCCCAACCTACTAAATCAGGGCCATCCTCCCTAGCTGACTTAGTTGGACAACCCTAGTCTCTGGCATTTCCTTCCAATAGATCAATCATTGACATCCATGGCTTCACTAGCAAGGTAGCCAATATGAAGGTCATGAACTCTCCTTCCAAGGGAAAAAATATTTTGGATACTCGATCAGGCCTAGTTATGAGAACTCATAAGAAAGGTCCCATGGACATTGGAGTGGACAAAAAAATGGGAAAACCTATGAACAAACACCTTAGAATGTGTGAAACAAAAGTAAATGTTGCAGATAGTTTTCATTTAACTCTATCAATTGATGGATATAAATGCTAGGAGGATTCTTCTCTCACCTTAGCATAGTTAAAGAAACATACACTAACTATGTTAGGTGGGGATATAAAATATTCTAAAAATCCTAAATGAAGATCTTATCATGGAAAGTTAGAGGTCTAAATAGCCTCACCAAATAGAGACTTCTTATCTCTATGAGAAAATATGTATCCCCTCACATTATTCTCCTTCAAAAAACTAAGCTTATGGAAAATAATTTACTCAAAACTAAGAATATCATTTAGAAGGAAGATCATTTTACTATTAGCCATGCTCATGGTGCCTTTGGTGGAATTCTATATTTATGGAACCCTTTGAAGGTTGATGGATTTTATATTTCCTCTTCTGATAGAATCATTAACATCATCTTTTCTTGTAAATATTATAATAAGAGATGGGTTATTTCTATCATTTATGCTCCCAACTCCATTTTTGAAAGATGTTCCCTTTGGGCTCTTCTTAGCAAGATGAGACTCTCTTTTTTGAATGAATATTGAATGCTTGTAAGTGACTTCGACACTCCTTTGTATCCCTCTAATTAAAAGGAGGTAAACCTCTCTTGTCTAAAGGTATGATTGATTTCTCCATTTTTGTTAACCTACTTGAACTTTATGGCTTGGAGCTTTAGGGCAAAATTTTTACTTGGATTAATAGATAGCCTAGTTCCCTTTTCATTAAATGTAGGATAGATAGAGTCTTAATATCTAAATATGATGTTGATATTTTGGGCTATTTATCCCTCCCCAAGATAGACTCAGATCACAACCACCTTGTTCTTGAACTTCTTCCCTCTCAATCTAACTTCATAATATCTTTCATATTTAAGTCTATGTGGACCCTTCACTCTGACTTGGAACCAGGAATTGAGGAGTGGTGGTCAAATTTTTTTCTAGGCCCTCTAATTTCTTAGATCTCCAAGAAGCTAAAATTTATTAAAACTAGTCTGAAAAGCTAGAATAAATATATTTTTGGCCACTTCAACAAAAAAACAAGATTTGAAAGCACATTTATAGGATTTAGAGCTTGCTCAGAAACTTGGACCTCTTTAAGAGAATATTAGAATTTAAGAAAAACCTCTACTATTTGAATTCCATAATATCCGTAAGAGAGAGGAATTTTTTTGGAGGTAAAGATCCAAGGTTCAGTGGCTAAAAAATGGAGATAGGAACACAAATTTTTTTATATGACAACCCTGAAGCATAGAAGCCATAAAAAATGAAATACATTGTCAAAGAAGATGGATATAGGCTATTTGACCCAAAGGATAGCAAACATGAAGCTATAAACATCTTTCAATCCCTACTTAACTCCTCTAGACCGAGTGATATCAATGTTGAAAAAAGACTCCCAAACAACATTCCTTCTCTAATTTCTTAGAAAAAAAATTCCAAGCTGACATCCTCCTTCACTCTTGATGAAATCAAAGATGCAGTATTCTCTATGGTAGGTGAGAAAGCTCCTAGCCCTGATGGACTTCCTACACTATTTTTCCAAATATTTTGGTATATCATAGGTTCTGATGTTATAGTTGATATCTCCTATGTTCAATAATCTGGTTTTCTCTTTAATGATGTTAATTCCACTTTCCTCGTGCTCATTTTGAAAATTGCTAGCACTAAATATCTTAAATATTTTATACCCATTAGCGTTTGTAATACCATATACAAAATCTTAGCAAATTTCTAACCAAAAGGTTGAAAACCATCCTTCCTATAATCATTGACCCCAATCAAGGGGGTTTTCTACCAAGCATACAAATTTTGGATGGCATCATTAAGTTCCATGAACTAATCCATTCTATCAATAAGAGTGGTAAAGGAGGTATATTTCTCAAGCTTGACATAAGTATAGCTTATGATGGGGTCTCATGGAACTTCTTGGAAAAGGTTTTGGTTTTCATCCTAAATGGATATTCCTTATTAAATAGTGCTTCTCTACCGCTTGATTCTTAGTTATTGTGAATGAGGAGGTCTCTACATATTTTAGTAGTTGTAGATGCCTTCGATAGGAAGATCCCTTATCCCCATGTATCATCATTATTGATAAATCCCTAAGTAGAGCCCTAAAGGTAGTTGCTTCAACCAATATTATTGAAAGAATAAAATCTACTTCTCCTATTTATCCTATGACACACCATCAATTAGTAGATGATACTTTTCTCTCCATCAGTTCCTCTATTTCCCAAACAAAAGAAATTAAAAAAATATTTAACGAATTTCAATTAGCTATTGGAAAAAACATCAATTTCCTAAAAAGTAAATTATTTTTCTTTAGCACTCCTCTTAGCAAGCAGAGAGCTCTTTCCTAAATTCTTGGTTGTTCCATTGTTGTTATTACTTATACCTACCTTGGCCTACTCCTGTTCTCTAAAATATGCAAGGAGCACCTCTAGAATCTGTTTCTTGAGAGAGTTTAAAAAATATTGGCAAGATATAAGGGAGCTCTCCTTAGCTTTGTAGGTAAGACTCAGTTGGTCAAGTCAACCTTGCAAAATCTCCCAATTTATTTTCTATTTCTATTCCAAAATCATATTAAAATTGTTAAAAAAATTGGAGTAATTCTAAAGAGATTTTTTGTGGGCAGGGACGAAAGCCAAAAAAAATATTTCACCTCATTTCTTAGGACTAGGTGTGCTCAAAAGAAGAGGTTAGAGATCTTGGGTTAAGGAAAATTAAACTCATGAATAGAGCCTTGTTGGCCAAGAAATTTTGTAGGTTTATCACTCAATACAACATTGATTGGACTCATGTTATTAAATAAAAATACTTGAATAGAGGACAAAATTTTATGAATGATCAAAACCTCCCCCATGGCTCTACATTTTGGAAAAATATTGTCAAATCCAAAATGCTCATCCAAAGAAGCATTAAGTGGAGACTCAAAAATCGAGTTAAAATCAAAATTTAGGAATATATATGGTTGGAGGATGTTCTCCTCATAGAAGAAGTGGGTGGTCTAAAGAAGTGGAAGGATATTAGGATTCCTTTTCTAAACCAAGATGATGTGACATCCCTAAATACCCTTGACTTCAAGTTGGGAACCCAATATCAAAAACTATGCTTATGAGGATTCTATAATTTGGAGGGAGGATGAGAAGGGTGTCTTTTCTGTTAAATCTACTTATCATCTTGCAGTAACAAATAATTTTATCTGATTTTCTTGCTCTAAAATTTTGTCCATAGAGCTTATTCCTAAGGTGAATTTCATGCTTTGGCTCACCCTCCAAAATAAATTTATGTTCCTAGATAATCTTATAAAGAGAGGATTAATTCTGGCCAAATGTTGGTATCTTTATACTTTGAATGAGACCACCCAACATGTTTTTTTGGAGTGCCCTTTCTCCCTTGAGATCCTATCCTTACTTATTTCTTCCATAGAGACCTATTGGGTGAATCATAATTCTTTGTTGGAAATTTTTGAGCAGTGGTCCCTTTCTCCTTTTTCTTCTCTCTTTTGTAGAGCATTGTGGAAATTTTGCCTTCTTTTTTGGGGGGATCTGGAAAAAGTGCAATAATTAGACCTTCAATAACCTTTTTGAAAATATTTCTAATATACCCATTGGAATTTTTTCCACTCCCCCTTATGAATCCTTTCTAATTGGTAGCCCGGACCTATCTATCCTAGAAGGCCCTTAAGCCAATCCTCCTAGATGACACACCTCATGGACTCCTCCTAGGGATTGGATTAAATTTAATTTTTATAGAGCTCCTAAAGGTAATCCTAGCCTAGCAGAGGTTGGAGTTCTAATTTGGAATGATAATTGGGAGATCATTGTTGGCTTTGCTAAAAATATTGGAACTCAAACTAGGCATTTTGCTGAGGCAAGAAAACTCTTCCAAGGTTTGGACCTTATTGTTGGGATTGATGTTAGCAAAGTCCTTATAGAAGAATATTTTATTAATATCATAAACAAAATAAATGGTAGATCCTCCACCAGTTGGAATATAGCTAATATTTTGGATGAATCAAAAAGGGTCGTCAATAACTTTAAAAACTTTCAATACCAACATACATATAGAGAAGGCAACTTGTCTACAGAATTCTTGCTAATCTAGATACCCATATTGAAAAAAAGAAAGGTCTGGAATGAGAAATTTTTGCATGATCTCATATTAGCAACAAGAATAGTCTATGAGCACCTCAATGTAGATTTATAACATGTTAATTACCATTATTGTTTAGGATTTATTCTCCAAGACTATAAATATGTCAACTATCTACACAAAGAAACTTACTTCAATTCTGAGGTATTTCAAAGACCCTCAAGTCTCCTTCTCTAGAAATCTTGAGTAGTTTAGGGGGTTCTCTTGCTCTCTTGATTTATCCTATTTACTCTCCTTTCTCTATCATGTATTTTTTGGTGGTTTATGGGATTGCTCCCTATCTCATTTTTCTTTTGGGATACTTTAATTATGGTTCTTATGGCTAGTTTGGTTTGTGGACTTCATCGTTGTTTCTCTTTTAGTATTTGTGGATTATATGAGAGTGTTTCCTTTTTGGTTTCCTTTTGGACTTGGTTCATGTTTGCCTAATGTTTCGGTTTGTCCTCTCTTATAAACAATAATGCAATTATGTAAAAGGTTTAGATATCCTTTAAAAACCCTTTATTTCTATATTATAAAAAATATAACCTCTAAATAGTACTTGATTAAAGGAATAAATATTTTATCCATGGATCGATATATTCTTTACAATTTAGTATCATAGTTTATCCCAAGAACTATATATTTATTTATTTTTTAATATCAAATACAATTTAGTATCATTTAAATTTCCAAACATGCAACATAGCAATAATAAGGTAAAAGAGATCAAAAACTATATTATGCAAGTAGAAGAAGAAATATTTACTTTCCTAAAGCATGTAGAAGAACCAAAACATGGAGAATTACTTATGATAGAGAGGGTATTATTGAAACTAGAAAAGTATGTGTGTAAACATAAAAAATAAGGAATCTATTCAAGATAATTTGAATATAAGGAGGTTAACATTGCAAGGTTATTTTGGATATCATTTATATAGATAACTTAGTATCAAAAAAGATGATGGAGAAACTTGGGTTGAATAAAATGGAACAACCAAATATGTACAAAGTCTCATGGTTTCAAAAGGGACATCAAATATTGGTAACTAAATGATGTATGGTAGACCTCCAAATTGGCTATTATAGGGATTGGATTATATGTGATATCATGCCAGTGTTTGCATGTCATATCTTATTGGTAATACTGTGGTAGTTTGATGAAAAGTTAGTGCATGAATGGATAAAGCCTACACTATTCAGAAGGATGGCAAGAGATAAATATTATATCTATTAAATAATATATGAAACATAGTGGACAATAGTCCTATAATGTGCAAGGGTACAAAAACCAATCCTTGAAAGTAAATAAGAAGAAGAAAACATATGTAACTTTCAATAATAAACCCATAGAAGGAGTAGTGAACAATATGGATAAAATCCTACATAAGGTGAAGGATATATTGGAAGAATATGAAAATATTTTTCAAAATATAGGTTCCACCATTAAAGAGCATGGTTCATCATATGGATTCTAGTATTAGATTGATATTACATGATAAGCTAACACCAATGAATAATGAGGAAGAAATGTTAGGGAGAAGTAAAAGGGTAAGCAGAGTGGAGAAGTAGTTGGTCTAGGTAACCAATAGTAGTGATTATGAAGATAACAATGTAGAAATATTTATTACCAAAAAGGAAAAGGAAGAGAGAAATGATAAAAATAGAGTAGAAGATGAATCTTATTATGTTATTATTAGCCATGATGAAGACCATGTTGTCAAATTTGATAGTGATAATGGTACTTTAGAGTGTGGTGAAGGATATTGTGAGGATGACTAAGATTACAGTGGTTATGGATAATTTGGGTGATTTGAATGTCACACAAAGACATTGGCTCCAAGTTGATGAGAATAATGGGGTACAATGGAAAATAATTAGGAAGATATGAAAATTGTCATCATGTCAAAATTAAGACTAAATAATGAAGGCCTTGGGTATGCAGGTCCAAAAAGACGTAGTGGGACTAAATTTGTGAAATAAGGGAACAATACATGGAATGAAGGTTAGAAAATTGGTTGTTGCAATCAATGTGGCTAAGTTGGACATATTGCAACTAGGTGTTAGAAACTATATCCTTGTGTGAGTTATAGAGGACAAGATCACTTGAAAATAAGGTGTTGGTAGCAAGAATGTATCACCAACAAAGTGCATGTTGATTACAATTGGATGGATGTGATGCAAAAGGAGAAGGTGAAGAGGATGTTGAGTGTATTCTATGTGAGGAGATTTTATACCTAGAGGAAGGTCAATATAAGACAATGAAGTTGGCCTTGTGCAGGCAACCAATATAGAGTGGTAGTAACTAGAAAGGCCACTTCATGATTTGGATCTCATAAAACATATTGTTACTCAATGAGTATGATGTAGGAGCATCCAATGATAAATAGAAAAACTAGAATTCCAATTGGAAATAGTTGTAGTCTCCATGTAGAGAGCATCCAATGGATATCTGGAAAAATGATTAAAAATAATTATAATTTCTATGTGGGGGAATGGATAAATAAATAAGCATCAAATTGGTAGCTCTACCATTTGGTAATAGTTGGCAATAAACTATCCTCACCCTTATAGATAAGAGGAGAACCTCCAAAATAAAGAGGAGAATTCCAAAAAGAGAGGGAGAGAAAGAGGAGAAGAGAAGGGAGAGACTTCCCTACGTTAATTCTCTACTATTTTGTAGGTATATTATTGTAATAAATAAGCCATGTGTGAAAATTATGAATAAAATTATTTATTTTACTTAGTGTTAATATTACTATGTGAAATTCCTGTATGTGTTAACAAATTTGTATTGCATACTGTAAATGATTTTTACAAGTAAACGTAGCCAAGGAATACAGAAATCCAGTTGGAATGCTATTCTTTGTATATCACCATTTGGAATATTATAGTTAGATTAATTGAATATCAATCTACCATTTAAAATAGTGCAATAAAAAACTATTGTCATCAAGTTCTACATCTTGTTGAATCTAAAGTGGGATCTAATGTAGATAAAGTGTGTCACCATGCATATGGCTAATAGAGTCTAAATAAATATGTTGGTTGTAAAACTAAATCACATGCTTATTGCTACATAATTTTGGTATTAGAGCAAAAATATCTCTAAGGTATGATATGTTCCAAAGGATAGATGGCACAATGGGAAAGAAGAAGACCATAAGGATCTTGAACTACAAATGTAGTTGAAATATTGAGGGGAATTACCACTTGACTTAAGCAATTGAAATTGTTCAAAGAAGAGTTTTTTACATGGAGGAGATCAGTGATAGTAAATAAGAGGGCGATTTCCATGTGGAAGCTTGAGATGAAGAGTGAGAATGAGAACCAAAGGGTTAATTTATCAAAGTAATTTCTAATATAGGCTAAAATTCAAAGATATAATGGAAACTTGAATCCAAAGGATATCATGGGCGAGATTTCTAAAATGAAGAAGCACTTTGATTTTAAATAAATAGAAGACCCCCAAAAGATAAATTTTACCAATACAAATTTAAAAGGGCATGCATCCATGTGGTGGGACCATGATTATAATGAAATATAAAGAAAAGGAAATAAAAGGATCAATATGTGGGAGAAAATGGTTACCAAACTAAATGTAAAACTCCTATTGTCGGACTACTAATTGGGTCATTTTAGGAAGTTGTAGAACCTAAGACATACAAATATGAGTGCAAAGGATTACATAGAGTAGTTCTATAGGCTCATCATTGAGATTGGTTAAGGAATTTGTTTTTAGTATAATTAATATGAATAAAGTAATATTGCATGTTTGGATGGATATTTTAGCTCTTTGACCTTAATATATTATTATCTCCTCAAGCAAAGAGGAATGGATCCAAAGTATTTAATGTGAAAACTTCTCCCTAAGATGTTATGGCTATCAAAAATATAGTCACCTAAAACTCACTCATATGACCATGCTATAATTCCTCCTTGGTGGAGAATAAGATCTTGCACATGAATAATTTTGAACCTTCAACCATCCTAGATCAAAATGAAAAGCTCATTGTCTAACTACACCAATTATCCAGTAGAAATGAAGCGAGCAACATAAGAATCAACCCTAAAAAGAGAATTAAAATCAGATCATTGATAAAATCTAAATGGTTACTAAAGACCATCCAATCACTTCCATGAAAACTATTGGCACCTTAGATAGTATTCTTGAAGTCAATTATGAAATAATCAATTACAATCAATTTTTTTCTTAAATGAAGATCATACAAAATATGTTAAAACTAGATATTACCTTAGGAGATTGAAGTGCAAAAATGCATTCTCAGATCTTACCAATCTAAAGGGAGAAAAACGTCTACTATAGAAGAAAAATAATCAAAAAAATAAATAATTTTTGTGGAAACTTAGTAGTTTGATAAAGATGGAGAATATCATTAATAGAAAGGTAAAGTTAAATATGCTTTAATTAACTTATTAGAAATATAATGAGAGTAGTGTAATGTTATTTTTTTGTAATAGGAGTGGTCCCCAATAGAATCCACACATAGCTTATTTAAAAATAACTGTGATATCATAATAATCTAAAACTCATAATTGAATGATCATCAATAACCATTCTCTGTCTATTATGTAATTGACTATAGTAAAAAATAAACTTGTGATTCTTATTCACATATTCCTTGTTTATTAAAAATCAATAATTCACTTAGGATATGATAAGGTCAAAGGACACTATGCCAAATGCATGTGAACTACAAGAGGTATTAAGATATTTCTCTATAAATGTCTAATATGTTATTCACCACATCATATTTCTTGGTTATCTTCTAAATCTTCTATTTTACTATGTTTTATGACCCTATTTTATTATGTTTTATGATCCTATTTTGTGTTGGATCCGCAATAGAAATTATTTGAATATTTTATAAGGATCACTTTTAGGCTTATCTAGTTCATTATTTTAATATCTTTCAACACCTTTTGATATGCATCAACTATTTTTTTTTTTGAAAAATAATTTGAAAAAAATTGTATTAAACAAAGATCATTTACAATTTGGGATGAGACGTTTCCCAGCCTTAGCCAAAGAGAACACATGTTTATAACAGTAAAAGAAGATTTGCATTGGAACCAAATCTCTTAAACCATATTTCTACAATGATTGTTCACCTGTTTATAACTATAAAAGAAGATCTACATTGAAGCACACATATCCTAAATAGTATTTTTGGAATGGTTATCCAAATTAGCTAGGCACTGGATTTGCTCACCAACCTGCCTAATCATCTCATACTCAATAGCCATGTCACTATGCCACTGAACCACTACCTTCTTCTCAGTACCCATCTTAGCCAAGAAGTCCGCCACTTTATTTAGATCTCTACTCACATAAACTGGAATCACATCATCTAATTCCATTTATAATTCCTTAATTTGAGTGACAAGAATCCTCAACCTCCATGTTTTCAAAGCAAAGTTCCTCATGTAATCTAGATCTCCAACCATTATTTGAGAATTTGATTCTAGAATTATCCTCCTGTGACCTTATTTTATTGCCCAAATAGAAGCATATTTGATAGCTAAGGCTTTTGATTCATTGTTTGTGTCTCTTTCCAAGACTTGCAGTTCCCAATAGAGCACTATTCCAACATGATTTTGGTAAACCACTCCAATTCCAGCTCTACCGGATTACCTTTTGCAACTCCATCAGTATTAATTTTAATCCAAACTTTTGAGGGTGGTTTCCAACTAGCTCTATCATGTCCCTCTTGCACTTCAAATTCCTTCTCCATTGCCCTAATAATAACCTGACTTTCCTCTTTAGCATAGAATGCCATAATTTCTATGACTTTGCTCCAAATGACCTACCAAACTCCATCTAAAGAAGAAAAAGTTTCTCTAAAAATTTTGGCATTTCTCTCCAACCACACTTGCTACCAAATGAAGTTTAATCCAATATCCCAACAAATACGAAGAGCTTTAGATTTAAATCTACCCCTCTTCCATATTTTCCAAATATTAATCCGATTCAAATCACCATTAACTTGAATTTTATAATATAAAAACCATCTCTCCCAAATCTAGCATGTGAATGGGCACTCAAACATCAAGTGATCAGTTGTTTCCTCACTCTTGTAGCATAAAACACATTGATATGGACCAATGATTTCCCTACATATGAGATTATAAAAAGTAATAATTCCATTATGCATGAACTGCCAGGCAAAAATGTTTACTTTTGGCCAACCCTTGGACTACCAAATATTTCTCCAATCCTCAACTTGATATGTATGAGGAGGAGGCTCTGGAAGGATCTTATCATATCCATCCTTCACTGTGTAGACACCAAGGATCCCATAGCCCTAAGATAATTCATCCTCCTCATATCTACCTATGAAAAATATTTCTGCCAAGATTTTAGTCATGATGGGTGTCAAATCAGGAGGGATTGAAATTGGCCACTCGTCCAACTTCTTAAACTGCTTAAACTTATAATCCCCCAGCTGACTAGTGTTGAAATAACTTTCAATTTGGACCCACCCCCTGGTTTCTATGGCTATTTTTATTGGTTGCAGTTCAATAAATTCAACAATGATAGGTGGGTATTGATCCCATGAATCTATCCAAAATCGTGCCTTCTCCCCTCTCCCAACTTTCCAAAATAATCCATATTTTACTACCTGAGTTTCTAACTTGATATCCTGCCACACTAAGGATCCATTACCATCCAAAGAGAAACAACACACCTCATTTGGGTTTACCTGTCCCAAATATTTACTAGTTAAGATTCTACTGAATAAAGAAGTTGGTTGGGAAATCCACCTCCAGTAAAGCTTTCTATCCAAAGCTTTATTTTTTAACTTTGATATTCTTAGTCCCAAACCTCCTTTTACCTTGGGCTGGATTACTTTATCCCAACCTACTAAGGCCCATTTCCTCTCTCCTTTTACTCCTTCCCATAAAAATTTTCTAGCCATCTTGTCCAACTCTTTCCATATGGTATGTGGGGCAGCAAGGATAGAAAATTTATAAATTGGCATGGCCTAAATGAATGACTATAAAAAAGTTAATCTACCCCCATAGCTTAATCATTTGTGAGACCAATGATTAATTATGTCCTTGATACAATCCAAAATATTCGTCCAAATATATATTTTTAGTTTTTTAAAATGCAAAGGGACCCCCAAGTATACCACTGGGAGACAAGTCCTTGTGAATCCCAAGATCTCTAAAATTTTGTCCTGAAGCCATTAATCAAGATTGAAAAAGACCACTTTGGATTTTTTATCATTGATGACTAGGTTTGTAGCCCTAAGGTACACATTAAGTGTATCTCTAATAAGTCTTTCTTCCAAGAAGCTAGCCACTTACACCAATCTTGTGTCATCCACAAACTATAGGTGAGTCAAAACTTCCTCACATACCTTGATACATGTTAGCAAACCTTGTTGTCTTCTCGTAAAGATGAGTCTACCCAATACTTCAGCCAATATGAGAATAAGATAGGGAGAGCAAGGATCTCCTTGATGAAGGTCTCGAGTAGCTCCAAACGGTTGTGAGGGAAGACCCTTGATTAACACTGAGTATTTTAGAGTAGAAACAAAACTCATGACCCGTTCTATCCAATCTTAAGAGAAAACAAAGGTTGCCATCATATTTGACAAGAATCTCCACTCCACCCTATCATAATCCTTTGACATATCTAGTTTTATAAACATTCCTCTATTACCAGATGTTTGCATTGAATGGATTGCCTCCTGAGCTAGAACCAAACCATCCAAGATTTGCCTACCCTCTACAAAACCCCCTTGCTCTGATGAGATAATGCTATGTAGAAGAGGTTTTAACCACTCAAACATTACCTTTGTGATTATTTTATATATGATATTGCATAAGGCAATAGGTCTATAATATGAAATATGTACCCCATCCTCCCATTTTGGAATTAAGGTAATGAAAGTATGATTTAATGCTTTAAGCATTCTTTTACTACCTTAGGACTCCTCTATAATTACATCCTCCTCCAAGTTATCCTAGAAGGCCTAAAAAAACTCAATTAGAAAGCCATCTAGACCTGGTGTTTTTCTGGTGCTCATTACAAAGACTACATTCGTTAGTTCCTCTCTATCAATGGGTTTAAGTAGGGTCTGATTTTCTTCTTCAGAGATAAAAGAGGGTATAACAACAATAACTTCTTTTTGAGCCTCTTCATCTTGCACCATACTTTCTTTAAATAGTTTAGAAAAATAATCCATTGAATGGAAATGCATACCTAGAATTATATCAAAGGAGTGCCCATTCTCATATTGAAGAGATTCCATGTTGTTCATCTTTCTCCTAGCACAAGTAGTCTAATGGAAAAATTTAGTATTTTTATCACCTTCTAATAACCAAGTGGTTATTGCTCTCTGTTTCCATTATGTATCTTCTTGGTTGTCAATGTCCTCAACTACTTTACATAATGCATCATCCTCTTCTTTGAGCTACTCTGTAATTGTTCCTTCCCTAAAGTGTTTTTGAACCTCATCCCATCTGGCCACTAATGGAGCTCTTTGGACCTGGAAGTCTGTCTTGTTAGCTCACCTCCATTGTTTCAGTTGATATTTGACATAATGAAGTTGTTTGTGGAATCTAAACATTGTTGCCCCATATGCTAAGCGACCTTCTTCCCACCACTGTGGAATTTTCTTTCAAAGTTCCTCTTTTTGTAACCAAAAGTTTTCAAATTTAAATGGTTTGTGATGTTGCACTGTCTTGATCCCTCCTTCCAACAAAATGGGAAAGTGATCTAAAACTGGACCCTCCAAAATCTAAAATTTTAAATTCCATTTTATAAATGCATCCTCTGAAACAAAAAATGGTCTAACTTCACCTTCCTGCTATGTGGCTCCCTCCTCTTATTAGTACAAGTATAGTTGGTTCCAGGGCATTTAATAGCCATCAAGTGTAATTCCTGAACTTGGGCAATCATAAGTCGATCCCCTAGGTCTAAAATTAGGGTTCCCCCCTTCCTGATCTCTAGAGGATAATTTACCATTAAAATCCCCATCAATAATCTAGTCTAACTCTTCCCTTGAGACTCTCATGTTATGCACAACTTTCCATTGATGCATCTGACCATCTAGGTTTTGATCCCCATAAAAATTTATGATTAAAACATGTTCAACTGTGACATTATTTCTAAAATGTGATGTGAGAACACCCCTCCAAGCTATATGTTCTATTGCAGTCCATTCAAGATAGTTCCAAAGAGTAACTATCCCCATTGAGGCCCCTTGGGTAGCCACTTCCATATGACCAGCACCCCTCCAAATTCTGTTAGCTATTTTACACATAATATCCAATGACATTTTTGTCTCCTGCATAAGCAAAAAAATTGTTTTACATTTTTCTAAGATTATTTGAACAACATATTGATGGGTTCTACTATTTAAACCCCTAACATTCCATGATTGTATAATCATTGGTTACCTTGAGAGCAATAAAATCTATTGGCCTCACCGATCCTCCAGTGATCAGTTTGTCTCCTTGAACTACTATCAATTCCTTATTTTATTTTCTACCCACTCCTTGAGAGCTACTATTTTTTGATCTTTTTTCCACCTAAGTTATCCTTAGAGTTGGTCATTCTCTATTATTTTTTGCTATGCCTATACTGACATTCTTAATTATTGGTTGCTCTTGGTTATGTACTATTAATTCCCCTGCACTCTCTGACTGTGGTAACTCACTGTACTCAATTACCTGCTCTATGATGGGGGGAGATGAAAGAGGAGCTTGAACATGGCTGTTATTATTTTCATTATTCCCATCCACTCCTTCCATGAATTTTTCTTCTTCTTGGTCCGTTAGTGTCTTAAATATCTCATTTATATTGGAGGGCTTGAGTTGGGTTTGCTCTTTACCATATTTTTTATTTTGCCTTCTCCTTATTTTGGGTTGTTCAAAACCATCTCCCTATGCTTATTTACCCTAAGAAATATTGATTGGTTCTTTGTTCATTGCTGACTTTCCCTCCTTAGGAAGATTTAACATTAATAGAGGAGCCTCCATTTTTATGTTCATATTATTTGGGCAATATCGGGCCAAATGCCCATATTTGTGACAAACTTTGCATCTTAAGGGCAATGCCCCATAATCCATTTGTTGAATCCAAGATAGTCCTGCAATTTCAAGTTCCACTTCTATCGGTAGAGGCTACCTAAGATCCATTTCCACACATAATCTTGCATAAACAGTTGTGTTTCCTTCTATTGTGTCTTTGGAAATACCCAAATGGAGGCTAGCTAAGATCCATTTCCACACATAATCTTGCATAAACAGTTGTGTTTCCTTCTATTGTGTCTTTGGAAATACCCAAATATATTCCAAGGAAATTACCAATAATTTCTAATACTTTCTCACTACAAAAATCCATTGGAAGTGCATACAAACGGATCCAAATTGGGACAACAATGGGTTCAATTCGAGGATCAAATCCCACTTTCCAGGGTTGAAAAAATAATCCTGTCGAACCATGATTTATATTTTCTAATTTTAAAGCCCTATTTATATCGACAAGTGAAGAAAAACTAACAATAAAACATCCATTGATAATAAACCACAAATAATACTCACCAAGAGGCTCCCAGTTTTTTCGGACCCAGGAATGCAAAAAATTTAGGGTAGGGCGAATACCCATGAATTTATAGATCAAATCATGATTGGCTCTATATAAAACTGTTTATTCGACCATATTTTTCTCAATGACAATATTTGGCCTTAATTCTGACTATGACAAGCATCCATTAACTCGTTGAGATGTTGATTTATTTCTAGCAGCCGTAAAGAGCATTTTTAATGCAATTTTTATGTTTATTTAGTATTTGATGGAGATTTATCCTTTAACAAATTTGTAAAATAACTATGTCTCTCTAGAATAGGAATCGGAGATGTCCCCATTGGGCCCTCCTGGGGCAGCAATCTTGTCTTCAAATCCACAATAACCAGAAATCTCTTCTGCTACTCAACTGATGCCCTAGTTTTTTCTTCTCAATTGGAAGTATTAATTAAAAATTGAAAAGCATCAACTATTTTAATAGAAACTTATCCATATATTTCAATCTAACATAATGATGAATATTAGTAATATATACTTCATTAAATGAAGGTTTTTTTTACTTGTCCAAAAATAAAATAATGTAACCAAAAATAATAAAAAATATACTATAGATAGAAATTGTGTTATGTATTCCTTACTTCTATTAAATTATCTTAGATTGATTGAATATCCATATGTCTAATTTATGGATTTGTATAATTTTGAATTATTTTTAAAAATCCTATTATTTTTTGGGGTGTATTTGGTATGAAGAATTAATTTTAGTTCAATATGCAAATTGTCATTCATAAGATTCATCCTTCTTGAGCTATATGAGTTCTTTTTGCTATTGTTATCAATTGCTAGAGGTTTTTTTTTGTGTCTATGTACACCCATCATCCTCTAATTTTATGTAGAGAAATGATTATTTCTACCTAAATACAATAATAAAACCCTAATGTGGTTATAGGTATATTTTAGTCCATAAATATCTTACATAATTTTATCCTATGGGATAAATAGAATTCAAATAGCTTCACCATTATACATAAGGTTAAAATTTATGTATTCATGTATGAATTTTATGGGCTCTAAAATATTGTTTATGTAAATAGAGCCTAAGGCTTAAAAATAAAATTTGAAACCTTAGGTTTTCTCTCCAATTCCCCTTCTAGCATATCAAATAGCATTGTTTACTACATTTCATGGCATAATTGAAAGCATTACACATTCCTTTTCGTCAATCAAATTGGGACACTATCTTGGTTTTAATTAGTTTTGAGCATACATGCACTCTCACATGTAGTTGCATGTATAAAAATCTAATATATTTTAACACATGAATTGTCATGTAGGCCTCTAATGCTATATTAGATGCACATTAGTTCCATATAACCATGTAGATGGATCCACTTGGACAAGTAATTTGAGAATTTATACCCTATTAACAAATATCATGGTGCAATCAAGGTTGAATAGCAATAACATAGATGAAGGTGATCTAATTTGATTAATTTTAACTTCCTTTCATATAACAAGGTCTCAAATATACTCTCAAGAAACTTAGTAAATGATATAATACTCCAAATAAATAAATAAGTGTAAAAATATTTGCATATTTGAAATCTTTCCCATCCTTTTAAAAATAATAATTTAAAATCCAGTTTTATGTTAAGAATGTTTTTACATTCTATAATAAAATCCAAATATGGGAAAAAAATTAAATCAATGCCACCGTATATTTTTATCTAGATTCTCAAAATATAATTTTAAATAAATTTTAATTATTTTCTTTTTATTATCATTATTAAAACATATTATTTTTTAAGTATGAAGGCTCTATAATGTAAAAGAATCTTGAAGTAGTGTATAACGTTCATGGTTTTCCTAGATAATATTTAGGATACAATGATCATCTTGTAGTTGTGTATAATCTAAAATATTTTCATTTAAACAAAAATTGCAAGAATAATAAAATAATCGTATTTTTATTAAACATTAAAATATTTATGTACAACCTTTGTTTAATAGAAATAACCTTTTAAATAATATTACGATGAAAGTTAGAAACATTTAAACAAATAGTGGAGATTCATGGTTGTCCTAATACCAGAAAGAACTTAAAACTAACCAAGAAAGAATAAACAAAACCTTAAGAAAGAATAAAACAAAACCTTATGTAATGTAAAAAAAAAAACTAATATATAATTATAAATATCAAAAATATAATACAAGATTTAAGATTTAAAATATGAAGACATACATACCAAAATTCTTCATCAACGAGGATAGACATCCAATAAATCTGTAAAATAACGAATCAATAAATAATTACATATTTTAATATATAAATATAAAATAATAATATAAAATTTTTAAAAAGTTAAATAATAATTTAAAAAAAAAAAAAAAAACGAATAACTTCAAAGGCAGACTGCATACAAATATAATACCAAAAACAATAAATATCTTAGTTTATCTTAGTTTGCTTTTAATTGTCACTAAAAAAAATTAGACTACATATTAACATTAAATAGTATTTTAATATTTTAAAGTATATATATTTGTTAAATTTAGTGAAAAAATTTAGAGGGTCATTATGGTAGAGAAACTATGATCAAGGGGTTCTACTCAATCAAAATCACCTCAGGAGTCCCACATTCTCAAATGGATTTTGGGTACCAATGTATGTTTGGTAGAAATTGGAACCAGAGACCTCCCTAAAAAGATTACTTTACCATATTTAACTCACCTACAACACTTAATAAATAAATCTTATTTTAAATAAAATATATCTATTCTATTCCCGTAGGGGTGGATAAAAGTTTGCAGTGTTAACCAAGTATTCTGTAATTTTTCAAAGTAAAATTGAATTTATTCATGTAAATATTCTCGTAGGGATCGATAAAAGTCTGCAATGTTAACCAAGTATTCTTTAATTTTTCTTAGTAAAATTGAATTAATTCATGTAAAAGTTTGCAGTGTTAACCAAGTATTCTTTAATTTTCCTTAGTAAAATTGAATTTATTCTTGTAAATATTCCCGTAGGGGTCCATAAAAGTTGCAGTGTTAACCAAGTATTCTTTAAATTTTCTAAGTAAAATTGAATTAATTCATGTAATAATGTTCACGCATAATTGATATGTGATATGTTCTGAGAATCTGTCAAAGTAAGGCTACCAAATAATATGCTACCCTTATTTTTTTAAGGATACATTTTTTTTTATAAAAATTGCAACTTAGTATACAAGACAAGTTCCTTCACGGGTTGGTTAACTCGTCTCGGGATGCATCTTCCTTTCAAATCAACAATACTAGCATGTCAAGTGCATCTGCACTACGAGAGATACTATGATATTAAAAAAATAACATAAATACGTTAAGGCCATCAGCTAAAAATCAATCTTTAAAATACTCTATGATACATCTACATCTATTGGATATCAGTTGAACCAAATCAATTAATGAAGTTTATGGGTTTGTGCATAATACGACTTATTTTAGTGTTTGTGTGTCGGTTTCTGTTGTGTGTATAAATGCTACACCAGATTAAATTACTTGATCTCTGTGTGGGAGTAGTTGTCTTAACTGTCTTTTCTGTGCTATGGCAACAAGTTAATGGCATGTTCATAAGATTCTTTGTTTTTAAGAAATATTTTCTATTGTTTTCTTATTATAATATTTGTAATAAATATGTGTTTTGTTGACCATGCATTCTGCAATGTTTGCTAGTCTGATTGAATTATGTATTTATAATTTTTAACCAGATCACGCCTTGTTATTTTGCCAAAAACTAACTCTGTCAAAGTATAAGGCTATCCAACTATATGTTACCGTTTTTCTAAATGATATATTTTTTAGATATTGCTAGAAAGGACTCTGAGATTTGCTCGTTGGGTTATCATTTTAACCTTATTTCTACTTTTTGTGCTCGTTGAAAACCCTAGAAAATAATCTGCTGTCTCGGTGGTGAATCTGAAAATCAAACTGGTTAACATGCTTCCCTTTAAAAACTGTTTTATCTCTTTATAAAAAGGATGTATCTCTTATTTAGTGGAAAAGGAAACGTCCCACAGAAGACAGGTGGTAAGAAACCTCAGAAAGTAAGGTCATGCATGCACTATAAATCGCCTGATCTGTCTCTACTGTTTTACTAAAAATAACTCGCAGGCCCCGCAGACCCGCGAGTTTCGCGGGTAACCTACGAGTTTTAAGAAAGTGATATAGAGGATTCCCGGACATGATTCATTCACTGATTGCTTAACTATTCTGAGAATGCATCTTCATTTCAATATCCTCAAACCATATTGATCTTGTGAAATACCTTAAAAAATATACTTCACAATGGAACGTGACAAATACCTGCCGACCGTGTATATTCATAGCGCCTATGCCAACAGATCAGAGCTGGCATTTATCGGAGTAACATGCTTCAAGATCAGAAAAAAAAATTCGGCCATAAACAAATGGGTTTGAAAGGAAACCGTTGTCAAATTGTCTAACAGGATAGTAGGAAATTTCTTCTGTTTAGTTATATAAGTATTTTTAAATGTGAGAGGCGGTTGTCATTAGCGACCAATATCAAGAAATTATTGCTAGCGATCACAATGAACGCGGAGGAATGCATATCGATTCCAAAAAAAATTACCGCATATTGCATGCACCTTTTGATGCTTCAACTTTTTCCATGGCTATATCTAGAAGGCCAATCGACGGAAGCTAATACAATCGTTTGTGAATTGGTAGCCCTTTTTTATTTTATTGTTTTGGGTCCTTTCATGGAGTTGGTGAAAGTTATTGGAGTCTTGTACTGCGTTCTGTCATTAACGACCAATATCATCAAATTCTTGCTAGCGATCACAATGAACGATGAGGAATACACCTTTGATACTTCAACCATTTCCATGGATATATCTGAAAGGCCAATTGAGGGAAGCTAATACAATCGATTGTAAATTGGTAGCCCTTCCTTTCATGGAGTTGGTTAAAGTTATTGGAGTCATGTACTGCGTTTTCTCTCTTTTAGGGTTTACAAAATGCAACCGGCCCCGTCCTGTGGTGGAATGCTCCAACGGACTAAGCAATTGCACGGTGTCAAATGCTTACGGCACGTTCTCGGACCGAAGCACCTGTAAGGCTGCCCAAGCCGTATTTCCTACATCAGAAATTGAGATTTTGGCCTATGTTGGCAATGCTGTGGAGAAAAACCAGAAGATGAGAGTGGTAACGAGATATTCTCACAGTATCCCCAAGCTGGTGTGCCCGGGTGGAGACTCCGGCCTTATCATCAGCACCCGAGATCTAGACCGTGTTGTTTCTGTTGACACTTCGGCCATGAGAATGACGGTGGAGAGCGGGATGCCGCTTCAAGATGTTATTGATTCTGCTGCACAATACGGCCTTGCATTGCCTCATTCGCCTTACTGGTTGGGTGTTACGATTGGGGGCATGCTCGGCACTGGAGCTCATGGTAGTTCTCTCTTTGGTAAAGGCAGTGCAGTTCATGAGTACGTTACTGGGATGAGATTAGTCGTTCCGGCTTCCAGGGAAGAAGGATATGCTAAGATTGTGTGTCTCACGGAGGCAGACGAGGACCTTAACGCAGCAAAAGTTTCTTTTGGAGTTCTCGGTGTTATTTCTCAGGTATATTATAATGCTAATCATGAATTAATGAATTTGTTTGAGGTAAAATAATTGTTAACATAGAAAAGTTTGTGGGAAAAGAGGGATGCAAGGTGGTCGGGTTAAATTCATTATAAAAACAATATGATGAAATTAAATCTGCGGTTGCATTACACGTATGAATATGAATGCACTGTAATATAGACGGTCAATTGCATTAATTTATATTTATGTCACAAACAACACAGAACCAATAACTAAATAAAGATCGTCAGGGGTATCTTGGGTATCTTGTCTGTCTAACGCTTTAACTATTTCTTGGTTCTAAGAATTTTAGATAGGTGCTTCATCATGAACTATTGTCTGTCTAACGCTTTAACTATTTCTTGGTTCTAAGAATTTTAGATAGTTGCTTCATCATGAACTAGAATGAGTGATCAGATAATATAACTGCATAGAAGATGTTACAAACGCTTTGCGTGTAAATATGTTGTTATAAGTAATATTAACATTGTTGAGAATAAGTGAATATAGGTATATATCGAACTACTTTCCCTGCTTAAGCTCAAGCTTAACAAAATAATTGATACAGCATTTAGAAACGTAAGAGGCTAAGTATACACTAGAGGTCTATTTTAAAAATTGGGTATAGCAGCAGAAGTATTTCTGTCTGTTGTGCGTCTATCTATGGAAAAAATTGGATGATAAGGTACACATTGATTTCCACTAAATTTCTTTGTGGGTAGACAACCACTGATAACGGGAGAAGATCCACAAGGACGATTATCTTATGTGCTTTGCATTTTTTTAAATAAAGCAATTTTTTTTTTTTTTTAATAATTAATTGGTGGTAAGATATCCTTCACCTATGATGGTCTAATGTGCTTGACAGATTACTCTGCAGCTGCAACCCATGTTCAAGCGTAGCATCACCAATGTCCAGAAAGACGATTCAAATATCGAAAACGACATACTGCAATTTGGCCTGGAGCATGAGTTTGCGGATATGACGTGGTATCCTTCTCAGCGCAAAGTAGTCTACAGAGTGGACGATCGGGTGTCTGTCAATACTTCTGGTGATGGACGGAACGACTTCATAGGATTTCAGCCTCAATTAACCATTATTTTAGATGCCATCAGGGTTGCAGGTAAGAAAATCAAATCATTGCTCAAATCAAGGAATCCAAAACCACAAAAATAAATCCCTCACAATTTTAGAATCAAACCAGTAAGGTTAAAAAATGGTTAGTTGGCATGGGTTCATTGTAAGAATTATCTGTGATGTTAATGTTTGTATGTACAGAGGAATTTAGCGAAGCCACGATTGACGGTGAAGGCAAATGCCGTTCCTCGACAATTCAGGTTTCCACTATTCTGGGATTAGGAACAGGATTAAAGAACAATCCTCTGCTTTTCTTGGGATATCCAGTGATTGGCTATCAGAACAAAATTCAGGCTGCGGGATCATGTCTGTATGGTGTGGAGGATGGGCTATTGACGGCCTGCGGATGGGATCCTCGAATCAAAGGGCTTTTCTATTTTGAGACTGGGGTGAGCATCGGTGTGTCTAAGATCAGTCAATTTCTCTCGGATGTTAAGAAACTGAGGGACATGAATCCTACGAGCTTATGCGGACTTGAACTCTACAGCGGCATTCTCATGCGTTACGTAAAAGCTTCGAGTGCGTATCTGGGGAAACAAGAGGATTCAGTAGATGTTGACATAGCTTATTATAGAGCAAATAATCCATTTACTCCTCGTCTCTATGAAGACGTGTTCGAAGAAATAGAACAGATGGCTTTGTTCAAGTATGGGGGTCTACCTCACTGGGGAAAGAATCGAAACCTTGCATTTGATGGTGTGTTAAGTAAGTATAAGAAATCAGCAGAGTTTTTGAGGGCTAAAGACAAGTATGATTCAAAGGGGCTCTTCTCCAGCGAGTGGACTGATGGAGTACTTGGAATAGTGGGTTCAAAAGTGAGTATAATAAAGGATGGGTGTGCTTTAGAAGGACTGTGTGTATGCTCTGAAGATTCTCACTGTGCTCCAGAAAAAGATTATTTCTGCGAGCCTGGCAGAATTTACACCGATGCTCGAGTCTGCAGGCGTCGGCAAAGCTGACAAAAAAAAGGATATTTATTAGCTTGAAACCTTGAATAAAAAATGAAAGACCAAAAGTAGGAACGTGAAGGTAATCACCATGGTAAAATATATCAGCTGTATGGAAATATTTTATTGTATTCATGGACCAGAACATCCAAATAACAAAGAAAGGATACCTATTCGTATCTTGAGAGTTCAGATTTCTTAGCATTCAAATAACATTAATCGTAAAGGAAGGATAAACGATTCTTCATGTTTGAAGAAGTTTTAAATTTTATGAAATATAAAAATGATAAGAGAACATATAAAAAATTAATCTTAATCAATTTTAATATAAGTTTGTATTACAGTTTCTATTCTTTTATATTTTTATTGAAGTCGGTGGAGTAGATATATTTTTTATGTTTTTTTATAATTAGGATGATATTAATAAGATGGTTGATGGTTGCATGCAAGAAATTTGAATCATTGTAGGGGATTCAAAAATAGTTTTAAATATCCTCAAAAGACACCCTTAGTTATATGTTGTTAGACTGTTATCGAGGCTACCCAAGTTCAAATTATAGGGAGGAGGCCCTTGTTGTATCCACATCGAGCGCGGTCTCGATTATGTCCACATGGAGTGTGGCCCCCATTGTGTTCACAAGCAATGTGGCCTCAATTGTGGCCCCAATTATGTCCATAGGGAGTGTGGCCCCGATTATTCCCACAAGGAGTGTGGCCCCCCAATTGCGCCATCCATTGTACTTAGCCAGTCTTTAGAAAAAAAAAATTTGAATGGAGCTACTTAGTAAGGCCTATATGAGAATATAAAATACCTATCTCAATATAACCTTTTTCAAACAAAAATAATACTAAATTACCAACAAAAACTATTGCTAATTTGAATTTTAAAACTTAATTATTTATTAATAAAAAAATATAAATATTTTAATCCATGAGAGATACCGTAGAAGTAATTCCATGGGTTTTCATTGCGGATATCCAATTTCAAACATTAGTACAAGAGTGTTAGAACCCCTCGTAACAATCCATGTAAACTCAAATTTTAATTAGATGGTATTAGATCAGTTAGTTAAATTTAGCATTAGTTCAATTCCTCAACATTAAAGGAGGAAACCAAGAGACAACTTTCAATCATGAGAGTGCATCTTGGCTAGTGTGGAGGTTGCAAGCACTAAGTTCAAGCAATGGAGAAAAATGAAAGATGCCCATTTGGTCCAAATACTTAGTATGTTTGTGGACCTCCTAGAGGGTTATCAAAAATTCAGTACAAGTGTGAATGTATGATGGTCAATAGGGACAACCTTCCAGGCATTGAATCAAGTTAGCAGTAAGTAAAGCAAATAAGAGGAAGTAATATCCAATGTTACTTCATGCATGTGGAATAACAAATCAAACATAATGAATATGTATTGAATAAAACTAATAACCCTTTTCAATTCATAGATTTAAACAAGGAGGAAGGATCTCCTCCTCCTCAAAAGTATAGACAATGGCTAAAACAAAACAAAAAAAAGATTCAAGAGATGGACCAAATAAAGGGAGATAACAAATTGATAGTAGATTTAAATTTGGTTAAAACTGAAGAACACAAGCTTATACTAAGAGGGGGGTGAACAATATAAGATAAAACTTTTCTCTTTTCTTTCCAAAGCAATAACTTCAAATAATATCAATGTAATAATGAAACAATGCACAAATCACCACACACCTAAGAGATAAGATTTTATGTGGAAACTCCCTCTTGGGAGAAAACCACGACAAAATATTTCTTATATATTTTTTCAATAAATTTCATGGTCACCAACCCATAGGGGATATCAGTCCCCTATTACAATGTTAATGAACATCAATCCACAAGATACACCAATCCCCTTGCTCAAGTTCATGGATACCAATCCATAAGAGACACCAATCCCCTCTCAAGTTTATGCACACCAATCCACAAGAGACACCAATATCCTAGCTTAAGTTTAGTTAAAGTTTTGCTCAGGTCAATCCTCAAATATTGCTCATAAATATGCTCACAAACACTGCTCAAATATGCTCCAAAACCTACTCACAAAACTTTCTCAAATCTGCTCCAAATCCTGCTTACAAAACCTACTCAAATCTACTCCAACTCTTACTTACAAAACCTACTCAAATCTTCTCCAAAGCCTACTCACAAAACTTTCTCAAATTTGGTCCAAAACTTGCGTACAAAACCTGCTCAAATCTTCTCCAAAGTCTGCTCACAAAAATTTCTCAAATCTACTCACAAACACTGATCTAATATGCTCCAAAACCTTACATAAATTTACTCACAAACACTGTTCATCTACTCCAAAATATAGTCATAAAAATGCATAAATCTGCTCATAAATCTAATTTATAATTTTTCTTTTTGCTTCTTCAACTAACATCAATACACACATATTCTACCCAAAGATATTCAATAACATATGGAGAATGATATGCACTAATGTAGTAAGCTTCAAATGACCAATATGTTCTTTACATCCATTAAGTCTGTCGCTTCTACATATCTCACATTTATTACATTTTAAAGGTAGTTGAAGTCTAGAATTTGATAACTTACTTGTGTGTTGACTTGGAGATGCTAATACCTTAATTTTTTTCCACTATCATGTGCACCTTTCCTTCTTAAAATGGCTGAATTATTCTTCCTTGTCAATTGAATGCTTGGGTGAATATGTGTACTTGACACCTTGACTTGATTCAAATCTATGCCCTCCAAATCTGCCTTAGTGATGATGATCTTCCTCTTACATGTGCTTTTCAAATATAGATAATAAATATATTTTTTACTTATTTATTTGAATATCAAATCAACCACTTAAAACCCTTATCACTTATTTGACAAACATACACAATAAAGCTTAAAAATAACTCCTTATATCTCCCTTTTAAAACTTACAATATAAAGTTTTATTCTAACAAAATATCTTTTTTATTAAATTGCAAAAATAAAATCAGAACATTACACCTTATATCTCCCCTTTTATAATTTGCAAAAATCATTACATCTTATATTTCCTCTTTTATAATTTGAAAAAATCAAATCACAATACTATGCCTTATATCTCTCCTTTTATCATTTGCAAAAATAAAATCCCAATACTATACCTTATATCTCCCTGTTTATCAAATTTAATAAAACAAAATTTATAAATACCTTGCATAGCTATGGATGGGATTTGATCCCTTGACCTCTAGAAGCGCAGTGCCCTAACTTGGGCTAGTGACCAGCTACACTAACGTAGCACATGAAACGAAAATGTAGAAAACAATATTTAATTCCTTCAATGCTATGTTTTCAATTCTTTAGCAAAATGGTGTTGAAGAGATTCGACCCCTTAACCTCCTTCACAGTAGTGCTCCACACAAGCTAGGCAAGCGACTTGGCTACACCAATAGATGGAACCAAAGGTGCAAAAACACTATTTAAATCCTTTGTAGCTCTGTATTCAAATATTTAAAAAAATGGCATCAAAGATATTCAACCCCTTAATCTCTTACAACACAATGCCCTAACACGAGCTAGGCTACCGACTGGTCTAACCACTCGGTTGAGATAGAAGTAGCATGAACTAATATTTAAAGTTTTCTTTTCACTGCAATGCTACCAAAACCTGCACTCCTATCCTCCCTCCTTCTTGCTACCGTTCTCTACTCGATCGATCTTCTTTGAATTGCTTGAAATTATTCAAATTGAACTTAGGAGCTCATATTTATATGCTTCTTCATGCATGACCAACAAATTCAGCCCAACATTTTTTTAATTTTTCAATTTTCAACCTTTTGCATGCTTTGCCCGTAATATTTAATTTCCTTTTCCATGGTGCTCTTAAGGAGGTCGTCCATAATTTGAATTTTAAAACATTTAGACATTTAAATTTTAAATATTCAAACTTTTACACTATATTTAAATTATTTGATTTAAATATAAACTTCCTTATTTAATATTTAAATATTTATTTAAATATTAAAGCATATAAGATCACTTTTACTTTGACAACATTAAATCATCTTTGAAGATATCTACATTGCACTTCAATGATAACTCATCATTTCAACCTTGAATATATTTTTGCCTTTGACATCAATATTTTATCCTTGAAGATATTTCTATCTTTGACATCAATGCCAACTCAAGATTTCCAATAATCTCCCCCTTTGTCATTTATGGCAACCCTATAATGAAACTGACATTTACTAAACAGGATCAGAAGCTGCTCCCCCTGACTAGTTGCTACCTCTTAATAAAAACTCTCCCCCTTTGACATGAATGGCAAAGGCTCCTGGGTCTTGTAATATAATTCACTTGAAAATGCCCCCCATTCCCTACTCTTCTTTAAGAATCAATTATGACATGGGAGTGAAACTCCCAAATTACTATGCTCCTATTCTTGTTTCATTTTCTCTCTCCAAACTTTGGATATCATACCCTTTTGAATATTTTGACCATTCTCCTTTTTGCCTGACTTCAAAAATTCAGGGAACACTGTTCTACACCATCTAGTTGTATGCCCACAATTGTTACATTTGTAACATACGATGTTGTATTCCATAGGAGGTGCAAATGAATTGATATTTATCTTAGTGAAGCCAAAATAATTCATAGCACTGGTCCTGCAATTTACAACTTTATGACCAAAATGGTTACATGAGAAACAATAACCATGAAAGAGATATTAAAACTTGTCTCATTACCTTGGAGGATATTACCACATGGTTATCTCATTACGGTTTTTATGATGGACTTTTTTCCTTGATGATGCTTTGTTTTCATCCTCCTTGATGCTTCTATTTCTACACACATCAGCATAGGTCTTAGGTTCCTCTTTAATAATTTTCTTTGATGCCTCTTTTACTTTTGAGATTGACTCTCTTTTTTTTCTTTTGACCTTCTTCAAACCCAAGTCCATTATTTATAACTAAATATATATGTGTTTTGATAATGCCACCCATGATTTTTGATTTTTTCTCAAACCCATGTAGCTTATCATTAGATTCTTCCACTTCCTTCCTTAGAGAGACAACTTCATGTTCTAGTTTTTCACATTACAATTTTTTTGCCTTTATTAGCTCAGTTATACCTTCTTCAATTTGCTTTACCTCTTCAACTTTAACTTTCAATTCAATGAGTTCTTGTGACAACTTTACCTTTGTCTTCTCATCCTCTTGTACTTGAGCCTTCAATCTTGTGTTCTTATTTCTAACCCTCTTCAAATATTTAAGAGCAAAAACAAGTTCCTCTTCAATATCAACCATGGCTTCTTCTTCAATTTATGAATCCTTCTCTTCTTCTTGGTCTTTGACAATAGGATCATCTTCTTTCTCTTCTATTTCCAAAAATAGCATCTCTTTCACTATTTGAGATACTCTCATCACTGCTAATAGAAGAATTGCTTGCTTACTCAACATAAAAACTCTTCTTGTGTCTTTCAAATATCTTCTTCTCATGCTTGTTTTGACCATACCTATTTTTCCTTTCATGATAAAATTTTCTTTCTTTTTTTCTCATATTCCTTTTCTTCTTTACTATTGCTACTTCTAGCTTGCGGGAAATTAGATGCATAGTGACCAAGATTACCACAATTAAAACATTTCACAAAATATATACCTTTGTGTTTTCTTGGACCCTTCTTATTCCTTCACATGAAGTTAGTTTCTTCTCTGCTGCTTGATTCTTTACTTGATTTTGGTTCCTTATTCTTTGTCTTCCTTGAAGCTTTAAATTATGCTTCCCTTTTGGATGTTTAATATTTTTCAGTCCTCATATCATAGGCTATGAGAATTCCATGTATCTCATCAATGATTAAGGTTTTAATATCCTTCATCTCTTCTATTGCTAAAAATTTTGCATAAAACCTCATGGAAAGTGACCTTAAGATTTTCTAAACAATCTTAGAGTCTTCAATACGTTCTCTAAGTCCACGAATGGTGTTGAAAATATCATCAACACAGGGTAGATATTGGATAATATCTTCTTCATATTTCATATTTAAGTCTTCAAACTTCCTCCTATGGTTTTGAATTTTTTCCATCTAAACCTTGTCGTCTCCTTCATATGTTGTTTGTAACTTGTCTCATTTTCTTTTGTTATAGTGCATTGCATAACATTCACAAACTCTATTTCACTTAACCCACATAATATTGTATTCATTTCTCTAGCATTATTTTCATATGGTTTTTTACCATCTTGATCTATGGGAGGAGTTGTAGGTGGTGTGAACCCATCCTCAACAAATTTCCATTTATCATAGCCATGTGCCAATAAATAAATCTAAAGAACACAAGCTTATACTAATCGGGATGGGTGAACAATATAAGACCACTTTTTACTTTTCTTTACCAAGCAATATTATGCAATATATCAATGGAAATATCAATATAAGTAAGAAAATCAATGCACAAATCACCACACACAATAGAGACGCCAATTTAACATGGTTCACCCAATGTGGGCTACGTCCATGGAGAAAATATTTCACTAAATTTTTTTCAAAAAATCTCTTGGTAATCCTTCCCTATTATAATTTTTATGGACCTCTATCCAAAGGAGACAACAATCCCCTAATCAAGTTCATGGATTCCTATCCATAGGATACACCAATTTCCTAAACTGATTCATGGAACTCTATCCATAGGAGAACTCCTTCTCCTTTGCTTTGGTTGGTGATCCTCTAGAAGATTATTGCCTCCACTGAACTGGATTATGGATATATCTCCACTAAAGACTCATGTCCTCACTTAGAATACCTCTATCCTCACTACCCTAGCTAATGGATCTCTATCCATAGGAGACTACTATCCTCTACCCTGTCACCTCAAAAGCTTGATCTCAGCTCTATCCAATTTGCACTAAACATAGTCCTTTGGTCTAGCACAATTTTGCTCAATATCTATCTCAAATATGCACTAAACATAGTCTTTTAGTCTAGCACAAATCTACCCAATCTCTATCTCAAATTTACACTAAAAACAATCGTTCAGTCTAGCATAAATCTTCTCAATATTTATCTCAAATCTACACTAAAAATAGTCCTTCAGTCTAGCATAAATCTACTCAATATCTATATCAAATATGCACTAAACATAGCCCTTTAGTCTAGCACAAATATTCTCAATCTCTATCTCAAATATGCACTAAACACAGTCCTTTGGTCTAGCACAAATCTTCTCAATATCTGCCTCTGGTCTGGCACAAACCTATCCTTAAATCTTCACCAATCTCTATCCTCAAATTTATCCTCAAGTCTTAACACAAAGCTTTATCCAATCATACATAAACTCTGCTAGATCTGCCCCAAATTTTAACTCAAGGTTTGAATAAATTAATCAATCAACTCTACTTACAAGTCTTCTCAAAGACTTACCTCGAAACTACCCACAAGTTATATCTAGAACTTGCTCAAACTGGATCTCAAGTCTTCACCAAAACTTACCTCAAATCTACATTGTAAGCTTCCACAAAACCTTACTCAACTCAGTCCTTAAGTCCACTCTAGGACTTACTTCAACTTAGCTCACAAGATTTCAAAAATGCTTATTCAACTTAACTCAATCTACCACAAAAAATGTCTTCAATCACACAAACAAGTTTCACATAGAATCTTGTTTAACTTATAGAAACATATAGAGAACGGTTAGAGACTCAATATACTTCACACTCACAATAATTCTCAATATGTTTCAATCTCTCTTGTTTTACCACAAAAATATATAGAGAATGGTTAGAGACTCAATATGCTTCACACTAAAAAAATGGTCAATCACTTTCAATCTCCCTTGTTTTACCATAGAAACATATAGAGAATGGTTAGAGATTCAATATGCTTCACACTCACAACAACACTCAATCACTTTTAATTTCTCCTTCAACTCAATCCAAAAATAAAGAACAATTTATTTCATAGAATTTGAACTATCACTCCAACACTTCTAATTAATTATACTCAATCAAATCCACTCAACAAATTACTAAATGAAACACAACTTGCTTACAAACCCTAAACGAGGGTTTCACAATGCTTACAAAAATTCTCACTATAAACCTTGACTCAAGATAATTCCAAGTTCACATAACAATGATACTCATGATATTTCACAAAACCCTAGTTCAAGATAGTTCTCAACATTACATAACAATGATACTTATAATATTTCACAAACTTTAATCATGCACATGAAGGCTCACTCAAAATTTCCAACAATGCTTATCAAATAATCCTTTTCAATCCAACTTAGCATTCACAACATCCAATGCAACAATATTTCACTCACAAGGAAGATGTGCCCATAACTTTTATTTTGATGGATATATATCTTCAAAACCTTTAATTTATTTTGCCCACGAAAAATATCTTCGGAAAAATTTGAACACACGATGTAGCCTCTCCAACACCCTAGCCCAAAGCTAGGCCACCAAGTGGGATACATGCCCACATGAAACCATAGGTTCACAATCCTCTCTCTATTTTGCCTCACAAAATATCAAATGAAATGAAGGCTTATTTCCTCTAGCAAAATATCAATCGAGTGGATCGAACCCGCGATCTCTTCCTTGCAAAGCCCTAGCTCTTTCTCAACTGTCTCTTGTGCTATCACTGTCGGTGAGACTTTCTATTCATGTTGTTGCCCTTATACACTTGTTTGCCTCCAATACTTTGAATTGTGAATTTATCTTCTTCCTAGGGTAATGCAACGTATGATTATTGCCTTCAATGTTATATCTTAGAGACCTTCAAAAATGAGAATTATTTCATTTATAAATACACATGCTTCTTGTCATTTACACATTGGCCAATTTTGAATTTAAAAATTCATTTTAGATTTTAAATATTAAATTTAAAAACCTTTGGCACTCCTTATTAATTTAAATTTAAATTTTAATCAAGGATTAAATTTTTTTAATTTAAATTAAATCTTTTGTAAACTGCTCATGGGTATTTTCAACTTGAACCTTGTTTTTCTTAACCTTGTTATTTGGCCTTATAGTATAATATTATTATTTAATTTGAACTTGCTTCTCCTTCCTTGGGTCTTCATCATTTGGGACTTTTTAGGAATATAATATAAAAAAAAAATATTATATCCTATTCCTTTTCAAGACCTTCTTGCTTTTGGAAAAATTACTTGATATCCTTAATGATGAATAAATTGAAACAATACTCTCTTGACATCAATGACAACAAAACTACTTAAAATTTCCAATAATATTCCCCTTTTTCATTGATGGAAACCCCTTTTTTTTAACCATTCCTTTTCCTTTTTTTTAAATTTGCTCCCCTTGAGTGAATGCTCTCCCCCTAACTCAAATATATCCCCCTTTGTCATAAATGGAAAAAGTCCACCTTTGGGGCTTGGGGCTATGAATGAGACTCTTAGCTTAGCCCCTCTCCCACCTCCTCTATTGAGGTGGTTAATTTTGGGGTGGGAGTATCTCTACTTCCAGCATACACTATTCTTTACCTTTGTCCACATTCTTCCTCAACTGATATTTTTGATTCCTCTGATTGTTCCTGTTCCTGCCTATCTTTGGAAGTTCTTATAAACACCACTTAGCTATGTACCCAACATTATTGAACTTATAGCACTTAATGGTGTGATTCCTTGAAGGTGAAAATGTCTTGAAGTTCATCCTAGTGAAGCCATATCCATTCATGTTATGAACGTTGTAGTTAACTACCTTATTACCAAAATTATTACAAGAGTGACAATAACCTTGAAAGAGATACATGTTTCTAAAATTTCCATATTCCTATCTTTCATGTTTCCTACACTATGTAGCCTTGTGCCAAAACCTGTGACATGTGAAGCATCGTCTATTGTGCCTTACCTTGACCCATTGGTATCTTAGTCTCTTCTACCCTGCATTATTTCATGTTCCATATGTTTCTCATTTGTGCATTATTCCTTTCCTTGTTGAACTTTCTATTTTCCAAATTATCCTCAGAAGTCTCACTCTCTCTTACACTTTCTTCTTCTAAATATTCTTATTCAATGGAGCTTGATATTTACTCCTCTCCTTGTTCTATTTGTACATGTTCAAACCCAATTCTTGTCATGTTTGATGAATATGTGTGTACCTTGATAATATTATCCAAGTTCTTTGAGCTTCTCCCAAACCTGTGTAGCTTATCTTTAAACTATTTTACTTCCTTCCTTAGTAAAGCTACCTCATGCTCTAACCTTTCACATTCTAAAACCTTTGATTCTAAATTCTATTTAAATCTTCTTACCTTAGCTATTGATTTGGTTAGATATTTTATAAACTTTCCTTTCTCTTCATCACATTATTGAAATTGAAGCTTGATTTTTGAGTTCTGCTTTCTTACCTTCCTTAATGCAAAAAGGATAGAAATAAGCTCACCCTCAAGATCAATTTCTCCTTTCTCTGATTCTTTCTCTATTTGTTTGCCTTTAGGATCATCTTCATTCTTTTTTATTCATATTCCATAGGAGCATGTCCTTCTTATTCTATTGTAAAAATTATACTTTCTTATTCTAGACCTTCACTAGAATCTTCATATTCATATTCACTAAAATATAATCCATTCCTCATACAATTATCTTCAATATGAACAAAGTTACCACATCAAAAAAAACACTTGAGAATCATTGGTAGCTTGTTTCTATATACCTTTTTTCTTCTGTCATAAATAGAATTTCATATTCATCATTACTTCAGGAGCTTCCATAACTATCACTTGAACTCTTACTTGCTTTGTTTGCATAAAAACTTTTTTTATACCTTTGGAAAAACTTATTTCCTTGCTTACCTTTTCCATCCCTACTTTTCTTTTGGTACCTATGTTTTTATGTTTCCTTGTTCTTGTGATCATATTTTTCTTCATCATTGCTATTTCTAGCCTTTGGACAATCAGATGCATAGTGAACATATTTTCCACAATTGAAATATATAACTAATTTCATACCTTTATATTCTATTGATTTTTTGTTCCTTTTGCCATAATTTGCTTCTTCATCACTAGATGACTCATTTCTTGAATCTAATTTCTTACCCTTTGTCTTCTTATTAGCTTTGAAGGTTGCTTCTTTATGGGGAATAGGTTCCTATTTTATTCTCATCTCAAAAGTTGTGCGAATTCCATGTAACTCATCCCTTGTCGAAATTACAATATCTTTTGACTCTTCTATAGCTGAAATATTTTTACTATATTCCCACTAAAAATCAAATTGTAGACATCTTCACCAATTCATTTCCTTCTCCGCGTTATATTTAGTTGTGAGAGAAACTTGGGGTAAAGCATCTGCATTAAAACATCATTCTTTCTCCTCTCCTTTCTTCTTATTGTTGTATTATTTGGAGAATGGTTTTTTCCCATGTGGTATTTTTTATCATATCTCCTAAAGTATAAACTGTACATGAGTACCTCATCAGGACAAGTTGTAAAGACTCATTCCTTTTTTCATGAGGATAATATTCACCATCTAAAGACATACCTGTATATTTATTTTTCTGACAGATGGTTTTTCCCAAGAGGTTTTTTCACCATATATATATTGTAAATGAGTACCTCATCAAGCAATATTATCGGGACTCACATTTTTTTTTTTTAATGAGGACAATCTTCGTAAACCGAAAGCATGCCTCTTCTTTTTATTTTTTATGTTTTTATAGATGGTTTTTTCCCATGTGGTTTTTACCATCTCATAAAATAAGATCATTGTACATTTGTACCTCATCAGGCCTTGTTGTTGGGACTCATTTGTATCCTACACCCCTAGTATCACTTAAGGATGGTGTTAGAATAAGTAATTATTCTCTTAAGTTCTACTAGGATAGATATACTTGAATTTCCACTCCTCCATGAGTCAGGTTAAATCTCAGTATAGTCTAGATCATATTTTATGAGTTCTTGTAATCCAACGGCTCTCAATGATCAACTTTGCTATTTATACAAAGTTTATCCGTGGAATAAATCAATTAGTTCTATTCTTTTCTTCATATTTTGTGTAATGCTTTGCATGTCTATTTTGGGAAATACTAACACTAACATCTTCTGTGTGCATCAAACCCCTATGAGTTTGAAGGATTTGAAGGCTTTCAAATATTCCTCGCTACCCCTTGACGTCTCTTCTGGAGTCTCTCATTGAATTAGGTATAAATTTTAATATTTTTTCCTGGTTTCGAGCTAATAATTCCTTGGTACAATTAATTTCGTAGCCTTTGAAGGCTTTAAAATATTACCTTACTACCTCTTCTCTCGTGACATCTCTTTTCTAAAATCCTTGATAAGTAATGTTATATTTACTTTAAGTTTCAAATATTAGGGTTTCTATTTTTTTTCTCAAGCGAGAATAATACTTCTGCTCATTGTATAAATGTGTAACCCTCTAAAATTCTTATATGATTTTCTTTTAGTGCCTTTCCTTGGCCACTATAACAAATCAAAAGGATAAAATTGTAATCTCAATATATTTTTTTTGGGGGGGGGTTTAGGTGCAATATTTAGCACCTATTCTAAAATCTTCATAGGGGGGTTTGTTGTTGTTTTGGTCATTGCCTCTATAATTTGTATTTTGATCTTATTCCTATCACTTTTGTTTTGATTTAATTACTAGTTAAGTTAAATATTGAGGAGCAACTTCAAAGGATCCTTTTATTAAGAAAATATTCCTTTTCAAATTAATAGGATATTTCTTTTAAGTTAAATTTTTAATAAAAAAAATTAATCCTTCAATATTGTTACTTAATAAAAATTTTAATAACCTTAATAAGATCATTAATTTTTTTTTAATCACCTATCTTTCTAGTATTGGACTTCTAATAACTTATAGTTTACCTCATGTAAGGGCGGGTTATTATGAATCCGATATTAAGATCTGGATGATTAAAATCCTATGTTCCAAGTATCAATTGTCCTATTTACTTATAGTTTCCCTCACATAAGGGTGAGTAATTGAGAAGAAAATATATATAGGCCTAGAAATATACAATTGGCCTATTTATCTTTATCAAAACTCCTCATTTACTTATAGTTTCCCTCTCATAAGGGTGGGTCACTTGAGGAGCTTGGTATTTCTTAAAGGTATTTTTTTCCTTCTTTATAAGATCCATTGCATTCTCTAAATAATATAATCAAAGTTAAAGGGGGGAATTATTGGTTCACTTCAATTTTATTTGCAAAAATGAATACAATGAATACAATTGATCCATTCACCCCTCACAACTATCATACATGGAAACCTAAAATATTAAATCTCATTTCTCAAAAAGGGCCCACGCTAGAAGAGAAGCAACCTGAATTTGGAAAAAAATATGAAATTTTTGTTCATAAAGGGAATATGTATGAAATAATGGGTATTATAAGCACCAATATAAATGAAAGCTTATGGTTTCACATTATATATTGTAAAAATCCATATGAAAGTTGGAAAAAACTAAAGAACCTATTTAGAAAAGTAGATCAAATAAGCTCAATGCAGCTAGAGGCAGAATTAACAACATTATCTCCTAAAGAATTCAGCAATATTATTGAATTTCTCACCAAATTTAAAGAAGTCCTCACTCAATACAAAGGCAATGGCAAGAACAAAATAAAAGAAGAATGCATCTATCTAATTATTTCTAAATTAAATGGTGTATTTCAAATTTGTAATGTATTTTACAAGATCAATATGGTTTGAGGATATTGAAATGAATATGCATTCTCAGAAGAGTTAAGCAATCAATGAATGGATCATGTCCGGGAATCCTCTATATCACTTTCGTAAAACTCGTAGGTTACCCATGAAACTCGTGGGTCTACGGGGCCTACGAGTTATTTTTAGTAAAATAGTAGAGACAAATCAGGGGATTTGTAGAGCATAGGAATCATGCATGACCTTATTTTTTGAGGTTTCTTACCACCTGTCTTCTGTGGGACATTTCCTTTCCCACTAAATAAGAGATACATCCTTTTCATAAAGATATAAAACATTATTTAAAGGGAAGCATGTTAACCAGTTTGATTTTCAGATTCACCACCAAGATAGCAGATTATTTTCTAAGGCTTTCAACTATCACAAAAAGTAGAAATAAGGTTAAAATTTTTACCCAACGAGCAAATCTCAGAGTCCTTTCTAGCGATATCTCAAAAATATATCATTTAGAAAAACGATAACATATAGTTTGATAGCCTAATACTTTCACAGCTTCTAGCAATAATGCTAAGAAGTAACTTCCGCTCGAGTTAGTTTTTTGGCAAAATAACAAGACGTGATAGCCTAATTCTTATATGCTTTTCTTTTAGTGTCTTTCCTTGGCCACTATAACAAATCAAAAGGATAAAATTGTAATCTCAATATTTTTTTTTTTTTTGGGGGGGTTTAGGTGCAATATTTAGCACCTATTCTAAAATCTTCATAGGGGGGTTTGTTGTTGTTTTGGTCATTGCCTCTATAATTTGTATTTTGATCTTATTCCTATTAATTTTGTTTTGATATAATTACTAGTTAAGTTAAATATTGAGGAGCAACTTCAAAGGATCCTTTTCTTAAGAAAATATTCCTTTTTAAATTAATAGGATATTTCTTTTAAGTTAAATTTTTAATAATTTTTTTTTAATCCTTCAATATTGTTACTTAATAAAAACCTTAATAACCTTAACAAGATCATTAAAAAAAAATTAATCACCTATCTTCCTAGTATTGGACTTCTAATAACTTATAGTTTTCCTCACGTAAGGGCGGGTTATTATGAATCCGATATTAATATCTGGATGATTAAAAGCCTATGTTCCAAGGATCAATTGTCCTATTTACTTATAGTTTCCCTCACATAAGGGCGAGTAATTGAGAAGAAAATATATATAGGCCTAGAAATATACAATTGGCCTATTTAACTTTATCAAAACTCCTCATTTACTTATAGTTTCCCTCTCATTAGGGTGGGTAACTTGAGGAGCTTGGTATTTCTTAAAGGTATTTTTTTCCTTCTTTATAAGATCCATTGCATTCTCTAAATAATATAATTGAAGTTAAATGGGGGAATTATTGGTTCACTTCAATTTTATTTGGAAAAATGAATACAATGAATACAATTGATCCACTCACCCCTCACAACTATCATACATGGAAACCTAAAATATTAAATCTCATTTCTCAAAAAGGGCCCACGCTAGAAGAAAAGCAACCTGAATTTGAAAAAAAATATGAAACTTTTGTTCATAAAGGGAATATGTATGAAATAATGGATATTATAAGCACCAATATAAATGAAAGCTTATGGTTTCACATTATAGATTGTAAAACTCCATATGAAAGTTGGAAAAAAATAAAGAACCTATTTAGAAAAGTAGATCAAATAAGGTCAATGCAGCTAGGGGCGGAATTAACAACATTATCTCCTAAAGACTTCAACAATATTATTGACTTTCTCACCAAATTAAAGAATTCCTCAATAAATACAAAGGCAGTGGCAAGAACAAAATAAAAGAAGAATGCATCTATCTAATTATTTCTAAATTAAATGGTGTATTTCAAATTTTTGCAACCACTTTTTTATCTACAAAAGATGCTCTTGGTGCAAGTTTTAAAATGCCCTCCTTAGAGGAATTTTGTGATAGGCTAACTAGAGAAGAAACCAAACTTGCAAAGTATGATATATCTTCCTCTTCCTCAAAAGCCTTAGTAGCATCCACTAAAGAAAAATTCAAAAAGAAATAAAGGAATCCCATAACTTGTACTCACTACAAAAAGAATGGTCATTTTGTAAACAAATGGTGGAAAATATTACAACAACTAGAGGAAGTAATGAAGGATCAAGAGATGGAAAATAATAAGCAGATAGAAAAAGCCCTAAAATTTCAAGGCAAGACCATAAACACTTCATCAAAATACTGGGTTCTAGATTAAGGAGCAACTCATCACATGACTTCCTTAGATGAGTATTTCACTTCAATCTTCTCAAGTTCAACATGTAGCATAGAAGTTGGTGACTCATCCTTTATCCCAGTCAAAGGAAAAGGTGATGTATCTATTTATGGTGGTTCTATCAATAATGTTATCTATGTTCCAAATATTACAACAAATCTCCTCTCTGTCTATTAGGTATATACTTTTGGAAATGGGAAAACAATTCTATTCTCACCAATAGGAGTTGAGATAAGAGGCTTACAAGACCCCAAATCTCTCATAGCTAAAGGATATATTGATCACAACACTCACCTATTTCACTTCAAAGGATTCAAAAATCCAAAAAGGGGCCTCCTGTTTTTTTGCACATGGAGATCTTGAAAGCAAAATTTAGCATGAAAGGTTTGGTCATATTAGTTATAACTACCTAAAGGAATTGAACACATATGAAATGGTAACATGATTACCTCAAGTCTCTTCTATTGATGGAGTATGTCTTGGATGTGCTCTTGGAAAGCAACATCAAGATATTTTCCATCCAAGTGGTTCTCTAAAAGCCTCATCCCATCTAGATTTAATCCATAGTGACTTGGTGGCCTTTCCAGAGCCTTATTTCAAAGGAGCAAAATATTCTCTAACCTTCATTGATGATTTTTCCAGAAGAACTTGGGTCTACTTCCTAAAATACAAAAGTGATGTTCTATCCCACTTAAAAATCTTGAAAGCCTTAGTTGAAAATTAGGCCTCTTACAAATAAAACAAATTCATATAGATAATGGGGGAATACTTCAGTAACGAGTTCTCAATTTTCCTATCAAGTCATAGCATAATTTATCAACATTATGTCTCCCATAAGCCACATCAAAATGGTATTGCAGAGAGGAAAAACATATCTCTAAAATAAATAGCAAACTGTATGCTCCACTCAAGAGATCTTCCAAAAAAAATTTGGGTAGAAGCATTTAACTATGCAAACTATATTCAAAACCACACACCTCATAAATCTCTTGGCCATTTGAAACTTGAGGAAGCATGGACTGGCTCAAAACCTGATGTCTCTTTCTTCAAGATTTTTGGATGTACTGCTTGGGTGCATATACCAAAGAAGAAAATGAAGGCTCTAGATAAGAAAAGCAAAAATCTCATATTTGTTGGTTATTTTGAGGAAATTAAAGCATACAAGCTTCTTGATCCCACAACTCATGAGGTATTTTTTCATAGGAATGTCCAATTTGATGAAACATTCCATCATAAAGATCCTCAACCATCCTCTTCCACTGTTGATTCTCTTGAGCCTTCTCCAATATTAGAGCCTCAATATAATAAAGAACCAACTTTAGAGATTAATTTAGAGATTAATAATCAATATGAGGAACTTATAACACCAACTCAAAATCCTGCCACTCCTACTACTCCTTCCACTATGCCAAAATAGGCCTGCACCATTCTTAAAGAAGCTACTCCTTACATCCAAAATCTTCCATCATCCATATTAGGCAACTTTGTAGGCACTGGTATTGTCTATTAGTCCCTTTCCACAGATCCTCAATCTTTTAAAGAAGCAACTGGTATTAAAGAATGAGATGATGCCATGAAGAATGATTTCTCTTCCTTAATCAAAAACAAAACTTGGGATTTATTTACCCTACCTAAAGGAAGAAAATTAGTTCATTGTAAATGAATTTATAAAACGAAATATGGACCTAATGGAGAAATTGACAAACACAAAGCCTTCCTGGTAGTAAAAGGTTTCTCTCAAATTGAAGGGATTGATTATTTTAAAACTTTTGTACTAGTTTCCAAAATAGATTCGGTTAGACTGGTTCTTGCTCTAGCTACTTCCTAAAAGTGGTATTTCTTTCAAATGGATGTAAAAATTTCTTTCTTATATGGGGACTTAAAGGAAGAGATATTCATGAAACAACCTGCTGGTTTCACTCAATACTCCTCCCTTGTTTGTAGGCTAAGGAAGTCTCCCTATGGCCTCAAAAAAGCTCCTAGAGCTTGGTATGAAAAAATAGATTCCTTCCTTCTTTCCTTAGGTTTTTCTCATTGTGAGTCGAATTCCACAATCTACATTTGGAGAGATGAAGTAAAAATCACCATATTTATTCTCTATGTTGATGACCTACTACTCACTGGTAGTGACATCGCTCACATTTATACTATCAAGGACTCCATTTCTAAAAATTTTGAAATGGCTGATTTAGATTTAGCTCATTACTTCCTTGGGATTCAAATAAATCAAATAGATGTAGGAATTTCATTGTATAAAAAAAAATACACTCTAGAACTTCTTCAAATGTTTAATATGATAGATTGCAAACCTTCTTCTACACCTTTTTAGTCTGGACTCACTCTAAGTACTTCCTGCACATCCCTTCTATGTGATGTAACTCTATATTGTTAGCTTGTAGGGATTTTGTTATATCTTACTCATACTCACCCAGATATCTCATATGTTGTTGGCTTGATATATGGATTCTCACATCAACCTCATTTCAGTCATTGGCAAGCAACAAAAATAATCCTCCGCTACTTGTAAGGAAATCCTCACTTTGGGCTCATATATGAGGGAAAATCCATTGATATCATTGGTTACATGGATTTTGATTAGGCAGGTTCAGTAGAAGATAGATGTTCAACTTTTGGCTATGTCTTTTGTCTTGGTTCTTTACCAATTGCTTGGTTATGCAAAAAATAATAGGTAGTGGCCTTATCATCTATAGAGGTAGAATACACGGCAGTAGTTTTGGTAAGTTGGGAAGCTCTTTGGATTCATCAGATATTAATAGAATTTGGTTTTCACATGATAAACCTATTAATCTTTGGTATGACAATTAGGGCACAACTCATATTACACAAACTCCAGTTGAGCATCAGTGTACCAAGCACATTGAAATTCATATGCACTTCATTCGGCAACATATTCAAAGAGGGTAAATATACTTGGACTATATTCCCACTAAAAATCAAATAGAGACATATTCACCAAATCATTTTCTCCTTTGTGTTATATTTAGTTGCGAGAGAAACTTGGAGTAAAATAGTTGCATTAAAACAATAGAGATATTTCACCTCTACTTTCTTCTTATTGTTGTATTCTTTGGAGGATGGTTTTTTCTGATGCGGTTTTTTTTATCATCTCTTCTAAAGTATAATTTGTTCATGAGTACCTCATCAAGCCAAGTTGCAGGGACTTATTATTTTTTTGAGGATAATCTTTGCCATCCAAAGACATACCTCTATCTTTATTTTACTAACAAATGGTTTTTCCCAAGAGGTTTTTCACCATCTATATATTGTAAATGAGTACCTCATTTGTATCATACACCCCTAGTATCACTTAAGGGGGGTGTTAGAATATTTGTTTTCATGAGGACAATCTTCGCCATCCGAAGACATGCCTTTATCTTTATTTTACTAACAAATAGTTTTTTCCAAGAGGTTTTTTCACCATCTATATATTGTATATATTGTAAATGAGTACCTCATCAAGCCCTATTTTCGGGACTCATTTGTATCATAAACCCCTAGTATCACTTAAGGGGGGTGTTATAATAAGTAATTATTCTCTTAAGTTCTACTAGGATAGAACTTAAGAGAATATAATGGTATTCTCTTAAGTTCTACTAGGATAGACATATTTGAGTTTCCACTCCTCCATGAGTCAGGTGAACTCTCAGTATAGTCTAGATCATATTTCATGAGTTTTTGTAATCCAACGGCTCTCAATGATCAACTTTACTATTTATACAAAGTTGATCCATGAAATAAATCAATCAGTTCTATTTTGCTTCTTCAAATCTTGTAATGCTTTATAGTTTTACTATTAAGAAATTCTAACAATAATTACAACCAAATAATCAATTACATATTTTAAAACATAAATATAATATAATAATATAAAAAACATAAAAAATTAAATAACAATTTTTAAAATAAAGATAAAAAACCTAAAAATATTAAAGAAATTCAAAGGCAGACTGCATACAAATATAATACCAAAAACAATAAATATCTCAGTTTATCCTCTAAAACCACGTATAAAAAATAATACTAGTAATAAAAACTTTAGTTTCTGCAATTCTTTATGTAGCATGAGAGTTGGTTATATATATATATATATATATATATATATATATATATATATATATATATATATATATATATATATATATATTAATATTAAACGTATTAAATATATAATGTTGAGTTTTTTTAAAACAGTTGCCAATGTTTATTTCTAATTGTAATAATCTAAATTACAATTATTAAAATGTTTAATTTTATTTTTAATTGTCACCAAAAACATTAGACTATATTAACTTTAAATAGTATTTTAATATTTTTAAATAAATCTTATTTTAAATAGAATATATATATTCTATCCGCGTAGGGGTCGATAAAAGTCTGCAGTGTTAACCAGGTATTCTTTAATTTTTCTTAGTAAAATTGCATTAATTCATGTAATAATGTTCACGCATAATTGATATGTGATATGTTCTGAGAATCTGTCAAAAATGCTACGAAATAATATTCTACCCTTATTTTTTTAAGGATACATTTTTTATAAAAATTGCAACTTAGTATATACAACAAGTTCCATTCACGGGTTGGTTAACTCGTCTGGCATCTGCACTACGAGAGATACTATGATGTTTTTTTTTTTAAATTTAAAAGTATTATATTAAAATCTAACGTTAAGGCCATCAACTAAAAGCCAATCTTTAAAATATTCTATGATACATCTATATCTATTGGATATCCTTTGAACCATTTAAATCAATGAATGTGTATAGGTTTGTGCATAATACGACTTATTTGTTTCTGTGTGGGTTTATATGTAGGCCTTTAATGTTACACCAGATTAAATTACTTTATCTCTGTGTGGGAATAGTTGTCTTATATAGATTTTATACAAACAGTCCTTTCTGTGCTATAGCAACAAGTTAATGGCATGTTCATAAGATTCTTTGTTTTTAAGAAATATTTTCTATTGTTTTCTTATTTTAATATTTGTAATAACGTGTGCATTATTGGCCATGCATTCTGCAATGTTTGCTAGTCTGATTGAATTATGTACTTATAATTTTTAACCACATCAAACCTTGTCATTTTGCCAAAAACTAACTCGAACGGAAGTTTCTTCTTAGCATGATTGCTAGAAGCTGTCAAAGTATTAGGCTGTCAAATTATATGTTACCCTTTTTTTAAATGATATATTGTTGATATATTGCTAGAAAGGACTCTGAGATTTGCTCGTTGGGTTATCATTTTAGCCTTATTTCTACTTTTTGTGATCGTTGAAAACCCTAGAAAATAATCTGCTGTCTCGGTGGTGAATCTGAAAATCAAACTGGTTAACATGCTTCCCTTTAAATACTGTTTTATCTCTTTATACAAAGGATGTATCTCTTATTTAGTGGAAAAGGAAACGTCCCACAGAAGACAGGTCGTAAGAAACCTCAGAAAGTAAGGTCATGCATGCACTATAAATCCCCTGATCTGTCTCTACTGTTTTACTAAAAATAACTCGCAGGCCCCGCAGACCCGCGAGTTTCGCGGGTAACCTACGAGTTTTAAGACATGATCCATTCACTGATTGCTTAACTATTCTGAGAATGCATCTTCATTTCAATATCCTCAAACCATATTGATCTTGTGAAATACCTTAAAAAATATATTTCACAATGGAACGTGACAAAGACCTGCCGACCGTGTATATTCATAGCGCCTATGCCAACAGATCAGAGCTGGCATTTATCAGAGTAACATGCTTCAAGATCAGCACAAAAATTTCGGCCATAAACAAATGGGATTGAAAGGAAACCGTTGTCAAATTGTCTCACAGGATAGTAGGAAATTTCTTCTGTTTAGTTATATAAGTATTTTTAAATGTGAGAGGCGGTTGTCATTAGCGACCAATATCAAGAAATTATTGCTAGCGATCACAATGAACGCGGAGGAATGCATATCGATTCCAAAAACAATTACCGCATATTGCATGCACCTTTTGATGCTTCAACTTTTTCCATGGCTATATCTAGAAGGCCAATCGACGGAAGCTAATACAATCGTTTGTGAATTGGTAGCCCTTTTTTATTTTATTGTTTTGGGTCCTTTCATGGAGTTGGTGAAAGATATTGGAGTCTTGTACTGCGTTCTGTCATTAACGACCAATATCAACAAATTCTTGCTAGCGATCACAATGAACGCTGAGGAAGACACCTTTGATACTTCAACCATTTCCATGGATATATCTAGAAGGCCAATTGAGGGAAGCTAATACAATCGATTGTAAATTGGTAGCCCTTCCTTTCATGGAGTTGGTTAAAGTTATTGGAGTCATGTACTGCGCTTTCTATCTTTTAGGGTTTACAAAATGCAACCGGCCCCGTCAAGTGGTGGAATGCTCCAACGGACTAAGCAATTGCACGGTGTCAAATGCTTACGGCACGTTCTCGGACCGAAGCACCTGTAAGGCTGCCCAAGCCGTATTTCCTACATCAGAAATTGAGATTTTGGCCTATGTTGGCAATGCTGTGGAGAAAAACCAGAAGATGAGAGTGGTAACGAGATATTCTCACAGTATCCCCAAGCTGGTGTGCCCGGGTGGAGACTCCGGCCTTATCATCAGCACCCGAGATCTAGACCGTGTTGTTTCTGTTGACACTTCGGCCATGAGAATGACGGTGGAGAGCGGGATGCCGCTTCAAGATGTTATTGATTCTGCTGCACAATACGGCCTTGCATTGCCTCATTCGCCTTACTGGTTGGGTGTTACGATTGGGGGCATGCTCGGCACTGGAGCTCATGGTAGTTCTCTCTTTGGTAAAGGCAGTGCAGTTCATGAGTACGTTACTGGGATGAGATTAGTCGTTCCGGCTTCCAGGGAAGAAGGATATGCTAAGATTGTGTGTCTCACGGAGGCAGACGAGGACCTTAACGCAGCAAAAGTTTCTTTTGGAGTTCTCGGTGTTATTTCTCAGGTATATTATAATGCTAATCATGAATTAATGAATTTGTTTGAGGTAAAATAATTGTTAACATAGAAAAGTTTGTGGGAAAAGAGGGATGCAAGGTGGTCGGGTTAAATTCATTATAAAAACAATATGATGAAATTAAATCTGCAGTTGCATTACACGTATGAATATGAATGCACTGTAATATTGACGGTCAATTGCATTAATTTATATTTATGTCACAAACAACACAGAACCAATAACTAAATAAAGATCGTCAGGGGTATCTTGGGTATCTTGTCTGTCTAACGCTTTAACTATTTCTTGGTTCTAAGAATTTTAGATAGGTGCTTCATCATGAACTATTGTCTGTCTAACGCTTTAACTATTTCTTGGTTCTAAGATTTTAGTAGGTGCTTCATCATGAACTAGAATGAGTGATCAGATAATATAACTGCATAGAAGATGTTACAAACGCTTTGCGGGTAAATATGTTGTTATAAGTAAATATTAACATTGTTGAGAATAAGTGAATATAGGTATATATCGAACTACTTTCCCTGCTTAACCTCAAGTTTAACAATATAATTGATACAGCATTTAGAAACGTAAGAGGCTAAGTATACACTAGAGGTCTATTTTAAAAATTGGGTATAGCAGCAAAAGTATTTTCTGTCTGTTGTGCGTCTATCTATGGAAAAAATTGGATGATAAGGTACACATTGATTTCCACTAAATTTCTTTGTGGGTAGATAACCACTGATAACGGGAGAAGATCCACAAGGACGATTATCTTATGTGCAATTTTTTTTTTTTTAAATAATTAATTGGTGGTAAGATATCCTTCACCTATGATGGTCTAATGTGCTTGACAGATTACTCTGCAGCTGCAACCCATGTTCAAGCGTAGCATCACCAATGTCCAGAAAGACGATTCAAATATCGAAAACGACATAGTGCAATTTGGCCTGGAGCATGAGTTTGCGGATATGACGTGGTATCCTTCTCAGCGCAAAGTAGTCTACAGAGTGGACGATCGGGTGTCTGTCAATACTTCTGGTGATGGACGGAACGACTTCATAGGATTTCAGCCTCAATTAACCATTATTTTAGATGCCATCAGGGTTGCAGGTAAGAAAATCAAATCATTGCTCAAATCAAGGAATCCAAAACCACAAAAATAAATCCCTCACAATTTTAGAATCAAACCAGTAAGGTTAAAAAATGGTTAGTTGGCATGGGTTCATTGTAAGAATTATCTGTGATGTTAATGTTTGTATGTACAGAGGAATTTAGCGAAGCCACGATTGACGGTGAAGGCAAATGCCGTTCCTCGACAATTCAGGTTTCCACTATTCTGGGATTAGGAACAGGATTAAAGAACAATCCTCTGCTTTTCTTGGGATATCCAGTGATTGGCTATCAGAACAAAATTCAGGCTGCGGGATCATGTCTGTATGGTGTGGAGGATGGGCTATTGACGGCCTGCGGATGGGATCCTCGAATCAAAGGGCTTTTCTATTTTGAGACTGGAGTGAGCATCGGTGTGTCTAAGATCAGTCAATTTCTCTCGGATGTTAAGAAACTGAGGGACATGAATCCTACGAGCTTATGCGGACTTGAACTCTACAGCGGCATTCTCATGCGTTACGTAAAAGCTTCGAGTGCGTATCTGGGGAAACAAGAGGATTCAGTAGATGTTGACATAGCTTATTATAGAGCAAATAATCCATTTACTCCTCGTCTCTATGAAGACGTGTTCGAAGAAATAGAACAGATGGCTTTGTTCAAGTATGGGGGTCTACCTCACTGGGGAAAGAATCGAAACCTTGCATTTGATGGTGTGTTAAGTAAGTATAAGAAATCAGCAGAGTTTTTGAGGGCTAAAGACAAGTATGATTCAAAGGGGCTCTTCTCCAGCGAGTGGACTGATGGAGTACTTGGAATAGTGGGTTCAAAAGTGAGTATAATAAAGGATGGGTGTGCTTTAGAAGGACTGTGTGTATGCTCTGAAGATTCTCACTGTGCTCCAGAAAAAGATTATTTCTGCGAGCCTGGCAGAATTTACACCGATGCTCGAGTCTGCAGGCGTCGGCAAAGCTGACAAAAAAAAGGATATTTATTAGCTTGAAACCTTGAATAAAAAATGAAAGACCAAAAGTAGGAACGTGAAGGTAATCACCATAGTAAAATATATCAGCTGTATGGAAATATTTTATTGTATTCATGGACCAGAACATCCAAATAACAAAGAAAGGATACCTATTCGTATCTTGAGAGTTCAGATTTCTTAGCATTCAAATAACATTAATCGTAAAGGAAGGATAAAGGATTCTTCATGTTTGAAGAAGTTTTAAATTTTAAGAAATATAAAAATGATAAGAGAACATATAAAAAATTAATCTTAATCAATTTTAATATAAGTTTGTATTACAGTTTCTATTCTTTTATATTTTTATTGAAGTCGGTGGAGTAGATATATTTTTTATGTTTTTTTATAATTAGGATGATATTAATAAGATGGTTGATGGTTGCATGCAAGAAATTTGAATCATTGTAGGGGATTCAAAAATAGTTTTAAATATCCTCAAAAGACACCCTTAGTTATATGTTGTTAGACTGTTATCGAGGCTACCCAAGTTCAAATTATAGGGAGGAGGCCCTTGTTGTATCCACATCGAGCGCGGTCTCGATTATGTCCACATGGAGTGTGGCCTCCATTGTGTTCACAAGAAATGTGGCCCCAGTTGTGGCCCCAATTATGTCCATAGGGAGTGTGGCCCCGATTGTGCCCGCAAGGAGTGTGGCCCCCAGTTGCGCCATCCATTGTACTTAGCCAGTATTGAGAAAAAAAACTTTGAATGGAGCTACTTAGTAAGGCCTATATGAGAATATAAAATACCTATCTCAATATAATTTTTTTCAAACAAAAATAATACTAAATTACCAACAACAACTATAGCTAATTTTAATTTTAAAACTTAATTATTTATTAATAATAAAATAGAAATATTTTAATCCATGAGAATACAGTAGAGGTAATTCCATGGGTTTTCATTATGGATATCCAATTTCAATCCCTAGTACAAGAGTGTTAGAACCCCTCGTAACAATCCATGTAAACTCAAATTTTAATTCGATGGTATTAGATCAGTTAGTTAAATTCAGCATTATTTCAATTCCTCAACATTAAAGGACGATACCAAGAGATAACTTTCAATCGTGAGAGTACCTCTTGGATAGTGTGGAGGTTGCAAGCACTAATTTCAAGCAATGGAGAAAAATGAAAGAGGCCCATTTGGTCCAAATAATTAGGATTTTTGTGGACCTCCTAGAGGGTTATCAAAAATTTAGTATGAGTGTGAATATACTATGGTCAATAAGGATAACCTTCCAGGAATTGAATCAAGTGAGCAGCAAGTAAAGCAAATAAGAGAAAGTAATATCCAATGTTCCTTCATGCATGTGGAATAACAAATAAAACATAATGAATAGGTATTGAACAAAACTAATAACCCTTTTCAATTCATAGCTCAAAACAAGGAGGAAGGATCTCCTCCTCCTCAAAAGTATAGACAAGGGCTAAAACAAAATAAAAATAAGATTCAAGAGATGGACCAAATAAAGGGAGATAACAAATTGATAGTAGATTTAAATTTGCTTAAAACTGAAGAACACAAGCTTATACTAAGAGGGGGGTGAACAATATAAGATAAAACATTTATCTTTTCTCTCCAAAGCAATAACTTCAAATAATATCAATGTAATAATGAAACAATGCATAAATCACCACACACCTAAGAGATAAGATTTTATGTGGAAACTCCCTCTTGGGAGAAAACCACGACAAAATATTTCTTATATATTTTTTCAATAAATTTCATGGGCACCAACCCATAGGAGACACCAATCCTCTATTACAATGTTAATGGACACCAATCCATAGGAGACAACAATCCCCTTGCTCAAGTTCATGGATATGAATCCATAAGAGACACCAACCCCCTCTCAAGTTCACAAACACTAATCCACAGGAGACACCAATATTCTAGCTCAAGTTTAGTTAAATTTTTTCTCAGGTCAATCCTCAAATCTTGCTCATAAATCTGCTCACAAACACTGCTCAAATATGCTCCAAAACCTACTCACAAAACCTGCTCATAAAACTTGCTCAAATCTACTCCAAAGACTGCTTACAAAACCTACTCAAATCTACTCCAACTCCTACTTACAAAACCTACTCAAATCTACTCCAAAGCCTACTCACAAAACTTTCTCAAATCCGGTCCAAAACTGACTTACAAAACCTGCTCAAATCTTCTCCAAAGCCTACACACAAAACCTTCTCAAATCTACTCACAAACACTACTCTAATCTGCTCCAAAACCTTACATAAATTTACTCACAAACACTTCTCATCTACTCCCAAATCTAGTCATAAAAAATGCATAAATCTTCTCATAAATCTAATTTATAATTTTTATTTTTGCTTCTTCAAATAATAGCAATACACACATATTCTACCCAAAGATCTTCAATAACATATGGAGAATTATACCCAGGTGTTGTAGGTGAGTTGGAGATAAGAGGGAAATCCTCCAAGGGAGGTCTCAGGTTCAAATCTCCACCCTACCAAAAAGCTAAATTGGGTATCTAAAATCCAATTGATAGTGTTGGTGCAGGCAGGGTCGGGTGTGACCATCGGGTGACTTTGTAGAACCCCCTGTTCGTGGTCTCTCAGACCAAGGCGGCTCCGTAAGGGGTTTTTCACTTAAAAAAAAAAACATGTGGAGAATGATATGCACTAATTTAGTAAGCTTCAAATGACCAATATGTTCTTTACATCCATTAAGTCTGTCGCTTCTACATATCTCACATTTATTACATTTTAAAGGTAGCTCAAGTCTATAATTTGATAACTGACTTGTGTGTTGACTTGGAGATGCTAATACCTTACTTTTTTTCCACTATCATGTGCACCTTTCCTTCTTAAAATGGCTGAATTATTCTTCCTTGTCAATTGAATGCTTGGGTGAATATGTGTACTTGACACCTTGACTTGTTTCAAATCTATGCCCTCCAAATCTGCCTTAGTGATGATGATCTTCCTCTTGCATGTGATTTTCAAATCTAGATAATAAATATTTTTTTTCCTTATTTATTTGAATATCAAATCAACCACTTAAAACCCTTATCACTTATTTGAGAAACATACAAAATAAATCTTAAAAATAACTCCTTATATCTCCCTTTTAAAACTTACAATATAAAGTTTTATTCTAACAACATCTCCTTTTTATTAAATTGCAAAAATGAAATCACAACATTACACCTTATATCTCCCCTTTTATAATTTGCAAAAATCATTACATCTTATATTTCCTCTTTTATAATTTGAAAAAAATCAAATCACAATACTATGCCTTATATCTCTCCTTTTATCATTTGTAAAAATCAAATCCCAATACTACACCTTATATCTCCCTGTTCATCAAATTTAATAAAACAAAATTTATAAATACCTTTCATAGCCATGGATGGGATTTGATCCCTTGACCTCTAGAAGCGCAGTGCCCTAACTTGGGCTAGTGACCAGCTACGCTAACATAGCACATGAAACCAAAAGGTACAAAACAATATTTAATTACTTCAATGCTCTGTTTTCAATTCTTTAGCAAAACGATGTTGAAGAGATTCGACCCCTTAACCTCCTTCACAATAGTTCTCTACACAAGCTAGGCAAGCGACTGGGCTACCCCAATAGATGGAACCAAAGGTACAAAAACACTATTTAAATCCTTTGTAGCGTTGTCTTCAAATATTCATAAAAATGGCATCGAAGATATTCAACCCCTTAACCTCTTGCAACACAGTGCCCTAGCACGAGCTAGGCTACCGACTGGTCTAACCACTTGGTTGAGATAGAAGTGGCATGAACCAATATTTAAAGTTTTATTTTCACTACGATGCTACCAAAACCTGCACTCCTCTCCTCCCTCCTTCTTCTCGCTACCGTTCTCTACTCGATCGATCTTCTTTGAATTGCTTGAAATTATTCAAAGTGAACTTAAGAGCTCATATTTATATGCTTCTTCATGCATGATCAAAAAAGTCAGCCCAACATTTTTTTAATATTTGAATTTTCAACCTTTTGCATGGTTGGCCCATAATATTTAATTTCCTTTTGCATGGTGCTCTTAAGGAGGTCGCCCATCATTTGAATTTTAAAACATTTAAATATTTAAATTTTAAATATTTAAACTTTTACACTATATTTAAATCCTTTGATTTAAATATAAACCTCCTTATTTAATATTTAAATATTAAAGCATATAAGATCACTTTTGCTTTGACAACATTAAATCATCTTTGAAGATATCTGCCTTGCACTTCAATGATAACTCATCATTTCAACCTTGAATATATTTCTGCCTTTGACATCAATATTTTATCCTTGAAGATATTTCTATCTTTGACATCAATGGCAACTCAATATTTCCAATAATCTCCCCCTTTGTAATTTATGGCAACCGTATAATGAAACTGACGTTTACTAAATAGGATCACAAGATGCTCCCCTGACTAGCTGCTACCTCTTAATAAAAACTCTCCCCATTTGAAATCAATGGCAAAGGCTCATGGGGGCTTGTAAGATAAGTCACTTGACAATGCCCCCCACTTCCTACTCTTCTTTGAGACTTCAATTATGATATGGGAGTGAAACTCCCAAATTACTATGCTCCTCTTCTTGTTTCATTTTCTTTCTCCAAACTTTGGAGATCATACCCTTTTGAATATTTTGACCATTCTCCTTTTTGCTTGACTTCAAAAATTTAGGGAACATTGTTTTACACCATCTAGTTGTATTCCCACAATTGTTACATTTGTAACATACAATTTTGTAGTCCATAGGACGTGCAAATGAATTGATATTTCTCTTGGTGAAGCCAAAATAATTCATAGCACTGATCCTGCAATTTACAACTTTATGACCAAAATGGTTACGTGAGAAACAATAACCATGAAAGAGATATTGAAATTTGTCTTATTACCTTGAAGTATATTACCATATGGTTCTCTCATTATTGTTTTTATGATGGACTTTTTTCCTTTATGATGCTTTATTTTCATCCTCCTTGATGCTTCTATTTCTACACACATCAGCATAGGTCTTAGATTCCTCTTTAATCATTTTCATTGATGCCTCTTTTCCTTTTGAGATTGACTCTTTTTTTTTTTGACCTTCTTAAAACCCAAGTCCATTCTTTATAACTAAAGATATATGTGTTTTGATAATTCCACCCATGATTTTTGATATTTTTTCAAACCCATGTAGCTTATCATTAGATTATTCCACTTCCTTCCTTAGAGAGACAACTTCATGTTCTAGTTTTTCATATTCCAAAAATTTTGCCTTTATTAGCTCAGTCATACCTTCTTCAATTTGCTTTTCCTCTTCAACTTTAACTTTAAATTCAATGAGTTATTATGACAACTTTTCCTTTGTCTTCTCATCCTCTTGTACTTGAGCCTTCAATCTTGAGTACTTCAACTCTTTAAGAGCAACAACAAGTTTCTCTTCAATATCAACCATGGCTTCTTCTTCAATTTATGAATCCTTCTCTTCTTCTTGGTCTTTGATAACATGAGCATCTTCTTTCTCTTCTATTGCAAAAAAATAGAATCTCTTTTACTATTTGAGTGACTTTCATCACTGCTAATAGAAGAACTACTTTCTTATTCAACATAAAAACTCTTCTTGTGTCTTTGAAATATCTTCTTCTCATGCTTGTTTTGACCATACCTATTTTTCCTTTCATGATAAAATTTTCTTTCTTTCTTTTTCTCATATTCCTTTTCTTCTTTACTATTGCTACTTCTAGCTTATGGGTAATTATATGCATAGTGACCAATATTACCACAATTAAAACATTTCACAAAATACATACATTTGTGTTTTCTTGGACCCTTCTTATTCCTTCACATGAAGTTAGTTTCTTCTCTACTGCTTGATTCTTCACTTGATTCTGGTTCCTTATTCTTTGTCTTCCTTGAAGCTTTAAATTATGCTTCCCTTTTTTATGTTTGATATTTTTTAGTCCTCATCTCATAGGCTATGATAATTCCATGTAGATCATCCATGCTTAAGGTTTTAATATCCTTCATCTCTTCTATTGCCAAAAATATTGCATAAAACCTCATGGGAAGTGGCCTTAAGATTTTCTAAATAATATTAGAGTCTTCAATACTTTTTCTAAGTCCACGAATGGTGTTGACAATATCATCAACATGGGGTAGATATTGGGTAAATTATTCTTCATATTTCATCTTTAAGTCTTCAAAATTCCTCCTCTGATTTTGAATTTTTTCCATATTAACCTTGTCGTCTCCTTCATATGTTCTTTGTAACTTGTCTCATTTTTCTTTTTTTGTAGTGCATTGCATGACTTTCACAAACTCTATTTCACTTAACCCACATAATATTATATTCATTGCCCTAGTATTATTTTCATATGTTTTTTACCATCTCGATATATGGGAGGAGTTGTAGGTGGTGTGAATCCATCCTCAAAATATTTCCATATATCATAGCCATGTGCCAATAAATAAATCTAAAGAACACAAGCTTATACTGTGAGGAATGGGTGAACAATATAAGACAATTTTTTAATTTTCTTTCCCAAACAATATTATGCAATATATCAATGGCAATATCAACAACAATAATCAAAGCAATGCACAAATCACCATACACAATAGAGACACCAATTTAACATGGTTCACCCAATGTGGGCTACGTTAATGGAGAAAATATTTCACTAATTTTTTTTCAAAAGATGTATTGGGAATCCTTCCCTATTATAATGTTTATGGACCTCTATCCAAAGGATACACCAATCCCCTAATCATATTAATGGATGCCTATCCATAAGAGACACAAATTCACTAAGTTGATTCATGTAACTCTATACACAGGAGAACTCCTTATCCTTTGCTATGGTTGGTGATTCTCTAGAAGACTATTGCCTCCACTGCACTAGCTTGTGGATATCTCTCCACTAAATACTCCTATCCCCACTTAGAATAACTCTATCCTCACTACCCTAGCTAATGGATCTATATCCACGAGATATTATTATCCTCTGCCCTATCACCTCCAAAGCTTGATCTCATCTCTATCAAATTTACACTAAACATAGTCCTTTTTTCTAGCACAAGTTTCCTCAATATCTATCTCAAATATGCACTAAACATAGTCCTTTAGTCTAGCACAAATCTTCTCAATCTCTATCTCAAATTTACACTAAACACAATCCTTCAGTCTAGCATAAATCTGCTCAATATTTGTCTCAAATCTACACTAAACATAGTCCTTCGGTATAGCATAAATCTTCTCAATATATGTCTCAAATATACACTAAACATATACCTTTAGTCTATCACAAATATGCTCAATATATATCTCAAATATGCACTAAACACAGTCCTTCGGTCTAGCACAAATCTTCTCAATATTTGTCTCTAGTCTGGCACAAACTTGTCCTTAAATATTCACCAAACTCTATCCTCAAATTTATCCTCAAGTCTTAACACAAAGCTTTATCCAATCATAAATCAAATCTACTAGATCTGCCCCAAATTTTAACTCAAGGTTTGAATAAATCAATCAATCAACTCTACTCACAAGTCTTCTCAAAGACTTGCCTTGAAATTGTCCACAAGTTATATCTAGAACTTGCTAAAAATGGCTCTCAAGTATTAACCAAGACTTACCTCAAATATGCATTGTAAGCTTCCACAAAACCTTACTCAACTCAGTCCTTAATTCCACTCTAGGACTTACTTCAACTCAGCTCACAAGATTTCAAAAATGCTTATTCAACTTTGTTAGTCTCACAATGACACTGAGAGGGGGGGTGAATCAATGTAGCTCTTTTAAAACTTAAATATTCAACTCTTAAAGCCGAAACAATGAAAACTTAAAACCAAATAAAGTAAGTATAACAAGAGAACATCACACAACACAATATGTACCGAGGTTCACCGATTTGGCTACATCCTCAAAATGATTGTTTGGACTCCCATCCAAATCCAACCTTTGCAAAGCACCAACTTTACAATCAATTTACCAGCACCTATTGGAAGGAGAACCAACCCCTGATTTATCTAAATCAACAGAAAGGAGCACCAATTCCTGATTTATCTGCACCAACAGAAAGGAGCACCAACCCCTCTACCAAGCATCCACTTGATTTTGATATTGATAATAAAATGACATATATGAATCTTCTCTTCTCACAAAAAATTGACCGTTATCTTAGCTCATTCTATAAAATACTAAATTCTTTCTGGGTATTGTGCAAAACTCTGTCTATGACCTCCTCTCAAAATTTCAGCCAAAACTAATATCGTATGAGAAAGTTATGCCCAAAATACTAAAGTGACGTTTTTCACCTTTTTCCCAAAAACATGGATTTTCACTCTTTATTTTTCTCCACACACTCTTCTCACTTCACAAAATAAAATCCCCCAACTAAAATTCTCCAAGCAACACTCCTTTTATATCTATATTTTCTCTTTGTAACTCCTTTTGTAACTTCCATATTCTCACATGCTACCTATCAATTGTAACTCCTTCTTTTGTAACTCCTTTATGACACAATATTCTCCTATGCCACTTGTCAATTGTAACTCCCTTTTTATATTTTCAACCTAGTCCATATTTTCTATAGTCACTTCTGGTCACATATTACTTTCAATTGTTCAAATCTGGAGAAGACATTTTTTCAGACACTTCACATGCAAAGAATTGACACCTTACTCGTTCTCATACTTCGGAGCCACGTGACAACTCAAACCAAAAACAAAAGATGATCTATTTGATGCCTTGAAGGTGTAACAACACTGAAACTGAAACTCTGGCGACTCTTCAAGGTCGAAATGGCCAACTAAATGATTTTGCACAAGTGGCACAAATTGACATAAAAGAGACCTGTAACGTTTTTGCAAAAATCATAACTCTCACCTCGTAACTCGGTTTCTTTGAAATTTGAAACGTAGAATATTTGCAACACTAACTATGTCCAAAACAAATCTCACTGCCTAACTCCTTACGTTTCACCTGTACCACTTCCACAAAAACTGCTACTGACACACTTTTTCCAAAAAGGCTTTTCGTTTCTATTTTGTGGCCCTTCGTTTCCTTTTCTCCACATGGGCATGCGTCCACTTCTTTCCATGTGTAAATACCATCTTAGATGATTTCAAATCATTAAATATTCCTTATTTAACGTTTTGTCTTATTCATTGAATTTTGTCCTTATGTGACAAATTACCTTATTCAATCTTCGATTTGTTTCTTATAGGTCCACGTCACTATGCAGTCTTCAGTTTCACTATCCTGGTGTTCATCTCTAATATTAGACTCACTGTCAACTACTCTGTTCCTTTGGCAAAAATGCAACATGTGATATTGTGACACTTTTGTTTCTCTACTTGCCTGCCCTTTTTGAGTCGCAAAAATGCGACATGTCGCGATATCGTGACACTTTTGTTTCTTTGCCTGCTCGCCTTTTTGAGTCGCAAAAATGCGACATGTCACGATATCGCGACACTTTTGTTTCTCTGCCTGCCTGCCCTTTTTGAGTCGTGAAAATGTGACATGTCATGATATCGCGACACTTTTATTTCTCTGCTTGCCTACCCTTTTTGAGTCACAAAAATGTGACATGTCGCGATATCTCGACACTTTTGTTTCTCTGCCTGCCTACCATTTTTGAGTCGCAAAAATACGACATGTCGCGATATCGCGACACTTTTTCCTTCTTGCTCTTTCTCTTTTCTTTGGACCGTGAAAATGCAACATGTCACGATATCGTGACACTTTTTTCTCCTTGCTCTTTCTCTTCGCTTTGGACCGCAAAAATGCAACATGTCCCGATATCGCGACACTTTTTTCTCCTTGTTATTTCTCTTCGCTTTGGACCGCGAAAATGCAACATGTTGCTATATCATGACATTTTTTTCTCCTTGCTCTTTCTCTTTGCTTTGGCCCGTGAAAATGCAACATGTCAGGATATCGCGACACTTTTTTCTCCTCGCTATTTCTCTTTGCTTTGGCCCGCGAAAATGCAACATGTCGCGATATCGCGACACTTTTTTCTCCTTACTTTTTTGCTTCTCTTTTGGCCGTGAAAATGCAACATGTCACGATATCATGACACTTTTTTTCTCCTTGCTTTTTTGCTTCTCTTTTGGCTGCAAAAATGCAACATGTCGCGATATCGCGACACTTTTTTTCTCCTTACTTTTTTACTTCTCTTTTGGACGTAAAAATGTAACATGTCGCGATATCATGACACTTTTTTTCTTTGTGGTGTTTTGCTTTTTCTTTGATCTTTAGCATATGGGCCACTTCGGTCTTCTAGGAAAATATGCAAAAAGGTGGGTCTCCAATTTTGGGGTACGTTGTGGAGCAGCCACAACATGACGATTTTTTTCAACTTTGCACAAACAACCTGTAACAACTTCACCCAAACATCAAAAACATCCTCATAAGAATTTAACATCATTGTACATACTCTGAATAACCTCTGAACTCTTGTCCACTGCATCAACCGATCTATCTGACTGTGTTAACAACAATGACAATATTGTCGCTGCACCTTGCTCAACAAACTTAACTCAATCTACCATAGAAAATATCTTCAATCACACAAACAAGTTTCACATATAATATTGTTTAACTTACATAAACATATAGAGAATGGTTAGAGAATCAATATACTTCACACACACAACAATTCTCAATCACTTTCAATCTCTCTTGTTTTACCATAGAAAAATATAGAGAATGGTTAGAGACTCAATATGCTTCACAATAACAACGATGCTCAATAACTTTCAATCTCTCTTGTTTTACCATAGAAACATATAGAGAATGGTTAGAGACTCAATATGCTTCACACTCACAACAACACTCAATCACTTTCAATTTCTCCTTCAAATCAATCCAAAAATAAAGAACAATTTATTTCATAGAACTTGAACTATCACTCCAACACTTCCAATCAATTATACTCAATCAACTCCACTCAACCAATTACTCAATGAAACACAACTTTCTTACAAACCCTAAACAAGTGTTTCACAATACTTCCAAAAATTCACACTACAAACCTTGACTCAAGATAATTCCAAATTCACATAACAATGATACTCATGATCTTTCACAAAACCCTAGTTCAAGATAGTTCTCAACTTCACATAACAATGATACTCATAATCTTTCACAAACCCTAATCATGCATATGAAGGCTCACTCAACATTTCCAATAATGCTTATCAAATAATCCTTTTCACTCTAACTTAGCATTCACAACTTCCAATGCAATAATATTTCACTCACAAGGAAGATGTAACCATAACTTTTATTTTTATGGATATATATCTTCAAAACCTTTAATTTATTCTATCGATGAAAAATATCTTCGGAAAATTTTGAACACATGATGTAGCCTCTCTAACACCCTAGCCCAATGCTAGGCCACCAAGTGGGCTACATGCCCACATGAAACCATAGGTACATAATCCCCTCTCTATTCCACCTCAAAAAACATCAAATGAAATGAAGTCTTAGTTCCTCTAGCAAAATTTCAATCAAGTGGATTGAACCCATGATATCTTCCTTGCAAAGCCCTATCTCTTTATCAACTATATCATGTGCTACCACTATCGGTGAGGCCTTCTATTCACGTCGTTGCCCTTGTACACTTGTCTGCCTGCAATACTTTGAATTGTGAATTTATATTCTTCCTAGGGTAATGCAACACATGATTATTGCCTTCAATGTTATATCTTAGAGACCTTAGAAAATGAGAATTATTTCCTTTATAAATACACATGCTTCTTATCTTTTACACATTGGCCAATTCTGAATTTTAAAATTTGTTTTAGATTTTAAATATTAAATTTAAAAAACTTTGGCACTCCTTATTAATTTAAATTAAAATTTTAATCAAGGATTAAAATATTTTAATTTAAATTAAATCTTTTGTAAACTTCTCATGGGTCTTTTCAACTTGAACCTTGTTTTTCTTCACCTTGTTATTTGGCCCAAAATATTATAATAGTATAATATTATTAATTAATTTGAACTTGCTTCTCCTTCCTTGGGTCTTCATCCTTTGGGCCTTTTTAGGCATATAATATTAAAAATAAATATTATATCCTATTCCTTTTCAAGACCTTCTTGCTTTTGGAAAAATTACTTGATGTCCTTAATGAAGACAAAATTGAAACAATACTCTCTTGATATCAATGACAACAAAACTACTTAAAATTTCCAACAATCTTCCCCTTTGTCATTGATGGAAATCCCCATTTTTTTTAACCATTCCTTTTCCTTTTTTCAAAATTTGCTCCCCTTGAGAAACTGCTCCCCCTGACTGAATGCTCTCCCCCTAACTAAAATCTCTCCCCCTTTGTAATCAATGGCAAAGGTCGACATTTGGGGCTTGGGGCTAAGAATGAGACTCTAGGCTTAGCCCCTCCCCCACCTCCTCTTTTGAGGTGGTTAATTTTTGGGTGGAAGTATATCTACTCCCAGTATACACTGATCTTTACCTTTGTCCACCTTCTTCCTCAACTGATCCTTCTAATTCCTCTAACTATTCCTATTCCTACTTGTCTTTGGAAGTTCTGCTATACACCACTTAGCTATGTACCCAACATTATTGAACTTATAGCACTTAATGTTGTGATTCATTGAAGGTGCAAATGTCTTGTAGCTCCTCCTGGTGAAGCCATATCCATTCCTGTTATGAACCCTGTAGTTAACTACCTTATGACCAAAATGATTACAAGAGTGATAATACCCTTGAAAGAGATACATGTTTCTAAAATTTCCATATTTCTATCTTTCATGTTTCCTACACGATGTAGCCTTGTGCCCAGACCTATGACATGAGAAGCATCATCTATTGAAATTGCCTTGCCTTGACCAATTGGTATCTTAGTCTCTTCTACCCTGTGTTGTTTTCTGTTCCATTTGTTCCTCATTTGTGCATTATTTATTTCCTTGTTGAACTTTCTATTTTCCAACTTATCCTTAGAAGTCTCACTCTCTCTTACACTTTCTTCTTCTAAATATTCTTCTTCAATGGAGCTTGATATTTACTCCTCTCCTTGTTCTCTTTGGACATGTTCAAAACCAAGTCTTGTCTTGTTTGATGAAGATGTTTGTACCTTGATAATATTATCCAAGTTCTTTGAGCTTCTCCCAAACCTATGTAGCTTGTCTTTAAACTATTTTAATTCCTTCCTTAGTGAAGCTACCTCATTCTCTAACCTTTCACATTCTAAAACCTTTGCTTCTAACTTCTCTTTAAATCTTATTGCCTTAGTTATTGAGTTGGTTAGATCTTCTATAAACTTTCCTTTCTCTTCATCACATTATTGAAATTGGAGCTTGATTTTTGAGTTATGCTTTCTTACCTTCCTTAATGCAACAAGGGTAGAAATAAGCTCACCCTCAAGATCAACTTATCCTTTCTCTGATTCTTCCTCTATTTTTTTACCTTTAGGATCATCTTCATTCCTTTTTTATTCATATTCCATAGGAGCATGTCCTTCTTCTTCTATTGCCAAAAGTAGACTTTCTTCTTCTAGACCTTCATTAGCATCTTCATAATCATATTCACTAAAATATAATCCATTCCTCGTACAACTATCTTCAATATGACCAAAGTTACCACATCTAAAATACTTGATAATCATTAGTAGCTTGTTTCTAACCATTTTTTTCTTCTATCATAAATAGAATTTCATATTCATCATTACTTGAAGAGCTTCCATCACTATAACTTGAACTCTTACTTGTCTTTTTTGCATAAAAACTCTCTTTATACCTTTGGAAAAACTTCTTTTCTTGATTACCTTTTCCATCTCTGTTTTTATTTTGGTACCTGTGTTTTTATGTTTCCCTGTTCTTATGATCCTATTTTTCTTCATCATTGCTATTTCTAGCCTCTGGACAATCAGATGCATAGTGAGCATATTTTCCACAAATGAAACATCTAACTGATTTCATACCTTTATATTTTATTGATTATTTGTTCCTTCTGCCATAATTTTCTTCTTCATCATTGGATGACTCATTGCTTGAATCTAATTTCTTACCCTTTGTCTTCTTATTAGCTTTGAAGGTTTCTTATTTATGTGGAATAGGCTCCTCTTTTATTCTCATCTCAAAAGCTATGAGAATTCCATGTAACTCATCCCTTGTCAAAATTTCAATATATTTTGACTCTTCTATAGCTGAAATATTTTCACTATACCTTTTTGGGAGTGACCTTAAAATATTATCACAAACATATGTTTCTTCAACCTTAATACCAAGTCCTTGGATATATTTAACAACCTCATATACACGGAGTAGGTATGCAGTAATGTTTTCTTCATCCTTCATCTTTAGGTCTTCAAATGTTATCTTGTAATTTTACAACTTTGATATTTTGATGTTTTTATCTCCCTCATATATACCTTTCAACTTATCCTAAATTTCATTTGCTGATTTGCAATGCATAACCTTTATAAACTCTATTTCACGTAAACCCTTTAAAATTCCATGCATTGCCTTTGAATTATTCAGATATAGGAGCTTACCATCCTTAATTTTAGGTGGAGTAGCTAGCGATATGTATCCATTCTCAAACGCTTCCCATATTTCATTTCCAAGTGCCATTAGGTGAATATTCATTCTCATACTCCAAAGTACATAATTTTTCCCATAAAAAAATGGTGTTGAATTCCCTAAGGATCTATTCTGATAATCCATATGTGTTATTGAGACATTTTTCTTCAAGCTATTAAACTCTTCCGAAGGAACCCACTCTAATACCAATTGAAGAACACAAGCTTATATTGAGAGCGGGGTGAAAAGTATAAGACCACTTTTTACTTTTCTTTTCCAAACAATATTATGAAATATATCAATGATAATATCAATAAAAGTAATCAAATCAATGCATAAATCACCACACACAATAGAGACACCAATTTAATGTGGTTCACCCAATGTGGGCTATGTCCACGGAGAAAATATTTCACTAATTTTTTCTCAACAAATCTCTTGGGAATTCTTCCCTATTATAATTTTTATGGACCTCTATCCAAAGGAGATACCAATACCTTAATCAAGTTCATGGATGCCTATCCACAGGAGACAGCAATCCCCTAAGATGATTCATGGAACTCTATCCATAGGAGAACTTCTTCTCCTCTACTCTAGAGGGTGATACTCTATAAGTCTACTACCTCCACTGCACTGGCTTGTGGATCTCTTTCCACTGAAGACTCATGTCCTCACTAAGAATACCTCTATCCTCACTGCATTGGCTAATGGATATCTATCCACTATAGATTGCTATCCTTTGGAATATCACCTCCAAAGCTTGATCTCAAATCTATCAAATTTGTACTAAACATAGACCTTCATTCTAGCATAAATCTGCTCAATCTCTGTCTCAAATCTGCACTAAACATAGTCCTTTAGTCTAGCACAAATCTACTCAATATCTATCTCAAATCTACACTAAACATAGTCCTTTGGTCTAGAACAAATATGCTCAATCTCTATCTCAAATCTGCACTAAACACAATCCTTCGATCTAGCACAAATCTACTCAATATCTATATCAAATATACACTAAAAAGAGTCCTTCGGTATAGAAAAAATCTACTCAATATTTGTCTCAAATTTACACTAAACACAGTACTTTAGTCTAGCACAAACCTACTTAATATCTATCTCTTGTATAGCACAAACCTATCCTTGAATTTATACCAAACTCTATCCTCAAATCTATCCTCAAATTTGTTCTCAAGTCTTAACACAAAGCTTGATCCAATCATAAATCAACTCTTCTAGATCTTCCCCAAACCTTAACTCAAGGTTTGAACAAATAAATCAATCAACTATGCTCACAAGTCTTCTCAAATACTTACCTCAAAAATATCCACAAGTTCTCTCTAGAATTTGCTCAAATTGGCTCTCAAATATTCACCAAGACTTACCTCAAATCTACATTGTAAGATTCCACAAAACCTTACTCAACTCAGTCCTTAAGTCCACTCTAGGACTTACTTCAACTTAGCTCACAAGCTTTCTAAAATGCTTATTCAACTTAGCTCAATCTACCATAGAAAAACTCTTCAATCACACAAACAAGTTTCACATAGAATCTTGTTTAAGTTACAAAAACATATACAGAATGGTTAGAGACTCAATATGCTACACACTCACAATAATGCTCAATCACTTTTGGTCTCTCTTTTTTACCACAAAAACATATAGATAATGGTTAGAGACTCAATATGCTTCACACCAACAACAATGATCAATCACTTTCAATCTCTCTTGTTTTACCATAAAAACATATAGAGAATGGTTAGAGATTCAATATGCTTCACACTCACAACAACACTCAATCGCTTTCAATTTCTCCTTCAACTCAATCAAAAAATTAAGATCAATTTATTTCATAGAACTTGAACTATCACTCCAAAACTTCCAATCAATTATACTCAATCAACTACACTCAACCAATTCTCAACGAAACACAACTTAATTACAAACCCTAAACAAGTGTTTCACAATACTTCCAACAATTCACACTATAAACCTTGACTCAAGATAATTCCAAATTCACATAACCAATGATACTCATGATCTTTCACAAAACTCTAGTTTAAGATAGTTCTCAACTTCACATAACAATGATACTCATAATATTTCACAAACCCTAATCATGCACATGAAGGCTCACTCAACATTTCCAACAATGCTTATCAAACAATCCTTTTCACTCCAACTTAGCATTCACAACATCCAATCCAACAATATTTCACTCACAAGGAAGATGTGCCCATACCTTTTGTTTTTATGGAGATATGTCTTCAAAACCTTTAATTTATTTTGTCCACCAAAAATATCTTCGATGAAATTTGAACACACAACGTAGCCTCTCCAACACCTTAGCCCAAAGCTAGACCACCAAGTGGGCTACGTACCCACATGAAACCATAGGCGCACGATCCCCTCTATTTCACCTCATAAAACATGAAATAAAATGAATGCCTCTTTCCTCTAGCAAAATGTCAATCATGTGGATCGAACCCGCAATATATTCCTTGCAAAGCCTAACTCTTTCTCAACTGCCATCTATGCTACCATTTCCGGTGAGACTTTTTATTCACATCATTGCCCTTATACACTTGTATGCCTCCAATACTTTGAAAAATAAATTTCTCTTCTTCCTAGGGTAATGCAGCACATGATTATTGCCTTCAATTTTATATCTTAGAGACCTTAGGAAATGATAATTATTTCCTTTATAAATACACATGCTTCTTGTGTTTTACACGTCGACCAAAAATTGAATTTTAAAATTCAAATTATATTTTAAATATTAAATATAAAACCTTTGGCACTCCTTATTAATTTAAATTAAAATTTTAATCAAGGATTAAAATGTTTTAATTTAAATTAAATATTTTGTGAACTACTCATGGGTCTTTTCAAATTGACCTTGTTTTTCTTCACCTTGTTATTTGACCCGAAATATTATAATAATATAATATTAATATTTTATTTAAACTTTCTTCTCCTTCATTGGGTCTTCATCCTTTGGGCATTTTTAGGCATATAATATTAAAAATAAATATTATATCCTATTCCTTTTCAATACCTTCTTCCTTTTGGAAAAACCACTTGATGTTCTTAATGATGATGAAATTGAAACAATACTCTCTTGAAATCAATGAAAACAAAACTACTCAAAATTTCCAACAAAGTCAGAATCCTTATGCTCTAGAAATCATAGTTAGTTCCATCAAACATTGGTGCCCTATTTGATGAAAAACCTTCTTGGTTAGCCATGTGTGTTCTTGTAATATATTCCTTGAAGTTGTTAGTCTTTCATGAAGGAACCTGCTCAGATACAAGTTGAAGAACACAAGATTATACTGAGAGGGGGAAGTGAATAGTATAAGATAAAACTTTAATTTTTCTTTCCAAAGAAATAACTTCAAATAATATCAATGCAATAATGAAATAATGCACAAATCACCACACACATAAGAGATAAATATTTTACATGGAAACTCCCTATTGGGAGAAAACCATCGTAAAATATTGCTTATATATTTCTTCAATAAATTTTATGGATACCAATCCATAGGAGACACCAATCCCCTATTAAAATGTTCATGGACACCAATCCATAGGAGACACCAATTCCCTTTCTTAAGTTCATGGAAACTAATCCATAGGGGACACCAATCCCCTCTCAATTTTTTGGACACCAATACATAGGATACACCAATCCCCTATCTCAAGTATGGTCAAAAATTTTCTCAGGTCTATCCTCAACTATTGCTCAGAAACTTGCTCACAAATACTACTAAATCTACTCCAAAACCCGCTCACAAAACCTGCTCACAAACACTACTCAAATCTACTCCAAAACCTGCTCAAGTTTTCTCCAAAACCTCCTTACAAAACCTTATCAAATCGACTCCAAATATTATTTACAAAACCTACTCAAATCTTCTCCAAATCCTGCTCATAAAACCTACTCAAATCTGCTCCAAAACCTGCTTATAAAAACTGCTGAAATATGCTCTAATACCTACTCAAATCTAATCACAAACACTGTTCTAATATGCTCCAAAACCTTACACAAATCTGCTCACAAAAACTGCTCATCTACTCCCAAATCTAGTCATAAATAATGCATAAATCTGCTCACAAATTTGATCTATAATTTTTCTTTTTGCTTCTTCAACTAATAACAATACACATGTATTCTACCCGTAGATCTATAGAAAAATATTGCAAGTAGTATTGAAATAAAATCGATTAGATATGCAAAGCATTACTGAAATATCAAGAACTGATTGATTATTCCATGGGATTATCTTTGTATAAATAGCAAAGTTGATCATTGAGAGCCATTGTATTATAACAACTCAACAAATCTAAACTAGTCTAAACTGATAGTTTACCTAACTCATGGATGAGTGGTAACTCAAGTAAGTCTATCCTAGTAGAACTTAAGATAATAAATATTTATTCTAACATCCCCCTTAAGTGATAACAAGGATGAATGTAACAACAGGAAATGAGTCCCGAAAATAGGGCTTGATGAGGTGCTCATGTACAATTATTTTTATTGAAGAGATGGTAAAAAAAACACATGGAAAAAAACCATCTTTCAAAAAAAAAAAGCAGAGGCATGTCTTCTGATAGTGAATATTGTCTTCTATTGAACATCCAAAAAAATGAGTCCTAGCAACTGGGCCTGATGAGGTACTCATGTAAAATATACTTACATATAATAGAGATGATGAAAAACCACATGGGAAAAACCATCTTCCAAGAGGAAAAAGAACAATAAGAAGAAGGGAGAGGTGAAAAACACTGTGCACATTTCTAATGCATTTGTCTAACCCCAAGTTTCTCTTGTAACTGAATGTAACACAAAGAAGAAAATGATTAGGTGAATATTTCTACAATTTGATTATTTATAGGAATGTATTCCAAGTGTATATCCCCTCTTTGAATATGTTTTTGAATGAAGTGCATGTGAATTTCAATGTGTTTGGTGCTTTGATGATCAACTGGATTACGAGAAATATGAATTATGCTCTGATTATCACACCAAAGGGTAATAGGTTTGTCATGGAAAAACAAAATTCCCTTATTATCTGTTAAATCCAAAGAGCTTCCTGACTGGCCAAAACTGCTACCCTATATTCTACCTCTGTAGATGATAATGCTACTGCTTGTTATTTTTTTCATGACCAAGCAACAGGTGAAGAACCAAGACAAAAAATATAGCCAGAAGTTGAACATCTATCTTCTAGTAAAGCTATCCAATCATAATCTGTGTAACCAATTATATCAATATATTTTCCTTCATATAAGAGCCCAAAGTGAGTAGTTCCTTGCAAGTAGCGTAGGATTTTTTTTTTTGATTTCCAATTTCTGAAATGAGGCTGATGTGAGAATCTATATATCAAACCAACAACATATGAAATATTTGGGTGAGTATGAGTGAGGTATAATAGACTCCCTACAAGATGTTGATATAGAGTAGCATCATATAGAGGGGATTTTTAGGAAGTACTTAGAGTGACTCTAGACTAAAAAGGTGTAGAAGATAGCTTACAATCAGACATCTCAAACCATTGAAGAAGTTCTAGAGTATATTTCTATTGACACAATGAAATTCTTGCATCTGTTTGATTTATTTGAATCCCAAGCAAGTAATTATAAAAACCCAGATTAGCCATTTCAATTTTTTTAGAAAGGGAGTTTTTGATAGTCTAAATGTGAAAAATGTGACTACCAGTGAGTAGTAGATCATCAACATAAAGAATAAGTATGGTTATTTTTCTTCATCTCTCCAAATATAGACTGTGGCATCAAACTCACAATGAGAAAAAACTGAGGAAATAAGGAAGGAGTCCATTTTTTCATACCAATCTCTAGGAGCTTGTTTGAGACCATAGAGAGATTTCCTTAGTCTAAAAACAAGGGAGGAGTCCTGAATAAATCCAGCAGGTTATTCCATGAATATTTCCTCATTTAAGTCGCCATGCAATAAAGCATCTTTAACATCCATTTGAAAAATTGGCCATTTATGGGAAGCAGCAAGTGCAAGAACCAACCTAACAAAATCCATTTTTGTAACTGGTGCAAAGGTTTCAGAATAATCAAAGCCTTCAATTTGTGAAAAACCTTTAGCTACCAATCGAGCTTTTATTTTGTCAATTTTTTCATCAGATCCATGCTTAGTTCTGTAAATCCATTTACAGTGAACCAATTTCCTTCCTTTAGATAGAGTTACTAGATCCCAAGTTTATTTTTTTATTAAGAAAGAAAATTCATTTTCCATGGCTTAATCCCATTCTTTTATACCAGTTTCTTCCTTGAAGGATTGAGGATCTATGGAAATGGACTGACAAACAAGACCAGAACCCATGGAGTTGCTTATTTTGGATGATGGAAGATTTTGGATGTAAGGAGTGGCCTCTTGAATTGTGGTGTGGGCCCATTTTGGCATTATGGAAGGGATAATGGGTGTGGCAGGACTTTGAGTTGGAGTTTTAAGTAAAGGTTCCTTATTTTGGTCATTTATCTCAAGGATGGGTTCTTCATTATATTGAGGCTCAAATATTGGAGATGGCTCAAGAGAATTAATGTTGGAAGATGAATATTGAGGATCTTTATGAGGGAATGTTTCATCAAATTGAACATTTCTATGAAAAAAGACCTCATGATTTGTGGGATCAACGAGCATGTAGGATTTCATTTCCTCACAATAACCAACCAATATGATTTGATTGCTCTTCTTGTCTAGAGCCTTCCTCTTTTTCTTTGGGATATGTTCCCAAGCAGTACACCCAAAATTTTTGAAAAAATAGACATCAGGTTTTGTTGCAATCCATCCTTATTTTGGAGTTAAGTGGCCAAGAGCTTTATGAGGTGCACGTTTTTGGATATAGTTTGCACAATTAATTACCTCAGCCCAAAAAATTGGTGGAATATCTCTTGAGTGGAGCATACAATTTGCTATTTTTTTTAAGGTTCTGTTTTTACTTTCTACAATGCCATTTTTTTTTGGATTATGGGAGACTAAATGTTGATGAATTATTCTAGAGTTGATAGAAATATGGAGAATTAATTACTTAAATATTCTCCCCATTATCTGTGTGAAATTGCTTGATTTTGCAAGTGGTTTTATTTCAACTAAGCCCTTGAATATTTTGAAGTGGGGTAGAACATAACTTTTGTATTTTAGGAAGTAAACCCAAGTTATTCTTGAAAAATAATCAATTAAGGTTAAAGTATATTTTCTCCTTTGAAAAAAGTCTCTGGAAAGACCATCAAGTCACTATGGATTAATAGTAGAGGGGATGAGGCTCTTTGAGAACTACTACGATTAAAAGGATCTTGATGTTGTTTTCCAAGAGCACATCCAAGACATACTCCATAAACAAAAGAGACTTTTGGCAATCCTATTACCATTTCATGAGTATTCAACTCCTTTAGATAGTTGTAACTAAGATATCCAAACCTTTCATGCCAAATTTTGCTTTCAATATCCCCATGTGCAACAAAATAGAAGGCCCCGTCTAAATTTTGGAATGATTTGAAGTGAAAAAGTTGAGTGTTATGATCAATATCCCCTTTTTCTATGAGAGAGTGTGGTTCTTGAAGGTCTCTTATCTCAACTCCTGTTAGTGAAAATAGAACTGTTTTGCCCTTTTTAGAAGTAAAAATTTTATATATGGAGAGAAGATTTGTAGCTATATTTGGGACATAGAGAACATTATTGATATAACCACCATCAATGGATATTTCACCTTTTCCTTTGACTAGTATAAAGGATGAGTCCCGAACTTCTATGTTAGAAGTTGAGCTTGAGGAGATTGAAGTGAATGACTCATGTGAAGAAGTCATATGATGAGTTACCCCTGAATCTAGAACCCAGTATTTTGATGGACTTTTATAGATTTACATTGAACATTTAAGGCTTTCCCTATATGTTTCTTAATGTCTATTTTGTGATCCTTCATTGTTGCTTCTAGTTGTTGTAGTCTTTTCTTGCATTTATTCACAGAATGACCATCCTTTTTGCAATGTGTGCAATTTATAGGGACTTTTTATTTCTTTTTTAATTTTCTTTAGTGGAGGTGGATTCTACTAGTGCTTTTGAGGAAGAGGGATAGATATCATATTTTGCAAGTTTTGTTTCCTCTCTAGTTAGCCTATCACAAATCTCCTCTAAAGAGGGCATTTTAAAGCTTGTACCAAGTGCATACTTTGTAGACAAAAATGTGGTTGCAAAAATTTGAAATACTCCATTTAACTTAGAAAGAATAAGATAGATGCATTCTTATTCTATTTTTTTCTTGCCACTACCTTTAAATTGGGCGAGGAATTCCTTAAATTTTATGAGGAAGTCAACAATATTGCTTAAGTCTTCAGGAGATAATGTTTTTAACTCTTCTTCTAGCTGCATTGACCTTATTTGATCTAATTTCCCAAACAAGTTCTTTAGTTTATGCCAACTCTCAAATGGATTTTTACATTCTAAAATGTGAAACCATAATATTTCATTTACATTTGTGCTTATAATACCCATTGTTTCATACATCTTCTCTTTATGAACAAATATTTCATATTCCTTTTCAAATTCAGGTTGTTTCTCTTCTAGCAAGTGTGTGAGCCCTTTTTGAGAAATAATATTTAATATTTTTGGTTTCCATGTGTGATAGTTGTGAGGTATGAGAGGATCAATTGTATTCATTTTCAAAAAAAAAACTGCAGTGAACCAAAATTCTCCCTTTCAATTGCAAGTAGGTTGAAGATGTCTCAGCAAGAAGCAACACTACTAGAAAATTTTTAATGCAAGGTAGTAAAACCCATATATTTATACCAAACTCTTCAAGATACCCACCCTTACGTGAGGGAAACTATAAGTAATTGAAGAGTTGCATATGTGGAACATAAGTGTTTTGTAACTAGAATAATTTTCTAGACCGTTATACTTATCTTCTCAATGGCCCGCCCTTACATGAGGGAAACTATAGGCAATTGAGGGGAGATATACATGAAATATAGGTCTATTATTTGAATATAAGACTGCTTTGATTCGAGAAACAATTTCCAAACTTTGATTTGCTTTTACAAAAGTGCCTCCTTGTATATAGAAATACCAATTTTTATGCAATGTTGATTAAATCTGGATATGAAGCTCAAACAGTGAAGCAAAAACTATGAAGTACTAAAGTTAGTGTCAAATAAAATGACCCACCATTAACTGTCTATAAATATGGATATAATATGACTCCACCAAAATTTAAGCCTGGAAACAAGATAAAGCCCCTATTTTTCTGAATCCAAAAAAAATAGGTGCAAAAATGAGCACCTTAAACCCCCCAAAACAATATTTGTATTTATTAATATTACAATGAGAATCTTCACTTTGATAGCCTATATTGAATAGGCTGAGTAGTGATAGGATTTAAAAGAAAATTAAATTACAAATATTTTTCTTAGAATAATTATTTGGAAGAGAAAGAGTCAGATGCAGAATAGGCTTCTATTATAATTCATGTCTAGTATTTAGAGGATAAATTCGAAAAACATAAAAATTTTATGCCTTCGAATTAAAGGTCATGATAAAATTTGTGTGGTACTATAACAATGGTAGAATCTTATGTTTATAAATAATGATCCATATATATTACTTTGGTGGCGTCATACCTGCATCTAAAAAATTTTAAAACTTAAACCTGCGTTACTTCCCAATGTCGCCCATTCAACAGCAACATGAGGGAAGAGTGAGGTGACGTCGACGCTCTACGCACATTTCCATAAATTGTATCAAGTTAGGTAATTTTTATGCTTTGCAATTTCTTTGTAGCACTATCATCGAAGAGTCAAAATAGATAGCAGACGAGTGAGTGCCAACGAGTAAGGGAGGGCACCAATGTTTTTTTTAGACTCTGTTGAGCGTAGCTATAGTCAAAGAAGCACTTTTTAGGATAGAAAAATGATGATATGCGATTGACTTCACAACATGATGGCAAAAGGATGAAAAAATGACTTGAGCACAATGACACCAATGGGCAATGAGCAGATCAAGCGAGCAGCACCAACGGGTAAGGTATGAACTACAACATGTAGAGCGAGCGCTAATGAGCAGAAGATTGAGTGAGCAACACCTATAGGCAAGGGATATACTATAGCAGATAGAGCGAGCACCAATGATTAGTAGATCGAGTGAGCAACACCAACATGTAAGGATATCAAGATGAAGTGCCTCCCGACACACTGCAACATCAACAAAGTGCTTTTCAAGGATAACAAGATGAGGATACACCGTTCAAGATTGTAGAAGAATATTTCTCTCATAACTTGGTTATACAATTCGAATGGTAGCCTCCTTTTTAAATAAAAAATAATAATTCTTAATGGCGCCATGATTCAATGCTAAAATTGAAGCCAAGTTTCAATCGAGCACCATCCTCATTAATTTCTCAGAAAATTTTAGTGCCAACACTATCTTCACTCGACGAACTGAGGTAACCACTGAGGGTTTGATGATGGCTTTAGACATGTGGTGGTTGACATCTTAATGATATGGGAGTCATTGAATATAATAGAGAAGAGCCATTACATGTGGCACCAATCATGGGGTAGGAACCCACATTATTAATACCACGCCAATGTCTTTACTCCTTTGTAAAACTTGACTTTAGAATAAATTGAATATATCACCAATAAAGGTTCTATATGGATAATGATTTTATTCGCTTCAAAAAACATCTCAAAAAATGGAGATGACACTTGATATGTTAATGGAGAGATTCTTAGCGTAGGTGAAACAAAAGTTTCTAGTGTTGTATAGTGGATCAGAGTGCAGTAGCGAGCAAGCAGCGTTATAGTTCCCCCCTAAAATGGAAAAAAACTCTAACAATAGGAAAAATAATATTTCTATATTTTTTAAGCTTAAAATATGATAATAAATAAAGAGGCTCTAAAAAAAGAACCAATTTTCATATATGCTAAAAAACAAAATTGCTTATTTTTGTAAAAAAAATGAGCAAAAAAAATTAATGGATAATAACGAATGACTACTCTTTCAAGCAAGTTGAGCTAGTCAAAGAGCTACCCAAAAAAATGAACCAGATCTATGAATATGTGAATGCATGCAAAATATAACCTTGCTCTGATAACATGTAGAAAAATGTTGCAAGCAGTATTGAAAGACAATTAATTAGATATGCAAAGCATTACTGAAAGATTAAGAACTGATTGATTATTCCATGGGATCAACTTTGTATAAATAGCAAATTTTATCATTGAGAGTTGTTGGATTACAACAACTCAACAAAGATGAACAAGTATAAACTGAGATTTCACATGACTCATGGAAGAGTGGTAACTCAATTAAGTCTATCCTAGTAAAACTTAAGAGAATAAATATCTATTCTAACAAGATCTTCAAGAACATATGGAGAATAATATGCACTAATATAGTAAGCTTCAAATGACTAATATGTTCTTTACATCCATTAAGTTTGTCACTTCCACATATCTCACACATTACATTTTACAGGTAGCTCAAGTATAGCATTGGATAACTTACTGGTGTGTTGAATTGGAGATGCTAAAACCTTGCTCTTATTCCACTATCTTGTGCACCTTTCCTTCTTCTTGAAATGGTTAAATTGTTCTTCCTTGTCAATTGAATGCTTGGGTGAATATGTGTACTTGACACCTTGAATTATTCTAAATTTGTGCCCTCCAAATCTGCCTTAGTGATGATGATCTTTATCTTACATGTGATTTGCAAATCTGGACAATAATTCTATTTTTTCCTTTTTTATTTTAATATCAAATCAATCACTTAAAAATATTATCACCTCTTTAAAAAACATACACAATAAAACTTAAAAAGAACTCCTTATATCTCCCTTTTAAATCTTACAATATAAAGCTTTATTCTAACATCTCCTTTTTATTAAATTAAAAAAATGAAATCACAAAATTACACCTTATATCTCCCCTTTTATAATTTATAAAAATCATTACATCTTATATTTCCCCTTTTATAATTTGTAAAAATCAAATCTCAATACTATGCCTTATATCTTCCCTTTTATGATTTGCAAAAATCAAATCCTAATATTGTGCCTTATATCTCCCTTTTTATCAAATTTAATAAAACAAAATTTATAAATACCTTGCACAGCCATGGATGGGATTTGATCCCTTGACCTCTAGAAGCGTAGTGCCCTAACATGGGCTAGTGACCAGTTGCACTAACACAACACATGAAACCAAAATGCGTAAAACATTATTTAATTCCTTCGGTACTTTGTTTTCAATTCTTCATAAAAACAACATCGAAGAGATTTGACCCCTTAACCTCCTACACAATAGCACTCGACACAAGCTACACAACCAACTAGGCTACCCCAGTGGATGGAACCAAAGATACAAAAATACTATTTAAATCCTTCGTAGCTCTGTCTTCAACTCTTAAATTAAAATGGCATCAAAGAAATTTGACCCCTTAATTTATTACAACACAATACCCTAGCGCAAACTAGGCTATCGACTGGTCTAACCAATCGATTGAGATAGAAGTGGTACGAACAAATATTTAAATTTTTCTTTTCATTGTGATGCTACCAAAACCTGCACTCCTCTCCTCCCTCCTTATTCTCACTATCATTCTTCGCCTGATCTATCTTCTTCAAATTGCTTGGCTTTATTCAAAGTGAACTTAGGAGCTCATATTTATATGCTTCTTCATGCACGCCCAACGAAGTTGGCCCAACATTTTTTGAATATTTGAATTTTCAACCTTTTGCATGGTCAACCCATAATATTTAATTCCCTTTTGCATGGTGCTCTTAAGGAGGTTGTCCATCATTTGAATTTTAAAATATTTAAATATTTAAACTTTTACACTATTTTTTCATTTAAATATAAACCTCATTTTTTAATATTTTTAATATTTATTTAAATATTAAACCATATAATATCACTTTTGCTTTGATAACATTAAATCGACTTTGAAGATATCTGCCTTGCACTTCAATGATAACTCATCATTTCAACCTTGAAGATATTTCTGCCTTTGACATCAATGACAACTCAATATTTCCAACAAAAACTACAACTAGATCTGAGGCACACGTGACACAACCAAAAATACCAAGCCATAGTAAAAACAACTAAGGGGAAAGAGCCCAAAGACATACCTCCAAAAATGAATTTTAAATAAGCAATCCATGGAGGACTGCACCAAACAAGAGGGGAAAACAACCAATGACTTCCAAGGAAACCATCAAGGATGCCAAAGGTTTATTATGTAAGAACCCAAATCTACTCGCTTGGTTGTACCACAAAATCAAGTCAAACAAATCACTGTAATACTTTTTTTTCATTTTTATACTACATTCATACTTAAGTTTACCTTCATGTTCCTAGCAAGCTTAATTCACATATTTAATTCTTTGGTAAATATTAACATAGTATAGGTATATTACACCACTTTTAGGTTCAATACTACTGTAGAAAGTCACCCAAGTGGATGAGATAGGTTATATCCCATAATGGTGCCACTAGTGGAGTTAACTTGCATCATTTGGCATCCTCATTTTTTGGCATGAGGGTCAAACCATGAAAGGGGTTATCCTCTAGGTCCCATAACACCTAGAGGGTGGATGCTTGCTTCCCTATTCCTTATTATTCTAAACCTTCAACTTTTCATCATCCTTTTTCCTTTTTGAATGATTGGAAAATAGCATACTTATACCCAAAGTCTAGTTGATTGTTCTCTTCACAGAGTTATCCATGCCAATCCACTGGCCTTGGACATAATCACACATGTTCTTTATAAACTATGTTAGTATATGTCATACCATACAAAAAGGCTTAACCAGATAATTCAAATATGCATGGGATCTATCATAGTACTGTTCTAGATTCAACCTAGAGAAAGCATCCCATACCGCTTCTCATTATAGACTTGACTTGGTCATTTTACTCGACCATTTCTATCAATATTACAGTTGCTCTAGTTACCTTTGTGTACCTACATGCACCTCAATGATTCTAGAATAAATATATTTATTTGAACATCTTGTTTACTCAATTCTCATTCTCAAATTCAGATCAGGACTTCTCAACCCTCACAAGAGTTATCTAACCCTAATCATTAAATTTTATGTTTCCTTCTAAGTAAATACTTTCCAAGATAACTTATAAAATAACTCCTTTCCTTTACACGCACAATTTTAAGATTGAATTAAAAATTTACCTACCATTCTCTTAAATCTATGTTTATATTATAGATTTAGGTATAAGGAAAGGTCATATTATATTAATTTTCCATATGCATTTATTTAGATCTTAATAAATATATCACAAGCATGACCAAACCAAAAATTCCCTTTTTATTTTCTTACATGGATACACCTAAGTTTCTGATTTAGAATTTATTTCCACACAAAGTAATGATTCTTAATATCATAAACTTGTTACATCAATAATCCGCCCATGTAGAGGAGTTGGAGAGCAAGTGGGTAGTTAAACCTCTCTAGTTGCTGAGAGGCCCAGGTTCAAATCTCTCGCCTCACATGTTGCGTATATGTTATGTAATGGTTCCCTCGTGGTCACAGCCTGTTTACCCCTTGTGGCCACCACCAATAAAATAAAAAAAAACTTGTTACATCAATAAAAGATAATATCATTTAACTCATATATTTTTGTCAACTATTTGTTGAACCATGCCAAATATATTTATAAATAAAGCCATAGTCTACTTTATACTCATGTTTGATCTTTACGTTTCGAACTTAACAACAATAATACCCAAAGGTTTTATACTCTATCCTGATACTTTATCCCAACATCGCTCGTCATCAAACAACGTCAATTAATAGATAGGAATTAACTTCCAATTTTCGAAGGGAAACTCTGGTCTTATCACCAGATCCTTACTGCTTGATGTAAGCTAGGGAACCAATGATTAAATGCTTGTCTTATTCTCAAGGCTAGCACTAATTTTTCTTTGCTCTTCAGCATAATAATTTTAGAGGTGGTTCCCTCCCAACCTTAATCTTTCTATGTAATAAGAAAAACAAATTATAGTCATACAACTATTTGTAAGTATGAAGCTCAGTACCCTAAAATTGATATGCCTCCTTACTTAGTTGCACAAAACCATAATATAATTTTAACTCTTTATTACTGGTAAAATCACACATTACGAAGCATATAAAAAGGGTACTAAAAATTTTACCCAACAAACTAGATCTAAACATTGATTCTTTGAAATAGAAATCCTACCAAACAATAATCATTTATCCAAAGAAAGATAATAGATATAAAATCAAACTACAACTGGTTATCAAATAATTAAAGCATATTGAGACGTTCCTTTCTCAAGAAAACTAAACTTTAAATAAATAATCATTGCATGAGACTATCAATCCAAAAATAATTATCGAAAAATTATGAGGGTCCTTCTAGTACAATATCCTTTCAATTTTATGTTCAAAGATATAAATCAAAGGTAGATTTAAATTTTGATTTTTATTTCTATAGTAAATACAAATTATCACCAGACAAGATGATATTCCAAAACTACTTTCATACAATATAGTAATTGCAACGTTCTCACTCCTGATTTTCAATTATGTTTACACTAATTGAACAACAATAATTTTTGGATTTCAATACTCAAAGATAAATGTATAATGTCAAGCTTGATGTTAGTTCTTTTCTTGACCAGTGTCAAGCTTGATTCCTTCCTCTTACTACCAAATGAGACTCCTTTGTCTTTCATGTTGGTAAAGGTTTTTTATTGATTGAAGGGATCAGATTCTGGCTCCTCAAACCATGAATGCAAATTCTAATAACACACAATCATGCATACTTGCAAAAGATCCAACACTTTACATATCATTCAAGAATGCTATGCATATGATGCTCACAAAGCACATCTTCAATTCTTGAGTAATTATACTTAGTTATAATATTGCAAATTAAACATGCACACAACAATATTTCAAACAAAATCTTTTACAAAGGTATTCATGTTTTTTTTTCACACAGGACTATCAAACAATCAAACCAGATCTTCTTTTCCTTTTCCATGTTAAGACAAATTTAATTTTACTAGGAAATGAGTTTTATGAATGATCTACCTATAGATTTTCAGTGTGTCTATCCTTAATAATATTGCTTCATTCTCCTCGAATTTCCATTTTCACCCCTTCTCATTGTTCTTCTCTCCTTCATCCTTAGAACTCGCCAAGCAATTATTTCACTTTTTTCTTTTTTTTATGGTTTTTCTTTTTCCCTTTTTTTGTTGTTATGACCACTATGCTTGTTCATATTTTTACTTCCCTCTCCGTCCTCCCTTCTCAATTGGCAATTAAGGATTAAATCTGAATCATCATGAATTGAACGCATTGCCAAAGTGGATAATCTGACACTAATATGCGCCACACTCATATAGCTCCATGAAGAAAAATTATTTTCTTTATAATACATATTACTTACCACAATCATGAATCCATTCATTTATTTCATTTAAAAAAAACCTGAGCATAAAATTTACCCCGTAAAACTAACGTCCATAGCAAATAATTTACATTACAGACTTATTTTTTTAAAACAAAACATACACACAACCTTATTTTTACATTCCCATGTTATATTTATTTTTAAAATTAAACTATATGCATAACAAAAACAATCAGTGGCTCCCATCATCATTGCCACCAAACCAAACACAAAACTAGACATCTATATGAAATGCAAGTATGTGAGCATCCATGTACTCACAAGTCGAATCATCATTTCTCTTATTACCTTTCTCATCAACTAACTTATCTTTCTTGTCGCCTTTGAACCTGGTTCTACATACATAGTAGAAATCAGTAGTACCATAATTCACAAGAAAATGTAAGGTTGTTACCAATTTTCTCATTTACAAATATCTATGTGAGGAGTTTCGTTACATCTTTCCCCACTTAGGACAAACATAGTCCCTCTATTTTATGTAAAATTAAACAAGTATTATCTTGCATAAAAATTTGGTAAATGCAAGAGTAATCAAATAAAACTATGATTTCCATTTCATACATAATATCCTATTCATCATAAAATCATAATTTTTTGTTTCATAGCATATAGCTAAGTCATGTAACACATAATATGCATTCTTTCAAAAAAAATGTATACATATACTTACTAGCACATATACAAATCACTATGTAAATAACACAAACCAAAGTCAGACTACTCTTTTTAGCAACTCAATCCAAAATAACTTACTCTACTCAATATCCAATTCTCATATATGTTACAAATACAAATATCATCAAATCACATAAAAGTATTTGAAATTTTTAAATCTACTCAAACAGGTAAGGGAACTGTTGCCACATTTCTACCACATATTATCACATAGTTTTCCTACTGAATAGTGGTCTCACTGGACCTGAAATAACTCTATACTCCTCTTCCTCAAGTTCTTGGTTATAAAACCAAGTACACGAATAGGTTGAATTTCAATTTTGAATGGGTTGTTCATCTGTAATTAAGACAAATCCAAAATATGAGTGGGATTATAAATATATTTTCTAAAGAGGGACACATGGAATACATTATGAATTTTGGATAGGCCTACCAGTAGAGCAAGTCTATAAGCAACATGGCTTATTATTTCCACAATTTAAAATGGATATACAAATCTAGAGTCTAGTTTAGAAGATTTAATAGACCTTTTTGTAGGTTTCACCCTTAAGAATATCGTCTCCCATAGAATATTTCCTCGATGTCCTTTGAATATCTACATAGATTTTTTGGTGATCTATGACCTCTTTTAGCTTTTGCTAAATTATTTGTAACTGTTCTTCCATTTATTTTATCATTTTTTATTTTATCACTACCTGATCTTTCGGATTATCCCAAGTCAAGGGAATTTGACACCTCCTTCCATACAGGGCTTTGAAATGTGCCATACCTAGTGATGCATGATAACTATTGTTATATGCAAACTCTAATAGGTATAAGTAGTCTTCCCACTTAGTATGTTGATCCATGCAGTACATCCTTAACATATCTTCTAGTACCTGGTTTACTCTTTTTATTTGTCCATCAATATTAGGGTGATATGCAGTATTGATATTTAATTCAGTTCCTAATACCTCATGCATTGCATATCAAAACTCAGAGGTGAAATGAGAATCCCTATTAGAGATTATGAGCTTTGGAAAACCGTACAATCTTACCACTTCTCTAGCAAACTTACTTTCTACTATAGTTGCATCATATTGCACATTTCCTGCTATAAAATGTGCTACTTTAGTAAGTTTATCCACTATTACCAAGATTGCATCATGCTTAAATCTTGTTTTAAGCAATCCCACAATAAAATCCATTGATACTACTTGCCATTTTTTGAGTGGGTATTTTATGTGGGTATAGCTTTCCTGTTGGATGAAAATGCTATGCTTTCACTTTTTGACACTAAGAATCTAGCCACATAGCTAGTGATATTTGTTTTCATACTAGACCAAAAATATTTTTTCCTCAAATTCTCATGCATTTTACTCCCTCCCAGATGTGCCAAATAACCTCCCAGATGTGCCAAATAATGCGTATTATGTGCTTCTTTTAAAATTATTTCTTTCATTCCACCAGAGCTTAGGACTACCAATCTATAATTATAAAGGAGTAGATCATGCTTAACCATAAATTTTGTAACCTTTATAGGTTCTTTCTCAATCTAAGCCTTACATTATTGACACAATTCAAATTTTACTTGCATTACTTTACTTTGGTATGACAGATGATATTGACATTTTTTCAAAGCAAAAATGCACCCTCTCCTACTTAGCGCATCTACAACCTTATTCTCCTCACCCTTGATATAATTTAATTCCAAATTTGTACTCATCTAAAAATTCCATCCACCATATTTATCGAGAATTCAACAAGGTTTTTGTGGATATGTACCAAAGACTCTAATGATCTTTTTTAAATTCAAATGGCTTTCCTAATAAATAATGTCTCCATATTTTTAAGGTATGGACTACTACTGCCAGCTCCAAATAATTATTAGCATAATTAACCTCGTACCTTTTAAATTTCAAAGACTTATAGGCAATAACCACATCACCTTAGGTCAAAACTCCCCATAACCCTTCAATTGATGTGTTCGTGCAAACCGTATTATGTTTATTAGGTCCAGGTAATTACAAGATTGGCGCAATTATCAAAAAAAATTCAAAACTTGAAAAGCTTCCTCACATTGTTCTATCCACTTAAAGGCTTTAACTTTTATTTGAATATTTATAATTGGTTGGGCAATTCTTGAATGCTTTTATAAATTGCCTATAATACCCTATAATATCCATAAAAATTTACACCTTGATTACGTTAATAGGTGCTAGACAATCAATAATGCTTCAATTTTCTTGGGATCTACTACAATCCCTTCTATAAATACAATATGACCAAAATAATATACTTATAGGGTGTAAAATCCACATATTTATAGCTTTCCATAAAGTCGATTCTCTCTCAGAATCCCAAGTACAGTTCTTAAATGATTATCATGTTCCTCTATGCTCTTGGAATAGATCAGAATATCATCCAAAAACACAAATGCAAACTGGTCCAGATGCTCTCTAAATACACTATTCATGAGACTCATTAACACAATTGGGGCATTAGTCATCCCAAAAAGGTAGAACAATGAACTCAAAATGTCCATATCTTGTTCTAAATGTTGTTTTAAGGGTGTCTTCTTCTCGTATTTGCAACTAATGATAGCCAGATATCAATTCTATACTTGAGAAGATAGGTTATCCTCTTATTTGGTCAAACAAATCATTAATTCTAGGTAATTAGTAGCATTTGATAATCAATGAACATCCTCAAGGTACCATATTTTTTCTTAACAAACAAAATAGGTGCGCCCTGGGGTGATACACTTAACTTAATCAACCCTATTTGAGAAAATATTGGAGTTGAATTTTGAGATCTTGTAGCTCAATAGGAGTCATATTATATGGTTCCCTTACTATAGGCGCTACTAGTGAGAAGAAATTATGTTTAGAAAATAGTCATTTATTTTACCATAAATTATCAATCCGGGATATTCGTAAACTTAGGGGTGTAACATACAGTATATGCCTGTAGTTTGAGGGAATGAATCCTTTCGTACCTATTTAATTTGGTGGGGAATGTTTGTGCATTTTGATTTCAACCAAACCAAATAAAATAAAGTGCAAAAAAATAAATAAATAAATTACAAACTAAAATTAAAGTGCTAAATTTAAAAGTATAGGAAATTAAAATGGAGAAAAATAAAACACACAACTAAATTAAGTAAAGCAAGAAATAAAGCAGTAAATCTAATCTACTAAAAATAAATAATAGAAATAAAATAGGGGAGGACTACTGCAAGGAGTGGGCATAGGCTCCCACAGATAGTCCACCTAGTTAATCACATAACAATTGCTTTAAGCAACTAAGAGTATTTTCTCTCTTAAGAAATTATACAGAAAATAAAATAAAATAATTTATGTGTAATTGATCCCCCCTTCATTCATCTAGTTTGTGTTCTAATATAAATTGCAGCCATATCTCATTACAATAACAAATCAGTCTATTTTTAATCACATAACGTGATTAGTTACAATTGGTTTATACACAAATTTTATTCTCCAATTGAAAGTATGTCCATTCACTAGAAGGATAAATATGATAATCCTTAGGTGTACGTAACAAACTAATGCTAAAATAATGCAACCTAAAAATAATTCTTTAAGAGCTTTACAAGGTCAACCGAGCAATAGATTAATAATAAAAATGATTTATTCTATTTCAATAATAATGCATGATTAGAATATTTTTCCTTTGTCTTCACGTGCAACAACCTCCTTAGCCTATTGGTAAACTGGTCAAAGTTGACTTGGTGCATCTTCTCAATTGGAGAAAGGTGGGAGCAAGGCACCCACTCCCTCATCAAGGTGCCACAAGTAGGTGCCTACTTATTTTTCAAGGTGCCACAAGTAGGCACCTACTACTTCATCAAGGCACCTCAAGTAGGTCATCAAGGTACCTTCCTGTTGACTTGGTTAGATTCCTATTGACTTGGTCAAATCAAGACACCTTCCTATTGATTTGGTCAGATCAAGGCACCTCCTCATGGATCAAGGTACCTCCTCGTGGATCAAGGCACCTACTTGTAGAGTAAGGCACCTACCTGAATAGTAAGGCACCTACCTATAGATTAAGGTTCCTAAGATTAAGTCACCTACCTTAAGATTAAGGTGTGTACCTATAAAGTAATGTGCCTACCCGAATAGTAAGGTGCCTACCTGAAGAGTAAGGTACCTACCTATAGAGTAAGGCACCTACTTGTAGAGTAAGGTGCCTACCTATAGAGTAAGGCACATACCTAAAGAGTAAGGTACCTACATAAAGAGTAAGGTGACTTCCTGTTAACTTGGTTAGATCAAGGCGCCTTCCTGTTGACTTGGTTAGATCAAGGCACATTTCTATTTACTTGGTCAAATCAAGGTGCCTTCCTATTTAGTAAGGCACCTACCTGTAGAATAAGGTACCTAACTGAAGAGTAAGACACGTACCTTTAGAGTAATATGCCTACCTAAACATTAAGATGACTACCTAAAGAGTAAGACACCTACGTAAATAGTAAGGCATATACCTGTAGATTAAGGTACCTACCTATAGAGTAAGGTGTCTACCTATAGAGTAAGGCACCTACCTGAATAATAAGGAACCTACCTAAAGAGTAAGGCACCTACCTGTACATAAAGGTGCCTCTAAATGTATGGGATCAAGGTCCTTTCTTGCATAATTCCAGGTCCAAGTGGGATGTAGATTGGAAAACACCATATTAGTAGCAAAACCTAAATTTATACACAATTTCCACTAAAAACACCACTTTTATCAATCATATGCATAAGTTATATAAAAATACATCTCTAATGCTAATTAGACCAATAACGATGCCCCTTAAAAGTGTATATAATATGAGCATTTCTGGTGGTCAGCATCCCCCCATACCTAAATATTACCACGTCCTCACAAAAATAGTCCCTTGGAATAATTTTTTTTTTAGCTGTCTTCAACATTTCTATTTTTCTTCATTAAGCACTGCGGCACCAGTGGAAGTCAGAAACACGTCATGACTAATCACTACGGGAAAACAGTTAAATCATGACCACACTATTCAGACCAAATTACCACTACACTATTTTTTGATAAATGTTGCCATGTAATTTCCCATCCGAGCCTTCATGTAGCTATCATAGGGTCGCATTTTCCAGTTTTACACATTGGTCAAAATCGGTGAGACCAAATTCTAAAATGAGTGTGGTCACCTGCCATTAATTTTCCCACATATGAAACACATTTGACCCATATCTAGAACCTCCTTTATGGTACAGAGTAGCATCATCTATATGTCTTCCTACAATATGGCCATCATTGTCATGATGCAACAATGAAAATATCATGCAAATGTTATAGCTTTTTTTATTTTTCAATTGTTCCTGAGGTAATGAATTTTTCATATCTGAGGCATATCATGTGGCTAGGAGATTTTGACAAAAATAATTTATAGGGGCATCTACTGGTATTAACATAGACATGATTTTTAAAATAACTATACACATAATCAACAAAAAACTCAATACATACTTGGGTGAATTTCACAGATTTTGATTTGTATGATGTTGATGATGTGAAATATCTTCATGTTGCCTATAATCATGGTGTACCAAAAATGGATATTTTTGGTGCATCTTGGAGAATTTTATTTTATTTTATTTTATTAATTTTTTTCTTTTTTTGGTTTCCTTCATCATCCACACCACTAATTATTGTTGTTGTTATTCCTCTGAGTGTTGCTACTCTAGCAGTGAATCTAGTAAATTGAACACGGCGTGATCAACCATCAAACTATAGGTAAACAACCAAATCATATCCACCACAGAAAATCATGAGGTCTCTTTCTCCTCTTGGATTAAAATTCACAATGTATGTGATTCATTTAAATTCTTACTACAGCTACATGGATCCCACCATCGCAACCAATTTACTCAAATAAAATGAACTTTAATAATCAATGAAGATGTCATTTTCTGTAAGCATGAAAATCTAGAAAAATGATGCAATTTTGAATTTCCACCGATGGATATTTCTTATGCAGCTTTGAAAAGGAAAAATAGAAAATATAAAATTTTATGCCCATATGTATTTCCAAAAGAGAATATAAAATAGACCATGGAATTATTTCTGTGGTATTCTCCTCAAGCAAATAATGACGAAGTCCAGTTACTCTGTGTGGGTCATGCACCACCTTTTCTATAAAATAGGGGAATTCTTTTTTTTTATGAAATTAAGTGCCATATCCTTGATGAAAATAGGCAAGGGAAATTTTTTACACATACAACTATACTATATTCAATTTTACCCATTGAGGCATTCTTTATATAGGTGTGGACTTTACCATAATTTACCGTTGTTTTTTTTTTAAACTTCACCCTGAGATATCTTCTATTGGTGTTATCATGCAAGGACAGTTCTCCTCTTGAGGGTGATCATGCTATCATCAAATACAAATGCTAGATTCATGCTCCTCCCCTATTTTATTTTGCTATTATTGGTTGGATATTTCTCATTTCCCTTCTGGACCAAGCTGGTCCTAGGGAAATAGGATACTCTCTTCCAATAAATAGTAGAAAATAGAGCTCTATTTTTTATTTGCATTTCAACTGGTAGTCTTATCAATAGAATATTTTCATTTGTAGCATATTCAGATTCTCCCATTTCCTCCACCACTTAAGTTGGTGACACCCTCATCGCCAGTAACAGGTCCCTATATGCAACAGGTCTACATCCCTCTAAACATCAGGTCCCACACTGAACAAAGGGAACCCCCATCCTAGTGAGAAGAAGTTTAAACACTTCTGGATATAAATTGGGTCTATAGATATCTTCTCAAGGAAGGCCTGTAGCTTCTTTTTAGCACTCTTTTCTTTCCCAGCCATCAGATTCTCCACAAGGATTTTTTTTTATGATCAAGGTGCCCTTGATGTATGACATCAAGGTGTCTCGTCGCTTATTCATTTTTTTGGGACTTCTCAATAGAAATTAAGCATTTCTAATCAATATAATAAAGGTGCCAAATAATGCATGATGTTAAGGCAAATTCTTGGATATTGAGGCACCCTCTCACTATTGTAAAGTTAGCATATTGCTAACATGTATAGTGGTATTGTAGAGTTGATCAGGTCCTCTAATGTTTTCTTTTTTTGTACTACATCAGTATCTACTTCGTCCAAACATAGAGGTGGGTACCTCTTCTCTTTTTAGGAAATTAACACCCGCATACATACCCATATGGGTACTATCTCCTTTGGATGGAAACAATCAAGTCTCTACCTCCTAAAAAAATGTGCAGGTTCATGGATTCTTAGCCGGTTTAGGCCTTGTCTCCTAAGATGCATATTTTTCATACAATCTGGCCATTTCACCTACAAAATAAGATGAGAAAAATTGAAAAGAAAATATAGTTTAGCATAATCCATATATGTTAGTCCCTAGCTCTCAGGATACCTTCAGCTTACATTCGAGCGTTGTCCCTGCAAAACACATTGTAAACTAGAAAGCAGTAAAATATAGTTTCGTGCAATCCATGCATATTAGACCTTAGCTCTTAGGATGCCTACATCTTGCATGCAAGTACCGTACCTATAAAAAAAATTATGTTAAGAAAGATAGGTTCCATGTGGTTTTTTTTCTTCCATTGAACCGCATAGGTGCTAGAAATGGATCAAGGTACCTCTAAAATGTATGATATCTAGGTGACTACTTGTGGAAGTAGGTACCCTTGACCAAGGCATCTACTTGTGGAAGTAGACACCCTTGACCAAGGTGTCTACTTGTGGAATTAGGCACCCTTGACCAAGGTGCCTACTTGTGGAAGTAGGCACCCCTGATCCAGGTGCCTACTTATGGAGGTAGACATCCATGACAAAGGTACCTACTTGTGGAGTTAGGTGCCCAAGGAACCTACTTATGGAGGTGAGTTCTATTCACCAAGGTGCCTACTTGTGGAGGTAGGCGCCCAATGTACCTACTTGTGGAGGTAGACACCTTTGACCAAGGTGCCTACTTGTGGAGGTAGGTGCCCTTAACCAAGGCACATACTTATGGAGGTAGGTACCTTTGACCAAGGTTCCTACATGTGGAGGTAGCACCCTTGACCAAGGTGCCTACTTGTGGAGGTAGGCATATTTGACCAAGGAACCTACTTGTGGAGGTAGGTTTCTTTGACCAATGTGTCTACTTGTAAATCAAGGTGCCCTTGATCAAGGCATCAAGGTGCCTCATCACTTATTCATTTTTCTTCTATTGTTTGGTATGGGGTCTCCCCCATGCCAATGTCACTCCATGTATAAATATCACTTCACAAAATCTTCACTGACATATCCTCATTCATCTATATCACACTTCATGTTGTCTTGCAAAACATAAAAGAAAAATCTAAACTAAAGGTTTTAAAATAAAATTTTACTATTTTTTTTCATTGTCTACATCAGAGAATAGAAAGTCAACTACAACAATTGGATCTGGTGAATTTGAAATTAGGTGGTCAAACTAGAGTATTTTCAATGATCCATCCTAGAAATTTGGCTCAATGTGCTATGTACTAAAACATCTTCTCCACCAAACTATTTGTGAGAAATAATGAACTCTTTTCACTTTGACAAAAAACATCTCCATGATTTCAGATCCTTACTATCTCTTTGCAAATTTGGCATTCTCCTCCACCATAGTGAGATTCTATATTCCCTATATTTTCTTTTCCCACATATTTTAACAGAATGAATTGTTGTCATAAAAAAAAATTAATATTGACACTATGCATTATAAAGTGGAGGCTACATAGGTCGTAATTGATATCTTTGAAGGTTCTATCCAGGTAACTATGCATCCTGGTGTGCATAAATTTTGTGTTCCATATACCACTATTAGAGGATTTATGACAACCAATAGCTCCAAACATTTGAAACACCAAGCTCCTCATAAAAAACACATATACAAAATATTTTAATCCTGCTTTGACATGTCTCAAGAGCATTGAACTCTTCAAATGCATTGCAAGGATCAATCTTTGTGCATCATTATTTTCTCACCGTGCACTTTCAAACACGTCATTTTTTCAATTGATTAAACTTTATATAGTCTTGATACACATGTGCCCGAATAAAAATTATCTCCCACTTTGAATTATTTCCTTCGCAGGCATAATTGGAGTAGCAATACGATCCTCTGGTTCATTTTCTAGAGTGAGGATAAATAAATCCATCCATCATCATCTATGACATGTTTTGGGTGTTCAGGTGTGAAGTTTTCATGAGACACCTCGTTGAGATTTATGTGTTGTTATTTATAGCCACTATGAGCTCTATTCATATTATTTATCATGCTCGGGAACCATGTGGCCTTCTTCTAGATATTTGATATTTGATTACTTCCAGGCTCCTCCACTACTTTATTTAGCTACTAGTTGGAGATTTCTCATTCCCCTTCTAGACCAAGATGGTCCTAGGGAAAGAGGATACTCTCTTCCAATAAGTAGTAGAAAATAAAGCTCTATTTCTGATTTGCACTTTAACTTGGAGCCTTTTCAATAGAAGATATTTTTTTCCATGAACACTATAAACAACATTCATTGTGTTGTTGGTGGCAATGATGAAGGTGGGGTCTTCCCCATGCCTACATCTTAACTAGTCTTCTAAAAATCATCTCCTTATTTATCAACTAGTTTGATATGTTGTAGCATGAGAAGATTATTTTCCTTCATGGCCTCAAAACAAAATTATTTCAACGTAATGGTAAAATGTGGCAAACGACTATCTATGAATTGGTAATTTGGATAAAACATGGCATAGCATTATTTTAAAAACACACTAGTTTCTGATTCACCAGGTTGCCTTAAGCGCAAGTGAAGAGCATACTCCATAACAAGATGTTATTTTTAAATTTTGCTCTATCATTTTTCCTGCTACTAATGTTATCATTAAAAGAATTTACCAATATGTTGCAAAGCATCAAGCCTGTAAAAAAAATAATCATTAGAACTAAGTTTCTGGAGACATAATTCTCCAACGGTTTATGTATAAAAACACATACCTAAATATTTTCAACTATATCATACCTGGGTTATGCTATTCCTTTGGTCTCTTGAAACCATTTAGAATATTATGGAAATCCTTCATTGCCTGGTTTTCTAATTTTTCAACAAGACAATGTATTCTACTTCTACACTTAATATGGTACATCAAGTTCATTCTCGTATTTACTTGAGAAGCTGGTAAATTTAAACCATTGCCTATGGATTTAGATTTTACTATTCTAACAACTATTTTGGCCCTGTAAAAAGGCCCTTGGTGGACTCACACTTCTCAAGTAGAAGACCCAAAGGTAATTTTAAGTTGGATTTTTAATTGACCTGTGGATCATAACACTATAGTTTTGACACTCCCCGACAATGGTGCCAAAATGGTGAGCAGAAATTATGTTTAGAAAATAGTCATTTCTTTTACCATAAATTATCAATCCGGTAAGTCCGTAAACTTACGAGTGTCATGCACAATATATTCCTACAGTGTGGGGGAATGAATCCTTCTGTACCTATTTAATTTTGTAGGGAATGTTTGTGCATTTTGATTTCAACCAAACCAAATAAAATAAATTGCAGAAAAATAAATAAATAAATTACAAACTAAAATTAAAGTGCTGAAAATAAAATTTTGGGAAATTAAAATGCAAAAAATAAAACACACAAATAAATTAAATAAATCAGGAAATAAAGAAATAAATCTAATCTACTGAAAATAAATAATAGAAATAAAATATGGGAGGACTAATGCAAGGAGTGGGCCCAGGCTCCCACAAATAGTTTGCCTAGTTAATCACATAACAGTTGATTTAAGCAACTAAGGGTATTTGCACTCCTAAGAAATTATATAGAAAATAAAATAAAATAATTTATGTGTAATTGATCCCCTTTCATTCATATAGCCTGTGTTCTGATATAAAGTGCAGCCAGATCTTGTTACAATAACAAATCAGTCTATTTTTAATCACATAGTATGATTAGTTACAATTCATTTATACATAGATTTTATTCTCCAATTGAAAGTATGTTCATTAACTAGAAGGATAAATATGATAATAATTAGGTGTACATAACAAACTAATTCTAAAATAATGTAGCCTAAAAATAATGCTTTAAGAGCTTTACAAGGTCAACCGACCAATCGATTAATAATAAAAGTGTTTTTTTCTATTTTAATAGTAATGCATGATTAGAATATTTATCCTTTGTCTTCACATGCAATGACCTCCTTAGACCATTGGTCAATTGGTCAAAGTTGACTTGGTGCATCTTCTCAATAGGATCAAGGTGGGGGCAAGGTGCCTACTCCCTCATCAAGGTTCCAAAAGTAGGTGCCTACTTATTCATAAAGGCACCACAAGTAGGTGCCTACTTCTTCATAAAGGTACCTCAATTAGGCATTTACTTCTTCATCAAGGCACATTCCTACTAACTTGGTCAGATCAAGGTGCCTTCCTGTTGACTTGGTTACATCAAGGTGCCTTCCTGTTGACTTGTTCAGATCAAGGTGCCTCCTCGTGGATCAAGGTGCCTACCTATAGAGTAAGGTGCCTACCTGAAGAGTAAATAACCTACCTAAATAGTAATGTGCCTACCTTTAGAGTAAGGTGCCTACTTGAAGAGTAAGATACCTACCTATAGAGTAAGGAACCTACCTGAAGAGTAAGGCACCTACCTAAAGAGTAAGGCACCTACTTGAAGAGTAGGGCACCTACCTATAGAGTAAGTTACCTACTTGAAGAGTAAGGTGCCTACTTGAAGAGTAAGGTGCCTATCTGAATAGTAAGGTACCTTCCTGTTGACTTGTTCAGATAAAGGCACCTTCCTGTTGACTTGGTTATATCAAGGTGCCTTCCTATTAACTTGGTCAGATCAAGGCACCTTCCTATTGAGTAAGGCATCTACCTATAGAGTAAGTCATCTACCTAAAGAGTAAGGTACCTACCTATAGAGTAAGACACCTACCTGAATATTAAGGTACCTACCTGAACAGTAATGTGCTTTCCTGAAGAGTAAGGCACCGCCTGTAGAGTAAGGAACCTACTTGTAGAGTAAGTTACCTACCTGAAGAGTAAGGTGCCTACCTGAAGAGTAAGGTGCCTACATGAAGAGTAAGACACCTACCTAAAGAGTAAGGTGGATACTTGTAGAGTAATGTGGCTACATGTACATAAATGTACCTCTAAATGTATGGGATCAAGGTGACTTCCTGCACAATGCCAAGTCCAAATTGGATGTCAATTGGAAAACACCAGATTAGTAGCAAAACCTGCATTTATACATAGTTTCCACCAAAATACCAGTTAATCATAATAATGGATTTTCTATCAATTATATACATAAGTTATATAAAAATACATATCTAATTCTAATTATACCAATAACGATTCCCCTTAAAAGTGTATACAAAATGAGCATTTTTTGTTCTCATCAGCTACCTCAAGTAGAAACTTTATTAAAAAATCAAATTCCCTTTGAGGAGGTAATCTAGGTAGATCCTCTGGAAACACATCCCTAAACTCTTCCAGTAATGGATGTTTCCAAAAAATATTAAATTTCTCTTTTCACTTCTATTTCTTATTCATTTTAACTATAAATACAATCCCCTTTTTCTTAATTACTTTCTTTATCTGAATTGGAGATAGTAAATGTGGTTTAACTTCTCTTCGACCATAACAAATCTTGACTTTATGGTTAGACTCATCCATATATTCTACCTATATTTCTTCAAAATTTATAATAGCCTTATGCACCTTCAACCAATAAACTCATAAAATGATATCAAATGCATGAAAAGGTGCTACATACAAATTCCAATTAGTTTTTCCTTATGGTAAAGTAATGAGGTGATCAAATAGACATTGGTTGACTTGGTAGGTTTGCTCTGACCCATACTCTACCTTCCAATATTTGGCCAAAAATACAAGTCTAATAGATATATCCCTCGCTAACTTAGTGGATATATATTTATCAGTTGAACTGTTGTCTAACAAAATTTGCACATATTTACCAAAAACTTTCCCACTAAACAAGAAGGAGCAATTTTTCCATCAAGTTTAGAATTACCTGTGGCTGCAAAGATCCTATGAGTTGCTTCATATGGATAATTTTGACATAAATCAGCTCTATTGGGACATTTAATAGCATAATGATCTCATCGACATACATAACATCTATTTTGTGGAGCTTTATCTGATCTGTTATTATTTTCCTTTCTGCCTAGAGACACTGAATACTTGGTTCTATATAAACTTGTTGGTTTCTAGAGACACTGAACTCTTGAATTTACCACCCTAATAGTTAGACTTATTTTTATCACTTGCCTACCTTGCTCTCCTACTTTGGGTTTCTTATTTTGATAAACCCAACACTTTTTTATTTCCTAAGTTCATATTTTTCCTTCTCAGACAACTTTTGATAATTAAACAATTTTTCCTAGTTTCGTAATTGGCTTCTTATTTTATTTCCAAATCAAATGCAGTTGATAGGCTATCAGGGTTGTGCATATTTACCACTATCTTGATTCTAGGATGTAATCCCATAATTAATTTATGAGTCTTCATTTCCTCAATGCTTTCGTATTGAGATGCATATTTCAATATCTGAATGAATTTTTGGTGGTATTCACGTACTAACACATTTTCTTATTGCAAATTAGAGAATTCGCTAAATTTTTCCACATAATATTTTTTGGTCAAGAATCTATCCCTAAATTATTTGATAAAATCCTCCCATTTGAGGTTAGAAGCTTCACTTTTGTGTCCTTTATTATATGATTTCCACTAATCAATGGCTACCTCAATCATTTTCATAACTACTAATGCAGACTTAGATTTAGAGGATAAAAATAGTAGAGAAAAGTATGGCTCTAGTTCACTAAGCTATTTTTCTATTGAATCACCATCACCTTTTCATTAAATTTTGATATGATGGATTTTCTCAAATTTTTGATTGGCTTCTTCTTTTCTTGCCAAATCAAAGTCAGATGATAGGCTATCAGGGTTGTGCATATTTACCACTATCTTGATTCTAGGATGTAATCCCATAATGTATTTATGAGTCTTTATTTCCTCAATGCTTTCGTATTGAGATGCATATTTCAATATCTGAATGAATTTTTGGTGGTATTCACGTACTAACAAATTTTCTTATTGCAAATTAGAGAATTCACTAAATTTCTCCACATAATATTGCTTGGTCAAGAATCTATCCCTAAATTATTTGATAAAATCCTCTCATTTGAGGTTAGAAGCTTCACTTTTGTGTCCTTTATTATATGATTTCCACTAATCAATGTCTACCTCAATCATTTTCATAACTACTAATCCAGACTTAGATTTAGAGGATAAAACTACTAGAGAAAAGTATGGCTCTAGTTAACTAAGCTAGTTTTCTATTGAATCACCATCACCTTTTCCATTAAATTTTGATATGATGGCTTTTCTCAAATTTTTTATTGGCTTCTTATTTTATTTCCAAATCAAAGGCAGTTGATAGGCTATCAGGGTTGTGCATATTTACCACTATCTTGATTCTAGGATGTAATCCCATAATGAATTTATGAGTCTTAGGATGTAATCCCATAATGAATTTATGAGTCTGCATTTCCTCAATGCTTTCGTATTGAGATGCATATTTTAATATCTGAATGAAATTTTGGTGGTATTCAGGTAATAACACATTTTATTATTGCAAATTAGAGAATTTGCTAAATTTCTCCACATAATATTGCTTGTTCAATAATCTATCCCTAAATTATTTGATAAAATCCTCCCATTTGAGGTTAGAAGCTTCACTTTTGTGTCATTTATTATATGATTTCCACTAATCAATGGCTACCTCAATCATTTTCATAACTACTAATCCATACATAGATTTAGAGGATAAAACTACTAGAGAAAAGTATGGCTCTAGTTCACTAAGCTAGTTTTCTATTGAATCACCATCACCTTTTCCATTAAATTTTGATATGATGGCTTTTCTCAAATTTTTGATTGGCTTCTTCTTTTATTTCCAAATCAAATGCAGTTAATAGGCTATCAGGGTTGTGCATATTTACCACTATCTTGATTCTAGGATGTAATCCCATAATGAATTTATGAGTCTTCATTTCCTCAATGCTTTCATATTGAGATGCATATTTTAATATCTGAATGAAATTTTGGTGGTATTCAGGTAATAACACATTTTATTATTGCAAATTAGAGAATTCGCTAAATTTCTCCACATAATATTGCTTGTTCAAGAATCTATCCCTAAATTATTTGATAAAATCCTCCTTTTTGAGGTTAGAAGCTTCACTTTTGTGTCATTTATTATATTATTTCCACTAATCAATGGCTACCTCAATCATTTTCATAACTACTAATGCAGACTTAGATTTAGAGGATAAAACTAGTAGAGAAAAGTATGGCTCTAGTTCACTAAGCTATTTTTCTATTGAATCACCATCACCTTTTCCATTAAATTTTTATATGATGGATTTTCTCAAATTCTTGTCTAATTCCTTACACACCCTAGCCATTACAACACTGGGTCCCTTAGGCTCTCTTGATATTTCTTCAGTCCTACCCAATCCAATGTCTCTTTCTCTAGATAGTTCCTTTGTCATACTCTGTTGTTGGGCAATTAACTCTTGCTACTAGGACATATGGGTTTTTTTTGGGCCATTTCCTCCCTTTGTTATTCCATTTGAGTTTACAACAACTGAACAACTTTAGAAATATTTTCCCCTTCCTTATCAGGTTCATTAGGAGGAGGTTCATTCAATTGTTTCATTCTTCTTTCACACTGAGGAACTTATCGTCTTAATCCTGATCTTGGTCCCCTGGTAGGTCTTTGGGTGGTTTCTTCATCCCTACCTCTTATAGGGTTTCTTTAAGATACACCACGTAGCATTCGTACCATTTGATCTGTAGGTGAAAGAGAGAATCTTATTAGTTTTACACAATATTCACAATCAGAGTCCACAACTTAAATATACTTTTGCTATGATACCATATGTAACAACCCAAATCTACTCACTTGTTTGTACCACAAAATTAAGTCATAAAAAAATCATTGTAATATTTTTTTCTTTTTTATACTACAATTATACTTAAGTTTACCTTCAATTTTCTAGCAAGATTAATTCACGTATTTAATTATTTGGTAAAGCTTAACATAATACAGACATATTATACCACTTTTAGGTTTAATACTGCTATAGACACCCAAGTAAATGAGATCAGTCATATCCCATAATGGTGCCATTAGTGGAGTTGATTTGTCTCATTTAGAATCCTTTTTTTCTGGCATGAGGGTCAAACCACAACAAGGGTTATCCTATAGGGCCCATAAAATCTATAGGGTGGATGCTTTCTTCTCTATTTCTTATCATTATGAACATTTAACTTTTCATCGTTCTTGTTCCTTTTTTTTTTAAATAGCATACTTATACCTAGATTCTAGTTGATTGTCCTCTTCATGGAGTTAGTTAGAGCCATGTCAATACACTGGCCTTGGAATTAATCACACATGCTCTTTATGACCCATGTTAGTATGTCCCATACCATACAACGATGCTTAACTAGATAAGTCAAAGATACATGGTATCTATCATAGTATTGTTCTAGATGCAATCTGAAGAAAGCATCCCATACCACTTCTTGTTATAGGTTTGGCTTGGTAATTTTTCTCGACCATTTCTATCAATATTACAGTTGCTCTAGTCACCTTTGTGTGTCTACCTACACCTCAATGATTTTGGAATGAATACATTTTTATTTGAACATCCTTTTTACTTGATGCTCATTCTCAAATTCAGATCAAGACTTCTCAACCCTCACAAGAGTTATCTAACCCTAATCATTAAAGTTTATGTTTCCTTCTAAGTAAATACTTACCAAGATAACTTATAAAATAATTTCTTAATATTTGAAGATACCAAAAGTTAAACGCACATTATTAAGATTGATTTACCCACCATGCTCTTAAATCTATGTTTATATTATAGCTTGAGGTATAAGGGAAAGGTCAGGTTCTATTAATTTTTCCTATGCATCTATTTAGAGCTTAACAAATATATCACAAGCATGACCAAACCAAAAATACCCTTTTTCTTTTCTTACTTGGCTACATCTAAGTTTTATATTTAGAAGTTATTTCCACGTAAAGCAAATATTCATAATCTCATAAACTAGTTACATCAATAAAACATAATATCATTTAACTCATACCTTATCGTCAACCATCTATTGAACCATGCTAAAGATATTTATAAACAAATTCAAAGTCACGTTTGATCTTTACGTTTCCAACTTAAGGACAATAATACCCAAAGGTTTTATTCTCTATCCCGATACTTTATCCTAATGCCACTCATCATCGGACTAATTCAATTAATAGATAGAAACTAACTTCTATTTTTGAAGAGACATTTTGACCTCATCACCAAATCCTCATTGCTTGACATAAGGCAGGGAACCAATGGTTCAATATGTGTCTTATTCGCAATGCTAACACTAAGTTTTATTTGCTCTTTAGCATAATAAGTTCATAGGTGGTTCCCTCACAGCCTTAAGCTTTCTATGTAATAATAAAAACAAATTATACTCATACAACTATTAGTAAGTATGGATTTTAGCACCCTAAACTCGATAAGCCTCCTTAATTAGTTACACAAAACCATAATATAATTTTTAAGACTCTTCATTACTACTAAAATAACACATTACAAAGCATATAAAAAGGGTACTACAAAATTTATCCAATAAACTAGTTCTAAACATTGATTCTTCGAAATAGAACTCCTACCAAATAGTAATCATTTGTCCAAAGAAAGACAATAGATATAAAATCAAACTACAACTACTTATCAAATAATTAAAGCATATTGAGACGTTCCTTTCTCAAGAAAACCAAACTTTAAATAAATAATCATTGCATGAGACTATCAATCCAAAAATAATTACTAAAAAATCATGAGGGTCCTTCCAGTATAACATCCTTCTAGTTTTTTGTTCACTGCTAAATATCAAAGGCAGATTTAAATTTTGAGTTTGAAATCTATAGGAAATACAAATTATCACCGGATAAGGTGATATTCCAAAACTACTTTCATATAATACAATAACTGCAACATACACAATCCAAATGTAGTGCTAATTGAACAACAATAATTACTAGATTTCAAGACTCAAAGGCAGATTTATAAATTCTCATTCCAAGTCCTCATTGATGTCAGTTATTTTATTGGTCATCGTCAAGCTTGGTTCCTTCCTCTTACCACTAGATGAGACTTCTTTCTCTTTCACATTGGGTAAAAAAAAATTTTATTGATTGAAGGGATAATATTTTAGCTTCTCAAACCATGACTACAAATTATAATAACACACAATCATGCATACATGTAAAATATCCATAACATCACATATCATTCGAGAATGCTATGCATGTGATGCTCACAAAGCACATCCTCAATTCCCGAGTAACTACTTAGTTCACTATCCAAGAAAAACTTATACTTAGTTATAAGATTGTGAAGTAAACATGCACACAACAATATTTCAAAAAAATCTTTCACAACGGAGTTCCTATTTATTTTTTACACAAGACTATCAAACAATAAAACCAATTATTATTTTCCTTTTGCATGTTAATACAGATTTAATTTTACCTGGAAATAAGTTTTATGAATTATCTACCTGTATATTTTTAGTGTGCCTATCCTTCAGAATATTGTTCTGATCTCCCTAGATTTCCATTGTCGCCCCTTCTCATTGATCTTCCCTCCTTAATCCTTAGAACTTGACAAGCATTACTTTCCTTTTTTTCTTTTTTCTAATTATTTTTCCTTTTCCCCTTCATTGTTGTTATGACCGCTATGTTTATTCATATTTTTACTCTCTTCTCCTTCCTCCCTTATTGATTTTTAGTTAAGGAGGAACCATGAATCATCATGAATTGAATGCATTGCCAAAGTGGATAAGTTGGCCACTAATCCGTGCCACACTCATCCAGCTCCATGAAGAAAAATCATTTTCTTTTGTAATACATATTACTTACCACAAGCATAGCTCCATTCATTTATTTCATTTAAAATAAAACCTAAGCATAAAATTTACCCCATAAAACTAACGTCCATAGCAACTCATTTACATTATGAAATTTTCATACACACAACCTTATTTTTACATTTCCATGTTATATTTATTTTTAAAATTAAACTATATGCATAACAAAAATAATTAGTGCCTCCCATCATCATCGCCACCAAACCAAACATAAAACTAGACATATATATGATATGCAATTATGGGAGCATCCATGTATTCATGAGCCAAATAATCACTTCCCTTATTACCTTTTCCGTAAACTAACTTCTCTTTCGTGTCAACTTTAAACCTAGTCCTGCATATGCAATAGAAATCATTAGTACCATAGTTCACAAGAAAATGTAAGTTTATTACCAATTTACTCATCTACAAATATATGTATGAGGAGGGTTATTACATGTTCAAATACAATAGATAAAGGTTGTATTAAAGCAAGTAATGGATCCCCATTAGTGAATTTGAAAATAAAGTATGTTTAGGAAGGAGTAGATGCTATGGAGAGGAGAGGACTAATTTATGAATTCATGGGATTTTGACCGATCCTTACTACCTTCAAGCAAAGAGCTACCAAAATATGGAGAACTAAAGGTGAGTTCCAAATATTTTCTTACTCTAATGGTTACTTCCTTATTATGTTTCCTACTAAAGAAGATAGGGAGGATATTTTTTAATGGGGTCATGGTTCTTTAGTATGTAGGGCTCTTCATGAATCCCTAGCATACCAAATTCATAGATAAGGAAGAAATACCATCAATTACCCCTATTTGGGTTTATTTATATGTTCTCCCAATAGAATATTGGAACCCAAATGTATTTGCAATAGTTTGGAATTCTTTAAGAGTTTTCATGAATGATAACACTCAACAATTAGATCATGAAATATGAAAGCAAGTAGTAGATTATAAAAATATTTATTTTATATGCATAATCTATTATGAATAAGGTAATTTAACCAACGATTTTCCATATAATACCCCTAACAATTAGAAATAGTATGGGGACTTGAAAATGTTTTCGAATACCCAAACAAAAGAACATAAGAAAAAAATACAGTAAAAGAGAAAAAAATAATTTCACCTAACACCATTGAAATTCTCTCCACATATGAGAAATAGATGATGAGGATGATAAAATGAAAACATCTATTATGAAAGCATATTTTGATGAAGAGAGGGAATATAAAGGAATGCATGATGAAAATAGAATAATAGACTACCCTAATACTAAGAAACAATAACCAGTGAGAACCATCTCATCTAGAATTAGACTTTCAAAAAAAGGAGAATATAGAAAATCAACACAAGTGTAAAACCAAAGGATAAATTCAAACCACAAAAAAGCTATATCCTTAAAGAGATCAAGTAGATTTCAATAGAAGTACCTTGGTTCTAAGTAATAATCCTATAGTCCCAACCATAAAGAAGCAATATACAAATAAAAATATGAGAATGGATATGAATAAAAATATGAGACACAAATCCAACCAACATCATCTAGCATAGGAAAGCCAAAATTTAGTTGAGGAAGGTAAGGTAACAATAATAGAGGACTATTAATTATGAATATTATTACTTGGAATATTAGAGGACTTAAATGATGTCCTTCAAAACAATAAAAATTTAGAACAATCATCCAAACAAATCAACCTCAAATTCTCTTTCTCTAGGAGAAAAAAGTTTTAATTAAAGAAATGGAAATAATAGAAAATAAGATGTGGTCAACCAATAAAGTAGTGTCCCTTAGCACATAAGGGGCCTCAGAAGAAGTGGTATATCTTTGGGATCCAAATGAAATTACAATTTAGTACATGATAGGAAGTAGGGGATTGCCAACAATGGTTGCCCAAAATAGATATTTAGATCGGGTTATTATTTATATGGATGTGTATACTCCATGTACTATGAAAGAGAAATGATCAGTATGGAGGACTATATATTTTAGCACCTCCCAATTCCCTAAAGCTTGGTCTTTGATAGAAATATATTTCAACTCCATCCTTACATTAGAAGCAAAAATAGGAGGAAATAAGAAGTTGGATGAGAGTTCTAAACCCATGAATGAATACATGACTAACCTTCACCTAGTAGATATCAAGCAAAGCAATTATTTGATGACTTGGTCCAATAGAATATAAGTATCATCATCCATCCTTGAAAGGCTACATAGGTTTTTGCTTTTAGATAAGTTTTTTATACAAGGACACATCCCAAAGTAAAGATCTTAAATAAAATAGGATCTGATCATTGGCTAGTTTTAATTAAAATTTGGATAACCAGTGGTAACCCAATACCATTTTGTTTTCATTTAATATGACTTAGAGTTGAATCCTTAAATTCAAGCCTACAACAATAATGGTAAGAATGCAAGCCAAAACATGGTATAAATATGTTGTGTTTTGTTAAAAGGCTATAATATTTTAAATATAAAATAAAGACTTAGAATTGGGAGGAATTTGGATATTTTGGGGCAAATAAAATGGAAGCTTTAACCTAACTTGAGGAGTTGAATGAGCAAATTCATCTTGAGGGACTCATAGAAAATAGGATCAATATAGAAATTAATCTTTCTACCTAGGTGAAGGAATGTGATAGAAGAGAATAACTAATGTGGAAGCAAACTTCAAGGATTCAATGGCTACAAGAAGAAGATCAAAATACATGTTTCTTTGAAAATTCTCTCCTAGATCAGAGAACACCTAACTTTATCCCCTCGTTAAACAATGAAAATGGAGATATAGTCCACAAATGGGAAGGCATGTATTCATTATTTTGAACCATTTTTCAAACCTATTTATATCTAAATTGCTTGACCCAAAATTCCAGCAAGAAATTATATAGGATATACTTGTTATTATTTATGATGAGGAGAATGTGGCCCAAACTACACCAATAACTAGGAGGGAACCACAAGAGATAGTTTTTAAAATATAAAAGGGGAAGGCACCAGGTTAAGATGCATTCTCTATTTAATTTTAATAAGCATTTTGGGATGTTTTTAAGGATGAAAATCTAGAGGTGGTATAAGAGGCTAGAAAGGTAAAATAAATCCTCAAAGAAATCAAAAAGACATACATAGAACTAATTCCAAAAGCTCAAGAAGTAGATAACACTATTGGTTATGACCAATAACTTATGTAATTTTATTCTATAAATCATCTCAAATATTATTTCTAGAAGGGTCAAACCATTGCTAATAAGATCATATCTCTAGAACAAGAGGGATTTGTAGAGGGGTGACAAATAGTGGATGAGATAGTATTAGCCTATGAAGAAACTAAATCTATGGAAGATCAAAAATTTCCATCCATGTTCATTCGATTGGATTTATCTAAAGCATATGATAGGGTGGATTGACACTTTCTCATATAGGTAATAGAAATTTGTGAATTCTCTTAAGAATGGATAAAGTGAATCAAAGTTTGTATATCTTTAGTTTCTTATTTAGTTATTCTCAATGGTTATCCCACTCATTTATTCCCAGTAATTATAGGCATAAGGAAATGAGACCCTCTCTCTACATACTTATTCATCATCCAAGTAGAATGTTTAGGGAGAATATTTGCTACGAATTGACATTATAAAAGGTTATAAGGAGTCACAATAGCTAAAGGAGTTAGACCTATCTCTCATTTTTTAATTTATTAATAATTTAACAATTTTGTGGAAGGCAAAAATAAAGGAAGCGACCTTAATAAACCAAATTCTCAACTGCTTCACTAGAGCCTTAGGAAAACTAGTTAATGAAGACAAATCAAATTTTTTTCTTTTCTATTTTTCACCTAGAAAATAGATTTTGATATTGTATATATTACGATTCAAAAAAACTTCTCTTATAATTAAATATTTGGGTGTTCTAGTTAATCTTAGCAGCCAAAAGAAAGCGCATTGGAGCTGGTTACAAGATAAAGTGTAGAATATAATAGGCAATTGGATAAACAAATGGCTTTCCTTACTAGGACATATAACTCTTATCAAATCAGTTTATCAGTCTATCCCAATATTTGTTTTAATAGTGTTGAACATTTCTAAGTTAGTGCTTAAATAAATGGATAAAATTAGTCATATATTTTTTGGAGAGGATACAAAATGGAGAAGAAATGGGCCCTAGTAAGATGGGAGACCCTATGTCTTCCAACTCATGAAGTGGGTCTAGGTATTTTATCGACAGTCAAGAATAACAAGGCTTTGGTATCAAAGTTATACTCGAGGTCAATTAGCCACCCCAATACATTATGGAAAAAAAATATGAGGGCCAAATATGAAGAAAACAAATATCCCTCTAATATAATTCAACACCAAATACCTTCTAGAGGATCCCCAATTTTAAAGGTTTTAAAAATTTGAGAGGAGTTGATAAATAATAAGCTCTTTTGGATAGTATAGAATGGTCAAAAGATACATTTTTTAATAGACCCTTGGAATGGACACCTTGCATTATGAATTAAATATCTAAAATTAAATCATATAATGGATAAAATACATAAGATGAACTAAATAAAAGTTTCCAAATATGATCAAGATTAGACAAGAATGCATAGGTGGGAAAATGTTAGATCGTAGTAGAATATTACCCAATCCAACTCTCTAAATATTAATATATATATATATATTCATAATCTCTTTCAAATGTAATCGCCTTCAACATTGGTTGGAATAGCTCAGGGTATGGAGTGCACACTATAGCTCAATGTTATTTAGGCTTAAGCCATATTAACCCCCATCTAGCTCAAAATTTGTTCAAACATTTATGGGCTCAAAATTTATGGCCAAATGTGAGGTTTTGAAATTTGCTACTACTTCATAAAAGGGTACTCACAAGGGAGTAAATTATGAAGAAAGGATTTAATGAACCCTTTCAAATTGTAATGTTTTAGGGTAACAATGAAATACTAAACCATTTATTCATAAAATACCTCATATCTTCTAAATTATGGATGATGATATCTTCCCTTCTAAATTTAATACGGTCCAATGAACAATCCATAGAATAGATATAGATATATTGGAGCAAACAAGAAGGAAAATACTGGTATGTGAACCAAATAGTTTGGACAAGAATGATTGTTATTCCTTACATAATTTGGAAGGAATGAAAGAAATGAATATTTTAGCAAGAGAGTAGAGACATCCACTATGTTTGGATAAATACCATAGAAAATGTGACAAATAATATCCAATATTTATTAACTCATCCACGTAATTCAAATCAACTATGGGAACAAATGATGTTTGGATTAATTATTATTCATGGATTATTCCAACATAGAAGTAAGAAAGTGACTAGTCAAATTATGGATAGAAAAAAGTAATGATACCCTCCCCCATAGAATTTTTAAAAATCAATATTGGACGGATAGGAAGATTGGAGGATGGTACTTCAATTTTTACTTTTACAAAAAAAATTAGGAATTATATCCAATAAATTACCAAAAGTATAAGATATTTTGAGATGTTTGAAAGAGGTAGTAAATGCAGGTTGGAGAAGGATGATAGTAGAGTTAGACTCCTAAATTATGATCAATTGCCTAAAATCAACTTAAAGGTCTAAGAAGGTAGACTGGAGAATTCAAAGAATCATATATAATATTAGATTAATAGCAACAAATTTTTAAGAGATTTTTTCAATCATGTGCCTAGATAATAGAATAGAGTGATAGATGCTATGGCAAATTGAGATCTTGACAAATGAGATATTATTTTCTATGGTTTCCCTCCTAGGTGGTGGCCAATCCAAACTAGGATTGATCTTCTCGTTGTTCAATTTTCTTGATGGCAATTCCAAAATATATGGCTAACTTGATAAGCATTGCAAGGATTTATTCATGACATGACCCCAATATTATAAAAAAAGCAATATTAGATAATTTAAGGCTTGATACTTCTAAATCCCCTATAGATTTATATATCCTTGTTGTGGCTATGAAGTTTTAACAAAATTTATTGAAAGTCTTAGTGTAGATTGATCTTCTATGTTTTAGTGTAGTTCTTCAATACTAACCATGATAGAGTATGTTATAGGGTCTTGTCTCAATAGTCAAAAGATCTAATGGTAGTATAGATGGTTTTCTAGGTAGCCAAAATAGTTTGAATTTGTAGTTATAATTGTACTGCATCTTGGCTAGCAGTGAAAAGGCTAGAGTCTTGAGTCTCTCTTAATATATTCTTTTTTTAATAGTAAAAAAAAGTATGAGACCAATAATCTTACCAAAATGATACATGGATAATACCATGCTTTGTTGTAATACCACTGTGTAAACTCAAATTTTAATTAGATGATATCTCAACTAGATTCCTCAGCATTCAATAAAGAGACCAAAATCTTGCCAAATTATACATAGATAATACCCAAGATTTGTTGTAATACCACTATATGGTGATCATCTAATATGAGTGAGGCTCATCTCAACCCCATATAACCAATTAAACAATATAAATATAATTAATATATAATTAATTATAATAATTCAAATCATTTTAAATAAATAAGGATCTTTTATTCAATGAATTTCTATAATGTATTTCAATTATTAGATAGGAAATTTATTACTTGTACATATATGATTATAGTTTTACACAATTTTAATTCATCCACATGTTTTGTGATCTTTTATAAGTTACATATAAATTAATTTAACCTAGGTTAACCTTATTATTATTCACTAAAGTTGTTTTCTATTTATAAAATATTTTCATAGTTTATTCATCTCCTATATCTTTCATGTATTTTATTTGAACAATATCTTGCTACGCCTCTCTCTCTCTATCTCTCTATATTTATATATATATATATATATATATATATATATATATATATATATATATATATGCCCTTTATATTATTTAGTTGTAGAAGGATTGCTTATATTTTGGACAATCATTCCTTTCAATATCCTATTGAAGGAATTTATATGCTTAATTTTGAAACTCAAAATTTTACATAAGTTGATGAGTTATTTTAACTTTATATTATAAACCATTATTTCTCTTCATTTTTATAACATAATTATATTATGTTGAATGAGGAAATTTTCAAATCCTTATTTTGTTATTTTTATTTCAATCCATTGCATTTGAATTAATAAATAAGGTTATAAATATTTACAAATTATAAATATATAAAATTCTCAACCCCTCATTTTTAAATGAAACTTTTTATTATTATTTAAAGTTAACTTCTAGTCACATGTATTATTATTTTTATTGGTTTATTTTTCTAGGATTACAAAAAAAGCAAAAGAAACCCTACATAGATATGTTTTAGGTTATTAAAGGAGTTGAGGGTTTTGAAAAAAGTGTATAGGATGTTTGCTTCCTTTGCATAATTTTAATAGTAATGATTGTATATGATATCAAGAAAAAAGATAAAAAAATGATCTAATTTTTGGAACATTTCATTTCTTTTGGCATAACTTATGGTAGGTAAATTAAGAAGAATACATCGATCTATGGATAAATATTTATTGCTTTAATCAAGAATTATTTGTAGGCTATATTAATTGGAATGGTTTGTAGTTATATTGTATAATATATTCTTTACCAAATTTTCATTGATATAGTTGTTGCATTTGTATAACATACCCTAGTTTGCATGGACTGGGGACCCACTTTCTCTTGTGATTCTCTTGTTTGCTTAGGCTTGTGCATTATAATCAACCATTCAAAAATTAGGTTCTCAATTGGAAGCATCTAATCATAGATTCCTAGTTTTTGCATACCTAAATTTTTTCATGATGCTTATTACAATTGTTGTGTATGGTAAACTCTTAAAAATGATATATAACCTCTCCCATTATAGTAGGATCAAAAAACTATTTCCAACAAGTACCCACATACCTATGTTTCCATAGAATTAGTAGCTCAAACTTGCTTAAAATTAGGCACTATAGACTTGGCAATCCCATTGGTAGCATAGATGGTGTCACATTTCAAGACTTTTATCTCTTTCAAATCTCAATAATAATTCATGAAACCATCCCCATTAGATGCAACTTGGAAAGATATTTTTGGAAAATAAAAATGTGATTATGTTCCAAGAAGAATTATCCTCTCGAACGAGCACTTGAAAACATGCTAACTAGTTGCCCCATTAATTGTAGTGCCATCCTAATCATGCAAAACTTACTTTTGGGACCTATATTTTTCAATACTCAATAAAATTTTGTTAAATCAATTTCATTAGATACATCTTGAAAATATATTTCCAATGAATATAAGTTTTCCCATGTTTTGAATAGGTTTGAGGCTCAAAATTGTTTATTTTTTTGTAGTCTAAGTTGCCATGACCAAGTTAAGTATAGCTGAAAATAAAATTGAAACCCTAGTAATCAGTGATCCATGGGAAAATTTAAAATCAAGTGGAACTAAATCCCCAAATAGAACTCTAGATATTTATGAGGAAATGACAATTCTGATAGAAGACCCATTGACTGATTGAAAAGTTTGGTAAATCATGAATTGGAAGAGCTTTGGTAATGAACATAGGGGAAATTAGTCTACCACTGACCTAGAAATAAAAACTTAGGGCAAGAAAATAAAGGCTAAAGTGAATCCAACCATTCAATTCTATTTAGTATTTTCCATGGATTGTGACAAATAAGTTTTTTTAATTATTATCAAAAGCTCAAAAGCTAGAAACCTAGAGCTTTTTGGCAATGATGTCAACAAAGAGTTTTAAAATATTCTAATAGTCTTAAGGGGTGATGAGTATCCATTAGAATATAGCACTACCACTAATGCTCCATGTGTATCCTAATGTAATTGTCTTCTACAAAGTAGTAGTGACTAAGCTATCAACTTTATTTTTGCATCTTTCTATCTAAGGATTTCAACAAATGAGTTATTTGTTATCTCTAGCAAACTAGGCTTGGTCTAGTACATCCTCTACTATGACCCACACTAATCCTGTTTATGGGATACCACTTGATGTGAACAACCTTATAAATAACTATCAACTAGCTATCTTTTAATTATAAAAACTTTTTACAATAATTTTGAAATTAGACTTTTGAACCCTAACTATTTTTGAGGAAACATAGAAGCGAAGAAAATTAAAACCTTGATAATTGGAAGCTTACCATATCATAATATTTGAATGTTATATTGTGTGTTCTAGTGGTACAATTTCATATTCTCCATATCAAAATGTCGACCATTTATGGAGAAATATAAAATCTAAGAAAATTAAAACCTTAATAATTAGAAGCTAAGAATGTTAGAAGCTTAATATATTATATTGCGTTTTGGTGGTATAATATCTTATTTGTAATTCCAAAAGTCTAGACATTTATGGTAAAATGTAAAAGAAAATAAAATTAAAGCCTTAACTAAAAGTCCAAATATTTGTAGGAAGCATAAGAAAAGAAAATTAAAGCCTCAACCAAAGGCTCAAACATTTATGGCAAAATATATAAGTAGTAAAATTAAATCCTCAACAATTAGAAGCTAACTATACTAGAAGCCAATGCAATTAAATCTTGGATATTTTTTGGGAAGCCTAGAAGTAACACAGTTAGAACCATAATAATTAGAAATTAGACCTAACCAAAATATCAAACAACTGTAAGTAAATGTAGAAGTCAATTGTTAGTATTATAGCCTAGATATCTTTGGGAAAATAGAAAAGCTAACTATGACATAATCCCAAATATTTATGGGGAAAAATAAAATATAACTATGTAAAAAGCCTAAACATTTTCAAGGAAACAAAAAAAGCCAATGAAATTAAAACCCCCAAAATTGAAAATTAGCCCTAGCTAGAAGACCAAGCATTTGAAGTTAAAATTGAACTGCATGATTTTGTTTGAGAAGCAAATAAAATTAAACCATCTACCTTATAATGTGTGTTTTGATGGTAAATTTGCTTATTTGCAATATCAAAATCCCATACATATGCAGGGAAATATAAAGCAAATAAAATTAAATCTTTGATCAAAACCCTAGATATTTGTGGGGAAGCATAAAGGCTAAGTCAATAGGAAGCTAACCATATAGACAACTCAAAAATTTGAAATAAATGATATTAAAGCCTTAATAAATACACCATAGATTTGTACAGAAAAGTGCAAAATGTAGAAGTTACAAAAAAAGAAAATAAAATTGCAAAAAAAATTGCAGAAAACATCAAAATCTTCATAAATAGCTAGAAATTTGCAAAATCACCAAAAAATTATAGAAATTTATCAAAGGGAAAAATTAATAAAAAATGGAAAAAAAGAAAAAGGAATAAATCTAAATCAAATATATATTAACAAAATAAATAATAATAATAATAAATTCTAACACCTAAAATATTTGACTTTACCTTATAGTAGATATGACATGGCTACTCAAAATTTTAATACAGTGGACATGAGAGTTTTAATGTTGACCAAACAATCACAAAGGTGTAGAATGACAAGCACGGTGAAGTTAAGGGTTTACCCATTTGTAGCCAAGAAAAACCTAAATCAAATCATTGAAGAACATCCAAGCTTGTGTGATCCTAGAGTTTTGCATAAAGTTAAAATTCATTAAGGCATGGCTAAAGTGTAGCTTAGAGATGATACCAAAGGATTTTCATCATGGTGATATTAAAATTGCTCATATGGTGTTAGAATGTAACAAGTGGAAATACTAGATAAAATCAATGCCCAACCCACTTCTTGTGATTGGTAGGTAAATCATTGAACCACTTGACCAATTAGTTTTAAGAGACCCTAAAATTCATTTGAATTAAAGTTTAATGTGGCATGGTCAAAATTTGAAGTAAAAATAATCCTAAGAAACTCACAACAAGAACGTTATGAGAATAAAATATCAGATTTCATATACCCTTGAGGGAAGAAGATAGTAGTAATTAAAACTTTGTAAAAGTGAGGCTATGTTAAGAGCCCAAAAATCATATAAATACAGACCTATTTGATATCTAGTGGGGCCAAAAAGCCATCCAATTGCTTATCTCTTAGACTTGGCTTCTTCTCGTTTAAACTTTTCTATTTGTAGTTCGATGGATTTTTTATGTAAGAGCATCCAACGACAACTAGAAAAAATTGAAAGGTCAATTGGAAAAATTTGTAGTTTCCATGTAGAGTGCATCCAATGGAAAACTAGGAACAACTCAAAGAATGACTAAAAATAGTTTTAATTTCCATGCAAAGAACCATAAAAAGCAATAAATATCAAACTAACAGTTTCACTATTTAGAAGTTTGTGTTTTTTTCTAGAAAAAATTTAGACTTTTATAAATAAATAAAAAGATTTAAAAGCTTCACCAATGGAATTAGGTGCCAACTCACTGTCCACATTCTTACAAATAATATGAGAAAATAGGAGAGAAAGGAGAGAAAGGAGAGAAGGATATGAAGAGACTTCCCTATGTGAATGCTCTGTTCTTTAGTATACATGTTATTGTAATGAAATGGCCATGTGTGTAAATAATGAATAAATTTATTTATTTTTCATAGTGTTCGAATGATGATGTGAAATTCATGTATGTGTTAAGGAATTTGTATTGCATGTGAATTAGTTTTGTAGGTAAATGCAACTGAGGATAACATAAATTCTATTGGAAAGCTATTCTTCGAAAACCACTATCTAGAATATTATAGTAAGATTAATTGAAGACCAATATACCATTCAAAGTAGTGCAATCAAGAATCATTATTCTTAACTACTACATCTTGCTAAATAGAAACTAGGAGCCAAAGTAGATAAGTGTTTCATCATGCATATGACCAACATAGTTTGAAGTAAGGTATCAATTTTAAAACCAGTTCACTTGCCTACTATTGCATCATCTTGATATTAAAGCTAGAATATCTCTAAGGCATGATAAATACCAAAGAATAGATAGAACAATGGGGAAGATAAAGACCATAAGAACCTAGAACTATAAACATAATTGAAATTCTAAGGTGATCTACCTCCCAAATTTGAGCAAATGAAACCATTTAAATAAGAGGTGTTCATATGGAGGATATAAGTAATAGTGAAGAAGAGGAAGATGGACATGTTGAAGCTTGAGATAAAGAGTGAGAAGAATAACCAAAGGACTGATTGATCCAAGAATTTTCTAATATGGACTAAAAGTCAAATATAGAAATTGTATCTTATAATAGAAGCTTGAATCCAAAGGATCTCATATACTAGATTTCTAAAATGAAGTACTTTGATTTTGATTCAATTGAAAATACCAAAAGGGTGAAACTCACCAGTCCAAAGTTAAAAGGGTATGCATCCTTGTCGTGGGGCCATGTGATGACTAAAATACAATGGAAAGGAAAGGAGAGGATCAAGATGTGGGAGAAAATGCTCATCAAACTAAAGACCAAATTCCTATCATAAAACTACCAACTAGGTCATTTTAGAATGTTGTAGAACCTAAGACAAAAGGATATGAATGTGATGGATTACATAGAAGAGTTCTATAGGTTCACCATTCAGGCAATTCATTTGGAAGGAAACAAGGAGGAGGTGTCAAAGTACCTCAACGGAATACAACTATCCATAAAAGACAAAGTTAGTATGATAAGGATAAGAATGGTATAATAATCCTACTAGTATGCCTTAAAGGTAGAGGAGAAGTTATCGTAGAGTAAACAAAATAATGTGAGAGGAAGGGGACAATCCTCTCAAGGAAGAGAACAATCAAACAATGGTAGTAGGTAGCATTTTTAAGAAACAAAAGCTAGTACCTCTAATAGTGATTTCATTCAAAACACCCAAGGAGGTGGAGAATCATCATGAGAGAGGTGGATTTGGACAAGGAAGATATAGAGGATTCTTTGGAAGATGATATAAACACAAAGAATATGGTAATTGGGCATTTGAATGTCCAACCATGCAACAAAGCAGTAATAAGGGAAAATAGATCAAGAACCAAATTATTCAAGTAGAAGAAGAAATTATTGCTTCCCCAAAGCATGTAGAAGAACTAGAACATGGAGATATTCTTATGATAGATAGGGTATTATTGAAACTAGCAAAGGATGTGCATAAACCTGAGCAAAAAATAAACCTATTAAAGATAATATTTAAATTAGGAGGCAATGAAGGTGATTATTGATAATGACAATATAGATAACTTGGTGTCAATAGAGATAGTGGAGAAAATTTGGTTGAATAAAATGGAAGAAAAAAATATGTACAAAGTGTCATGGTTGCGAAAGGGACATCGAATCTTAGTAATTGAACCATGTATGGTAGATCTCAAAATTGTCTCTTCTAAGGATAAAATTCTATGTGACATCGGGCCAATGGATGTGTCTCTTGTCTTATTGGGGAGACTATGAGAGTTTGATAAAAAGGTAGTGCATGAAGGATGAGGAAACACCTACACTATTGAGAAGGATGGTAAGAGTTATTGATTAATTCCATTGAAAGTGTAATGTTGGGAAAGATATTGGTTACACTACAGTTGATTTATTACCTCCATTTAAATTGTCAAACTTGGGAAAGTCATAAACTTTGTGAAGTACCATTCACAGTCTATGATTGTAAACCAACAAGATGAATCCACTATGTCCTAATATTTGGGAGGGTTTTTTGTGGTGTCATTCTATTATTTTTCTAAACCACTAATATATCCTACATTATCAAAAACATGAGTGGAATTAAACTATAGAAAATAAAAATATACTTGCTGGAAATTACAAAAGATGGGGAAAATTACAGTACTCGAGTAAATTGTAGAAAATATAGAAAAAAGAGAATAAATAATGCATAAATAAATTATAGAAATAAATTAAATGGGAGGAATACTATTGAGAGTGGGCCCAAGATTCCAAAAAATTCCACCCAGATTAATTCACACACATCGAACACTTAGAAAAATAGAGATGAACACTTGAATGAATTGTATTGCAACTTCAGAAGTGATTTTACATAAAAAAATTGGGGATCCTTTTTCAAGGGTGGTCTGTGCATTTATATAGTGTACAATCATCCCTTATTACAAACTTAGGAAATTCTATTTCAAACTTATCGTTACAACATACACGCAAAAAATGATCTTAGATGAACACATGCTAAATTTATACTTCGTAGGATAAATTAGGCATGTTCTACTTATCGAACAAAATATATCTCAATCGATATCCCTAGTTTCATACAATTTATTTGCGTGTTTGCTTGATAATTAATGAGAAAAGAATAATTTTTTGGTTCATTCTATTGTTCTTCATTCACATATATCGTTGAAAACCACCATTCTATTTCTTTTGAAAATAGGGTTCTTGTTGAACTCTGTTTAAATGGGAGTTAGGTTTCATCTGGTCTATCATTATAAATTAGTCACTTTTGACTCTGAAGTCAAGATTCAGGAACCATCGACCCGAAAGCTTGGATTCAAGCACCTTTGACCCTAAATTTGAGAATCAGGCATCTTTGATCCTAATGTTGGGAGTCAGGCACCGTTGAACCTGAAGACAGGAGTCAGGTGTTGCTCTTTAGAAATACATGAGTTAGGTGATTTTCAACTTACATAACTTCTTTTTTGCAGTAAAAATTTTGTCCTTAGTTATCTACTATAAAATATGAAGTGTGAGGTCCCAATGGGACCTTGACATAAATATGCAGAAAAGGAGCAAAATCATTGAATCTACACACAAATCACACTCAAAACACATATTAAAGAATGCACATAATTTCCTATTAAATATATATATAACTTTCATAAAAATTACATTATATAAAAATAATGACGCACAATATGTTACTAATACATACAAAAATATGAGTATTTTTTGTCCTCATCATTCCCCCATGCCTAATTGTTGCCACATCCTTGTGGCACTTTTTGTTGGTAGTCATATATTTGATCAAAATCCCGTCAGTACACTTTGTTTCTACATTTTCTTTCCCTGTTCATGTCTCAATTTCTTTCCTTATTACGTTTTCATTTTCCACCCTATTTTGGATGATTAAGACATGTTTTGGGTGCCTTATTTCATGGACTATGTCATAGGGGTTGGCTCGGTCCTACATCTATATGTGGCCTTGTTCTACTCCACCTATTTTTGACTACTACTTCTTCTAAGTAGAATCCTATAATGGTAGTAATAACCTTCTGGAATGTAGGCTCAGCTTGCTTCTAGTATTGTTGATTTGGGGAAAGCTAGACTACTACTAGAAAGTCATTCTTGTCCCATGGTGGATAATAGGATATATTATGCACTCGAGCCCTTAAAAATTTTGCCACCTAAATATCAAGCATGTTATCCTCTACAACATTATTTTATGCATCATTATCCTCTACATATTCAGGAGGTAAAGATTCAAATGCTAGTGGTGGCATCATTGGCTCCTTGTTGAATATTCCCATCTTGTTAAACTATTCTCTCATCCTTGAGGGATTGCCATATTTTTAACCCTATAGTTTAAAAAACTATTTTGGTTGTACAGGCTAACAAAAATACCTATCTCTCAAGCCATTCTTTTATAAGCCTTTCACTCCTTTTTAGCTTCCTTCAAGCTCTTTTGGAGCTCTTGAAACTACTCCTTCTAGATGGTAAAGACTTTCATGAATGTAGCTCACTCTTCATCTAAGTTGGGGTTTGGTTGCACCTTCAATTTTCATTAGGTGACCTTTTGTTTTTGCTTCCTTATTATTATGGCCCTTGTATTCAGTATTTTTGGTGATGCTCTCTCAGCTTTCCTTTTAGGCCACAATTTCCTTGATGCTCTAGGTGCTACTACCTTAGATATGGAAGTTGAAATAATAACCTCCTCTTACTTCTGTAGGGGTGGTATCTCCAAGACCTCGAAGGACTCTGCATATTTATTTTCTTAGGTCCCAAGTGTGTTCTCAGATGGTCTAGTTGTGGTCTATCTGTCCAACTATTCAACCTCGATTTGGTCAACCAATGGTTGACCAGTTAATTGTGTAGCCTCTATGGGACTGGATGACCCCTATGGGTGACCCTTTTCCTAATATTTTCCTTTCCCTAATTCTATATGGACAGCAGGGTCAAAGGTTTATGTGTCATCATTTGACTGAGTGGCACCCTGTTGTGTTTCATATTTCCTAGTTGACTATACCACTTCTGCTTGGTCATTTGGTGGTTGGCCATCATACTAAAAAGTATCAGGTACCTCGACTGACTCCTCAACCTCACTATATTTAATTTTTTCTATAGGGGATTCTGTTTGTGGAATTGGATCCTCCTACTCTTCATAATTTTTTTTAGTAGAAGCCTTAGAAATATCCCCTATCTTAGCTTCTATGCTAGCCTCTTTCCTAGAATATGATATGATCTAGCCAGAAGAGGTAATCATCTCCTCAAATTCTATATAATTTATAGGTACATACACCACCTAGTAAGTCTAGACTACAACATCAATCTTGGCTGGTTGACCAATATTTATTTGTTGCACCTATGATTTTAATCGCTACACTATGTACTATAGCTGGTGTATGGTGTTATACATCTCTAGTTATTTTCTGTAGTAGCCTTTATAGACACCTCAAATAGAGTCTACTCTATTTTATACTTGCTCTCCCTAATGAAGTCTTGGTCCTTCAATGTCTACAACTATGTCTACAGATCTCCTCATGGGACTTTTGCGTGATAAGGTTCACCACAAACCATGTTTTTTAGAACCTGGGCAACAAATTCATCCTCAATTATGCCAATGACTTATTCATCACTGGATGAAGTGGAGAAAACCAAGGATGCTCTCTTTATTCTACTTTTGGTCCTCGGGTAGGTCATCATATAAGAAATACTTGAAATGTTTCATCCTGGGTCCTCATTAAAATTCTAAGAAATAGGGGACATAGGTTGACCTACCTCTCCTATTACTTGATCATGATGGGAGGTATACACCAACTCGATTGACCTTGATGCCTCTACAACCGAGTAACTATAGGAGTCAGGAACCTCTACCATCTCTTGCTACCCTATAATAGTAATATCTTCTTCAATTGGTACCTCTTTATGTGCCTTTGAATGCCTGATTAGGGCTAAAATCAACCCATGGTGCACCAGGGTAGTTATTGTCCTTGCCTAATACCGCCTAGCCTCATCCTTTAGGGTACATGCTAAGTAATACAGGACGTTGACCTTGTCCCCATGTAATAGATGATTCAAAATAGAAATGATTTGCATTGATCCATGATTACCTATAAGTGCAGGTGAAAAATCAAGCCACTTGCCCAAATACTTAGCTCCAAATATCTAGGAGGTATTGTCTCGGTATTCCATAACACATAAGATACATTGTTGGTTTCCCAAAAAACCTTTGTGCATAATCTATAGGGTTATCATATTTATACACACGGTCCCTTGTTTGATAAATACTAGTGACTATAGCAATTTGGGCCTTTATGACTAGAATTTCCAGTCCATGCATTCAAATGATTTCATCCTTCAAGAATTCTAAAAATTCCTTGGCTTCTTCAGCGTCCTATTTTTGACTAACCAAGTGGCAGTAATCCATCCATCCAAAAATATCAAATTACCTCTGAAAATATTCATTTATCCCTAAAAGGTCTTTGGGCTCATTCTTTTAAGAAGATGGTTTGTTGATTTTCCTCCCATGGCAAATTACTCTTTGTTTTTTATCTCCAAATTTTTCTTCTTCTTTGGATTTTTATGCAACTTACCCTGGATCACAGGTTATTTTAATATATTGTTTCAATTAAATCATATCCATGCAATCAAACACTTCATCACCATAATTAGAAATAATTATAGTTATGTGTGCAAAAGATCAGTAAAATCATTTATCCGATTTTTAATGGATGATTTGTATAATTCTTTACCCAACTGATAATTGACATGTGGATAAATGTAGAATTGGGTATGATGATTGGATGGATGGCTATGAATAACATGATGACACTATTTACATAAATGTATTTTCCATAAAAATTATATACATATAAAACAAAAAATTGAGTACATACCTAAATAATATTTTGTGCATGCATGATATGTAGACACTCCTGGCACATATGGATTGGTTGTCTCATTATGACTATGATGACCAGAACAAATAATGCCATGCATATTTTCCATGTGAAGAAATTATTCTTAGGTGCTGCAAAGATTTTTCCATTCGAGGTTACCTGCTAAATAAAACATGCAAGAAAAATATTAAACTAATACTTTTTTGTAGGATGACACACATCCCTCGAAATTTATTTTTTGATTGTCTTAAAACGTGCAGAAATCTTCAATGGAAAAAAATTAATCCGTGAGAATTTTGACTTTGATCACGTGGATGAAAATGCCGATGTGGCTTTGGTCACTTCTCAATGTATACTAGAAATAGCCATTTATTATAATGGAATTCAGACACCTTCTCTTTGTAAGTCAAGTGCATTAATTCAATATACGGGATATAGGCACCCGTTAGAATAGAAGTCAAGCACCTTTTTACTGGAAATCAGGCACCTTAATTAAATACTTAGGAAATAGGCACCCATTAGAATGGAAGTTAGGTGATTTTTTATTAAAAATTAGGTGCCTTACTTCAATACTCGATAAATAGACACCTGTTAGAATGGATGTCAGGCACCTTTTTTTTGGAAATCAATTGTCTTACTTCAATACACTGCAAACAGGTGCCCACTCATTAAAAATTAGGAATATATATATTATTAGGACTCCCTAATAATGGTATTCAGGTACCTATGGAATTCAGGAATCTCCCCATCATTGAAAAGTCAAAATCTGCTGATGTGTTCATAGTTGAGTGCTTCCAATTGATCAGAATTTTGATGTTCTCCTTTCAAGGACAAAATCAACATCCGCTGACTAAACTAACATGTGGGCAACTCTCTCTATGAAGATGTAAAACACCCACACACACATCCAAGCATGGTTATCCCCCTCAAAATTGGGATGAGAGAACTCTACTAAAATTAATCCTCCTAGAAATTTGGACATGTGAAGGTTCATGGATCATGTGCTTGATAGACTTAGGTTTTCCAGACTACCTTCAGAGTACATTCAAGGCATCATTCTTGCAAAACAAAAACACAACTAAAGAAAGAAAAATGTAGGACTTATAAAAGAATAAATTATTTTTGTATCATGTGGACAAACATGTGTCCACATATTATTGAAAAATATTTTTTTAATTTTAATCAAATAGGGTCTACCCCATGCCTATTCTGGACTCAATAACATAATTTTCAAGCACATGATATGGCCACAATCGATGATCATTGACTGTCAACACAGTATTGATATCATAAATAGTTTTGATATGCACAACACCATTGTTGATTAGTTCAATCACCTCATATGGCCCCATCCAGAACTGCATGAGTTTCCCCTTTCTTTCCTAGAATCGAGAATCATACTACAATACCCATTCTCCCACCTTGAACTGCTTTGGCTAAATTCGATGATCATGCCATTGGATTCTCTATTTCTAAATGACTTTTATTTGATGTGAAGCATCATGTTTGTATTCATCTAGCTAATTAAGCTATTGAATCCATTCAAATTCTTCATCCATATTCAAATCCAATTCTCCTTCATTTTTGAGAGTTATGATTTCAAACTCTATAGGCATCATAACATTCTTACCATATACCAACTAGAATGGTGTAAAATTAGTGCTAGTTTTCCAAGTGGTTTTGTAAGCCCAGACTACTTCTAGTAATCTCATAGCCTAGTCTTTCCTATGTTTCTACACCATTTTTGTGATAATGTTCTCCAATTCATGGTTAGTGACTTCTACTTACCCATTTTCTAGGGGTGGTAAGGAGTGGTCTTATTGTGCTTGATTTTGTACTACTGCATTATTTCTTGGATTAGCTTCGAAGTGATTTGGGGTCCCTGATCAGTAGTGATCTCTATTGGAATGCAAAATTGCATGAATATGAATGCAAATAGGAATTTTGCTACAATATTTTCCTTGGAATCGTGTAATGCCTACACCTCAACCCATTTAGTCACATAGTCAATGTAAACTAAAATATATTTCTTACCCGTTGACTGTGGATTAATGAGCCCTACAAAATCCATTTTCCATTTGTTAAATGGATCAATGTGTACATGTGGTTGGAGTGGCATTTCATCTCAAGGAGTTGTCCTACCCATCCTCTAACATTGGTTACTTTGACTCACATGTTTAACTGCATCCTTAAATAGTACAAGCTAGAAATATCCATCCTGTAATACTTTAAACGTGGTCCTTTTACTTGCAAAATAGCCACAACTGGGTTCATCATAGTAAGCTTTAATAATTTCTACAATGTAATAATTAGCAACACACCTCATGATTTGATCATGCTCAATTTTAAACAGGCGACCATAAATCCATGAAAAGGCCCCACTCTTCTCTATTAATGTTTATTTTTCAGAGTGTGGAGGATACTTTACCCATGGCTAAATAATTATCCATATCTGCATATCACATTATTTGTTCATAAAGATCAAAGATATACTCATCTAGAAATTGATATTTCATGGCTGTGTGATTTGGAGGTGTCAAACTGAAAAGAAAATTATGCAACCACATTATCTTTACCTGTATTGTCATCAATTATAATAACAAATTTCTACAAAATTAAAATCCATATAATAATTCTACCACTAATTTAAGGTTTTTTTATCAGTTATTTTATGGTTGAATGATCATTATGCACAAAATCTTGTAACAATTAATATAGTGGTGAAATTTATTAATATCATGAACAACTGCAAGAAACTCTTTTTCTATGATAGTGTAATTAAAATTAACACCTGTAAGATATTTAATGACGTAATAAATGGTATAAAATTCTTCACCATATTTCTATTCTAGTACTTCCCCTATCACATTATTGGATGCATCCGCATGTATGTGAAATGGAATGGTCCAATTTGGACCTCTCAATATTGGAGTAGTGGTCAGTATCTCTTTCAAAGTTTGAAATACCTATTCATGTTCATATTTCTAGATAAAATCTACATATTTTGACATCAATGTGGTTAGAGGTTTAGAATTTTTTCTAAAATCAGATATAAAAATTCTATAGTATCCAATAGAACCAAGGAAACTCCAGACATATTTTTGAGTTTTAGGAGTGGGTAAATTTTTTATTACCTCAATTTTCTTCTTATCTACCTTTATCTCATCTCTATAAATATGATGTCCTAATACTATCCCCTCCTACATTAACATAAAATATTTTCATGACTCAGGAACAAATTAGTTTCCTTACACCTCTATCACTCTTTCCAAATGTGTTGTGGCTTCCTCAAAAATTTCACCATAAACTATGAAGTCATCCATATATATTTCCACAGTCTCTCCATTCATATCATATAAGATACTCAATACTACCCTTTGAAAAGTGTCAAGTGTATTACATAAACCAAAATGTAAGACTCGATAAGCGAAGGTCCCCCATGGACAAGTGAATGTCATTTTATCCTAATCCCCTTACCCTATTTTTATCTAGTTGTATCCATTAAACCCATTCAATAAATAAAATTACTTTCATCCTCCTAAGGTGTCAAGGACATGATCTATAAATGGTAAGGAGAAGTGGTATTTATTTATTGCCTTATTGAGAATTCTATAATGAACACAGATACACCACTTCCCATTCTTCTTCGGCACCACCACCAAAGGTGATACCCAATCACTATCAGATATGGGGTAGATAAATCCAACTGTTAGAATTTTTTGCAATTCAATTTTAACAATATATTTCATATCTGGATTCATCATATTTTGTGGTTATTTTACATAACTTGTTCTTCAAAATATATATGATGAGTACAGATGTTAGGAGAAATTCCTCTCAGTCTGAATAGTTCCAAGAAAAATAATTTTGGTTTTTGACTAATACCTTGGAAAAATTAACATAACTCTTTCTTCACCATTTTCATCCTCAAACTCATCTAATGCCATTATTGGTTGAAACTTTGATAAATCACTAGAAATCTTATTTTCACAATCAGTTTCTCCCAACAATTCAACAGATTGTGCAGGTGGATGAATAATCAAATTTTTAACATTATGACCATTAGAAATGGTCATTTTTCCATTCTTATAGCTTATGTATACATCAGTTATTGCCAACGAAGGTCTACCTAATATGAGTCGATAACCACCCAACCCGAAATTTTATTGCAACACCAGGAAATCCATTGGATATTCCCATGCATCTACTATAACTATAATGTCTTCCACTATTTCTTTAGGGAGCACTATAGACCTATCAACCAATTGCAACATAGTTTTAGTTGGCTTCAGACTTGTTAGTTTTAGTTTTAGTATAGTATCCTTGGGCATGATATTAATGGTTGCTCCTATATATACTAGTGTATTGGGTAATGGATAGCATTCAATTTTGATAGTTAAAACATGGCTTCTTGGGTAAAAATATTTTTTGTGGTAGGTTTTTTCCAACATGAGATCATCTAGTTTCCCTATCACATTAATTGCTTTTTTTGGTCTTCAGCTAGGTTTTCTTAGACATAATTCTCGTATGGCTTTTGTGTAAATTGAAACATATTTTATAGCCTATAAAAGAGGAAGTGTGACTATTAAATTTTTTTATATTGGATAAAATATCAAACTTTGGTTGTACTTGTAGACACCTAAAACATGTCATGTTTAGGAGACTACTCATATGGGCACATCCATAGACCATATGACCAATATTGGACCTTTCCAAGAGCAAAAATGGTCCTAACCACTCAAAAGGGGTAGTTCTAGCCCATTTAGGCTTGGCCGCTATAGACCAGAGCGGCCACCAATCCTGGCCACTCAAGCTGAGAATGGGGCCATAGCTAGCCACTACTGATGATAGTGGCTAGCACTAAAATATGAACTGCCATGAGGGATTGCCCAAATCATGGGTAGTAACGATAGTTTGCATGCATTTCAAAGGGATCTCGATGAGGAACTCCTAGAGTTCCTCTTGACTACCCCTTCCATGCCAATCCAAGACTGAACCATCCCTCTGGAATAGTTAGTTGGCATGCAGATCTGGAGTTTGGCTTCCCCAAGAAGCCAAGCCCTAGATCTAGACCTAAAACTAGGAAGGCTACATATGCAGACTTCTAGGAAGGCAAAAGATATAGAGAGTTCAAATTGTGTGCAAAAAAGCCCTATTAAAATGGAGAGCAAATCTATGCCCCTTTGAGGAGCATTGGAGCACCATCCTACTGAGCTACATCCATACATCAGTATTCAGATCCATCATTCCCAACCACCAATCAATGTAGGAGACACACCTGGTGACCCTTGAACATCAATTCGAGCAAGGGATCGATGACCATAACCCATAAGACCTGAGGTAACCTTTAAGTCAGAGGTCACTATCTTTGATAGTGGCCCATAGTCATAGCCAGGTTTTAAAATGGTCGATTCCTTTGTTCTAAGTAATAGATATTTATTTATCATTATTTCATTTACATGGCTTTAGCATAGATCTAAATATTTCATTGCATTTAGATTAATATTTCTTATTTTCATATGCATATTGCTTAGATCTGGTATATTTCAATGCACATTATGCTTATTTATCTAGATTATCATATTTTCTAATAAGAGCCTCTTCTAGAGAGGTTGCCCATTCTACTTATTATGCTCTGTTGTTTCCATGCACGTAGATACAGGTTCATAGGATCAGTTTAAAGTATCCAGAGCATGAGATCCCTCTAGGATGAGATCAGGAGAAGGAGGCATCTGTAAGCCCTCATACAATTTCGTGTGCGAGATTGGGAAGCCTATGAAAGTGCACCACCCCTTTGTGAGGGGACATTTTATTCACCATTGTTCCACTTGTAATTCATTGTATCAAAATGGGTATCCCTCAGAGGGACCGACATGTAACCAGGTTTCAATATAAATAAAAGGATATTTCTTTGTTATTTCTATGTTATATGTATTTCATGGTCTTTCATTTCATTTCAGTATAATATTGCAAGTAGAGTAATGGTGCGTGCTTCCTAGGGTCACACAGATGGTGATCACGGTGGGACCCCCACCAAGTTTTTGTTTTTGGTCATTTTACTAATGTTTTAGGTATTTTTTTATGTGTAGGTTTGGCCACTCTGGTCGATAGTAACCAGAATAACTTATTCACTCTTGCAGTCAGTGGCCAGAAGCATCCACTTTGGTTGACAATGGCCAAAAGATCCTAGTCGCTCCTACAGTCAGTGGCCAACAACAACCACTCTAGTCAATAAGGGCCGAGAGAAAAGTGCCATAGAGGTTATCTTGGGCTTCATAAAATATGGATTTCAGGTTGGGGTAACTCTCTACTTTTTTTGTCTTTCTTTGTCTGTGTTTTTCTATCAAAATACAGTAGGGAAAATTTACATTTAATTAGGAAAATATAAAGAAAAATGGAAAAAAAAATGCATTGGATGTTTCTTAGAGTTTTCTTTAGTTTTCTCTAGGTGCTTCTAGGAATAGTGGGCCTCTTATTGTAAGGTCTACCCTAGTCTCCAGTATGCTAGGCTTCTGTGTGTTTAGTTTTCTTGCATGTGGCCCAACTAGTGGCCATTAATTCATAAAGTAGAATGCATTCTTTAAAGATCATATAAGTTGAATACATGCATCTTTCTAGAATAAAACATATTTTATCTTAGGCATATAGGAAAGATCATGTTTTCTTGGTGATGCATTTTGTTTACATGCAAGGTTAAAAGGAACCCCACACACTTGCACGTATCACAATAACATTGGTAAGGTTGGATTTCATCACCAACCCCCAATTCAGACCGGTGACGTTGGAATTCACCTCCTTCCATCGGCTTGCCCCCTAGATATCCTTAGATAGAATAGGGAACTCCTTAAGTTGGTATAGGTCACTTGTGTTCAAGTTGTCTCCCACTATTGGAATGATTTTTGAAACAATGTAGCCTAGTGGAAGAGCTAGGCGAACCCCCCACTGGGATTTAAGCGGTGTACCCTAGACTCTTTTGAGAAATCATGCTTGGCACTAGTGTTCCTAGTCACCACTTTGGGTGAGTTCCCTCATTCTAATTCCAAAATATGAACAAGAAAGCAATATCAACAACAAATCTAAACACACAAAACAAGTTCTTAGGACACACATTTAATCCTTAAAAGAGATAATCATATTGTCTACTTTGTGTGTTTCTTTATTGCTGGGGTAATCAACCTAACCCTAATTTTTCAAGGAAATTTATTGAAAAAAACTCTACTTTTTGATTCTACATCCAATGGATCGAGAATCATGCAAATCAGAGCTATAACAAAAAATTTATTTTGGTTTTATGATTACTCTATTTTTGAAGCCGAAAATAGGGAAAAACTGCACTAAAATAGTCATAAAATGGGCTAGACAACTCCAAAAATTGCCAAATTTATTTTGTTGTCTTAGTTAGCCCCTTGTGCACCTCTCCCAAAAATTTTGAGTCCTAACTCTTCATGGTTCAAAATTTCCCAAAAATTCCTAAAAGTGGGCATTTCCCCACAAGCCCCGATTGGCCAATTATTTCAAAAATACAAAATTTTGACCCGGAAGTCACTTTTCGGAGTCATAGCCCATTGTGATCAGCTCGTCACACTGATCATTTTTATATATGACACTTACAACCTTTTTTTGGAAGTCAAAAATTTTTATAACAAAAATTATGGCCGAGAGACCTCCCATGGTGAGCAAGACCTCCAATCTAGAGAGGGAATCAGGTTCCATAACCACTGAACATATCCAAATCAGTCTAGAGGACATGGCCATCCCTGAATGGCATCCCAGGTCTTATCATAACATCAATACCATCCATAGGGAGTCAAACCTTCGAGATATCCCTATTAGGGAGGCACCCACAGGTCCTCCAGGAAACCTTCCTGACTGGAACACCTTGATAGAATTCTATATAAGGAACAATCCACCCACTGAGGGGCCTAGTAGGTCAATGTCACAAGTTCACATCCCAACTTGCTCTATACATCAATCAGAAAATGAACATGAGCATACACCATGGCCTAGCTTGGGTGAGCAAACCACCCCATCTGGTCGAGCAAGTCATCCCCCTACTCCTCACAGAGAGCATTCTGCATATACACATTGTGCTTCTATGCAGTATGAATGTACAAATATTATATCTAAGACTGAATATGCATCATTCCTCATAGATGAGGAAGAGGACCCAAGTCATCCTCCTACTCCTCATGAAGAGTACGTGGGGCAACCATGTTGCATATCTGCATCGTCAGACTATACAGAGCCAATTCATAAACTAGAGTATCAGGTCAATGCAACCTTTAAGGAGCATGGAAAACAAGTGATAGATCCTACTAGGGGGAAAAGACATGACAAACCCATTCGTGTTTCCAATATAAGGGTACATAGCCCCCATACAACTGAACAATGGGATCATACACATCAAGCACTGAGGCCACAACTTAACCAACAATAATATATGGATCAACTCTAATTGGATCAACAACAATTAAATCAACAAGGGGTGGACTCACAATGAGCACACCTACAAAGGTTGTATCAACGAAAGATACAAGAACAACAAAGGATACAACAAGAGCAAGTGCAAAATGCATTACATAAAGTGGTGCTTACACCTAGCACCCAGAGGATGCAACAACGCATAAGGCATCCAGTGCAATCTCGAGGGCTCTCCCCTTGGCCATGCCAAAATCATATTCAACATCAAAGGCCATTATCTAGTTATCATCAAGAACCTCATACTCCTCAATAGTACCAAGATCAATATGATGAGGAATCATATGAAGAGTCCCAATGGGAACATCAAGAAGAAGTGGATGCTTACCCTGAATCCATTTATGATGAGGTACCTAATGATTACACTTATCGTCAACCTCAACATCAAAAGTGGCCTCCTCTACCTAATCAAGGGCGACAAAAGGAAGATCATATCATTTCATCAGGGCCATACAAAGTGCTAGCTGATCGGATAAATTCATTCAAAAAACAAAACCAAAGGTCGGTTTATCAAAAACCTACACTAAAGCAGCTTAGCAATCAGCCTTTGCATCCATCAGTGTCATCACCGACATATCCATCAAATTTCAAGATGCCTCAACTTGAAAAATTCAAAGATGATGAAGATGCACAAGAGCACGTGACAATCTTCATCAATATGTGCTTCCATTTTCAAGACAATGACCCCTTGATGTTGAGAATATTTCTTACAACACTAGTTGGAGATGCTTTAGAATGGTATAATCACCTACCACACCATAGCATATACACCTTTGAGCAATTAGTCGATGCATTCCTACAATGTTTTGCCTCTAGTGCTAAGAAAATGATAAACTTGACTGACTTGGCTAGCCTTCATCAACTTGATGATGAGCCAGTCATTGAGTATGGAAATAAGTGGAGGAAGGTGATGTCAAAATTACCTTTCACCCTACCCACAATAGAGCTCATTCGAATGTTTACGAGAAGTTATTCAAAACAAATCTCACTTCTCTTACAATTGCAATAGTATCAAACATTTGAGGAGGCCTTAGAACAAGTTGAGTTCATTGAGGCAATCAAGATACAAGAGGGTGATATTCAACTCCACAAAAAGGAATGGCCAAACAAGAATATTATAGGTGGCAACACACAAAAAAATGTGGCCCCAGTCAATCAAGTTGTTTTGAGTATCCTTGAATCCTCAAACCAGGTCGCACCACCTCTACCAATGCAACATAATTACCAAGCTCAACCTCCTCTGGCCCAAAATCATATGCAATAGAATCAGATACAGGGCCAACAACATCGGCCACAATGACAATATACTAATTTTCTAGAGATATTAGCATCACTCTTTGATCGATTATATGAGGCATGAAGAATCAATCTTCCAGAGATCCATCCATGGAAGCCTAACAAGCGTAGATCAAAGGCACATAGAGAAAATCTATATTGCATGTACCATCGACAAAGGGGTCATGACATTCAGACATGTCATCCCTTTAGAGATTTAGTGCAGGATATGATCGAGAGGCAAGAGCTTCAGATAGGAGTCTTCCAAGACCCCTTGCCTACACATGAAGCAAACATAGCACCCAACAATCAAGTTGAGCACGTCAATGAGGTGCACATAGCCCCACTTGATGAGGGTTTTATCGGTATGATCAATACTACAATAGGAAGCAAAAGATACCTTGATCAACCCAACATACCAAAAAATCCAACTAAAGATAATAATCTATCATGGTCCACACCAACAATGAATTCAATTCACTTACAAAAGGACCCTGTGATTACCTTTCATAGACAGGAGATTAAGCCAATCTCTACGGATGAACCCGATCCTCCACTACACATCATAGCAAGCATCAATCAAATTCCATACAAGAGAGTCTTGATTGACACTGGGTCATCTATCAACATCATCACGATTGCAACTTTGAAGCATTTAAATTTGTCACCTTCACGCATTAAGGACTCAACATTCACATTGAGAGCCTTCAATGATGCCACTTCCCCAAAAATTGGCACAGTAATCCTACCTATACAGGTTGGGATAAAGATGATACCTACATTGTGCCATATCTTGGGGGTGAGAGGTAGTATAACATATTGCTAGGTAGACCATGGATGAGGGATATGGAATGTGTGCCTTCCATAGTGCACCAAAATCTAAAATTCATACACCAAGGACAAGTGTATGTGGTCCCCCATGATCCTGAGCCATTCAAGTATTACAAGGAGTTTGATGAGCCACAAGAAACCCCCCCCTCCTCTAAAAAACCCCCCCACACTCCCCCGGGGTTGTCTCAAAAAACCCCCCTCCTTCCCCCCCCCCAAAAAAATAGGTTTCTTTTCCCCCCCAGGGGAGGAGAAAAAATTATTTAACCAGGTAAAGCCTTCAACTGGTCCAAAAGCTAAAGTGCCTTCTCAAGAGTTCATGGCAATGGTTAACATTAAGTCAGAAGACCAAGTGACTCTAAGGTAGATAAAACAAGATATGGTGCAATCAGACATTGCTACCACATTGAAGGGGTCAAAACCATTAGCATTAGTCACCCCTGACTCACTTCTCATGGTGCCTCCTCAAGAACAAGAATAGGTGTTTCCCCACATCATACTAGGGGTACCAAAGTTGACATAGTTCAACACCACAAAGTGAAATAAAAACATGAACTGAGTCATAAACATGAGCATGTGGATACCACTATCGAAGTGGATCATCATGAAGCCTCCACATCGACTCAAATGAAGGAAATGAATGATTTATAGTTACCTAGTGGATCTTTAGCACCCACTCTTTCACCTCCTTCAGTAGAAAATGGTATTTCAAACCAATCACTAGAAATACACATGGGAGCCTTATCAGTATTGGAGCATATGCAAAATCACCTCTATAATATAGAGGTACAAATGGAGCAACAAAATGAGGCATTGCACTTTATCATGAACCAACTTGAGAACCTAGAATTACAAAAGCAACCCTCATCTAAGGTCAAACTATCCCCTATGAAGCCACAAGAAAAGCCTCAACTAGAGCTAGCACCAACTCGACCGCCTCAACAACTTGACAAGCATCCCTCATTGCCTGAGCCTACGAAATTGGTTTTCAATCGATTATGTGCCATGAATGCCATCACCTTACCTGAGGTGCACCAGTTGAATCTGAATCATCCAAAACCCCAAGGGTATGAGGAAGAGTTACATTGTCTATATCATAGACAAAATGGTCATGATATTCAATCATGTCAAATATTTTGAGCCATAGTATATAACATGCTTGAAAAGAAGCAACTTCGGGTTGTCAACCAAAAAGTGATCTTAGTTAACAATCCATCCCTTGCATCCAAAATGCAAGGGGATCCCCCTAAGAAAGCAAGTGACATACCTAGGGCTCAACCTGGTCCTCAAACTAGGCCAATGTGTGCTGCACGCTCGAAGCATCCGTAATGCATCTGGACTCCTTTAAATGAGCCTATGTCTATCATCTTCCAGAAGTTGCAAGAAGCTAAGGTCTTAACCTTACCCATCATAAAACCTCTAGACCCAAACAAAGCTAAACCTAAGGGTTATAGGGAGGACCATTACTATCTCTATCATCGAATAGAGGGCCATGGCATTCACAATTGTTATGGGTTCAGGAATGTGGTTCAAGATCTCATAGATAGTGGGGCTTTTCCCATAGATGGTTCATCCATAGAACCTCAACCTACCAAAATAGAGGCTACATCATCCCAGTTGAGACCCCAAGGTCAGTCGTAGCCTCATAGGCCAAACAAGCCACCTCAGTGAGTGGTCACATTTGAAATGACTACTACAACTTTATTTCAAAAGTTGTACGAGGCAAATGCATTTGTACTACCAAAAGTCAAACAAAGAGAGCCCAAACATGGGTCCACTGATGAAAGCCTCTTTTGTATGTATCATCGTATACAGGGGCATGACATCCATAGTTTTCAGTCATTTTGAAAGGTGGTCCAAGACCTATTAGAATGAAATGAGCTCCGTGAAGATGGTTCACTCATTTCTCCCCACCAAGACAAGGGCACCCTACAGAGGTCCGTGCCCCAATTGGGAGAGTTGATTTCTATCACTCTTCCTAAGCAATATGACTACATTATAGTAGGCAACATGCACACTGGGGGTACCTAAGGTATCATACCTTCCCCCTGTAAAAACAACAAAATCCAAAAATATTCATAAATTTCAAAATCACAAAAACAATAGAAAACATAAAAATAAAAAATATAGTACATTAAAATAAAAAACAAATATATGCAAAGGCATCTTAAATCCCTTTGGTCAATTAACAAAATGCTCCAAAGGCATCTTAAAGCCCTTTGGTCAAATCAAAAAGCTCCAAAGGCATCTTAAAGTCCTTTGGTCAAATCACAAAATGCTCCAAAGGCATCATAAAGTCCTTTGGTCAAATAACAAAATGCTCCAAAGGCATCATAAAGCCCTTTGGTCAAATCAAAAAAGCTCCAAAGGCATCATAAGCCCTTTGGTAAATTAACAAAAGGCTCCAAAGGCATCTTAAGCCCTTTGGTCAAATCACAAAATGCTCCAAAGGCATCTTAAAGCCCTTTGGTCAAATCACAAAAGTCTCCAAAGGCATCTTAAAGCCCTTTGGTCAATTCAAAAAAAGCCCCAAAGGCATCATAAAGCCCTTTGGTCAAAAGCAAAACATAAAAGCACAAAAATAATTCAAAATTCAAAAAGTTCAAAAACATTCAGAATAATCAAAAGCTCAAAAACAATTGAAAGCATCAAAAATACAAAAACATTTGCATTATGCATTCGCATTTGCATTCATGTAGTTGCATTGCATATAGGCATTGCATCCATTACATTTGCATTAGATACATTTATGTTTGCAATCTTACAAATGACACCATGTTTGTACCTCAATCATGCATCTTCAAAATCCATCATCATCCATAACCCATGTGTGTAACTGTGTTTTTCAACACAACCCCTCCTATTGCTATAAGGAATATACTAGGGTTTTTCGGTCACTCAGCCATACCTAGTGGTTTTATCAAACTTTGTAGAAAGTTATCTTTGCTTTTGATAGGTGAGGTTTAGTTTTGATAGCACCTGGTATATTTCAGAATCCTATCACTAATCAAAACACTAAAATCCTAGTTGAAACAAGGGAAAGATGAACATTGCGAAGTGGTATTAGGTATCCTAAGGTGAAAATTTTATCTTGCTCATCCCCTTGTGTGACCGGTTCGGAAATGCTGAGAATTGGCAAAAGGACAAGTTCACCCCTACCCAAAGAAATCCCTTGCTTTGATCAAAACAAGCAAAAATCCTGAACAAAGCAAAAATTCAAAAACAAAATAAACAAGTGATTATCATCACTACATAAATCCCTTGCTCAAAAGAAAAATAAAAATTCAAAATAAACAGTGATTTTCATCACTAAGCATGAGCAAGTATCCCAAATAAATATGAAGAAAAGAAGGGAGTATTGAACTTGAATCCCTAGAATTCTCAGCATGGATGAACCATAAGGTATCCTTACACATGATGATATGTCTATCACATTAGCATCTCGCTTTTGTACAGACCAATGTTTGCATGTGGAAGAGCTAGCTTTAGGTGTCCTGTATCGCCTAGTGGTCTAATCCAACTGAGTCCAACTTAGGATCAGGATGAACATTTGAGGATCCCCAATACAACAATGGGTTGAATGAATCCCGCCTGGCACTAGGGTATGCTTATGTTTTATCTAATATATTCATTTGCACACATAGGGATAATGAGTATCTAGGTCTTCATAACAAGAAATTTATCCTTCAGAAGCTTTGTATGGTCAGTATACAACTTTTGATCGAGTAACTAGGGTGTTTGAGTCTCATGGAAAACCTCAAAAATCCCCTCATAGCAACAAATCATTCCATCAGTCAAATCATCAACTTTCTTTATGAGGTTTTGTTCATTAAAGGGTGTTCATGAAATAGGATAGATATCGGATGAATGTCAGCAATGACATTTAGATGACCACTAACTATTTTGGGGATATCTTTTAATTTACAGAAGCTTATAAAGAAAGTACATACATATCACATCATCTCATCTCACATTTGGATGCTTAAATGATTAATTCTTATTATATGGTGTAACCCATTAGATTGTTAAACTCATATCACATTCATTCCTTATGTTTTAAGTGATTAAAGCATATAGGTTCATTTACATTAGATCACCCTCATGTAATTAATGCATTCCACATCATATATCATATCATATCACATAAATTGAATGCATACAATTAAATCAAAATTAAACATGCATTTAACAATAAGCATTGCATCCATATATGCATACATCATAAGTAGTCCATCTACACATCTAGGTCACAACATCTAATCATACATCCATCATCTAGCTAGTGCATGTCATCAATACATCACATCCCATAGCAATAATCAAATCATGTAAGCATTGCATTCATATATGCATCCATCATCATAATGCATCCATACATATAGATCATAGTATCTAAGCATACATCTTTCATCTAGCTAGTGCATGTCACCAGTACATTGCATACATATAGCATAATCAAATCATTATCTAGGCATAGCATCCATCATTGCATCCATAACATAAAATCAAAACAAAAATATTTTCTAAACATCAACTGGGGCATTATTGGTATCATACCTCCCCTAATCAACAATCAAACAGTTAAGAAATCAATCCCAAAAGGCCCCAAAGGTATCCAATGAGTGGCTATTTGACACATATTTTTGCACCATAATTGTTTCATTATTACAATTATATGATTATTATGATATATTTTATATGAATTATTATTGAATAAAATTTGATTTATTAGCAAAACTGATTAATTACCATAGTCTAACAAATGTGTTTGATTTATATCAAAAAATTTCGAGTTCTGAGAAAAATGCAAGAAAAAGGTATGGATGAACAATGAAGAGATTGCAAAACTTTGGATTGCACCTCGAACAAGAAGAAGAACCAACAGAGTTTGGTGACAACAATAATTGATCTGGTTACAGATGTTGATTATTGAAGTATGTTACTGAAGGTAATTACTGAAAGTAACTACTGAAGGTAATTATTGAAGGTAACTACTAAAGGTAACTACTAAAGACAGTTACTGAAGACAATTACTGAAGATTGTTTTACCAGTAGTTACTAAAGGATAATAAAGTCTATTGAATTCAACATGCCACATCAGATTTGGATGACACATTAAGATGGATGGCACATTAAATTGGATGACAACTGATATTTTATATCTAGCAAAATATTTCATTTCTCACATACTATCCACAAGAATATTTCAAGTTGACAAAGTTATGATTTACTTTATAAAGCTTGTAACCAGTTTATTTTGGGAAGTTTGAGATATAAACGCAAAGATTGTTAGACTTTCCTAGAATATAGGACATGATATCCTAATGTATATCTTGCAAGTCAGTTAAATTAGCATTGTCTTGTTAGGATTATTAGTAGGATGCCACTTGGACCAATAAAAACATTTATAAGTCCAATTAGAAGTACGTATTATTATTAGGTTTAGATTATTATTGATTAATGTATAGTCATCAGTCCACAAAATTTGCATGTCAAATACATGGAGAATACTATTTAGAATTATATTAGTTACAGAATACTATTTAGAATTATATTTAGAATACTATTTAGAATTATATTAGTTACAGTATAAATTACATAGAAGACCTAGAAAGAGGTCTAGATGTTGACTTTACACTCTACACTGATTCTCTGTTGTATCTATCATTACATTACAGTTTGTTCCAAGTTTATAATTTAGAGGAAATACACTAGCATGTATAGTTGAAGCTCTAGTAATAAAACAACACTTTGTTCTTCAAATATGGTAATTTGTATCAATTTCATGTGTTATTTTATTTTTGTTATGTAAATTGTGTTTATTTGTTACTTGCATTCATAGAATAATCATAATATTAGTATTAGTTATAAAATCTAGTTACTAAGACAAGGTAAACTAGGGGAGAAATACTTACACTGCCCTATAGGAGGTAGGGCCCACTTCTATAAATAGTTCTTGAGCTCTCACCCCTACATTAGGTTAGGATTAGTTAGCCTTAAATAAAACTGCATTTTAATATTACATAAAATAAGATAAAGTTGCATGAGGATCCTCACAAATAAATTAAATCATGTTACAGTAATTAAGTGCATCAATAAATCAATTCATCAGTAATTAGATGCATCAGTAAATAAATTCATTAGTAAAAGTAAATTATCATTGCATTTATTTATCATATTTTGCATCATTCATTTATGCACAAATTTAATTATGTTCATTTACTTTTCTGTACACGTGAAGCCTAAAAAAGAAACTTGAGCTAATATTAGTATTAACTCCTATGATATAATCTATACGGGATTGTTACTCTTTAAATATAACCTTGATTTCCCTCGGATTGATAAAATTAAATGTAAGCTCTACAACCGATAATTTTGGCTTCAATGTTGGGCAAAGTAACGTCGTAGTGGTTAGTCAAAAAAGTTGTTTGGCAGTGCAAAGCGAAAGGACTTACTTGTATATAAAAAAGGGTACGTACGAGACCTTTGTGTGCATACGAGTTAGAGTGGCCTGTATATGGTTACAAAAAGCCCCGCATTTCGATGTTTCCAGGTTCATTTTTCATAAAGGTTTCATTTTTACTGCTTTCATAGATTAAAACTTTATTTCCTGTAAATTTATTTCCTACAAATTTATTTTCTACAAATTTCAATTCCAGCAAATTTTATTTTCTACAATTTCCTTGCTTTGGGTAATTACTATTGTTAATTTGATTTAGGACCTATGAAAAAGAATAGGAAGTAGGTGAACGCTGAAAACAACCTAATATTGTTTTAGGACCCTATTTTTATTTTATAGGAAGTAGTTAGGTTGAGTGACACAATTGTAATGAAATCCCTCCTAATAGTCAAATAACAATAGTAATTTACCTTTTACTTCAGTAATTTTATTTTCAGTAAAAATTTACTTTCCAAGTACTTTTACTTTTCCCTAATTATGTTGAAATTAGTTGTATAAACACATCTAATTTTAGTAGCATTAGGACTGTTTAGTAATTTTAAATTTATTTCTTTTCTATTGTGTTAAGAGTATTTATAAGTTTTGAAATTTATATTTAGAACTTAGCAGACAATACGTTAAGAGTATTTATAAGTTTTGAAATTTATATTTAAGCTTAGAAAATAGTAGGATTGAAACAGAAAAGGAAATCAAAACCCAAACAGAAAAAAAAAACACAAAAATAAAAGAGAGAAAATAAATAAAAATTACTAAATGGTTGAAAGCAGTCAAATTGAAGTTTTAGACCTTAGAAAATTACTAATACAACAAGAGGTTAATCTTCTTCTCGACCAATATTACAGAAAAACCAAACCAAAATGGGAAGCATTGTGAATGCATTGATTCTATCAATGAAATATCATATGAACTAAAGAAAATTAAGAGGATAAATATAGCAAAAAATTTAGGGTTAAATCATTCTTCACCTTATCAAGATCTTGTAATAAGTTGTGAAATTGGCTATGGGATAGGAGAACACCAATAAATCCAATAATTTATCATTGAAATCAATACCTTGAGGATTTCCTCACTGTTCACAACTTCCTTGTAGATATAGAGAGGAAATAATTAGACCTACAATACAATAAGAGATATTGTAGAATTCCTATAGCTGTACGTTTTACGAAATTGTGCCAAGAGTTGCGTTACGAGCTACAATTTGGAATTCCTGATCCTATTGCAAGTAAATCTTACATTGTTCAGTTGATTCAATTGTTGGTAGACTATTTTGATTTTGAAGAGAAAAATTTTATGACACTATAACAACTTGATACAATCAATGATATTCATAAATTATCCAAATAATATTAGACATATTGCTATAAAAAAAAAACAAGAAAGTTTAGAACATTCATGAGCAAACCTAGAGACTCTAAAGGAAAACAAACTAGAAGAAAAATCCCCAAGAGACTTTAGAGATCTTGAGATTTATAAACTAGTAAAAACTAAGGCTACATAATCAACCAATCAAGCTAAAATTCTAGATCAAGATCCCAATTCATATTTATTGTCCAATTCAGAATTTGACAACTACGTAGATCCTTCCTCTATCTTTTTTGAACCTATACCTAATTCAATTCTTGAAATTCTATATCCAGGTATGGCTAATGAAAAAAGTGGTTTCAAAGGAGAAACTCATGGATATGGGAGAAAAAGGCAAGAGAGATATCAGGGAGAAACTAGACAAAGAAAAAAGTTCCCTTTCACAATCTTAAATATAGAAGGGACAACAAGAGAACCTAAATCAGTTTCTATTTCTATATTTCCTACCTTTCATGGAAAACCCTATGAAGATCCGGATGCTTTTATTTTTGAATTTGAAGTAGTATGTCAAGCTTACTTTTACACCACCAATGAGCAAAAACTAATATTATTTCCATCTACTCTTAAAGATGCAACTTTAATATCGTTTATGGGTCTAGGAGGAGTTTGTAATCGTTGGGATGGAAAAAATGGATTAAAACAACTATTCCTTGAAAGATATAAAGATTATTGTAGAGTTAGGGATAAGAAAGCTGAGCTTTTTCATATGAATAAAAAACAAGAAGAATATTTGGAGGATTATCTCGAGAGATTTTAATTTGTAGGATCTAAAATAAATATAGACCTTAAGGAAGAAATCCTAAAATAACTTTTTTTTAAAGGATTAAAAGAAGATGTTCTTGAGATTTTAAATCTTATGAAAAAATGAGACATTCATCTTATATCACTTGAGGATATTATAAACATTTTCAGAAATTATTCAAGAAACAAACCTCTAAGAAGCAATAAATATACATCCATAGGAGGAGGAGTGACAAGAGCTAAAATTGGAAATATGTTGGAAGGTTTAAAAACTGATTTTTTGAGTAATTTGACCTCATCCTTGGACTTAATGGATAAAAAATCAAAGGACACTGAAGATATTTATTTCCATATGTGTAGGAAAAATTACAATTTGAGAGAATATCCTCTAAATGTAACAAATATATCTGATATTTCTGCTTCTTGTCAAATTTGTGATAAGAATCATAAAACTGAAAACTGCAAGTATATCTCCACTGTTAAATCTGCCATAAAAGAACCTGAAGTGGAAGAGGTAGAAGATGTTTATTTTGTCACTCAAATATGAAATGGTCCATTTAATGGCCCATAAAATTGGTCAAACCCTAATTATCCTAAATATAAAAGGCCTAATCAATGGTCCAATGCACCAAACTGGATAAATTGAAATTCTTACAACGAATACTGGAGCATACCTCCATGGGCTCAATTTATGGATAATTTCTATGGAGGACAACCCCCATGGAATCAAGGGACACAAAATCAAAATATGCCTAGTTGGAATAATAGAGGCCAATATAATCAAGGTGGCACCAATTGGTCCCCAAATACAATGCAACAACCAAATATTAAAAATTAATTTAGGGGAAAAAACACTCAAAACCCACCTCAAAATAGAATTCTACCACCTCCAAATAATAATAATAATACTCCTAGGCAAGCACCTCTTCCAGCTCAACCAATTCCTAATCCTAACAACAATAAGAATGTTCAACAATTTTATGAGGCCAATGAAACATGTTCTATATTTGTAGCACCATGTCAACAAATTCAATTAAGATAAGTAAAGGTGTTGGAAAATAAGGTCACTCTCATAGAACCTGATGATCTTATTCCACATTTGGTTGAAAAAGAAGATAGTAACAAAAAGGAAACAAAAACCAACCAGAAAATATTCCAACAAAGCAACCAGAAATCCAAATAAGAAAGGAAGTAGAAATACCATTTCCTCAAGGACTGGCAATACAAAAAGAACCATCCAAGATAGCCTTTAACTTCCTTCAAGAAATAGAAGGCGTTACTATTAAAATTCCTTTATTACAAGCTATCAAGGATATACCCATATATTCCAAGCTTATTAAAAATATTTTTCAAGAAAGAGAAAGAAGAATGAATTCTAAACTATTCAAGTCATTGGAAAATTATCTGAGATAATGATAGGAGATAGGTTATTACCAAAATATACAGATCCTAGAATACCTATACTCATTGTGCATATTGGATACATAACATTACAAAATGTTTTTATTTATTTAGGAGCCGCTATTAATGTCATGACCAAAGAAACAACAGAATCCTTAGGGATCCATAAACTACAATTAACTTCTATTGTGCTTCAACTCGATAATAGATCTACTATTACACCAGAAGGAAAATTAGAAGACATTATGGTCTTAGTAAGTTCATGGGAATACCTTGTATAATTTATAGTCTTACAACCTAAAAAGAAATTAGGGGGACATCCATTAATACTAGGACGTCCATGGCTTGCAATAGCTGATGCTTTCATTAGCTGTAGATATATGACTATTTCTAATGGTAAGGATACAAAATATCTTAGTTTATTCCCTGAATCACCAATAGAGTAAGAATTTCCAAAGAAGTTGTGGTATGATTTCCCTCATGAATATGATGATATCCAAACCTTATCATTTAATGTTCTAATTGAATAACTTGAACAAGATGTTGAGGGACCCCTACCATTATTTTTAAAAATTCAACAAGAGAATCAAGGTCAAGACAGTAGTTGTTCATCTCAATCTTCCATTAATGAGGCAAGCACAAGTCAATCTCAAATGGAACCATATGGTTATGATTTCAATATTTTTAAACATGAGATAAATGGGATAGATCCAAATATAGAAAAATGTAAACAAATAGATATTATATCAGGAAAAACTCTTAACATTAGTAATAAATTCATAGGCATGTAATAATCTCACTTGGTAGATGTTCTTAGAAAGCATCAATCAACATTCACATGGAACTATGAGGATATGACGGGTATTCACCCAAATGTTTGTACCCATTGCATACTTATTCAAGAAGGTTGTAATACAGGAAGACAACCCCAAAGACAATTAAATCCAGCTATGAAAGAAATAGTTAAAGAGGAAATCATTAAACTCTTAAATGCAGGATTTATATACCTAATTTTTGATAGCCAATGGGTGTCACCTTTGGTGATAGTCCCTATAAAATTGGTAAATGGAGAATTTGCATTGATTATAGAGAATTAAATAAAGTAACCAATAAATATTATTTTCCCTTACCATTTATTGATCAAGTCCTAGATACGTTGGCTGGAAAGAAATATTTTTTGTTTTTAGATGGTTTTAGTGGATATAATCAAATCTCCATAGTTGAGGAAGATTAGGAAAAAAAAACTTTTACATGTCCTGTAGGAACCTATGCTTATAACGTTCTACCTTTCGGAATATGTAATACACCTGCAACCTTTCAAAGAGTTGTATTGGCTATATTTGTTGATTTAACTAATGAATGTGTGGAAGTTTATATGGATGACTTCACAGTATATGGTACTACCTTTGAAGAAACATTATCAAAATTGCAAAAAGTTTTGGTAAGATGTCAGGAGCAAAATCTCTCTCTAAGTCATGAAAAGTGTTGTATGATGATGAAAGGAGGTATTTTTCTAGGACATTATATATCATAAGAAGGTGTTAAAGTAGACCCTGCAAAGATACAAATTATTCAAACCCTTCAACCTCAAAAAATACAAATAGAGGTGAGAAGTTTATTAGGACACGGAGGATACTACCGTAGGTTCATTAAATACTTCAGTAAAGTTGCTACTCCCATGTTTAAGCTCTTAAATAAATATAATAAATTCAATTGGACATTAGAATTTCAAGAAGCCTTTGAAGAAATAAAATAAAATTTGACTACTGCTCCAATATTGAGAGGACCAAATTGGGAATTACCATTCCACATTCATTGTGATGCTTTAGGTTATGCAATAGGAGTAGTATTACAACAAATAGAAAATAAAATACCTTATGCTATCTATTATGTAAGCAAAAACTTGCATGGATCTGAGCTTAATTACACTATTACAGAAAAAAAATTAGCTGTAATTCATACTCTCAATAAATTTAAACATTATATAACAGGATATGAAGTATTTTTTCACATTGATCATTCTGCCATTAGATACTTAATGAACAAAGTAAAAGTGGGTGGTAGAGTGATTAGATGGCTTCTTTTACTACAAGAATTCAATGTCACAATTATAGATAAGGTAGGAAAATATAATGTTATTGCAGATCACTTATCTCGTATGCAGATTTTTTATGATAACAAGATAATTCCTGACAATTTTCCAGAAAAAAATTATTTTCTATTTCTATTTTTACCCCTTACGCTGATATTGTAAATTTTTTAGTAACAGGAAAAATACCTCAAAAATTTACACCGCATGAGCATAGGAAATTAATACATCAAAGTATTTCTTTTACATGGATTCATGGAATTCTATTTAAAAATGTCCTAATCAAATCATCAAGAGATGTGTGCAATAAAATTATGTATATGATATTATTAGGGCAGCACATGAAGAACCTTGTGGAGGTCATTATGCCACCCAAAGAATGGTTATAAAAATACTTCAAAATGGGTACTTTTGGCCTACTATGACTAAAGATGCTTATCAATTTATTGATAGATATGATGCTTGTCAAAGAGATAGCAAGCCTACACCTTCTATGGAAATGCCTTTGGTTCCACATATAGCTCTTGAACCATTTTAAAAATGGGGAATTAAATTTGTTGGATCAATAGACCCTCCAAGTGATGGTAATAAACACATACTTATAGGAGGGTGAAACCAGCAGCCGCCAATAGCCAGAGAGTGGAGTAGCAGCTCCAAGTGTGGGGAAGGAGGAGATGTCGATGGGCAGGAAGTCGTCTGCAGGGGAGCCCAGGAGCGGCTACGGTTCGTATCTTGGGTGCAGCGGAGCAATCGAAGGGCACCAGGGATCCGAAGGTGTGGAAGTGCTTGGACCCATTGAAGAAGACTGGGATGTTGACGATGTCATTCGGGGTAAGGACCCACCAGACAAAGGGGGTGGTAGGGCTCAAAAGTATTATGCCCAGGCAGCGGCCTCAGAAACCCTAAACGGGTTTTTTACAAAAGAGTTTTTTCCGATTGGGGATGAGCTGGACATCCCGACGGAAGTTCTTTCAAGCTTCATGGAGTTTGAGAAATTTACCCTCATAGGCAAATTCATTGGCGGTCGTCCCGACATGGAAACTATCCGAAAGTGGGCAGCAAGCAAATGGAGGACTTCTGGTCATATGGAGCTAGTGGCCCTATCCCGAGGTTTTTTTGCCATTAGACTGAACAATAAGGAGGATTACTATAAAATTCTGGCTGGCGAGCCATGGTTTCTGGGCCGCAAAAGTTTATTCCTTAGGAAGTGGGACATGGATTTTAGTCCTGATACCCAAAACATCAACATTGCCCCAATATGGGTTAGGCTCCCGAATATTCCCCTCTTTGGTTGGCATGAAAATTTCATAAGGGGTATTGCGCGCTCCATTAGGGAGTTGGTCACCATTGACCCACCCACCGAGCTCGAACAAGGTTTGTCCAAGCCCGTTTTTGTGTTCTGGCAGATTTGGACGCGAAACTCCCAACTTTCATCACTCTTCGTTCTGGATGTACCTTTCTTCATAAAAAAACTATTGTCTATGAAAATAGACCATCTTTCTGCCCCCAGTGTCGGTCCCAAGGGCACCTCCAATCCTAGTGTCCTCTTCAAAAATCGGGTAAGCAAAAGCGTGAAAACGATAACCCCCTAGAGCATGGGGAAGGTCAGGCAAAGTAGTCAAATCTTCCAGATGCGAAGGGTCATGAATATCCAGGCCCCTCTAGAGTCTGTGTCGAACTCTCTTAGCCTAAAGAGAATCCCACTCTCCAATCGGACCCCGAGCAACTTGAGGCTGAAAATCAGCAAGGAGCAGACTCCCACTTGGAAAGTGAATCGCAGGAAGAGAAGGAACAGACCCCATCCTAAATTGTGACTCAGACTGTTTCTCTGCCCCAAGATATGGGTCATCTTGATTTCATCTAGTCGCAGACGATGCTAGAAGATTACCTCTTAGGAAGGAGGGGTGAACAATCCGGTCACATTAGCCCCCGAAACATGAGGAGCCGAAAGCAAAGTGTGGATTTTGGTAGTGAGAGGAAGCAAGGCCGTCCTCCTAACAAATATAGGCAAGACAAAGAGACAGCAAATGACATTGCAAATGGAACCCAGCATTTGTTGGTTCTGGATGATTGTGGCACTCACACGGACGAAGCACATGCATCAAAACCTCCCCTTCAACAAGGAAGGGGAGGCAAGAAAAACCTCAAACTCTCCAGATGAAAGTCCTCTCATGGAATGTGATAGTACTGAATGGTGCAGCCAAATGAAGGTTAGTGGCTGATCTCCGTAGGAGGACTAATACTTCCATCCTTATTTTGCAAGAGACCAAGGTCGATGCTATCTCCTCTGATAAAGTTGTGAAGGCCATTTGGGCCAAGGCAAATTTTTTGTCTAGCCCTACAGTGGGAACAGCAAGAGGACTCATGGTTCTATGGGACCCTTCGAGGTTTGAGGGCAGCCTGCTATCAACTTCCAATAGAATCATCAATGTACTGTTCCAGTCCAAAACCACCAATTTTTCCTGGATTTTTTCCAATGTTTATGCTTCAAATTCTGCCACAAAGAGAGCAGAAATGTGGAAAGCTATCTCTCATATGAGGGAGAATTTTAGTAATTTTCCTTGGGTTTTAGGGGGTGACTTCAATTTTCCCCTTCATCCTTCGAAAAAAAAGGAGGATCCGACCACTTCAGCCGTAGCTTGGAGGACTTCAGGGATTTTGTCTCTACTAATGGCTTGCTTGACATCAAACTTAAAGGGGCTTCCTTCACTTGGAGTAATAGAAGGATTGGGAGCGGTTTGATTCAAGTCAAACTCGACAGATTTTTTATGTCCCAAGAAGCCATTCCTATCCTTGGAGGGGCTATCCTTTCGGCTCTTCCAAGGATTGGGTCTGACCATAACCCTATTTTCTTGGAGGTGGATGATGGGCCTATTTTTAAAACCCCATTTAGATTTGAATCCATGTGGATCTCTCACAAGGACTTCAAAGGTTTGGTTTCAGCGTGGTGGCAATTGAAGGTGGAAGGAAATGCTCCTAAGAGGGTGGCTCTAAAGCTCAAAATGGTCAAAGAAAAGCTGAAAGTCTGGGATAAAGAGGTTTTCGACAAAATTTTTGAGTCCAAAAAATCCATCTCTAAGAACCTGAAGGTTTTGGAGGAAAGGATGGAAATCGAAGGTTACACTGAGGGTCTCAGGGAGGAAGAGCGGAGTCTTTTGGTGGACTTTCATTCTATTCTCGCTAGGGAGGAAACGTTCTGGCGCAAAAAATCTCGTAACCTTTGGTTGAAGAATGGAGACACCAACACGAGGTTTTTCCATGCGTCTACTATGAGGGACAGAGGGGCCAACAAGATCAGAGAAGTGGCTTGTAAGGATGGGTGCATTACCAGGGAGATAGAGGAAATCAGGAGTGAAGCGATTGACTTTTTTAGGATTTTCTTGGCACTCCTCTGGACAGCAACCTTCAGGTCCAGAAATATTTGCTCATCAATTTTTTGACTAAATTCCCCCATGAGGTAAGCATTAAGCTTCTGGAAACTTTTTCCTCATCCGAGATTAAGGAAGCATTGTTCTCCATGCAACTAGATAAGGCCCCTGGCCCCAATGGTTTCCCCCCCCGATTCTTCCAAGTCATGTGGGAGGTCGTGGGTCCGGATGTGTGCGATGCTATTTGGGTTATTCAAGCTTCTAGATCCATCCACTCAAAACTCAATTCCACCTTTCTTGCCCTCATTCCTAAGTATCCTACCTGCAAAAGTTTCTCTGACTATCGGCCCATCATCCTGTGCAATGTTTTTTACAAAATTCTTACCAAGTCTATAGCCAATAGACTCAAAACAGTCCTCCCCATCCTGATTGATCCTTGTCAAGGAAGCACTGTTAAAGGTAGAAACATTCTTGATGGTGTCATCACTGTCCATGAGACCCTTCATTCTGCTTATCGCTCCAAGAATGCTACTCTTTTTCTTAAGCTTGACATGAACAAAGCCTTTGACCGGGTTGATCGAAATTTTTTGTGTGCAGTCCTCCTCAAGTTTGGCTTTCATCCCCACTGGATTGACCTTGTCTACAGTTGTATATCCACTCCCTTTTTTTTTGTCCTGGTCAATGGGTCCCCAGCTAGGTATTTCCAAAGTGCCAGAGGCCTCAGATAGGGTGATCCTTTATCCCCCATCCTTTTCATTCTTTTGGCGAAGGTTCTGAGTTGGTCCATGAAAGAGGCTCTTCGTCAAAACAAGATTTCTGGCATTTTGTCGACTTCTAGAGTTGATCCTATCACTCATCAGCAATTTGTGGATGACACCCTCATCTCCACTAGGGCGTTCGTTGCCCAAGCCAAATCTCTCAAGCGGATCCTGTCCTGTTATGAGCAAGCTGCAGGGCAAAAGGTTAATTACATCAAGAGCAAAATCTATTTTATTAACACTCCCCTATGCAGGCAACTTCAGATTGCTATAATTCTTGAATGCACTATTGATTCCTTGCCTACGTCCTATCTGGGGTTGCCTCTATCTTATAGCGGGCGGGCGAGTGGGGATATGTGGAACATGATTCTTGAGCGCCTTCACAAGAAACTCGAAACTTGGAAGGGCAAACTCCTGTCGCAAGCCAAAAAAGCCACCCTTACCAAAGCTTGTCTTCAGGGGATCCCGACCTACTTCATGTCGGTGTTCATGCTTTCGGTTGCAATTCACTCTAAAATTGAGAAGATTCGGAGGACATTTCTATGGTCTGGCAGCGAAGAGAAATCTAGACTCCCCCTTGTTGCCTGGGACAAGGTGTGTTCGAGGATAGACCAAGGTGGTCTGGGGTTGAGAAGATCAAGACTTATGAATTTGGATCTAATAGCGAAGCATTCTTGGAGGATTCTATCTAGTGACCCGGTGGAGTGGGTTAAGCTGGTTAAAAAGAAGTATCTTGGCCCCATTTCCTTCTTGGATGCTGAGACCTCCATGGCATTGACCTTTTGGAAATCTATGCTCCAAACCTGGTATTTGATCAGCCTGGGAGCCTGCTAGATTTTGGGTGATGGTAACCCCATTTTCTTTTGGAAGGATAGGTGGGTGACTGAAGAAGCCCTTGGGTCGAGGGCGGATCTTGCTGGGCTGAGAGGTTTGACTGACCCTAACTCCCAACTCAGGGTGGCAGAGTTCATAGACCGGAGCACCCGTTTTCCTCGATGGAAGATTCCGGTTGTGGAGGGGTTTAATAATGAGGTTACATTTCTTGCAAATATCCTCCAATCGATTTTAATTCCTTCTACCAGGAGGAATGACAGAATCATCTGGTGTGGTACGGAGGATGGGATTTTTTCTGTTAAATCAGCTTATGAGTTTCTTACCACCAAGACTGCTCTGGACTATAGGTGGAATACTATGTGGAGGAAAGGAGTCGTCCCTAAAATCAACTTCTTTGCATGGATTGCTTTCCACAACAAAGCCTTAACAATTGACAACCTTCACAAGAGAGGTTTTGCCTTCCCAACAGGTGTTACTTGTGTCTTACAGATTGCGAGATGAGGGATCATTTATTCTTGCATTACCCATTTTCCCACTCTATTCTTAGTATTGTCCTATCCTCCTTCCAAATCCTATGGTGCTCTCCCCGTTCCCTCAGAGATGCTTTCCACCAATGGCCTAATCCTTTCAAGAATCCCAAACTCTGCTTCCTCCTCAAGGCATCCTTCCATCATTCAATTTGGCAAATTTGGTTAGAGAGGAATGCCAAAATCTTTGGCAGAGCTCCTAGAGGGCCCCCTTTTGTTGCTCAAAGGGCGTTGTCCTATGCCATCGAGATTTCTATTGTTGTTCCCAGTACCCATCCCTACCTTATGAACGAAGAAGCGATTCTCAAAATGATGAATCTCTGGCCGTTTTTGGAGGCTGTTAAAGGGCCTTGTCGAAGGAATATTGTTTGGACCAAACCCCCCGTGGGGTGGATTAAATTAAACTTTGATGGAGCGGCTAAGGGGAATCCTGGGACCGCTGGTGCTAGGGGTGTTGTCAGAGATCATGATGGGAATCTTGTGATGGCCTATTGTGAAGATTTGGGCTCCCAAACAAATCACTATGCCGAAGCCCGAGGCGCTCTGAAAGGTATTCGAATACTCTCTGAGGATCCTCGGCCTCTTATTATTGAGGGTGACTCACTCAACATCATGAATTACCTTCTTGGCACCAAAAATCCATCTTGGAAAGTCTACAACATCATCCTCGAGGTAAGAACACTTCTCTCCTATCGTGGTAGGTGGAAAGCAAATCATACTTTGAGAGAAGGTAATCGCGTGGCTGACCACATGGCCAACAAAGGGCTCGCGACCACATGTTCAATCGTGTGGCGGTCTCGTTTCCCATCCGAGGTGGAAAGGTTGGCCAGAGTAGACATCCATTCATGATGCTTTCCTTGCGCAGTTTTTGGAAAGCCCCCTCCGACGAGTTTTGGTGTGGCGTGGCAATTTTGTCTACTTAGTTGTCCATGGTGTCTTGTCTGTTTTGCTTTCCTCGTTTCATTTCTTCGGGCTCTACTTGGTGTTCCTTCGGTTTTGTCCTGTTTCTTTTTCGTTGGGTTTCCAGGCCTAAAATCCCTTTTTACATCTTCCAAGTATTTAGCATTAGGATGGCTTTACTTGCAATTAGGCTTATTGTTATAGCCAAGAGGTATGATGCATCATTAGAAATATGGCTAATTTTATACATAAGGTTTTGGTATCCTCTATAAAAACCCACTGTTAATATATTAAAATAATTACCAAAAAAAATAAACACATACTTGTATGTACAGATTATGTTACCAAGTGGGCTAAAGTTAAAGCTCTTCCACGAGCTCAAGCTGAACCAATAGCTTGTTTTCTTTATGAGAACATAATACAACGCTTTGGAGCACCAAAAGTATTATTTTCAGATCAGGGACCTCAATTCACCTCCAATATCATTGATCATTTTGTTAACATATATCAAATAAAACATAAGAAAATCTCACCATATCACCCTTAGGCTAATGGACAAGTAGAAGTTACAAATAGAGAACTTGAAAAAATTATTACAAAAACTGTAACTGTTAATAGGGGTGATTGGTCTGAAAGATTAAAATAAGTTGTATGATAATATAATACAACTTGGAAAACTACCACAATATTATCACCATATGAAATGGTCTATGGAAAACAAGCCATCATGCCCATTGAATTTGAAATAGAAACCCTTCGCACCATGGTAAAACTTGATATGAATTTGGATAATGCACAAAAAGATAGGTTGGAAAAGTTAAATATTCTAGATGAAAGAAGATTAGAAGCATTGAATAGAACTGAAGTAACTCAACAACAATGAATAAAATGGCATGATCAACACATTGTACCACGTACATTTCAATCAGGATACTAGGCCTTATTATTTGACTCTAGTTACCAATATATTCAAGGTAAATTAAGAACAAGATGGCTAGGACCCTTTGAAATTGAAGAAATATTTGGAAACGGTATAGTAAATCTTAAGACTATAGATGATTCAACAAGAAAACTACTAGTAAATGGACATAGGCTTAAAATTTATAAGAAGCCATTATCTAAGAAATAATTCATACACCAGTTTAGACAGCACGCTGATTTGCAATATATTTTTGAACTATAATTAGTTACTATTCAATAAAATCTCTTTGAAAAGAAAAAACATATAATAATAATGTACTACATATATATAAATTAAAAAAAAAAACATTAATATATATAAATGATTATGCTTCCTTTATTTCATTATGAAGTATCTATATTTGTTTTCATTTTCAGTCTTAAAGCTTTTAAAAATAGCTCAAGGAAAAAGTTTTTATTAAAACCTTGTAGGAAAATGATTACCACATGATACATAGTACTTTTTTTTTTTTAAGCGAAAAACCCCTTGTAGGGCCTCCTTGGTCTAAGATACCACGAATAGGGGGTTCTACACCGTCAAAGTCACCCGGGAGTCGCACCCGACCCTACCCACACCAACATTATCAATTGGATTTTGGATACCCAATTCAGATTTTTGGTAGGGTGGAGATTTGAACCTTGGACCTCCCTTGGAGGATTGCCCTCTCCTCTCCAACTCACCTACAACACCTGGGTCATGATACATAGTACTTTGTTGCTAGATGAAATCTAAGTATTTTTTTAAATACTCAAACTATACCTAGTATTTTGGGCAAAATTTTCGTTGGAACTTAAGCAAATCTCTTACAATGTTGTGACTCCTATTTGATCAAGTTTCTCTATTGACCACGCAAAATTACATATTTAAAAACATTGTGAAGTCTTGGAAAAATTAACTCATGTGTTATTTTTACCAATCAGTGAAAATTTTCCCTTGCTTATCTATTTTTATGCATGGTCTAGAGTACTAATGAATTGGCAAAAGGACAAGCTCGCCCTTCACCCTTCAAAAAAAAAAAATACCTTGCTCCTCATCTAATCGAGCAAGTATCCTAATGAAAATATTCTTGAGTTTCCTCAAAATTAGCAAGAACCCAAAAAAGTCAAGAAATTTTCTTGCTTCTCCTCAAAATAAGCAAGAACCTCAAACAACACTAAAAATCCCTTGCTAAGAAAGTATCCCAAATAAAGCACAAAGCAAAAATGGCAAAAGGAGCTTGAATCCCTAGAACTCTTAGTATTTCAAACACCATGGAATATTCTTTCTTAAGATATCCTTTTGTATTAGTTGTAAGTCTGGATAAGACCTATAGATGCTTATAAGATCAACTAGCTTTTTGGTATATATAACACTTTTTGTTTTTCAATCCTTACTCATAATGGGAAAAAAATATTCACTGCACACATAGTTGGTCTTGAAAGATGCTTGAAACTACTAGGACAACTTTGACACTATATTAATTTGTGAAAGAAGTAAATGAAGTTGTTTACAGTTACTAGAATGTTTGATGTCTTTGAAGAATAACCCTATAAATATCATATGCAGCTAAGAGTTCAAAGTAAATACTCATGAAAGTACTATGATTTCAATATTTTCTACAAAACCATGGCTTGTGTTCATCACATTTTATCCTTTAAAAGAAATCCATATTAATATATATTTCACTTTTTCTTATCATTCTTGATATCCTATAAGGCTGAAATCAGACTTTATATAACATATTTTTCTATCCTTGGAAACTTCTTAATGACCTACAAAAAGCATACTCATTAAAATTATAAATAAACCCCATATTTAAATTCATTATTATCCATTACCATAAATAAGTACCCTTCCTTTTGTTTTGGCTATATAGACAAAATTACAGTTTGGGGGGAGGATAAACAAAAGCATATATAGCTCATAATATAGTTTGGGGGAAGAAAACAGGTAAAGTATTTTCTTAACTCTAATAATGGTTTTTGTAGATGTCTTCGATAAGTATCTTCTATAAGTACCTTCCGTAAGTATCTTTCGTAAGTGTCTTCCGTAAGTAACTTTTGTAAACATCTTCTATAAGTAGTTTCTATAAGTATTTTCCGTAAGTGTCTTATGTAGATAATTTTTGTAAATATTTTTTTTAAAAGCTTCCGTAATATCATTATTAGTAATACTATTCCGTAATACCATTATCAGTAATACTATTCCGTAATACCCTTATGTAGTTATCATCCGTAAAAATTGCAAAGTCTAAAAATATATATATTTATATAATAATTAAAATATATATTAATAATAATAATTAAAATAAAATATATTTAAAATCAGAATACGAAATAATAATACTTGTAATATATAATAATACTATATATTATAATAATAATGATAAATATATTATAACTTTACCATATATACATTAAAACATTAAAATTAAATAAAAATATAATAAAATATACATAATACAATGTATTAAGCTATAATATAATAATATTAATAATAAAATTAATACTCTATGATACAATATATGACTATAACGTATTGTTGCGAGCCTTTTTCGTAAGCCACAGGTATAAAATAAGAAAGCATGACACCAACTGTCACCTAAACAAATCAAACCGCGACACCTTCTTACCCCAGCCATGCGAGAAGTTACATTAGCAGGTACATGACTCTGCCCAAACAATCAGGAGAAATGACATGGATCAAATTTTTCCACCATCGATTAACATACGATTAAGGGCTAAGGAGGAAAAGAGGAAAACATGGGTATCACAATCGTGTTTACGATCGATCATTGACGTGTCCCTTTCTTGTCCAAACAAGCAATGAGCATGCACTATTTAATTATCATCATCGATTGACATAGGATCGATGAATGACATTGCACGAAACTTATATACCCTAATTGCCATAGATTTTAGGGTAAATACCATCGTCGTCGATGGATTCTCAATATTTATCTATCGTCGATGATGTTAGGGTAATTTATCTCCGTCATCGATAGAAGGTAAAAGACTTATCTATCATCGGATAAAATCTTACAACGCTGCATGCGGCCATGCAGAAGAAAATATCAACCTCGAATCGAATCCCGTTGCGAATTGTAGATGAATTGCGAGGGTTTGTTTGAGTAAAAGGTTGAATTGTTGTAATTTTGTGTGTACTCATATAAAATTTAGATGATTTGAGGGGGGCAAAATGTGGAGGTGGTCGACGACGTAGAAAGGTGGCAAAATTTTAGTGACCACGACGGGTAAACATCTTTTTTTTTTCTTTTTCTTTATTGTTCCTATTCTCTGTGCATACGACAAAATAAAATACTTTACATTTTATTTGGTAGAAATTAGGGCTAATTTTGGAATTAGGCAACGATTAGAATAATTGTTTATTTTAGAATTTGGTAGAGATTTGTTACAATAATAAAAAGTGGGTCTAGGGTAATAGTAGGGAAATATACGTAATTTTGCTTTGAGTTAAAATTTTGGAAAACTCTAAAACTCTATTTTAGGGTAACAGTGGGAAAATATCCGAAATTTTATTTTAAGTTAACATTAAAGAAAACTTTGAGACTGTATTTTAGGATAAAATTGGAGAAAACGACACAATTTTATTCTAAGGCAAAATTTCGTTAAATTACAGTGATTCTTGTTACCAAATTTTTTTTTTTAGAAAATCCTTTATTTGGTAAAATTCTCTGAAATTATTGGGTAAAATTGTAGAGATTATATTTCTTTTTAGGAAATCTCTTATTTTATTGAATTATGGAGACTGTCTGGTAAATTACACCAGAAATTTGTATAAATTAGGGATTTCTTTTTGCAAATAAAAAAAACAAACAACAAAAAGAAATTTAGTCTTTACGTTTTTATATGATAACAGTAGATTTTAAAGAATATATTGTAAATAATAAAAACAATATATTTATATTGTATTTTACTGTTTGAAGATATATGCTCAGTATTTACGTTTTTCCATTTGAGAATATATTGTATTTTATTTTTTGTTGTAAAATAAAGAAAACATTTTAAATAATAAAAAATATAATAATATAAAAAATAATAATAATAATAAGATAATAGATTTTTAAGGGTTTTTGCCGACCTCTAAACAAAACTTTTTATATATAACTTGAAGGATTCTTGGTGAAAAAAATCAACTCCTCTCAATCCTCAGCCATCACCATGCCTAAACTTGTCTTCAAAAAGATTAGTGAGTCGTCATCTATCAATACACAAAACCCGAGGGACTCTATAATTGAACTGTTTGAAAATGCTCGATGGTGGTAGGCACTGACCAAATTTAGAGGCCATGACTTAGGGATGGCAAGACAATTTATATTAAACTGTAACCCTGACACTATGCTCACCCATGTTGGAGGTTTGTAGTTAGAATTAAACCCGAGTTTGATTTCTAAAGTGTTGGGTTTACCTGAGGTTGGTTTATGTTTCTAAAAAAAATTGAAAAGTGTCACCTAGTTGGTCACCAAATTCGGGGAGAAATGTACAATCTTGAGAGATAAGGAGGGGTCGATCAAAGGTGTTTCAACCTCTATACTCCCCCTTCTATGGCAGGATGCAGTTGTAATTATTATTAAATTCTTTACTTTTGAGGGATGAATATCTATTTTATTAGCCTATCATATTTGGATGTTAATAAATTTAAAATATCTAGATAAAACTTACTTTGTTATAAATATCCCTTATTTTTTGTTCCAATATTTGAAGTCAACTATTTTAAGAGTAAAACCCAGAAGTTCTCAAGAAAAACTTAAGCCACACCCGATTGCTATCCATGGTTTAATTAAATTAATTATTTTGAAAAAATCTCATGAAATTGGATCGTGGAAGAATCCAACATACCTGAATGTTCAAAATCCACTGAGTCTGAGGGAGAACAATCAACAAAGGAAGAACATGACTCTAATAGTCAAGATGAAGAGCCTAAAATACCACAATGAAAATGTAAATTTGGGAAATATAAATCCTGACCAAATAAAAGAAGGCAAAAGAAATTTGTATAAAATTTTGAACAAGAAGATGAACAAGGGCCTGAACAAGAACCACCTGTAAATGAGTCTATTATAGAGACCCTATCCTATCTTCGTGCACAAAATACAATGCTTCAAATTAAAATTGATAGGCTAAGAGAGGACTTTATAGAATAATATATCAATGGATCATACTGTGAACTTGAGTGACAACGGCTTCCAATTTGCTGCACAAAAGAAAAGTGAAAACCATACCTTTCCATGACATCTAGGGCAAGGATTAAAGAGACCACGAAATAAGTTTCAAGCAGTTGATCAAAAAATGGCTCATATCTCAAGTGAATCCGGTGCTAAGGTGCACCCACAAAATAATTCTACTTGTGAAACCCCTATCAAGGGTAAGAATTTTGAAGACTCGGTCCCAAAAATGAATTTTAGGGATGCCCTTCGTGGTGGAAAACCTCAGCCCAATGCTAATATCAATATTAGGGCTTCTCATAAACCTCTAAGAATGCCTAAGATTGATCCCAGGAAAACGGAGTCGGGATGTCTTAAAGCGAGTGATGGAACTCCTATTGTTAAGCTTGATATGGGTAACATTCAGACTAGCATTGAAGATTTGGAAAAAAGAGGACTAATTTGTCGGTTCGTGGGTTTTCTTCCGAGTCTATCTGCTTTCAAAGTTTGGGCTGCAAAAAGCTGGAAAACTAAAGGTGAGTTACAAATCTCTATTTATCCAAATGGTTATTTTCTTGTTTTATTTGCTAATAATGAAGATAGAGAGAAAACTTTTCAAGGGGGTCCTTGGTTTTTTGGAAGGGCGGGGCTTTTCATGAAGCCCTGGCATACTAAATTTAAAGCCGAAGAAGAGATGCCTTCTATAGCTCCCGTGTGGGTTAGACTCTTTGGCCTCCCTATTGAATTTTGGAATCCTACTATTTTTTCTTCAATTGGAAACTCTTTAGGAACTTTTATGATGATTGTTGATTGTACTCAAAATTTTGAACATATTATTTATGCTCGAATTTGTGTTTTAATGGATTTTGACAAACCCCTACCTAAAAATATCACATTACAATTTGGGGAAGACACTTGGGAGCAAGTAGTGGACTATGAGAACATTCCTTTTCATTGTAGAATTTGCCATGAATATGGTCATTTGGCCAGTGCTTGCCCAAATAAAATTCTTGATCAAAAGAAAGAAGATATAAACTCAGGAGGTTTCCAAATACCTAAGAAGAAGAACACTCAGAAAAAACCAGTAATGAAGGATCAATCAAAGTCATTTGCTAATATGTTTGAAATCCTTTCCACAAATGATGTCCCAAGTGAGGAAGAGGAAATAATGGAAACTAAAATCTTAGAAACACAATTTAAATATGAAGGAAAGAACTCAGAGACAAACCAACAAATCAAAGGTTTTCAACAGAAAAAAAAAAGGAGAAAATTTACACAAGAAAAACAATATTTCAAATGTCAAAACTTCAAATAATGCAGGTCCCAATATAGACTCCATTGAACCATCTAGTAAAATTTTGGCTGTGTATGAGCATTCTTCAAGGTTAGAAGCCATCTCGGATTCAATTGGAATAAGTCAAGAAATAGGGAAAAAAAAATTGAAGATGGATTCTAATCAAAAAGTAGGTCGCAAGACCAATCAATATCATATGGTAAAAGAAGGTGAAAAGCTTGTAGAGGAAGGTAAGATTAATGCCCTTCCCAACATTTTTAGCCCTAGTATTAATGAAGATCATCACTTGGAATATTAGAGGACTCAAAGGGAGTCTTTCAAAACAAAATGAAATTAGAAGAATGATTCGGATAAATCATCCACATCTTGTTTTCCTTCAAGAAACAAAGATGTCAATGGAGGATATGGACTTAATTGCCAGTAAAATTTGGCCAGCTGGAAAAGTGGTTTCCCTCGGTTCCCAAGGGACTTCGGGTGGCATTGCTTGTCTTTGGGACCCAAAAGAGGTAGTTATTCACCATATGGTTGGCAGTTGGGGTTTGTTGGCTATAGCTATTCAAAGTAGACATTCCAACCAGATTATGCTCTGCATTATTGTTTATGCCCCAACTTCTTTGGAGGAAAAAAGAAGATAGTGGAAGGATATTACTCATATTATCTCTCATTTTCCTAAAGCTTGGATCTTGATCGGAGGAGATTTCAATACCATCCTCTCTCTGGATGAGAAAAGGGGGGAAATAGAAATTTGGACAAAATTACTGACCTCATGAGCGAATATATTGCAAACCTCCATCTTGTGGATATCCAACTAGATAATGGCCTTATGACTTGGTCTAACAGAAGGCAAGGCTTAGCTTGTATAATGGAGAGATTGGATAGGTTTTTGCTCTCTGAAAATTTCTTAATCCATGGTCACATTCCTAAAGTGAAGACTCTTAATAATGTTGGTTCGGATCATTGGCCAGTCATGGTGGAAATGTGGAAAACCAATGTGAGTTTCTCTCCTTTTCGTTTTCAATTAATGTGGCTTAGAGACATTTCCTTCAGACCTCGTGTGCAACAATGGTGGAAGGAAGGTAAACCTAGGCATGGGACTAAGATGTTCTGTTTTGCCAAAGTACTGCAATACATTAAATCCAAAATCAAGACTTGGAACTGGAAAGAGTTTGGGGATGTTCATAAAAAAAACATGAAGTTATTGCTCATCTTGAAAATTTGAATAAGAAAATCCATTTAGATGGCCTCACAGAGAAGAGAAGTGCAGATGAAATTAAACTCACAACTCGGTTAGAGGAATGGGAAAAAAGAGAAGAAATCTTATGGAAGCAAAAATCTAGAATTCAATGGCTCAAAGAAGGAGATCGAAACACAAATTTCTTCCACAAATATCTTCTAGCTCGAAGATCTCACAACTTTATTTCTTCCTTAAAATCAGATTTTGGAGATGTTGTTTATACTTGGGATGGCATGAACTCTATTGTTGTTGATTACTTTTCCAATATTTTTGTTGCTACTCCTCTTGACTCGGCTTCACAACAAAATGTTCTTCAAGCAATCCCTTCTCTTATCACTTCTGAGGAGAACTCTATTTTGACTACTCCTATTACTATCAATGAGCTTCAACAAGTAGTTTTTAAAATGCAAAAAGGGAAAACCCTAGGTCCTGATGGTTTTCCTATTGAGTTCTACCAAGAGTTATGGGATATCCTTCATGTTGATTTATTAGAGGTGGTGGAAGAAGCCAGGAAATCCAAAGAAATTTTGAAGGTTATCAATAAAACTTATATTACTCTTGTTCCAAAAGCTCAAGAGGTTGATCATATCTCAGCTTTTAGACCTATTGCTTTATGTAATGTTCTTCTCAAAATTATTACTAAAATCATGGCAGAAAGGTTGAAGCCTCTTTTGCATAAGATTATTTCCCCAAGTCAAGGGGGATATGTGGAAGGACGTCAAATAGTAGATGAGATAGTTCTTGCTCGGGAAGCCATCCATTCCATGGATATGCAAAATTCTCCTTCTATGTTCATCCGGTTAGACTTATCCAAAGCTTATGACAGAGTGGATTGGCACTTCCTTATCAAAGTTTTGAGGCAATTTGGTTTCTCTAAGGATTGGATGGATTGGATTATGGGATGTATCTCTTCAGTTTCCTACTTAGTTCTTATCAATGGCAGGCCTTCTCGGTCTTTCCCGGCTTCCAGAGGTATTAGGCAAGGTGACCCGCTATCCCCTTATTTATTCATCATTCTTGTTGAATGCTTGGGTAGGACTATAACCAAAAAGAGGGAAAACAAAACCCTTGAGGGAGTTACCATTGCTCATGGAGCTAGACCTATCTCTCATCTTCAATTTGTGGATGACTCTACCCTTTTAGGTAAAGCTACTATTAAGGAAGCTTCTAATATTAAGCAAATCATTAGCTATTTTTCTAAGGCTACTTGGGCGGTTGATCAATGAAGACAAATCTAAAGTTATTTTCTTTCACTGCTTCTGCTAGACGAGGAATCCATGGTCTTGGATAAATTAAGATATAAGAAGACCTCTCTTCCAATCACTTATTTAGGTATTCCCATAAATATTCAAAGGCAGAAAAATAAAGATTGGAATTGGTTGTTGGACAAAGTCAAGAAGAAAATTGGAAAGTGGACCAACAAGTGGCTTTCTTACGGGGGTAGAATCACCTTGGTAAAATCAGTCCTTCAAGCTATTCCTATTTATGTTTCTTCCGTTTTGAATATCCCAAAGGTTGTTCTTCGAGAATTGGATCAAATCAGTCATCGTTTCCTTTGGAGTGGTACTAAGGAGAAAAGAAAATGGGCCTTGGTGAAATGGGATACTTTATGTCTTCCTAAGAGTGAAGGGGGGTTAGGATTCCGGTCTTCAATTAATAACAACAAAGCTTTAGCTGCTAAATTATATTGGAGGATGTTGCATAACCCCAATGCTCTTTGGGCCAATAATCTCCGTGCTAAATATGTTGAGAACAAAAGTCCTGAAGACCTTGTTCACTATCAACTTCCTACCAAAGGTTCTCCCATTTTAGCAGTTCTTAAGACTGGTGAGGATTTGATAAAGAAAAAATTATTTTGGATCATTCATAATGGTCAACATGCAAATTTTTGGATAGATTCTTGGGATGGTCACAAGCCTTTGATAACTCGGTTTCCCGATTGGAGGCCTTGGATGGAGGAGCTTCACCGAGCTAATTGGATAAAGGTGGCTAATTACTATCGGTACCATGTTGGTAATTCAAAGGTTGGTAGATATTGGATCCCTATTGAGGACTGGCCTATTCAAATCCCAGAAAGGCAAAGACAAGATATCCAAGGCATCCTTCATATGAGATCCCTCTCTTGGTCCCATGAAAAAGATTGTTTTGGATGGAACAACACTACTAAGGGTGAGTATTCGGTTGCTCAAGGTTATTTGACCTTATGCCATAATAATCCCAACCATTCTTCTGACATATTTTCTCAATTGTGGGCTCAAAATATCTGGCCTAAGGTGAGGTTCTTTAATTGGATTTTATTGCATCGTAGGGTTCTTGCTGGTGAGAAACTTATGAAGCGTGGTTTTCATGGCCCTTTTAGATGTGAAATGTGTGAAGAGAATGTAGAAAATATCAACCATATTTTTATTGAGTGTACTTTAGCCTCCGAGCTATGGAGGAGAATGGCAACTTTACTTGGCTTACGAGTGGTCCAATTTTTTCACTTTTGAACAGACTTTGGAGGGATTGGCCTAATCAAGAGGGTGTTGATCATTTTATTAGGCGAGTTAGTTTGGATGGGTTCTACCATTCTTCTTTGGAATATTTGGAATGAAAGGAACAACCGAATTTTTAATCAAGATAGGAAGGATATTCACTATATTTGGCAAAAGACCATAGCCAACTTAGTTGAATCAGTCCATCAACTCCTTAATCACCCCCAAAACTCCCACCAAAGATGGGATCAAGTGATGCAAATATTGAAGATTAAACCTTCTAAGGGCAACCAACTTAAAGGGAATGTGAGTATTAGTAAGATGGATAGGACTAGAAATTGGCAACCTCCTCCTAAGGATTTTGGAAAAGTCAATACTGATGGAGCCTCTAGAGGGAACCCTGGAAAAGCCTGTGTGGGAGGAATTGGTAGACTTTCGGATGGCTCCCTGGTTTTTACTTTTGCTGAGAATTTGGGTATTCTTTCCAATAACCTTGCTTGAGGGGTATGGTATCCTTAGAGGCCTTCGGGAGGCTACTAAGGTTGGATGGGAAAAGGTGTTAGTTGAGTCGACTCTCAACTTATGATTAATCTCTTGAAGACTCCTTCTAAGAATCATAAGGTGGATTGGAGAATAAAAAGAATTATTGAGAAGATCGAGTTAATCCAGATGGGATTTTTGAAAGTTGATTACAATCATGTGGTCAGAGATCAAAACAAGAGTGCTTGATGCTTTAGCTAATTGGGCTTTGGACAAAGGTGATCTTACTTGTTATGGCCACCCTCCTATATGGTGGGCTTCTCAAATTAGGGAAGCTCTTCTTTCTATCATTTCTTTGGATGGCTCCAGTTCGGAAGGTACCTAGTTTCTTCTTGTTTTTTTTTTTGTTTCTCTTTGGTTCATTCAGTTTTTTTAGTTCCCTAGCTCATTCTATTCTTTATTTTGTTTCCTCTGTTGATTCTTGCATTAATAGTCTTCTGGTCTAGATAGGTCATTGTTTTGTTCATTTTTTTTCTTTTGTCTTCTTTGTTTTTTTGTTTAGTTTTTTAAGGTGGGTGGGTTCTTTTGTTTTGTTTTGTTTTTGTGTTCTTTGTGTTGTTTTTTGTTGTTCTTGTGTTTTTGTTGTTTTGTTTTTTTTTATGTTTTTTGTTATTGTTCTTGTGTTTTTTTTTTGTTCTTGTTCTTGGGTTTCTCTTTGTTTGTGTTATTTCATTTTTTTATGTGTGAGTGTTTTCTATGTTTTTTGTTTTTGTTTATTGTCTATTGTTGGTTGTTTTTATTTTTATTTTTATTTTTATTTTTTATTTATTTTATTTTTTAGGTTTTGGTTGTGTTTATTTTTCATGTTTTTTTTGGGTTATGTCTTTGTAGTGTCCTGTTGTTTTTGTCTTGTTTGTGTTTTGTTATGTGGTTCTTGTGTTTTTCTATGTGGTTTGTGTTGTGGTTTCTTTTATCTTATTGTGCGTGTTTGGTTGTGCTTTTGGTTTTGACACACTCAAGGAGCATGTTTTTTATTTTATTTTATTATTTTTGTTGTTATTTACTTTTTTTAATTTGGTTTTGTGTGTTTGTTTGCTCCTTGAGTATGTCAAAGGTGGTAGGCCAGGTCCGAGTCCTGGGCATTTTTGGCGGAATGGATACCCCTGCCTCCTTGGGTCTTACCCAAAAGTGGCATCCCTTTTGGGATGTTTTCAAAAAATAAAAAAAAATAGAATAATATAAAATTATCCAGAGAGCCCTTGATATTCAGATTGAAGTAATTAAGCAGCTTTCTACGGATAAGACACCAAAGTCTATGGACTCTGTCAACCGGCCGCCACATATCGAATTTTACCCACATAAGAACTCTACTTATGGTAAAAAGCCTAAAAATTCAGTAAACTTTAGCAAATAGTTATACACTGATAAACCAATTGAATTTTCTAAAATCCTCAAGGAGGATAGTTCCCAGTAGATTCATAGTATTACTCAACAGAATCAACCTATAAAATTGGACCTTCCCACCAATGAAGAAAATGCATTAAAAAGTCTTGTCTTGGATGTAGGGATGCCTTTGGAGCCTGATATGATGATTAACAATGAGGACTTTGATCCTTCCCAGACCAAGGATGCAGAGCAAAAAGGAAACCCCCAGGAGGTTAAGTATATCAAGACAATGATGGTGGAAACACCAGTTGCAACAGCTGCAACATCCGTAGATCATAAGGCTAAGGAGCGGGTACAATGAGTTAAAAGGGAACGTAGATTACCAAGAAAGAGACCATGACCATCTCAAATTTCTTCTCATATTTCTTCTCAACACACACCAGTTGGATAAACAATGAAAAAAAGACTTTTTAATTATTCAGACTTATATTTTTAATTATATCTATAGTATATTTTATTTTTGTGGCATATGTAATATGTACAGGAAATATTTGCAATGTTTGTATCTATATATTTTTATAAGTTAGTTTACGTAATATGTACAACTAATGTTTGAAATATTTTTGTTTTATAATTGCTAATATAAACTGTTTATTTCTTAGTTTTATGAAATTTGTAATTTTTGATAAATGAATTATTTTAAGTACTTTAGATTAGTGATTATTTTTATTTTTCTAGAAGAAACTTAGTACAGTTCTGTTAAAATTCAAGTTGTTTTGAAATAATTCTGGCAAAAACATGTGCATATTTTAAAATCATTGTAGATTTTATAAATCGTATTTCATTGAGATTCTGGCAATGATTATGATAACTTATGTTATTGTTTTTCTATAACTTAGAATTTTAATTCTGAATATTTGATAAATGCATAAGGATGTTATATTTTATTCATCATTATATTTTTGCATGCATGAGGACATGCATGGACTTCAGTTTGGGAGAATTATGAGTGGTTATTTGACACATATTTTTGCACCAGAATTTTTTCATTATTACAATTATATGATGATTATGATATATTTTCTATGAATTATTATTGAATAAAATGTGATTTATTATGAAAATTGATTAATTACCATAATCTAACAAATGTGTTTTATTTATATCAAAATTATCCGATTTTTGAGAAAAATACAGTAAAAAGGTATGGATGATCAATGAAGAGATTGTAAAATTTTGGAGTGCACCTCGGACAAGAAGAAGAACCAAAAGAGTTTGGTGAAAACAGTAATTGATCTAGTTACAGATGTTGATTACTGAAGTATGTTACTGAATGTAATTGCTAAAAGTAACTACTGAAGGTAATTACTAAAGGTAACTACTGAAGGTAACTACTGAAGACAGTTACTTGAAGACAATTACTAAAGATTGTTTTACTAGAAGTTACTAAAGGATAATAAAGTATGTTGACTTCAGCATGCCACATCAGATTTGGATGGCACATTAAGATGGACGACACATTAAAATGGATGGCAACTGATATTTTCTATCTAGCAAAATATTTCATTTCTCACATACTATCTGCAAGAATATTTCAAGTTGACAAAGTTATGATTTACTTTATAAAGCTTGTAACCAGTTTATTTTGGGAAGTTTGAGATATAAACACAAATATTGTTTGACTTTATTGGAATATAGGACATGAGATCCTAATGTATATCTTGTGAGTCAGTTAAATTAGCATTGTCTTATTAGGATTATTAGTAGGATGCCACTTGGACTAGTCAAAATATTTATAAGTCCAAGTAGGAGTACGTATTATGATTAAGTTTAGATTATTCTTGATTAATATATAGTCATCAGTCCAAAAATCTGCATGTGAAATATGTGGAGAATACTATTTAGAATTATATTAGTTACAGTATAAATTACATAGAAGACCTGTAAAGAGGTCTAGATGTTGGACTTTACACTCTACACTAATTCTCTGTTGTATCTATTGTTACATTATAGTCTATTCTAAGTTTACAATTCAGAGGAAATACACTAGCATGTACAGTTGAAGCTCCAATAATAAAACAACACTTTGTTCTTCAAATATGGTAATTTTTATCAATTTCATGTGTTATTTGATTTTTGTTATGTAAATTGTGTTTATTTGTTACCTGCATTCATATAATAATCATAATATTAGTATTAATTATAAAATATAGTTACTAAGATAAGGTAAACTAGGGAAAAAAAACTTACATTGCCCTCTAGGAGGCAAGGGCCACTCCTATAGACAGTCCTTGATATCTCACCCCTGTATTAGGTTAGGATTAGTTAGCCTTAAATAAAACTATATTTCAATATTACATAAAATAAGCTAAAGTTGCACGAGGATCCTCACAAATAAATTATATCATGTTATAGTAATTAAGTGCATCAGTAAATCAATTCATCAGTAATTAGATGCATCAATAAATCAATTCATCAGTAAAATTAAATTATCATTGCATTTATTTACCATATTCTACATCATTCATTTTTGCACAAATTTAATTCTGTTCATTTACTTGTCTGTACACGTGAAGCCTAAAAAAGAAACTTGAGCTAAGCTTAGTATTAACTCCTACGGTATAATCTATACAATATTTTTAATCTTTAAATATAACCTTGATTTCTATCATATTGATAAAATTAAATGTAAGCTCTATATCCGATCAAGCTCCAAAGGTATCCAAAACTCTTTGGTCAACCCAAAATGCTCCAAAGGTATCCATAAACCCTTTGGTTACCTAAAAGGATCCAAAGCTATCCAAAACCCTTTGGTCAACATAAAAATCTCCAAAGGTATCCATAAAACCTTTGGTCACATAAAAATATCCAAAGGTATCCAAAACCCTTTGGTCACTCAAAAAGCTCCAAAGGTATCCATAAACCCTTTGGTCAACCCAAAAAGCTCCAAAGGTATCCAAAACCCTTTGGTCACCCAAAAGGTTCCAAAGGTATCCAAAACCCTTTGGTCACCTAGAAAGCTCGAAATGTATCCATAAACCCTTTTGGTCAACCCAAAATTCCCCAAAGGTATCCTAAACCCTTTGGTCAACCCATAATATTCCAAAGGTATCCATAAGCCCTTTGGTCAAACCAAAAAGCTCCAAAGGTATCCATAAACCCTTTGGTCAACCCAAAAATATCCAAAGGTATCCATAAATCCTTTGGTCAATCCAAAAGGCTCAAAAGGTATCCAAAATCTTTTGGTCACCCAAAAGTTTCCAAAGGTATCCAAAACCCTTTGGTCACCCCAAAGGCTCCAAAGATATCCATAAACCCTTTGGTCAATCCAAAAGGCTCCAAAGGTATCCAAAACACTTTGGACAACCCAAAAGGCTCAAAAGGTATCAAAAATCCTTTGGTCAACCCAAAAAGAGCCAAAGCTATTCTTAAACTCTTTGGTCACCTAAAAATATCCAAAGGTATCCATAAACCCTTTGGTCACCTAAAAAGCTCCAAAGGTATCCATAAAACCTTTGGTCACCTAAAAAGCTCCAAAGGTATCCAAAACCCTTTGGTCACTCAAAAGGCTCCAAAGGTATCAATAAAACCCTTTGGTCAACATAAAAGGCTCCAAAGGTATCCAAAACCCTTTGGTCAACCCAAATGTATAAAAGTGTCCAAAACCCTTTGGTCAACCCAAAACTCCAAGGTATCCATAAAACCCTTTGGTCAACCCAAAATGCTCCAAAGGTATACATAAACCCTTTCATCACCCAAAAAGTCCCAAAGGTATCTGTAAACCCTTTGGTCAACCAAAAATCCCCAAAGGTATCCATAAACCCTTTGGTCACCCAATATGCCCCAATGACATCCATTAAGCCCATTGGTCATAATATCAATAATTAAATGCTTAATCATATATAAGTGCATTCATTCAAGAATAATTACATAATATAATCATGAACTCCCTTGCTTGGGGTAAATAAATAAAATATCAAAAGCAAATTCAAGCAAGCTAGGCAACTAGTCTCCTAATTACCGCCAAGGCTAGGATTAGACTTAAGCTTGTCTCCTAATTTCTGCCAAGGCTAGTATTAGACTTAAGCTTATCTCCTAATTACCGCTAGGGATTGGATTAGAATTAATCTTATATCCTAATTACCACCAAGGCTATGATTAGACTTAATCTTATCTCCTAATTTCTTCCAAGTCTATGATTAGAGTTAATTTTATCTCCTAATTGTCGTCAAGGCTAGGTTTGACTTAAACTTATCTCCTAATTGCCATAAAGGCTAGGATTTGACTTAAGCTTATCTCATAATTATCGCCACGGATAGGATTAGACTTAATTTGGTCTCATAATTGCCACCAAGGCTAGAATTAGACTTAAGATTATCTCCTAATTACCACCAAGGCTAGGATTTTAACCTAAGCTTACCAAAATCAAGTTCTTCAATTCATCAAAGGTAATGATTCAACTATGTATGCTCTTTCCATGATTGGGGCATATAACATTGAACAAAAAATCAAAGCAACCCTTTAAAGAGGTCCAAATCATTCATCTTGGTCAAGCAACTCGTCGCTTTATTAAATGTCCTTTCCTCATCGACTCGTCGCTTGAGGGGGTAGTCAAAATTTTCAACAATCACAATCAAAGTCAGTAAAATATCACTCAATCATGTCAAGTTGTGTTCGTCTTATGAATCATTACCAATAAATTTCATAAGCTTACCCTTTTCTAGGGCAAAAAGAAAATATGACAATTAATTTTGTAGATATCTTCCTTTTGGACCTATAGTAGTACTGAAGCTACCCGATCGCTTGATGCACGAGTACAAAATTCTGCATGACTCAGGCATCCAATATTGATTAGATCAATAATAATAATCCAACCTACAAGGTGACCTTAGGTGCTCTATTTTCTTTGTGTTGTGTTTTCCCACAATGCATCCCAAAAAGGGGTATCTGTAGACATCTAAAATGTGTCATGTTTAGGAGACTGTTCATATGGGCACATCCACAACCCATATGATCAATATTGGATCTTTCCAAGAGCAACAATGGTCCTAACCACTCAAAAGGGGTAGCTCTAGCCCACTTAGGCTTGGCCGCTATATACGAGAGCAACTACCAATCCTGGCTGCTCAAGCTGAGAGCGGCCACAATCTTGGATGCTCAATATGAGAGTAGCCACAACTAGCCTCTGCTAATGACAATGACTAGCACTAAAACATGAAATATCATGAAGTATTACCCAAATCACAAGAAGTAACTATAGTTTGTATACATTTCGAAGGGATATTGATAAGAAAATACTATATTTCTTCCTAATTGCCTCTTCCATACCAATCCAAGATTGAACCATCCCTTTGGAATAGTTAGTTGGCATGCAGATCTAGATTTTGGCTTCCCCAAGAAGCCAAGCCCTAGATCTAGACCTGAAACTAGGAAGGCTACATATGTAGACTTCCAAGAAGGTAAACATACAAAGAATTCATATTATGTGTAGTGAAACCCTATGAAAATGAAGAGCCAATATACGCCCCTTTGAGGATCATTGGAGAACCATCCGACTGAGCCACATCCATGCATCAGTATTCAAATGCATCATTTCCAATCGCTAATCAGTGTAGGAGACACACCTGGCGACCCTTGAACATTAATTTGAGCAAAGATATTGATGACCATAGCCCATAAGACCCGAGGTAACCTTTAATTCAGAGGTTGATGTATTTGACAGTGGTCCATAGTCATAGCCAGGTTTTAAAATGGTTGATTCCTTTATTCTAGGCAATAGATCTTTATTTATCATTATTTCATTTACATGGCTTTAATATAGATCTAAATATTTCATTGCATTTAGATTAATATTCTGATTTTCATATGCATATTGCTTAGATCTGGTATATTTCAATGTACATTATGCTTATTTATCTAGATTATTATATTTTCTAACAATAAGAACCTCTTCCAGAAAGGTGGCTCGTTCTACTTATTGTGCTATGATATTTCAATGCACACATATATAGGTTCATAGGATTAGTCTAAATCATCCAAAGCATGAGATCACTCCAGAATGGTATCAAGAGAAGGAGGCATCTGTAAGACCTTATACAATTTTGTGTGTGAGATTTAGAAGCCTACGAAAGTGTACCACCCCTTTACGAGGGGATATTTTATTCTCCATTGTTCTGCTTGTAATTCATTGTATCGAAATGGGTATCCTTCATAGGAACTGACATGTAACCAGGTTTCAATATAGATAAAATGATATTTATTTGTTATTGTCATTTTATATGCATTTCATGGTCTTTCATTTCATTTCAAAATAATATTGCAAGTAGAATAAGGGTGCATGCTTTTCGAGGTCGCATAGTACTAGCCTTCTTGGTTTCTATAATCTTTTTGTAAAATTTGGAATCTCTTCTCTATTATTTTTAGTAATTTGTTCTTCTTCTACTTCATCTACAAGAGGTGATTCCTCATTTTCTACTTCTACATTTTCCTCCTCTTCTACCAAAGGAGCTACTTCTACTCCTACTTGTCTAATTGACCTTAACTGTATAGGATTACATCCTACTCTAATATTGTACATTGGAAATATCTCATTTTCCACTTTGTATGTTTGTTGGTTTGGTCTGTTATTTGGATTTGATGTGGATTGTGCAAGAAGTTAAGCAAGTCTCAAAATAGGGGGAGCTGGTAAATTTTTTTGTGGTGGGACTTGTGGTGAATTATGTGGAGTTGAATTCCATGCATTATTGTTTCGACACTGAGGTCCAGGTTGTTGATATGGCATCCATGGGTATGGATTATAAGGAATGGCTCCTTGGGGGGTGTTTTTCCAAGGTTGTTGTGCCCAAAAACCCAAATCGGGTGGCTGAACTTGACCTTGATTCATGTAATTACCTTCCTAATAAGATGGCATTCTAGCTAGCATATTGTTTCCCATAGGATATTGTTACCAATTTCTCCTATTTTCCATGAAATATACTTCCTCTATTCCAATATCTTCTCTATATTTTGACAATTGTGAGCATAACTTTGTCTTATGATATTTCTAACAAATAACACATACTCTATTCTTGTTTTCTAGACATGCATTTTTGGGGTGCTTCCCTCTACATTTGGGATAGAAATAGGCTAATGTTGCCTCACTATCCTACTTATTTATTTGAAGTAGAAGAGTATCCATCAAAAGTGCAAGAGATGACAATATCTCAATTTTTAGGTCTTATAGCATATTACCTATTTCTATTTTGGTGACTGTGACTATTGATTTGATATTTTTGTAGGTTGGTTTACCTTTCCTTCAAGAATAATTCTAACATGAAAATCAGATATCTATTATTTGATGCTAGTAAACATCTCCTTTTGATATCATATTCAGTGCTTCAAGAGACTCATTGGTCTTTTAAGAAGACACTTCTTAAGGACCTATCACTCAATTTTTAATGGGGATATCATTATAGGTTAAAGCTAAATCTAGCCCAGTACTCTTCCAATAATTCGTCTTCCTTTTGAGTCATGTCAAATATTTTCTCTCTAGATTCCCATGCCCTACCAAAATTTTGGTATTGTTCTAGGAAGAGTCTTTTCATATATTACCAGGTAGTAATCTATTTTATTCTTAAACTAATGAACCAACATAGGGCTGCATCATCTAAGGTTGAAGGAAATAATTTTAATTTTTGGGCATCGGTCTTGTAGTCTACTAACCTACATAAAACATCATACTTAAATAGGAATAGGTCAGGATATTTAGTTTGAAATCCTCTAAAGATAGTAAGGTGGGTAGGATAGATGTGTTTCATTTTTGTGTCTCCTTTTTCCTCTTCTATTTGAAATTAAAAATAGGTGGATGTCTCTTTAGTTTCAACCATCTTTTCAAAAAATAGGGTATCTAAACCTACTTCTCTCAAAGCAGTCTCTAGGCTCTTATGTCATTTAGAGTATTTTATACAAGAATATCTAAGTCATAAATTGATATTTTTCCATCCTCTACAACTTTCCAACATTGCTTGTACAACAAATCCCCATCAAATTGGATTCTTCTAAAGTTGTTGTCATCTACCATTAATTCTTCATCAGGATTTGGTTGTTTTGGTAAGGAAGAACTCTATGCAAAAATTGGATGTTGACTCCAGTACACTAGTGGAGGTGATGGAGGTGAAGAAATTTCAATATTTTAATATGGTACAGCTAATTCAAGGGCTTCCTATGAAACAATATTTTTACTCTTTATAAAACGACCGTCTGGTCCTCTGGTTTGTGGTGGACTCATACAAGATTAGGCAATTTTTTTTGTATATAAGTTAACCAGAAATTTCAAATTCACTTTCTATAGAACAAGTTTTTACAATTGGTACTTCCTCAAAAATGGTTTCAAAATATTGATCAAGACATTGGTTACACTACAATTGATTTATTGCATCCATTTAAATTATCAAACCTAGGAAAGTTGTAAACTTTGTGAAGTACCATGCATAGTCTATGCCTATAAACCAATAAGATGAATCCACTATATCCTAAGGTTTGGGTGGGTGGTTTACGATGTAGTTCTATTATTTTTCCAAACCATTATTCTATCCTAAATTATCAAACACATGACTAGAATTAAACTATAGAAAGTAAAAATATACTTACTGGAAATTACAAAAGATAGAGAAAATTATAGTACTCAAGTAAATTGCAAAAAAGATAGAAAACTAAGAATAAATAATGCATAAATAAATTACATAAATAAAGGAAAGGGGAGGAATACTATTGAGAGTGGACCCAAGATTCTAGCAAATTCCATCCATATTAATTCACGCACACTGAACGCTTAGAAAAATAGATATGAACACTAGAATGAATTGTATTGCGGTTTCAAAAGTGATTTTACAAAAAATTATTTGGGGATCCTTTTTCAGGGGTGATCTGTGCATTTATATAGTTTATAGCCATCCTCGATTACAAACTTAGAAAAGTCTATTTTATACTTGTCATTACAACAAACATGTAAAAAATGATCTTAGACGATGAGCATGTGCTAAATTTATCATTCGTAGGATAAATTAGGTGTGTTCTATTTATAGAACAAAATATATCTCAATAGATATACCTAGTTTCATAAAATTGATTTACGTGTTTTATTAATCATTAATAAGAAAAGAATATTTTTTCCGATTCATTATGTTGTTCTTCATCCGAATATATCATTGAAAACTACCATTCTGTTTCTTCTAAAAATAGGGTTCTTGTTACACTCTATTTCAATGGGATTCAGGTGCCATCTAGCCTATCACTAGAAATCAGACACTATTGACTTTGAAGATGAGAATTAGGCATCATTGACCCCAAAGCCGGAGTCAGGTGCCTTTGATCCTAAATTTGGGATTCATATGTCTTTGACCCTGAAGTCGAGAGTCAGGTGTCATCAAATCCAAAGTCGAGATTTAGGAATCACTCTTTCGAAAGACAAGAGTTAGGCACTTTTTATATTACACAAATTCTTTGTTGTGGTTAACCTTTTGTCCTTAGTTCTCCATCATAAATATGAAGTACTAGGTCTAAATGGAACCTTGATGTAAATATGCAGAAAAGGAGCAAAATTATTGAATCTAAACACAAATCACACTCAAAACACATATTAGAGGATATGCACAATTTCCTATTAAATTATATATAAAACTTCCATAAAAAGTACATTTTACAAAAATAATGCTGCACAATATGTTATTAATCAATACAAAAATATGAGCATTTTTGGTGCTCATCATGTAACAACCCCAATGTTAACTAAACCCATTAATAGAGTAATATTTTTTAAACATTAACACATGTTAAGTTCATTAGATAGAGTTCACATAGATGTATCCCTCTTTAATTTCTCATCACAAGGTATACCACAATTGAGAACTAGTCACTGCAAATGACACTCAAGTGGTCAGGATTAGCTAGATCATTTTTTCATATAATATAAATGCCTTGAAGCCTAGATACCTACACCTCCATGGTGAGATATCTAGTACTTAGTTCCCTCAATATCTACTCAATTAGACGTTTAAAAAAATAGAGTCCAAGTCTACACTACCTTCAAAGTGGAAAGACTCTAAATTAACTTTATAAAAATTTAGCCCACGTTCATGTCTCTCCCCTCACATATTGTGGATATGCTATGTAGGTTATATTGTAACCACATAATAAATAAATATTATTTTAAAAACATAAAATTAAATATTAAAAAAATATATATATTGATAGTGGTGGTTAATAAATATATAAAATGGATAGAGTTAGGTGGTAGCTCTAATACCATTGTAATAGTTTTAAGCCTTACAACCATAATATATAATAGGTCCCAATCTAAAATAGCCACAATATTAAAGGTAAAAATAATAATATAATGAAACAAATCTCGTATATCAATTTAGCAATTATGAAACAAATACTCACAATATTGTTGTGGAGCTAGGAACATACAATCATTTTGTAATACATAAAATTCAAAGAGTACATTTTATGGAGCTTTATGTCCATAATATGGCTTTACAAGATAACTCTTCAAATTCTTGACTATTGCATTCCATATGAACTTTGGATTCTTAACTTGCCACTTGGATATAATAATCTTAACCTTCCTGCATAACACATGTACGTATCTTTTACATCTTAATTTATCAAATAATGTAATATTCTCTAATAAACATAACTAGAATATCTTAATCAATATCAAAGGTTCATGACTTCAAATTGATACCATTTTATCAAATCAATTTTAACTTCAATTTTAGCATGCATTCTACAAATTTACCATTTTCTTCACAAACAAAACAATTATGTTAAATTTCCATTTCTTTATTTTTTTGGTTTTTAATTTAATTATATTTTTTCTTGGACCTATTATTTCAAGAAATTTATTTATTCATTGTAATCCTATCATGTATAAAATATTATAGGTATGGAGGCTCCCTCATCTTCTCATATTCTAATAGAAAAATATAAATTGTTAACATAGCAAGCATGACTCACTCAATATTGAAGGATCATAATCTCAAACTATGGGTTTTTATTAAACTTATTTTTTAATATATTTTTATGTATATTATACAATCTTATATTGTTTTGGAAAATAAAATATTTTATATACAATCTAAATTTTTCTTAATTGATTTATTTAATTACACTTTTCATTTAATCTATACCTTTAACTATTTTTTAAATTGGTTGTAGAAGTTTAAATGGGTCCCAACAATAACAGGTCATGATAAAATAATGTATTATAATATATTGGAAATTATGCATGTATTTGAATTTTAAGGTTCACAAATGTGATTTGAACATTTGGTTAAGATCAGAAACTCTTCTCTTTGAACATATTGCTCTAAACCCGATGGGAAAAATATTAGGTCTCATCCATGGGATTTGAAATTTTATCTATAATATGAAATTGATCATTATAGAGTAATTTACCTAAATTTACACTTGATAATATATTAATATTTTATATGAAAAAACTTAACATATAAAATATTGATTATTTATAATAAAAAACTTGATTAAATTTCAATAACTAAAGTTCAATTTGCATAACGATGGAAATATGACTTCTTTTTGTGTGTAGGGAAGGGATAAATATATGATGCACATGTATACAATAATGGAAAAAATAAAAATAATAAGCATACATATTTATGAAATAAAATACATAAGCCAATAATTGTAAAACCAAATGAATGAGAACATTCAAATATGAATCTATGAACTCTTTTCATAAATATAAGAGCTTAATTGACTTCCATTTAATTTACCTTAATTATTTTGAAATACATATTTAATAGTGATTAACTTAAATTACTTATAAATACATATATTTTTGGTGTTTACACTATGATTATCTTTGATGTTGTGTTGATGTAATAGCCATAAAGAGTAAGGTGTAATAAGATTGTATGTCTCAAGATCCATAATATGCATACACTAAAAGAATAATATAAATTTAGATAAATCTATGATGATGAGCTTGAAAATGTTAGCTATCCAACAATATTTTCCACGTGATCAATATTAATACATGCGTACAATCAATATCATGAATATTATTGATGAATATTTTAATATCTTATTTCTTCCCAAGTTACATTGCTTTGTATTCACTATATACTTATTGGATATAAAAATTTTCACATTCACAAGACACTTGACCCTTCACTTCGATAAACCTTTCATATATTCATACTCACAAGAGATCTAAACTTCATATTTCTCTTACAATAAATAAAATCTCATATTCAATCCATATATTTACATAAGGACAAATACACTAATGATACTAAATGAAAACCTCTTACATATCTCATAACTTCACACTTATTTATATGACATCTCACTTTCATAACTCCACTTTTATTTACATGACACGTCATTATATACTCAAATATTAATCACTCTAGATTAAACTAAATACATGATACTTGTTTTAATCTTACAAGGTACTGAATAATGTAACACTTCCAATAAAAAATAAAGCGTCTTATCATAAGTAATAAAAATATGATAAAATATTTTACATGGAAAATACATGATCTAAATAAGTTAACTTGCATAGTAAAAAATTGAATAGAAGATCGGTTTCACATATCCTAACATAACATATTTAATGTATCTTGATAATGAAATAAATATGATATTACTTCAACAATAGATATTTTACATATAAAATAAGAGTTTATAAATGTGAGTGAGAGAGAGAATCTAGCACCAATTAAATAATATAGAGAATATTGATCTAAATTACAAATTATTCTAAGAAGGATGAAATACATAATAGACATGTCTCTAAGTAGGGTTATGCACAGTGGCGAATATTTGCCAATAGGGCAAATATTTGCATTTTAGAAAATTTAAATTGGCGATTTTGGGGGACCCTAGACATCGATCCTTTTGCCCAAAATTTTAAGAATTTTTTTTAGGTTTCGGATCACCATTCATTGATAATGGTATTACATTTTTGATCATTTTTACCTTAAATTTTTTAAAATTTTAAATTATCTTGCCCAACTTGCCAATGATACGTTTTCACTTAAAACATTCAAACTATTAGAAGAACAGATGATCAATGGAGAAAAATATTGTAGAGGAGCAGTGGTTCGATAGAGGAGCAGTGGAAGCATTTGCACCTGACTCCATGAGATGTAGTTTTGCACCTGACCTGACCCTCCCTCGATCGGGTGCAGTTTTGTACCCATCTCGGGATGGATGTAGTTTTACACCCATTTCGAATTGGATGCAATTTTGCATCGGACCGGATGCATTTCAGCACCAGCTACTCCGAATATAATTTTACACCTGGTTCTAATCGAGTGTATTTTTGCACCTAACTGGGTGCATTTTGCACCGACTCCCTCGGATGCAATTTTACACTGAACTAGGTGCATTTTTGCACTGGCTCCCCCGGATGCAGTTTTGAACCTGATTTAGGCCGAATGCAATTTTACACCCGATTTGGGAGGGCTGGACCAGGTGCAAAGATGCATATAAGGGAAGGTCATGTGCATTTTTGTATTTGAGGGATCTTTTTGTAGAAATACATCCAAGGAAGGGTTGGGTGCAAAAATATATCTGGGGGGCCTTATGCAAAAATGCATTCGAGGGAGGGTCGGGTGCATTTCTCCGCCCATAGAAACTCCGTGATTTTGTTGATTTTATTAATAATATTGAACTCCTTGATTTTTATTTTAAAGGGGTAAATTTTAATTGGAGTAAACGTAGATCAGGAAATAGTCTTATTTTGAGCAGATTGGATAGGATTTTTATCTCCAATTCCAGTTTCAATCTGTTTGGTGATGCAACTTTGTCAACTCTTCCTAGGATTGGGTCTAACCATAATCCCTTATGGCTTGAGGTCCCTGATAGTATTATTTTCCTCCTGTGACATTTTAGGTTTGAAGTCATGTGGTGTTCCCATCTGGATTTTGAAGCTCACATGAAGGAATGGTGGCAGGAAGACATTCTTCATGAAGAGATGTATAAATTGATCAATAAGTTGAGAAAAATCAGGTTTAATCTCAATATGTGGAACAAGTATACCTTTAGTAACATATTTAGAGAGAATGAGAGATTGATGTTGCAGTTTAAGGATATTGAAGCCTTGGTGGATTCTTGGTGTAGTTATAATGAATTGCTTAAGGAAGAAAAGTCCCTTCTCTATGATCTTCATAACAAAAAGGCAGAGGAAGAAATTTTTTGAAAATAAATATCTAGGGAGCTTTGGTTGAAAGAGGGTGACCACAATTCTCATTTTTTCAATACCTCTACTTTTCATAGGAGGAGTTAGAATAGAATCAAAGAGATTCTGAAGGTTGATAGTGGGTTTCGTCTAATATGATGGAAATTAGGGAGGATGTCGTTGGTTTTTTTAGCTTATTACTATGTTGTATTTTTTATTATGATGCCCATGTGGATAATTTGGTGTTGGAAGCTATTATGAGGATTGTATCTAAAGAATGGAATGATAGGCTCTTAGCTCCCTTCTTGGATGATGAAATCTAAAAAGCTGTAAATTCAATGGGGCCTCTTAAAGCTCTAGGTTTGGATTGTTTTCCTCTAGTTTTTTTAGAATTTTTGGCATGTTTGTGGTGAAGACGTTTGCTCTGTGATCAGATACTCCCAATGTTATTTGGTTATTTCATAAGCAGTGAATTCAACCCTTCTAGATATCATACCCAAGAAAGATTCTACGTCTTCCTTTAATGACTTCAGGCTGATAAGATTATGCAACATGGTGTACAAAATTCTTACCAAAGTAATGGCCAATAGACTCAAGCCACTCCTCCTGTTGCCTGATTAATTTTGCTTAGAGTGGGTTCATTCTAGGGAGGCAGATCCTGGACGAGGTGATTGTAATTTATGATTTATTGCATTTCGTTTAGAAGAGGGGTAGAGCAGTGTTCTTTATTAAGTTGGATGTTAACAAGGCTTATGATCAGGTCTTCCAGCTATTCTTATTTAGCATCTTAAGGAAATTTAACTTTAGTGATGCCTGGATAAAGTAGGTGGAGGTCGATGTCTTGACATCTTGGTTCTCAGTCCTTGTCAATGGCTCTCCTGCTGGGTTATTTAATTCTAATCATGGAATACGTCAAGGTGATCCTTTATCTCCCTTATTATTCATCCATATGGTAGAAGCTCTTAGGAGATCTATTTTTTAGAGGTGAAATAATTTTAGCCTATGTTCGACCTTGCCTTATAGTTCAATTTAACATCAATAGTTTGATAATGATACCCTTCTCTCTTGTGTTGATTTGATGGTTTATGCTTGGGAAGTTAAGTCCCTTCTGGACTGCTATGAAAGGGTGGCTAGTCAAAATATAAGTTTCTTAAAAATCAACATCTTCTTTATCAATACTCTGGAGGCCCATCAATGAAAAATTACTGGTATTCCAAACTATAGGATTGCTTCTATTCCAACCTCTTATCTGGTTCTTCCAATTTTTTGGTCGTGTTAAAGATTCTCTTTGGACTCTGATGGTTGAAAGAGTCTAGTGAAAGTTGGTGTTATGGAAAGGGGCCTCCTAAGCCAAACTGGTAAGGTTGTTCTAGTTCAAAGTACTTTGTAGAGCATTCCTATATATTTTTTGTTCCTTTTTCATATCCTTGGTAAAATTATGGTGAAATTTGATAGTATTTGCAAGGCCTTTCTTTGGGTTGGCCCTAAGCTGAAAGGAAAATTCCACTTGGTTTCATGGGAGAAAATCTGCAGAAGAAAGAAGGATGGTGGGTTGAATTTGAATAATATGGCTAGGATGAACAAGGCCTTGGTGGTGAAGCTTGGTTGGAAGGTTGCCTCTAATGATGACCACCTTTGGTGTAGGATCTTGAAAGACAAGTATAATTTTGACTCCTTATCGGATTTCCTCCCAACTAGTAGTTTGGCCTTTTGGAATAGCCTTATTAATTCTCGTAATTTACTTAAAGATAATTTTAACTGAGTTGTTGGAAATGGCATGGCTATGAATTTTTGGGAAGATCTATGGCTTAGAGACCATACTATGGTTGAGGATTTACATTTTAGATAATTGAGTCTAAATTCCAAAAATTTTGGACTATATAAGGTGGCTGATTTTACTATGGTTCATGATGGCAAAAAGGTTTGGTCCAATCCTAGACCTATTGTGAGGGATGCCATTGATATTCGAGCATGGATTATTTTTATGGAGGAGCTTCAACTCTATATTGTGCGGCAAGAGGACATTGAATATCTCTTGGTGTAGAATGGAGATAGTGAAGGGTCTTACTCGGTTAAGTCGCAATTGAGCTTCTGAGCTGTGATTGGGATGGATAATTCCCTATTAGAAAGATCTGGCTAAAGAATTTAACTCCTAAGGTTAACATGTTTTTCTGCTTGTCGTGCAAAATAAAATTTTGACCTTAGAAAATCTCCTTAAAAGAGGTCTAAATTTGGTTAATAGATGCTTCCTCTGCAAGAAATATTGGGAATTGTCTTCTCACTTGTTACTTAGCTATCAGGTCTTTCAAGAAGTTCTCTCATCCATTCTTAGCTAGCTTGGGGTGTCATGGGCGGTGCCTAATATGATTTTTGATTGGGTTACTCAATGGGTATCTCCCTTTTTCTCGCCTAGGCTCAAGTGTTTTTAAAATTTTCTTTTACCACATGTGTTTTGGGGTGTTTGGAAGGAGAAGAATGCGAGAGTCTTCAAAGACACAGAAAGGAAGGTCAATCAAATTAGTTTTCTGAAATATTATTTATGAAAGAATGTTTGATATTTTTATATAAATAATAAAATAATAAAGAATGATTCTTTCTCTAAATATTATTTTTGATACCTTATATTCAAAGTTATTATATTTTTCCTTTCTTTATATAATTATTTTTGTAAGATAATATTTAAAGACAATAATAAAAATCATTTTTATTGAAAAATATTTTTTACGTTATTTTATATGTATTATCTTTTCCTATTTTTTTATATTATTATATTTATTAAATATTGTTTATAAATAAATGTGTGATATTTTTAATATATAATAAATAATAATTCTTTATTCAAAAAATATTTTTTTTGTTACTTTATATTTATTTCTTTTTCTATTTTTTAACATAATTATGTTTGTGAAATATTATTTATAAATAAAAATTTAATATTTTAAATTAATTTATTGTTAATAAGAATAAAATTTATAACATTTGATATTTTAGGAAATATACTCTTGTTATATATATTTTGCCTTCAAGGATTTGACTACTTCTGTGACACTCCACCCGAGTGAAATCGGGCTTGAGGAGAGACTTGGTTTTAGTCCGGTGGCTCGACCTCCACCAGCTCCTAACCCTAGAAGTGTTGTGCACTGGTCACCGCCTCTTGTGGGATGGTTTAAATTAAATTTTGATAGGGTATCAAAATGAAACCTTGGATTGGCTAGTACTAGGGGGTGATTCATGACAGTAATAGGGGTCTTATGTATTTTTGGAAAATCTTGGTGTCCAATCTTCTCATTTCATGAAAGCGAGAGCAGTATTTCAAGTGTTTTATTGTTAAAATAACTAGGTAGTTGTAATGCTATCATCGAGGGTGACTCTTTAAATATCATTAATATAATTAAGGGGACCTGTTAGATTAGTTGTGAAAGCACGAGGATACAGAAACAAAAAGGACAATACCACAAGAAAAGGACAAGAAATAACATATGCAAATCGACGCAAGATAAAAGAAATACAAAATATGGTAATCTCTTTTATTGATACGCTTTACAGATTGTGTTACAATACATCTCCTTCCTTTTTAGGGGATAGGAGAGTCAAATGTGTTTCTTGTCACAAGATCCGTGGATAATAATCCTTCTTCCGCGTGCCCACATGTAATATGGGCGGACCAAAATGTCGCCACCGCTGTTGTATGTAATTATTTGTTCTTTCTTGCTCCTCTAATTTCAGAAACCTGCATTCAAAGAAACATAAAATATTAGTAATACCTGCAGACCAAATGAAACATGTATTTCCCAAAGCCTATTGTCAGTGCATGCATGAAAATAATAAAACGACTATCATATGACCTCTGATTGACCTGAAACTTTGACAGAAGCATAAAAATATCATCAGAAGACCATTGCAAAAAGAACAGTCAGAAAATTCCTCACATATCTGTATTCGCTCCAGGGTGGGACGAATAGGACAATGAGAATTGGCCAGAAAGCACACTATTCAATGTCCTGCTTAGGAAGCTCCAAAATACCTGCAAACTTGGGGTTAGCTAATTGGGGGAATTTTGGAAAGACCCAGATGCTCATATTTCTCCAATTTTGCCTCTAGAACCAATATTTTGAATATGGCATCTGCAAGTTAGTGAAAGCGGGAAATAGCAATAACCTGGTCAAAAATACTCAGAATGGAATGAAATTTGAACTGTGACCTATTTAACCTATCTAGAATCAGATGCAAAAGAAAAAAACAAGAAATATATCATAGATTTCTAATCATTTTGGGGTGGGACGATTAGCACTGTGATAGTTTGGGGAGTGCCCAGGGGCAGGACGCCCACCGATTGAGGCACTGTTCCAATCCACTTGGGGATGGGTCAAAAATTGGTTATGGGGTGTTTTCAATAAATTTTGTGGATAGCTATGGTCAAAAATTAGGTTTTGGGTACGGATTTGCGCCTCCAATAGTCACCCAATAACCTCCCTTTCGAATGAGAGATTAATGATGTAAAAGCACAAATCGCAGTTAGGTATGAAATTGGCAGCACTTCGTTGCTCAAATGCTCCTTCTCTATATATATTTTGGGTGGGAAAACTCCCTAATTTATAGACCTTAGGGTCTCCTTGTTTGAATTGCACATGCGAGGGCGCCACTTGAGTTAACTGTCCTATTTTCAGAGAAAAGCTAACTCCCTGATAAAAAAGCTTCTTGCATGAGATTTCTAAAATAAAGACACTCATCACTAAAGTCTCTCTTCTTGAATAAAAGCTATTCCTAGTAATTGCATGGCCTAAAGCCTTAGTTAACTAGCGGAATTACCGAGGTTTGACTTTTTGCCAGTCAAACTTGCTATTCACCTCACCCTGGGGCGAATGCTTCTATTCATCCTTGGGTGGGACGAGTGCCAGTTGGTATTCGTCCCGGGGTGGGACGAGTAAAGAGCAAGGTGCCAAAAAGATGCCAAATTGACCTGTGACCTCTAAAACTGCTTTTGGAAGTGGTTAGGACCATTGTTTAACCTCTTGGGGCTGCCCTTGGGGCTATTTGTGTCAATGTGATCTGCGCTTGTTGTCACGTAATCGGATTGGTGTTGTTTTGGTGTCTATAGATGCCCCTTTTTGGGAAGTGTTGTGTAAGGCACAGCGTCAAGAAAAAATAGATAACCAAAGCACTAATGATTAGGGTTTCTCAGTAACCTAACCAACTCTTGATGCCCCAAGTATGGAAAGGGTACGCATTCTTGAATCCTTGCTTCTGACAAGCTAAGGAAATTAAATCAAGTGTTAACTTGGTTCGGTGAGGTATTACTTGAGCTTGGACATTGATCAGTCATGAATAGGCAAAGGGCGCAACCTTTTGTCTGTGGGAACCTTGAGTTCATGATTCACGAATGCCAAGTGTTTGATCAGCTTGTGATAATTGCTTGTTTGCTGCCCCAAGCAAGGGCACAATTGTCTTTGTCAATGATCCTTTGAATGCGTGTCATTTCCATGATTGGGTATATTGTTGTTGATTGGCGACTAAGTGTGACTACCCCCTCAAGCGACGAATCGATGAGGGAGTGACCGACATGAGAAAAGTGACGAGTCGCCTGACCCAAGATGACTTAGGTAAGGTTGCCTTCAGTTGTTTACCATTGAATGCGAAAGCAGTTTCCAAACATTTTGACCTGTTTTTGGTGGGTTTTAACCCCTTTTGTGACGCATTTTGGAGCTAAAATTGACAAAAATTCATCCTCCCTTGGAGTGGTCCGGCTATGGTAGCCTTCTTAGGGAGAAGGATAGTGAAAATTTGTAACCCCAATGTCTATTTTGGATGCCAATAATGTCAGGCGTAAAAGCGCCATCGTTTGGCAATGTTATTGCTATTTTTGGATGGGTTTTGACCCGTTTTGGTGACGCCATTTGGGGATGAAATTCTCAAAAATTTGGCTTCTCGTGGAGTGGTCCGGCTATGATAGCCTTCTTAGGGAGTATGATAGTGAGGATTTGTGACCCCGACATCGATTTTGCATGCCCGGAATGTCCAGTTCAAAAGCATTCTGATCGGACACTTTTAGGGCTTGTTTTGGTGCATTTTTGTGCATTTTTTGCTGTTTTTGAAATTTTTGCTCTGTATTCGTCCTAGGGTGGGACAAATTCCTGTTTAGTATTTATCCCAGGGTGGGATGAGCACTAACCAAAGCGCTCATCCCATGGTGGAACGAGTACAGGCTGAAAAAGCCTATTTAAAGGCCAAAACTGAGTTTTGGGCTCATTTGCATTTGTTTTTTTGGGTGATTTGGAGCTCTGAGGAGGAGGAGGTAAATTCTACGAAGCAAAGCACTGCAGAACTTTTCATGTGACCATGAGTGCTCATACCGGATCGAGATGTGGAGCCGAAGCGAGACCAGTGAGTACTTATCCTCTTTATAACTTTTTGGTGCAATTGAAAAATCGCATTTTGCTTATTTCTTATGTTTTATTTTTTATTTTTTTTTTGTGGTTGTTTATGGTTTAAAAATTAAAAACCCTAGTCTATGAATACTTAACTGAAAATGGAATTTAACCTTAGTGAAAACAACAGATCAAAAGTTTAGTTGAAAACTGAACTTTAGAAAGTTAGTTTAAAACAGAACTTACAAATTGCGTTGAACCTGAATGAAACCAAAAGTTAAACTGTAAGTTAAAAAATGTAAGGTATAACTAAGCGAAAAGCGTAGCGTGAACCCTAGTTGACTGTTGTGTTTTTTGTTTAATTAATAAGTTAAAGTTAAAAACCCTAAGTCAAACAAATTAATGTTTGTGAATTTTTGTTGTGTTTTTGAGTTCATCAGTTAGGATTACAAAACCCTAGGACTGACAAATGAATTTTTAAAATGTTGTAATTGTTTTTGAATTTATCAGTTAGGATTAGAAACCCTAGGACTGAAAAATTAATTTTGTTAAATTTTGTAATTGTTTTTGTTGTTTAATTAATCAGTTAGAGTTAAAAACCCTAAGTCTGACAAATTAATTAATGTTTTTTTTTTTTTTGAATTTTTGTAATTGTTTTTGTTTTTATCAGTTAGAATTAGAAACCCTAGGGCTGACAAATAATTTTATGGAATGTTTGCTGTGTTTTTGAATTTATCAATTAGGATTAGAAACCCTAAGACTGACAAATAATTTTATGGAATTGTTACTTTGTTTTTGGTTGTACAGTTGGAATGCAGTACTGTATATACATGTTAGGATTGTACAGTTTTTCATTTTTTTTAATGTTTTTGTATTGTTTTCTTTTGTAGGTTGTGAAGAGCCGGTACCGGGTGCCTTCTATGTTTACTGAAGCACATGTGACGCTGACCTTAGCTGACTGGTACTGGCTTGATGCCCTTGGGCTCAAGCAGGTGACTCGCCTAGAGCCGGTAGTCAGGGATCGGGCCTATCTGACAGCACTGATCAATCTATGGGATCCCCGGACTAATACCTTCCATCTCCCGATAGGGGAGATAACGGTGACCTTGGAGGATGTTTATCGAATTCTACAGATTCCAATAGACAGACTGTCGATCCATATGACACAACGAGCTCGAAGGACAACGGTACTGATACACTTTTTTGGGCATGGAGAGGAGTTGGGTGTGGAGAGCCCTATGGAGAGGGTGGAGAGCGATTTCCAGATTGGTGGCATACTGGTGTGATGGTGGCTAGAGAGGGGTGTGTTGGGAATGAGGCATGCATTACTCATGAGCCTCATTTCCAACATGCTGCTCCTCGAATCTTCTGGTGCGAGGTTCTCGTGGAACCTGCTAGAGGTGGTATTCAGGTTGGTGGAGTGTCCGACATATACTCCAATGATTATGAGATGTGGATAGATGCTATTGGCACAACTCATGATGAGTTGTACGAGGTCTACTGTTAGAAGCATAAGGGGATCAGTTGCAGCTACTTGTTACAGTGCTTGGCTTGGTAGCACATAGCAGTGGAGAGGCCAACAGGGCTGCCCTAGACGACGAGGGCAGAGATGGCAGACTAAGAGATTGGATATGGGGTATTATAGCAAAGGTCAGAGGAGCAGGGATAGAGCCGACGATGGGCAGGTGTTGTAGGGCACTATGCCGATGCCTTTGCTCAACTTACTCCTAGAGAGGTGTTCTGGTGCCCCTATCGGGATTGTCTAGCCTGGCCTGAGGTTGGAGAGTGGCTCTGATGGGTACGGAGGGGGCGGTGGCTTATTTTTAGGCATGGGATAGAGTAGGAGTTCTTCCCATACGGTTGGGTGACCCGACAGTTTGGAGTGTGCCAGGGGATGCCTGGTGAGCCCATGGTCTATCGGCATCGTGGGGATGAGAGGATGCTGGACCAACCAGTTGTTGTGCCACTTGGCGAGGATTTAGATACGGTAATTGATGTCCTAGATGTGGATGACATCGGGATGACTGTGAAGTATGAGCAATGGTGGACTCTACGATGATGGTGAGGCGAGGGGCCTCTAGGGGGTGTCGTAGCAGTAGCAGGGGATGAGGGTTGGGGTACTCCATGTGATGATGCAGACATGGTAGAGGTTGAGGATGTTGGAGGGGATTTTGGGGTTTCGGACCAGCCAAAGATGCAGGACGTCCCGAAGCAGTGGGAGCCAGAGCAGGCTATTGTTCTGAATTTGCCTATGCCTCAGGCAGGTTCGGAGGAGGTGGAGGCAAGGCTCAATGCTGAGATAGCACGATTGGAGCACCTGCTCCTAGAGGTGGCTCGTCATATCGGATGAGAGACAGCAGGACTAAGTAGTCAGCATCATCTCATTGTAGGCGTCTAGATGAGGGAGGTGCTAGTGGGCACGATGTAGGGGCGAGCAGCAGTCACCTTGAGAGGTCCCATAGGACCCACACTGCAGGGGGTAGTTCCCGTCGCACCGATCCTGCATGATCATGGTGGTCGATGCCCTAGGCTTGGGGTTTTTGAGTTTTTGGGTTGTGGTAGCGAGGTCCGAAGACCGATTCATTGTAGCCTGCAGGCAGTTTTGTTATGATATATATATATATATATATACAAATGACTCTTTTTGGTGTTTATACATTTTTCATGATTTGTTTTTATGTACATGTTTTTACATTAATGTATGCATATGCGATTATGAATGCGATGGTTCTAATTTGTATGATGTATGCATATGGAATGAATGAAATGAGTTGTTGATGATGTGTCGATGCACCATAGATCGTACAAGATTTGACTGACTTGCTATATTAATGGGATGACTTTGTGGAATGAATGTGCAGGTGAAAACTTTGTTTTTGTATTTTGCATTTTTTTTTTTTTTGAATGGTGATGGACGGAATGAAATGTATCAGTTGTTTTTAAAATGTAGTTAAGCTTTTTTGAGATTTAGATATTTTAACTAACTAACCAAGACTGTACATTTATCTCGCAAGACTTTTGAACAAGGTCTAAATCCGACTTGAATTTAACCAAGTTATTTCACATCCCTGTGTGTGCAATTGAGTTCGTTGATGTGGTATTTGTTAGGATAACACCAGTGCCAGATAGGCTATCAACCAAACCTGTACTGAGGATCACCTAATTAGCTCCACTAACTCTGTTGTTGTGTTTAGAAAGATTAATCCATGGGAAAATCTAAGGTACCATAAGCTAGCTCATCCACATGAAAACATTGGTCTATGCACATGCACAACTAATGTGATAGACATATCGTCATGCGGTTAGGATACCACCATTGCTAGGTAGGCTATCAACGAAACCTATAATGAGGATCACCTAGATGGTTTTTCGAATGCTGAGAATTCCAGGGATTCAAGTTTAGGCTGTGTGTTTGCACGATGGTTTTGGATACTTGCTCATCTATATAGTAATGAAAATCACTATTTATTCTGATTCTTAGAATGCACATACAAAAATTGGATCAAACATTAACCATAAGTTTGCCTTCAATTATACTTCAAATGTTTGAATGAAAACATAGCCAAATTCAGAACAATAGAATTCAACTTATATGTTAGCACTGGACTAAGCAGAAGTGAATTATACAGAAAGCATCACATGAACATCAGTTTGGATCATCAACTCAAAAGACTCTAAGAACAGAGCAAAATGCGTCTAGGATTTCTACTTCAATTTTTGCAAAAAGGTCCTCCCCCTTTTCTTGAGATATACATGAGTATTTATAGAGGTCTTCCCTCTCTCTTTTGAATCGCAGCATTTAAAACATAAAAACATATTTTGAAGAGGAGATCCACAAAATATAAACTTGAAAAGAGAAACAATCCCCGCAAATCTACCTCGGAGAAATCACATTCCCTACTTTTATGGATCAAGCTTGAAAAATCGAACGGAAACAAGGGACCAGATTTCTTCATTAAATGACTTTTCTCGAGCATGCTTGAAGCGTCAGGAGATCACGAACAAGAGCTTTTAATATCGGAGGCATCTTTAATTTTGGTGGCTTTGAAAACTGTATGCCTTAACACGTTCTCCCTTCTTGCGTTGATTGCCATATTAAATTTTGGAGAGCTTTGATATTAAATTAAATGTTGGGAAACATTTAATCTTGGAGCCTCTTTGACCTTGATCTCAAAACCAATTACTTATGCAATATGAAGAAAAATGTAGACAGAACTATATTAGGCCTTTGTTGTCGCTTCTGTCATGAAAATGCAACATGTCACAAAATTGTGACATTTTTAACTTACTGCTTTCTCCTGTTGCCACCAGTCACGAAAATGTGACATGTCACGAAATCACGACAATATTCTCTTGCTTGGCTCTTCTTTATCTTTAGTTCCACAAAAACATGATAAGTCACGAAATCGTGACATTTTCCTCTCGCTTGGCCTTCTTAGATAGTGAATAATAAAGTACCTGCCCAACAAACCGTGACTACCAATCAAGATGTGGGAATATTTAAGGATCCATTTCCAAAACACAATCAACAAGTGGTAAATTAGGTGGCCCATCAAAATTAGCCTCCTTATGGCAATATGGTTGGTATGGTTGGGATAACTACAAGAATACAAGCTTAGACTCAACATCTTTAGAAAGGACATAATTCTATATTATAACCCGATTCAATTTTGAATAATAATTGGAGAAAATTTTCAGATACAGGGACTCCACCTACTGTTGAGATCACAACCTAAGGTTTAATTTGATCTTCAAAAGCAGTTGGCTAGTACTCCAACAAGATACCTATTTTAGAACTCCTACAAACTTCTCTTAACCATAGATATGCTTTGATGTAATTATTAAAGCAACAATCGATTCCCTCAGATATTTCTCCCAATGCTATAGTTGATGTCATAAGTTCTCTTGGGATACATCAAATCTCATTCTTGGATGATGATAAAAATTACTCAAAATTGCAAGAATATTCTTCACTTTACATCACTATAATTATTGGGATACCTTTATTTAGATAATTTTGATTGATAATGGTTCTTCCCTCAATTTGTGTACATATCAATTCTTTCAAAAAATTGGATTAAAAGAGGAATATTTAAAAAAATATGATATCATTATAAAAAATTTCAACAATGGGTCCCAAGAAGCTTGTTGTGTCATATCTCTTCCCCTTAAGGTTGGGCCTAAAATATTAGATACTTTATTTTATGTGGTATATTGTCCTGCTTAATCTTCTTCTTAGATGACCTTAGATTCATGCAATGAATACCGACCCTTCTACTCTTCATCAATGCATTACATTTGAACTTAAAAACCAAGTTGTCACCATTCCGGGTGACCCTCGCCTATTTGAATTTTGCTTAAATGTAGAGTGAGCTCGATCTGAGTTTAACCTGTGTCCTTCTATATCTTCAAAGGTTTCTCCAAATTCAACATCTTATATATGAGAACAATTTCAAAATTTAAAAATGAGTGAGGAACACATCTCAAATTTCTCATCTCAGGGTCATGATAATCAGTTTCTTCAATCACCTCTTCTAGATCTAGCTAAGCTACCACCATCACCAAGAACCATGAGTTTATCCCATAAGAAAGGTGTTGTTGTACACATTGGAATGTGTACCTTTGTATTTATGGGAACTTCCTTCGAAGAAAAGATAAGTGGTAGCAGCCCCTCTCTAGTTGAGCATTCTTTTTCTCATTGTTATCTTTCTAATGATTACCCACTTCCTAAATATATCCTATCTAGTATGGGATATGTAGGTAAAGGTTTGGATACATAGAAGAAGGTCATTCAAGAACCTTTGGATATTGAGATCTAGCCTGAGAGATGTGGCATAGGTTTTATACCTAGTAGAGACCAACCTTTACCATTTGACAATGATGATCATCTTATGACTTATGTTGAATATATGGATTATCAAAAGTCTGGAGTGGGTTATGAGGATGATGGTCCCCCTTATTCTTCTGATATATTTTTTTGCAATATGATTGATTTTGTATGTTCTAAAAGTAAGCCTTATATTTTAGAAAAGGATCCTACTTCACTGTCCTATAGTGATCTTGTGAAGTTAGGAATTACTCCTCATGTTAAAAAATGATTATGTTCGAGAATGCATTGATTATCGTACTATGGCTACCAAAGGAAGAGCTATGAAGGAGCCTCTCCATAATTCTAATTACCGTGAAGACTTACCTTTTACTGATTTCTTTGATAAAGCAACCCATGGTATACCTATTCTTTTTATCAAGAAAGGCGACACACTTAGATTTTGTGTCGACTTTCATTCTGCTTGTTTAAACTAATCAATAAAATCAATTAATAATAAAAATAATAAAAACAAATAAAATTTTTATTAAATCAATTAATTATCATTTAGCTATGTATTTGCATTTCCATTGCATCCATTTGCTTGTTCATACTGCATTGTTGCTTATCATCCTTTTGCATTGCTTTCCTGACATTTAATACAACTTACATGCTTGAGTGTCATATTTTGCATGATTGCCCATTCATGACTACTTGATCATATAGATTTTTAGGGATTTTGTGACAATGGCATGTGATGATACCTAGTTAGGTTGTAGCTCACATGCATTACAATCTCTTTAGGGTTCTAATGCCTAGTAAGATCCCCACATAGGGTTTTCTTCTTCAGTCTTCTTTCTTGCATTTGTCTGCTCCTTCAAGTTCTATCTTCCTTGATCTTGTAAGTAGTGAGAGTATCTTTTAGATCAAGGATGATAGTTTGGTAATATTTCCTTATCACTTTTCCATTGCTTTCCTTTTCTTCTTTGTCTTCTTTCGCTTTTGACAAGGAGATACGTGTGCTTTATTTCTTTATCTTTTTTCAAAGTTGTCTTCTTTGCACATTTGCACACACTCACTATATTGTGCTCAACTTTAAACTCCTATCGAGGATAAAACTCACATAATATATTTTATCCTTATATATATTACACCCCACATGGGATAATTATACATCCTAGCGGGTATCTTATCGGATATGATCTTCTATTGGGTTATACTCCCTTTTAACTCAGTGGGCTCAACACCCCATTATAGGATATACTCCTTGGTCATTTTTAGTAGACCTCGACATACATCCTAGTAGGTAATCACCCCATAGGATTCAATTAGTGAGCAACCACCAATAGCGGGTCAGACTCCAACACCCCATCCTTTTATGGTGAGTACTATACCCATAGTGGGTTTAGCTCCCTCTTTTTTGGTATGATTAATTGTATTTAATCACATTGGTCCCTTGTGACCTATGCTGATTTCAATACTATGTTTCACCTATCCTTCTATATTTTAGATGGTTGATCTTTGGATCTTCTTCTTTATCTTCTTCTTCTCTTCTCTCTCTTCTTCTATTTTTTGGTTTTCTTTCTTGTTTTGTCTTGTATTTTATTTCTTCCTTTCATCCATTCCATCCATACATTTCATATAGTATTGCATTAAGATAGCTTGCATGCATAAACCATAAAAATTAAAGAACATCTCAATTAAATCATAGCACATTCACAAAAAAAATATAAAAAGCAGCTATGTATTACATGATGAGAAAAGAGAGATACATTCGTGTCTGGTTAGTGTATCATAGTCCAGTCCTAGTACATTTAACCAATATCTAGGAATGCATACTACAATCAAAACTGGCATGTCATCCTGATACCTAGCCCTATATCTGAGAGCTTATATCCTCTACTCTACCCAAAGAAGGAGGTGGTCCAAGTAGTCGCATACCCACAGATGGTTAATTTGATAATATCCATGACCAAGATCGTGATCTACTAGATGATTGGAGGGATGGAAGGAGTTTTTCTCTCTACCCCACTGGTACCACTTGGTAGTACATGGTATCATAAAATGTATCTATTGAATGACCATATCTAGCCTCTTCCCTATCCTCTATAGCTGTACTTGTAGAAGGTAGACTTCGTCGCTAGCCTGACTACTCCAAATGATAGCCACCCCCTATGCTCAAGCCCTATGGTGCTCTGTGTCTAGATGACTCACCTCCCCTTGAAGATGATCGAGCTCTGTTCGATCCACATCCCTCTCCCTCTTTTTGATACTCAACAAGCCTTGTAGTTCCTTGATCCTTTTGGAATTATCCTCTTGGAGTAGGTCCATATGTCTCTATAGATTCACCACCTGATATCGTAGTGCCTTTATCTCCTCCCTCGGATCCCCTTATTCTAAGGCCTGATCTCGATCGATTACTGCTAATATGGAAGCCTCTCTCGATCCTTGACATGGTAGTACCCCAACCTTTGTGGGGATAACTCTAGATGCCCCTACCTCTCTCATCCCTATAATATTGGTATCCTCTATCACCAGCTCAATCCAAACCCAAGTCCACCTCTGAATTGAAGCTATTGGTATCTATTGTGCCCTCTCTATGGCTCTATGAGTTACCTCCTGAAAAGCTCACTACATACTTGGGCCCATCACCTAGTACCTTTGTATTAGAATAGGCAAGGAGATCCTATGGGGTACGACTCTTCTATACCACCACCTATATCTAAAGGTGACTCCTATGTCATCCACCTTGGGATCCATGTAAGGAGGATCATCCAAGTCCTGGATCATGAAATCGCTCCTGGGTTGTACATGGAAAAACTGTCAGTTTTGACAAAAAACCACTCAAATTACAAGAAAATTGAACAAAATCGAAATGCAATTGTGGTTTTTGATCCTACCTATGCTCACTCTACTTCCATGCTAGCCTCACCCCTCATGATTGTTAAACGGTGTACTAGTAGCGCCACCTCCCCTTTTTTCTCCAAAGCCCTTTTCTTTTCTCTCGTGCGGTAAAAATGAATTAGGGTTTTACCTCCTTTTTCACTTTTATCCCAGTTTTCATGTGCTTTTTCTCTCTTTTTTGTTTCTTTGTTTCGCTTCTTCTTCTTCTAAGTCTATATTTTTGAGTTTTCATGAGGGATTTTTTCCTCATAAAACTTGAGGGGGCACCCTGGCCTTAGAGGTATTAATGTCCCTAATACCTCAATTTGCATGTAAAACATGAAAGTATTTGTAATAACACCATTTTTGCACTATTCCTTTCTTCTAAACTAGCCACCCCATTTCTACTTGTTACCTCTTGTTTGTGAGTGTTTACATATTTTATTTGACACATTTATTAGGCCATAAATGTGTCAAAGAAGGCGCAAAATGTAGACACAGAAAATTGACCCACTTTAGTAAGCAATCTTCCTAGAGCCCTTTGGGATGCCCCTTAGACTTGTCTAAGGCAAGGATAAGGTTTCGTCCCCCTTGTTTTACCTATTTTATCTCTCTATACAAAATTGCACTCGGTCTCTAATGGGGCATGAATTCTCATGACAAAATCGCGGTCGACTTTGATAGGGCCTAATTTCATATTTTTAGAGTTTTGCTCAAGGAAACCCTAATTTTTTGGGTTTGGCATGTTTTACATCGGTCCTCATTGGTTTTATTGCCTTTCTCGTCTTCAAATCTACTATATAAGGAGGGTTTGAATTCACTTTTCACACACGCACACACAATTTACATTACATGAATTATTGATGATTTATTGCTCGCTAACATTTGGTTTTAGGCAAAGTGTTCTCATTCGATCTGTATCCTTTTTATTCATGCACAAGAAAGTTTAAATTTGGAGTTTGAATATTGATTGGATTTCTACTGCATTGATTGTTGATTGCTTCTACTTGCTTTTTGTGGATTTGTATTGAATCCCTATGAAGAGATCAACCATTTGGGAGGTCTCAAACCTTTTTGTCTACTTCCTCGTACTCTACCAGGTGAAAGAACTATGCTGCATACTTGTTTTCATTCACTACATCTTAGATTTATTGTTTTGCTTTAGTCCGAGACATTTCATCACACTTTGATAAAATTATGCTCGATATTCTACGGGGCGTGATTTCACCTGTACGTTATCGTGCTCACCTGTTATGGGGTACGACTTCACCTGAGTAAAATATGGGGGCAGTCTACTGTTCCAAATTTCACCATTGCATTCTAGGTTGCATTTAGAGCTTGATACATTTTATTCTATGATTCTATGATTCTATTCTGCTATATTGTATTATGTTTGTTTTCTTACAAAGGTCAATTTTCACTTTTATTATTAAAGGTTAGATAAAATAACCTAAATAATTGACTGTTGTTCCTCCAAGAACTGTTGTACAGTGGCCTAAGCATGCCTCCTAATGCTAATCAAAATTTTCAAGTGTTTATTAAAGTTGTCTTGCAGGAACAATAATTATTTATATCTTTGGACAAAGGGATAAAGGTAAGGATAAATCATTGAATAAGCTAAGTGTTCCAATTAGTCTTTAGGTTGTTTTTGAGTGCTTTATATTTTTGTTATAAACCCTAGAACTAATTTTATAGAAACATATTGAATTAAGTTCTAGGTATTTAAAAGATAAACAACATATAGTGTACACTTAGGGTTAATTATGTTAAAGAATCCCTTCTAAAGCCCTTTCTTAAAGGTTGTTTATTTAAAATCCTAGGTTAGAAAAGCATTCAAAGAAAGAATCATTCCATGGTTAGCTCTTGTATTCTTGCATTATGTATTTCTACATTGTCCTTTATATTTTATAACATAGATCTAGAAAGGCCAAATCTAGGTGTTTGTCTTGAATCTCATACATCAAACATTATTGAAAACTAGAGGACTTGGAGTGAGTCCTTAAACCATTCTTGGTGAACCCCTTCTCCCTAGCACCGAGTGTAGAGAAAAACATAACCCCGTGGTTCACCCCAAAGGCTCTCTCTCTTGTGGATCTAGCTTTTGGGAATTGTACGCAGTAGGGAAATTTCCCCCCTCTATATATAATAATTGTGTACAACAAGAAGAAAATGTGCTACTTCAAATTGATAAATACAAAGAGCGAAAGTATAAGAAAACCCTAAAATAATTTTATTCATAAATGTGTGTGATAACAAAAAAATGACACAATTTTGACCATAAAGGCAAAGCATTCGTAGATTTCGTAAAAAGAATTCCAAAAACCCTAAAACAATTTTATCCACAAATGTGTGTGACAACAAAAAAATGATACAATTTTGACCATAAAGGCAAAGCATTCACAGATTTCACAAAAAAATCCCAAAAACCTAAAACAATTTTGTCCACAAATGTGTGTGACAGTAAAAAATGACACAATTTTGACCATAAAGGTAAAGCATTCGTAGATTTCATAGAAAATTACAAAAGCCCTAAATCTTACCTACAACTTGCTTCTTTTTGCCTCACCACTCCCAATCCCTATGCCATTTTAACTCTCTAATGGGTAAAAAACTACCCTGATATTAAAGTCTCCAAAATGTGCACTTGTTTATGAGATCTCACTTGCCCCTCCTTTTCAAGAGCTCGAGAAAGAGGAATAATCACTCTCACCTCTCCCCTAAGGTTAAAAAAGGATAATCACTCTCACCTCTCAACTCCCTCTCTTTATATTTAAAAGGTTTGTCAAGTGCTAATAATTCCTAGTTTGATAAGGTTGAGGTCATGAGAAGCTTAGAATAAATAGCTTGACAGGGTTAAGGCAATCGTCGAGTGCTAAGCATTCATAGTTTGAAAAGGTTGATATCGTGGGAATCTTAGAATAGAGAGCTTTATAGGGTTAACACAACCAAAATTTCATGCACCAAAAGGTTTGCGAATCCTTTCTATATATATTAAGGCTAATTTTTAAGGGTATTTTTAAAATGCCCTTGTAGGGTCTATTAGGGCGGTTATAAACCGCCATAAAATGCTTTTTGTGTGCAGTGTTTTAAGGGAAATTTTAAACCATCCTCTTAGGGTCTTTTAGTCGTGCTTAAAAGTATTATTTGGTTTAGTGTTTTAAGGGTGGTTATAAAATACCCTCTTAGGGTCTATTAGGGTGATTTAAATTTTTCATAAAAACCATCGTATTTAGCTGCTCTAAAAAGCCTTTTTTGTGTAGAGTTTTGAGGGTGGTTTTAAACCACCCTCTTAGGGTCTATTAGGGTGGTCTTTTACCATTGTAAAAAACTACCATATTATAGCCTCTATTAAAATCCTTTTTTGGTATAGTGCTCATTCACTCCTAGCTTGCACACTCACTCCGAGCTTGCACTTGCAGTTGCTACTGCACTTACTCCTGGCTTGCACTTGTACTCACTTTTGGCTGCACTTACTTGCACTTACTTTTGGTTGCACTTCCACTTGTTGCTACACTTAATTCTAGATCATGATTGCACTCACTACTACACTTAATCCTAACTCATGCTCACACTCGTTGCTACACTTACTCCTGGCTCACACTCACACTCAATGTTGCACTTACTTTTAGCTCATGCTCACACTTTCTACTGCACTTACTTTCGGTTCACGCTTACACCTACTGCTGCACTTACTTCCAGCTCATGCTCGCACTTGTTGCTACACTTCCTTGATCTATATACTATTGCCATCCCATTAAAAACTTATATTTTATCTCCTTTTGACCAATTTTGTTTCAATTTTAATCTCCAAAATTTCTCTTCCTTACTCAAAATATTATGATATTCACTAAGCAACTCTCTTTTCTATGAGCTTGGATTAATTATTACCTTTTTGGAATTTTGAATGTTTATCTTTTAGTTCTTATTTCTTCTCAATTTTTTTCCAAAAGTGTTATTGTTTCATTTTTTTTAATCTAGATGTCATTGATTTAATTTGTTTTGGAAGTGTATACAACCCACCGTTTCTTGAAGAATTTTACATTTGTGCTATCATATCAATAAATTGAGGATGGTCTTCCCACATCTACTCATATTTAAAATATGATATTTTTTAATTCACTTACCACCATTTTAACTCTTATTGGCTAGTGATATGAACCAATCCTTGTCAGCACAAGTCCCTTCATCTTGCCAATGATATGAGAGAATGCACATGTCTAATTTTTATACTATTAGGTTTTGGCATCTCCTATTGTTGGTCCAAGTATAGTTGTATTATTCAAACTCAATCTCCCATTTTGAATAAAAGCTGAGAAATCTCTCATACTTTGGGTTAATTTCCTAATTCCCCCAATTTTTTCATCCAACTTGGTTATGGCATTAAAATATCCTATAATAATGAATCAAGTTTCTTGGTATTTACTTCTCATAAAGGCTTCAATCCCACTTCATACTTATAATCTACTTGACTGAGTTGTAGGTCCATAAACATTGATAAGGATGAAACAAATATAAGCAAAGTAGCATGTGACTAAAGAGGCTATCCAATGCCTAGTTTTATGAATGGTTATATAGGACGTTCTAATAGGATTCCAATATGTTATAATTCCATTTGCTACTTCTTCAAAATTGATAACATGACATTCAAATCTCATCCATACTATTTTCTTAGTTTTGGAAACTCCTTCCTTTGTCATTTTAGTTTCCTAGATATAAAGGATATCAAGCGTATTACTTAAATAGAGGTCCTTGATACACCTATGCTTTGAGGAAGTATTAGCACCCATTATATTCCATGAGATGGTAGTCCTATCTCATTAGGGGCTATTGGCCCCACTTATGAATTACCAATATCATTTTGTTGTTTGGTAAAAAAGAAGTTCAGCCAACTTAGTTTGTATCCCTTTCTCTATGTTTGCTCTTATTTCCCTAGATCTCGCTTGATAATTTGAGGGTTTTCTTCTTTTTTCCTTATTTGTATCAAGATTAAGTCTTATTATTCTATTCCTAAATATTATTTCACAACTTTATTTTTTATTATATTTATCCTCTCCTTGCTCTACTACAGAAACATTTGACTTGTCCTACTCATTTTTGGTATTTCCTTATTAATGATAGAGGTATTAACATCTAACACTACATTTTATCTACCAATTTTCTTCTCCTAAATGGTGCATGGTACTTCAAGAGAGTCTTCAAAATTTGATGAGACACATTCCTTAGGTTCATTAGGAATGTTTTTCCCTAAATTAGGATCATACTAAATAGATGGTTCCTTATTAATATTTTGAACCTATTGTACTGTGTCCTCTAAGCTTTGATCTTATTTTTCTTCATATGCTAAAGCCTCAAAAGAATTAGAATTTCTTCCAATATCCTTCCTTATTGGTCTTCATTATTTATTTACTTTCATTTGTCTAGACCTATTTTTTGGAAATTGAAAACCATCTTCATCCATGTCCATTTGTAAGTTTCTCTTACAATTTTCTATATATGTTTATGCTAGACTCTTCTTAGAGCAATATATCTCAATATACACCATCTCATAACATATTCTACATCTAAAAGATCTACTTTTATAATATATGGTTTGGATCCACAACTTACCCCCATACTTAAGAATGATTGATTTTGGTAAAGGTTTACTTATATCAACCAAGACCAATATTGAGCATAAATAGCCAATAATTCATTTTTTGTAGTTTCTAAAATCTCAAGGAATTATCCTAGAATGTTGCCTATTGCCTTGAAGGTATCTATTTCATAAAATTTAATGGGTAACCCATACATTCTAACCCAAACTAATACTAGGGATAAATTTACATTTTCAAGTGCAAAGCCTTCATACTATTGGGTAAAAAGAGTCCTGCTCTTCCCATAAACTAAGGACCCCCTTATAGGATTCTATATATTTTGGATTCTATATATTTCCTCCCTAGAACAAAAAATGGCTAGAAATAAACCTTTGGAAATAAAGGATAGACTCACTTTTGGAGACTTCCAACTCCTATCAATCCATTTTCTCAAGGCCAAAGCCCCTAGCCAAGACCCATTAAATTTACCAAAAACTGACATATCTTTGAGCAACGAGGATCAATCCTTTGTGAGGTCCTCACTAAACTCTACTACTATAGACGATCATAAGGATTTAGTTATAAATTGATCCATAGGAAGGAAATTAAAACTCAAAATCTACTAAATTTTTTCAAAATATCCTATACCAATTATAATATTTGATAAAAACCTATAAAAATTTGCATAAAAATTTCTAAAATAAAAAAGGAGAAAAGAAAACTTAGCTGAAATTTTTTAAACATAGACATAATATCTTGCCTTACTGATATCCTAGCTCTCCATTTCTCCTCCTATCATTTGAACCCTAGCTGATAGATATTTACAATTTTTATTGGAATCAATGATTATTTAAATAAAAGAAGTTACAATAAAAAAAATCATTTTACAGCTCTTCAAATTCCACACAAATTGGTCCAAGAATCATTTGAATAAAACAACCCTTCACAAAGATATGACTCCTAAAGGATGAGATGTTTTTATAAAAATATTGCCCAAATGCTACCCTGATATTTATGAAATATGATAATTGAATACTAATATATTATTCTAATAAAAATAAACATATTTGACTAAGTAATGTCATTGGAGAATATTTAATTTTTATGCAAATTGTATTCCAACAATTATATCCCTTTGACATAGCTAATAACTAGTAACAATACAAGGTTGTCAATGATATTGTAAAGTCATTATATGTTATTTAATTATTATATATTTTTTTATATAGGGAAAGCTTTTTAAACCCTAGACTATTGATTAAAGACGAAGTCAATAGACCCAAATTGTTCAAGGAATTGAACCGGAGCAATCCACCAACAAGCACATGATGGCTACCAATGCACTTATCCTTTTGGGCTATGTTAGTTAATTATTAATTGTTAGGGGACATTATTTTTTTACATGTCAACATAAATATAAATATAGGGAGTGTCATTTTTTCATTTTTAGGTTTCAATATTTATATTAAATTAAAATGATGAATTAAAAATGACAGTTCAAGTAAATAAATAATGAGTTTGAAATAAGGAATAAATTAATATGTACTCCAATTAAAATTGAGACAAATAATAATTTCATAATTTTAAGATTAATTTTTTTACCAATTTCATATTTATTAAATATTATAAAGTAAAATCAATAAAAAAGTCATGATTGTGATTAGTTTATATCATTAGATATTCTTCAAAGTTTACTTTAAATCAATTTATATAAAGACCTACAATATTAATAATAAAATATGATAATTGCTCTTATAGTTAAAAATCAAAAGCTTCTAACTTAAACTAACTTTTCTATTTTGACCAGTTAAAATCCTCTAGAGTATTAAGAAGTTTCATATCATAGGCTAATTATTTTCAATGAATTTATACAAGTTTTTATGAGGGGTCCTGATTTCTCATAGTGAGTGGGGTTTGAATCTTGGATTTTTAAAGAGAGGCCAAAGCCCTTACCATTACAGTAAGCTTGCAACTCTTTATTTTTTACATTATACGTTAAACATTAAATATTTCACCATGCTTTCACAAATCATATCAATATTGTAATTGAAAAAAATGAGTTTACATAAAGGGTTTTATGAGGGGTTCCATTCCCCTTACAGAATTTTAAACTTGGGTATCCTAGATGAAAACCGAAGGACTTATCACTATGGTATTCCGCACGAGTTATCATAGGTTACAATTTTAATTATATAGACGAATCTCAAAATTTTCAAGAAAAAAAAAAATATGATTAAGGACTAAGCCTCACCTTTAGAGATATTCCAAATCTTTGGATAAATTTAAAAACTGAAGGACTCTTTATGTACAAAGAAATATGCCATTTCATTTAAAATTATTGATATTACAATTTTTTTGGGAGTAATACTTCTTATACAAATCCATCACGGGAATTGAACCTGGGTCACATCACCGATAATGCAAGTGACATCCTTGCTGATATTACAATTTTAACGTTATAATACCTCTTTGGGCTACAAGATATTTTTTTCAATGTGATATTTTATTTACAATACAATTGTTAGCACTCGTTATCTCCTTGGACACATCAAAAAGAGTGGGTTTAGATTTCTACCACTTGATTGTATAAGCTCCCAATGCCTACACACAATCCACACTAATAGCTAGTAGCACCTATTTGGGTCTACCAAAGTTAGACCCTAATTCATGAAAGTGCAAAGCAAATGAAAACTGATCTTAATGCAAATTTTAACTAGATCTAATGTAGATCTAACTAGATCTAGTGTTGATATAACTAGATCTAGTGCTGATATAACTAGATCTAGTGCATATCTAACTAGATCTTGTGTAGATCTAACCAAATCTAGTGCAGATCTAACTAGATCTAGTGCATATCTAACTAGATCTAGTGCAAATTTAACTAGATCTAATAAATGTCTAACCAGATCTAAATCTAATATGAGATAAATTTAAATTAATACTGAAACAAATTAATTAAAACAAGATAAAATATTCATTTTTTTAATTACCTTTGGCTATCCGTTTGTTGCTAATTGTTGTTGGTTATTGCATTTCGATGAGCAACTTCAAAAATTATGTGTAGATGGATGTGGGCAGATCTGGTTTCACTATGATTTCATAATCTTTTGATGCATTTTCAATCCTCTGATCCTCCATGAATGAATGAGAGGGGTGGGGTTTTCTAAAAGTTTGGAGGAGAAAGAGGCTTGATGAGAGGAAGATAAGATGGTGTGAGAGAACAACCAAGTGATAAGGGTAGATGAGTTGGGTGATCTAGAGTTTCCTCTTTGGAATTATCAAAGTGGAGCTTTGCATTGGTATTATCACAAAGGATGTGCATTTACAAAAGAGGATGTGTTTGCATTGGAATCATCAATGGATGTGCACACATTGGAATTATCACCAAGGGTATGCATGCACATTAGAATTATCAATGGATGTGCACACAATAGAATTATCACTAAGGGATGTGTGTGCATTGGAATTATAAATAGATGCACACACATTGGAATTATCACCAAGGGATGTGTACACATTGGAATGATCCAAGAAGAGATGAAAGTGAAGGTGTGATTGAGAGATGTGGTAAATGAAGTGGATAAGTGTGAGGTGTGTACATAGGATAGGGGATGGGAAGTCACATGGTGACTAGGAGCTTAGTGTAGGAGAGTGTGTAGTGGGAGGAAAGAGGACTTAGGAGCATATATTATTTAATTTTTCAATTTTATAAAGTTTTATTATGCAAAAGATGGATTTTTCTGGGTTTTGGAGTTTTATGTGGGCATTGATAAAATGCAATTAACATAATTTAGGCAAATAGTTATTTGACACTTTTTAGTTATCTACACTCTCATGAGGAAAAGCTAGGTAGAAAGGAAGGAAAGTCATTTATGGAATCCCAAGCTAGAAATAAGGATGTCATTGTTAAAAGTAAGGATGTAAAAGGAAGAGCAAATATATAGTAATCCCTAAGCAAAAAATATACTACTAGAAGTGATTCTAAATTTGAGATGATTGAGCATAGTATAATTGTTCCTAAAAGAAAGGGTTAATACATAATTTTACTAGATACTAGCCAACTTATTTACAAATTCAAAAGTGGATTATATGAAAGTAGGTATTGAGTTCACATTATTCTATGTCTTTCTTTCTAAAAATATTTTATATCATCATTTTCTCCAATTTAAAATTCATTGATAAAATGATGGGTGATGGACTATGGTTTATGGGGAAAGATAACTTTTATTTAATACAATGGAGTGAGAATTATTCTATGGAGATAAAAATTGTTAGAAGGATTTTGGTGTGGGTTAGGATTTTTGGACTTTCATATTGGCTTATCAACAAGGAGATTTTGGAGAATATCAACACTATGATAGAGGAATTAATTCAAGAGGGGCAACTACCAAGGAGATAAAGAATGCTTCGTATAACTAAATATACATTGTAAATTCTTTGCCAAAATCTATTAGGATTAAATTTAAATTAAGAGAATGGGATCAACAACTAGATTATGAAAATATTGCATACTAATGGCATTATGAGACTGGACATATGACAAAATATTGCAAAGTAAAAATGATTGAGAAAGAGAGAAAATATTTTGGTCATTATAGTGCCTAGTCATTCCCTTGAAATTTGTCATTTTGGAAGAGTGCAATTAGAAAGTCAATACCTTCCAAAATCCCTCAAAATTTTGACTAAGCATAGCTTAGGTTATTATTTACTCAACAAGTTCATATTGGTTCACTGATTGGCTCATGGGAGCAAAGCACTAAGGTCATCTAAGTATTCACTTGCTTCATAGACTGAATTGCTTGTAAACCTATAGATGGGTAAAAATGAAGATGTGAATATTGAGGAGAATATTTTAAGGGTGTCATTTTGGCACGTGATGATGTACTAAATAATTTTGGAGGTATTCCAAGATTTTTAGAGGTATATTTAGAGGTATGTAACATTTTAAGGTGCATCATTTTGTTAGAGATATCCCCAAATATTTATTTTATTGGGAGTAATTGTTTCTCACCCTATGTAACTCAAGTGTAATGTCCTACTAAAAGTAGGAGCCATGAGATTCATTGTAAATGTAATGATTTTCACTACATTCGGGCAAATATTTTGCCTTAATCAATTTCTAAGGCGACTATGTTTTGCCTTAGTTGACTTTTAATGTGGATTCGATGGGAAGAAAACTATCTAAAACTCCAAAGAAAAGCTAAAACAGATCCAAGTGAAAAAGAACATGGATCAAAGTGTGAGATATGCAAAAGGGAAAAAAAAATGGAACTTTGGTAAAAGTTCAAAATGATGTTGCATGCAAAAGAGTGCTAACTAGAGATGCAGTGAGAAACAAAGATAAGACCGCATGTAGAAGGACACTGACTGGACTATGGAGAGACTTCCTTCCATAATAGAAATATCTAGAGCTACCTTCATTACTTAGGCATAATATTCTAGGGAGGTGGTTGGTGTCTTAAAAACACTTGCGATAGAAGCTACAATATTAGTAGCCTCGAGCCTGACAATATTGATTGTAGAAGATCTTCTTGCTTAGTCATTGGTGATTCCCAAGAGAGGTGGTTGGTAGTAGCAGTGGAAGTTGCACATACAAAGACCCAAAACCATTCAACATTAGTAATTATAGATCTAAAAACCTCAAAGTGATCAACAAATACAATGTGGATGTGGCACAACATGCAACAATGGAAGAATTTTGAATATTTGGCACATTTTTGGAGGTAAAATCTCCCCAATTTTATTTATAAATAATAGTTTATCTATCATTGTAAATGATTAAAAAGTTTCTTGCTAGTGCCTAATATTTAACCTCTTGGTGATTTTCCTTTCATTTTCTCTAACGTATCAGTCTAGACTCAAACTTTAAGTCATTTTATTAATAGCATTCAAGCACTCTTGGCCTGGCATATTGTATAAAATCTTGATATATATATATATATACAAACACAAATTTGTGACTATTTCTCTCTATCCTAGTTCTTATATATATTCTATGTGTATGAATACTCATGTAGAACAATAAAGTATTCACATTCTAGTTGTTGGTAAACTTTTTAAAGTGTATATCATCCGACTAATGCATAGAGAATATCAGATCTTGGCATATTGCCTCCTATAGATTAGGACTTTCTTTTTATATAATTACTTTCCTATTTTGTCTTTCCTTTTCCTATGATAAACAAAAGTAGAATAGGAAGGTGAACATTGAAGATCACATCCAATAAGGATACAACCTTAGAAAAAATCCTAGAGATCATTCTAAGGGTTGCATCCCATGCTATTTGGACTTATAATTGTGTCACTCTATATGAGGTGCAAATATTGGATGCATCCGACCAATGTGACATGTGGCTGTGACATTATGAGATGACTACAGTTTAATGGCATGCCTAGTGGAACTAATGCATTCAATCTGTCCCACTAACAAGGATAATTAGGCTGAGATTATAGTGAAGATATTAGCTTATTTGCTTTTTGAAGCCATAAAATTTCACACAATGACTCCACTAAAGAATAATACTCAAAAATATCCACCTAAACATACATTAGACTAAGATTTTGATGAAGATCTTAACTTCTTAGCTTACTGAATCATATTCAAATTTCACCTGGCAACTCCTTTGAAAATAAAGGACCTAAACATTTATAACTGTAATATATACAACTAGGTCCTTCATAGATACAAATCCTTAAGCATTAGTGCCATCTCTAAATCCAGTTCAAAGAAGAAGGAAGATAGGCAAACATCAAAATATGGTTGTACCACCAAATCAAGATTAAAAAAGATATCTAGCTTGAAATGATAGAGGTCCCTTAATTCCACCTGTCCCTCTAGCCACATGGGATCCGATATTGATTTTAGCTTTATAGTACTTGCCCTACTTTACCAGGTCAATGCTCTAGCCCAATTAGTAGAAGAATGGAAGGGAAATATTAAATATTTGATTCAAGCGAACCTCCTCTTCCCTTAGATTTTGAATAATGGACTCCTTCTAAAGAAAGGGTTCTAGCAACTATTGAAGCATACAAAGAAATTTAATATATTTCTAGACTCTCCTATGGTAGATAGACTGACTCAAGCAGTGAAACCAATGGTGAAGCTTGAAAATAACTTCCAAAAAATCTTAAGAAAAACTACTCACATGCCTCATGATGACTAGTGGGAGCTCAAAATAAACCACATCCTACTTACAAATGCAAAACTTCCCTTATAAGGTGAGTGGGAAGAGGTTCAAACACTAATGAGTAAACTTCAATAACCTAATTCAGGCCTACCATTTTGATTCCATACCAATAGATAAGGTATTGATTTGTGGGTTCACTCTTCAATAGGTAGAAGACCCCTATAATTCACCAAAACTATAATGATTCTCACTAAAATCGGGTAGATTTTTTACCTTTTTCAATTTTGTATAGCAACTATGTTTTTCCTTAGTCAAATTTGTAATATGGCTCTGATGGGAAGTAATCTATCCAAAACTTTTAAGGAAATCTAAGGTACAACCAAGTGTATAAGAGAATGAACCAAAATATGAGACATGTAAAAAGGAAAAATCTAAAACTTAAGTAAAAGTTTAAAACAATGTTGCATGAAAAAGAGTGCTAATCAAAGTTGTGATAAATGAAGATAAGACCACATACAAAAGGGTGCTAAATTCATTACTCAGGCATGATATTCCAAGGAGGTAGTTGGTGTATTAAATATACTAGCAATGGAATTAAGCCCAAAAACATTGGTTGTAGAACTTCCCACTCAATATTTGTTGATACCCAAGAAAGGTGGTTGGTAGTAACAATAGTAGTTGCACATCTAGAGGCCCAAAAACCTTCAACATTGAAAATTCTAGAACCAGGAACCTTGAAGCGATCAACAATTTCAATGTGGATGTGGAATGATACACAATAGAGGAAGTATTTTAAATTTTTAGCATAGTTTTGGATGGAAGATGTCCCTAGTTTTATCTATAAATGTTAGTTTCTCTATTATTATAAAGGATCAAAAAATTATCTGTTTGTGCCTAATATTTGGCATCTTGGAAAATTTTCTTTTATTTTCTCTTATGTATCAACCTAGACTCAAACCCTAAGTCATTTTATAAATAGCATTTGAGCCCTCTTGGCTTGGCATATTGTATAAAATATTGAGATATATATACAAAGCTATGACTATTTCTCTCTTTATCCTAGTTCTTATATATTATGTTGCATATGAATGCTTGTGTTAGACCAATAAAGTGTTCACCTTGTAACTATTGGTAAATGATTCATAGTGTTTATTATCCCACTGATGCATAGAGAATATCAAATCTTGGTGAATTGCCTCTCATAGTTTAGGACTTTGTTTACTTGTCATTTACTTTCCTATTATCTCTCTTCCCTTTTTCCTTGATGAATACAAGTAGATTAGGAAGGTGAGCATTGAAGATCACATTTGATAAGGAGTCTACCTTAGAAAAAATATTGGAGGTTTTCCCTACGATCGCATCCCATGCCCTCTAGACTTTTTTCTATATCTCTCTATGTGCAGTACAAATATTGGGTGCATTCAACCATTGCAACAAATGATTATGACATTCTAAGACAATAACAATTTAATGGCATGTCTAGTAGGATTAATACATTTGATTTGTCCCACTAATAAGGATTATTAGGTTGAAATTTTGGTGGTGGTATCAATTTTTTTGCTTTCTACAGCATCATAAAAAATCACCTGATGAATCCATTGAAGAAGAATACTTGGAAAGATCCACCTAGATAGACATCGAACTAATATTCCAATGAAGATCTCAATTTCTCAACTTATTAAAACACATTTGAAATTTTACCTGGGGACTCCCCTAAAAACAAAGAGCCCATAAATTTATGATCACAAGACTTGCAACTATATCCTTCATAGCTAAAAATCCTCAAGCATTGGTTCCATGTCTAAATCTATTTTCAAGAAGGAGAGGTAGAAATCAAAACATGCCTATACCACCAAATCAAGCTCATAGAAGATGTTTAGCCTAGAACGATAGAGACCTCTTGATTCCACTTGTCCCTCTAGATTCATGGGATCTAATTTATTGCAGGTATTACATTATTTGGTACCTTATAAATAATTTAGATTAGGGTGTGAGTTTATAGTATCGTTGGTGTGAAAATCGGTACCAGATAAGTGAGAGGTGCACATGATGATCCTTGATTAGCATTGAACGACCGCATGATCCAAGAGATAGGGTTATGCATAGTGGTGAATATTCACAAATTGGGTGAGTATTAGAATTTCCAAAATTGGAAACTGACGAATATGAGGACCCTCGACGTCAGCCCATTCACATAAAATTTTTTAGGATCAATTTTTTATTAGGGTCAATTTGCCACAATATATATCCAAACATAGGCATATTTGTACTCGTTGGAAAGATCTTTTCAAGCCCAATCTAATGGTGGTGTTTTTATGAAGTTACAAGATGATTTAATAGGTCAAAAGTGGTCCTAAATATGAATTTACATTTTAGGGCTTCAAATACCCCAAATTTTGGTATGAAGATGCTCGATTTGATTTTCTTAGGATTATCCATGATTCACCTTGAATTTGATTAGGATTCACCATTTTTTTACAAGTACTCATTCTATTTTTCCTATGTTCCCCTTTGCGAAATAGGTAGTTGGGACCTGATGAGTTGGCCTTCTCTAGATATTGACTACCTCTGCCTCTCTCTTACATAATTTAGTAGGAATTTTATTAGCCTATCATAACACATATTGGTATCTTTGATCATGACTTTGGACTGATGAATGATCAGGATTATCAACAAGGCTCTTTCTAGAGTGATTTCTATTGGGATTCTGCATTTTATATACTTAGATCAATGCATAATTTTTCCATACAAACCAAGGTGTACTTGCTACATCAACTTGCAAGCTTTCAGGAGAATAATCCATTGGGCTACAAGGTCACATAATAAGGAAATGGAGAAGGATAAAGAAATAATACTTCAAGGAAGATATGCTATCTGGAAACCATATTTAGAAGTGGAATCTTTGGGAAAATGTCAACAATCATGCAACATCAAATGATCCACAAAATTATGGTGCAACTGACTTGTCGCAGCCATTGATTTATCCTAGAAATCATCTAGTGAATCTGCAATTCCTAAACCAAATTATGTTGAACTTGAGTTGCCTTTTGTAGTCCAGTTGGCATTGCCAAAATATTTTTCAAGCTTCTAAGAGGTTACAACTTGGAAGATCATCATGTATACCAGTACTTATACAATTGATGATCAGTGTGGCAATCAATTTTGCCATGCAAGGGCCTTCCTCAGGTATTAATTTGTGTGACAATAGGCTCTGGCATCGTCACTCCTTGGGATCCACTTGTGATGAGATACCAGCTTCGAATACCTCTATCATCCTTGCACATTTCTTCCTTTAGGTCTCATTGATTGAGCCTGCTATGAATGTAACCTTCACTTCTTGGGAAAAGGTTCAAGCAATGGAATTATCTATTGTAGGTGTGGTGATTGAGAAAAGATCCATCCCTTGTTTTTTGCATGGTCGTGGTCCTGATCTACACATAGGTTAGGATGGTGTCCATTTTGTAATAAGAGGAGCAACAATAGGAAAAATGGATGATAAGGCAAGATATTTTGAAGATGTATTTCCTTATTGAAGTAGGAGTTGCTCTACCCATACGACCTCTTGAAAAACATAAGGGAATTTACTTTCCCCTAATTGATGCAACAATAGGTCTATATCTGAGTTGAAGGCCCAAACATAGTACAGGTGAACCTGAGCAAAATATGACTAATAGTTGAAGGGGATCCTCTCCCAGCTCCTTCTAAATTATATATTGAAATTTATCAGAGACTCAATAGGTGCTCTCTTGATGAATGAGAGGTTCTTCAAGAGTTGGAAGATATCCACAGAGCCATCAAATACATCACTAAGAGATCCCACCAAATATGTCCAAGAGTGGATGGTTCTCTTCCCAAGGGTACGGTACCACCATAGTGCCCTCCCTTCTAGAGACAAGACCAGAATATGTTATGCCATGGAAGGATGCCAGTACAACAACATATTTGAGGTACTCTCAAGTAGTTCCTAAGGTGCCATTGTAATTAGTGAGATGCTTCAAGGCACTTTCAAGAATCTCATACCAACATTGGAGGTCTAGGGGACTAGGATCATTCCATTATGGATAGCTCAAATGGGCCATTGAGGTACTAACCTTCAGAGGTCCTGGTTCATGCATCGAAGTCAGAGTCACCAAATAAACAAAATTTCTCCACTGATGAGGTCAAGGTTGTTCATAAAACCTTGATTCCTCTAGGATATATGGATTTTTAGCACAAAAAGATAAATTTTCTCATGATCTAGAGATGTCGCATAGTCAGAGTTGCCAATTGATTTGTAAATATGTGATTAAACTATATTATCACCAAAATTTGATTTTCTTAAACATGAAAAATCAAAGAGTTCCCCAACAAAGTTGCAAAAAATTATTGGTGCAAAAACCAGCATCGAACGAGCGGGAGGTGCACCTGGCAGCCCTTGACCAATATTGAAAAACCACTCAGCTCGAGAGAGGCAAAGGTGGTTGATCTCCAAAGAATACTGACTCCTTAGGTTCGAGATACCTACACCACAAAAGGAAAAAGGGGAAAAAGGAAATAAGAAATAAAGGAAAGGAGATCATAGCTAGAACTGATAAGGATAGGATATGGTTGCATCAAGACACACTCATTCGATGTTTTTGATGCAAACAATAGCATACCATTTAACAGATCAACCCATCCTATCTTTACTTCCTCATTTGAAGCAATGGATAAAGGTAAATTCCAGAACTAGTAGGAGGGTGCATGAAATCTAGGTAGTAGAATTAGAGTGCTCCCACTTGACCAACTTTAGTAGAAATAAACCTTGACACCTAGGGGTGGATGTGAATTCCAGAACTCCCTAGCTAGACCCATGAAATCTAGAAAGCAAAATTAAGTGAACCAACCTAGGCAACCATTGCATAAATAAACATCCACATACAAACAAAAAGTAGAAGCAAAGATATATTGAGAGACCAAACAGTGATACACTATTATTTACAAGTGATAAAGAATTACATATGAATTGTAAAGGCCATAGAGCCACCCTTTGGAATGGCAAACATTCCACTATTTATAGAGGATTTTACAATGAATTCAAATTATAGCATCAATGGAATTCGATGGGAAGAATATTGCTAGAACAATCGAAAGATATGATGTAACTTTGCTCTAGGAGGAATTGTGATTGTTTATGGGGGTAGGTGCTTCTGCATTAATTCAAGTCTTTGATTACTCTGACATTCCTGTTGGACAATTTTTCCTTGCTTCTTCGTACCATAAGAAAGCCAAGGTTTATTACCTTTGAATTTGTGTCTTTTTAATTACCTCCTTCACACCCATAAATAAAATGTACGAGGTGGCAAATACCATTAATGCCTTTCTTGGAAAATGATGACCCCAATCTTGGATGGCTTATCTAGGTACATTTTCTTATTTAAACCACCTTCTTAATTCTTCATTGCATTGGATGAATATTATGGCTTGGAATTTGATTGCTGCTCCCCCCAAAATTTCATCCATTCTTAGGATGAGGATTTGGGAACAGAAGCTCTTATGCAACTTTTACATTATTTCATCCATTTGGGGCAGGGTTTTGCGATCCATGTTTTCTATCCATGAGCCAGGTAGGACTTTGATATCTGACTTCAATGCTTTCCTGCCCACCTTTTTGTCCATCCTCAATGCTTCAAAATTGGGCACTCTGCATTACTAACATCTCACCCCAAAAGAAGAGTGGGTGAAGGGGTGCCAAAATTCACCCATAAGTATGTGTCATGTAAATGAGTGTGGAGTTATGTGTGTGAGGTGTCTTATTAGTAAGTGTTAATTATGTAACTGAATTATCAAGTTTAGAAGAGAGGAGTCATGAACAATCATGAGAGACTTTGTCATTATGTAAATATGTGAGATTAATTATATGAGGGAAACATGAATATTTGGATCTCCCATGAGTTTGAGGAGACAAAAGGTCAAGATTCATGTGCATATGAAGAGTCTCATGTATGTATATATTGAAGACAAAGCCTTGTAATATGTATCGAAGAAGCATTGCATTTATGCATTGCTTATAGTAGATTTTCAATAAATATTTTAATGTGATTTATGTTTATTATTGTGGATTAATTATTATTATTCTTGAGATATTATTTCCTAGGAGATTTATTAACCTATGAGTAAGAATGATTTGCTAACACAATCCTAGCTTCAACTTTAAAATACTTGCCCTACTTTCCTAGGTTAATGTTCTAGCCTAATTAGAAAAAGAATGGAAGGGACATATTACCTCTTTGATTCAATATGACCTCCCTTCCTCTTAGATTTTGAATGATAGAATCCTACCAGATCGAGGGTTCTGACAATTTTTGAAGCAACCAAATAAAGTTAATATATTGCCAAAATATTCTATTGTAGATAAAGTTACTCAGCTGGTGAAACCAATGGTGGAGCTCAAAATGCACCTCCAATAAGTCTTAAGCAAAGCTTCCCACATTCCTCATGATGATCGATGGGAGCTCAAAAAAAGCCATCTCCTACGTACAAAGGTAAATTTACCCTTAGAAGGTGAGTGGAAGGAGGATCAAACACTAACGATCAAACTTCAATAACCTCATTTAGATCTACCATATTGAATTCATGCCCATAGATAAGGAAGTGATTGCTGGGTTCACTCTTCAAGAGGTAGAAGATCCTATAAGTTGCCAAATCTATAATGATTCTCACTATACTCAGGAAAATATTTTACCTTAATCAAATTTGCAAGGTGGCTATGTTTTGCCTTAGTCAATTTTGTAATATGGATCCAATGGGAAGCAACCTATCTAAAAATCCAAAGGAAAGCTAAGGCAGAGCCACATACAAAAGAGTGTAGAAGATAGCATGAGATATGCAAAAAGAAAAAAAACTAGAATTATGATAAAAATTTCAAAATGATGTTGCAAGCAAAAGAGCACTAATTGGAGTTGTAGTGAGAAATAAAGAGAAGACCACACACAAAATGATGTAACCAAAATTCAATGAGGTTGCATTCCATTACAAGAAATATCTAGAGCTACCTTTATTACTTGAGAACAACATTATAGGGAGGTTGTTGGTGTCTTAAAGACACTAGTGATAGAAGCTATGGTAATAGTAGCCTCAAGGCCAACAACATTGATTGTAGAAGAGCTTTCTTCTTAGTCTTTGGTGATCCCCAAGAGAGGTGGTTGTTAGAGGAAGTGTTAATTGCACATCTAAAGACCCAGAACCCTTCAACATTAATAACTCCAAATCCAAAAACCTCAAATAAATCAATAAATTTAATGCGGGTATGGTGTGACATGCAATGAAGGAAGCATTTTGAATTTTTGGTATAATTTTGGTGGTAAAATCTCCCTAAATTTATCTATAAATTATGGTTTCTCTATCATTGTAAAGGATCATCATGTTGCCTACTAGTGCCTAATTTTTGGCCTATTGGTTATTTTCATTTCATTTTATCTTATGTATCTGTATGGACTCAAAACCTGAGTCATTTTATTAATAACATCCAAGTACTCTTGGCCTGTCATATTGTATGAAATATTGATATATATATATATATACATAAAGTTGTGACTATTTCTCTCTTTGTCTTGGTTCTTATACATATTCTATGTTTATGAATGCTCATGTTAGACAAAACAAGTGTTCACCTTATAGCTATTGGTAAATGATTCAAAGTGTTTATCATCCCATTGATGAATAAATAATCTTAGATCTTGTTGCATTGCCTCCCATAGCTTAGGAATTTAGTTTCCTATCATTTACTTTTAAAATATCTCTCTTCTATTTTCTCATGATGAATGCAAGTAGATTTGAAGTAGACTAGGAAGGTGAGCATTGAAGATCACATCCAATATGGAGTCAACCTTAAAAAAAATCTTTGAAGTCTTCTAAAGGGTTGAATTCCATGCTCTCTAAAATTCCAACTATGTCTCTCTATGCAAGGTGCAAATATTGGGTGCATCTAACCATTTCAATGGACGACCACAACATTCTAAGATGACAATAATAAACATCATTTTGCCATGAGAATTCAAAGCTACACTCTATGAAACCCATATTGTGCTTTGTATCTCATAAAATTGGTGATAAATTGACAAGTATTTTATATTATATCAGTTGCACTACCCTCCTTGAGTGTAGAATGCATGGTAATTGTAGTAAGGCCCTTTTTACCATCTTATCATTCACTTAAAAATTTTATACTTAATTGAATGGGAAGCATTGTCATTATTTGGATTCTCATGTGTTGATTGATTTTACACTTTATTACTATAATTACAATCATATTTTAATTTGAATCCCTCACACCCTTAAACATTAAAACTTTCTTTTCCAAGTATTTTAATTTTTTGTATTTTAATTTCATGCAATTAAAATAGGTTAGATAAGGAATTAAAAAGGATAGTGGAAGTTGTCCTAAATACAAATGTTGGAGGGATCTACTTGTCCTTTCTTCCAATGAATTGTTGAAAGGATAAAATTGGGGTGTATTTATGAAGCAAAAATACGACACTAAAACAAATATGAAAGTAAAATAATTTCAATGAACAAGAGACTGCACAAAAGATGATTTTATTCAATAAATGGGGGGAGCTAAGAAACTCCTTTGTTACAATATGTTTGTTCAAAAGAACTTATTTTGATACAATAAATATAGGTGCTAGGGTTCTCCGAAACCCTAGCTACAAAACAAGTAGTGTCTCCAATGTATCTTGCTTCCAACAGGATGAGTGGGCTTTTGGTTATCCGTAATCGGGCCACTCTAGCTTCAACATCTACTCAACAATCCTTGGTGAATGCTACTTTAGTTTAAAAAATATAATAAATAATATACTTACTTTGTTGTTCTATTTCTCCATTGCAGATTGATGGTAGGGTGCCCCGATGACACCTGATGATCTTATGCGACAAGCTCTGGTTTGTGGTTATGGGGACAGTAGGCATTGTGCTGCACCTATAGAATGCAGTAGGCACTTGGTAATACCTATGGGATGAGGCAGGCACTCGGTAATGCTTGCGGATTAGGGTTAGATCTGTAGAAGCAGATCAGGGGATGCGAAGGGCTCGACGGATGAACGACAATGGTGACGGTGGAAATGGGCTGCGAAGATGGCTGGAATCCGAAAATCCTAGGGCAAGCTAGGGTTTTTGGGGGAGGCTATGCTAGGGCACAACTAAGGCAATGTAGGTCGAATTCACTCAGAAAGCAAGAGCTCCAATCAAAGCTAGTTCGAACCAATTAGAAAAAGTTCCAGGGATTGAGCATTGAGAATGCTCCTATTTATTATCAAGCCTAGGGTTTTCTTAGGGTTTTAGCTTAACACTTTTGATCATGTGGCTAATATTAAAGTGGATCCAAAGGCTGATATTAAACTTTAGGTGTGACACGGATTAAGGAAGATGGATGGCTGAGATTAGATCGGATCAGATGGTTGAGGTTAATTTGGCTTATAAATATATATTTTATAATAAATATATTAAAATATAATATAAAATATTATATTTAAATATAAATAATATAAAATAAATATAAATAAGTCAAATAGGGGTCGAAAAATGGTGGGAAAAGGCTAAAGTGGGCCATTGGATGGCGGGAAAGGCATGGAATGGCCAATTGAATGGCGAGAAAGGGTGATGGTGGACAAGTGGCTAGGATTTGGTGTCTACAGATGCCCCTTTTTGTACCATGTTGCATGAAATATAATATGGTGCAAAAATATGAGACACCTGGTTGGGCTTTGGGCGCAGAAGCAACTTCTCTCTCTTGTTGGATTTTTGAGCAATAATGTTGAAGACAAAAGAATAAAGAATTTTGGAATTTTTGTAGCTTACCCCCTCAATTGGTGAATGAGATTACGGATGAATCTCATGAGCCAATTGAAAAATTTGTGCAAATGATGAATGATGTGATACCATTTTTGCCCCAATGGTGCGAAGGGGGTTGGTGTAAAATGTGATATGATGTGGATGATATGAATGATGTAAAATGTGATATGATGTGGATGATATGAATGATGTAAAATGTGATACCATTTTTGCCCCAATGGTGGAAGGGGGTTGTGTCAAATGTAGATGTCATGATCATGTAAGATGTATCCCATTGTGGGAGGATCAAAATCAAATGTGGTTGCCCCAAATTTGGGGTGATTCAATGTTGTTGAAGAAAATGCCTTATTGGCGTCATTGAGTATGCAAGTTATGAAGATGCAGGATGACAGAGTCAACGTAGGGGCCGGGTAGTGACTGTGGAAAATTCTTCGTATAATTCCACCATGGAACCAATCAACCTATCGGCTTGCCTATCTTGTGACTATGGTCAAATGAATGAGTGATTGTGATATTAATTATCCATGTTTTCTTGCCCCATGGAAAAGGACATCAATGACTACTTTTGTGCAAATTGTTCTTGGCAAGGTTTCACTCAAAATGTGAAGTACCAAATGTGATTGTGATCTCGATCAAGGAGATAAGTGATGATGATGATGACCAAGTGTTCTTATGGTAATTCATTCATCTTACCGAATTGCATGGATGCAAATCACTGCAATCACCAAGTATATAGAATAAACCACTATATACGAGATTCACTTGTAATTTTGACACGTGTTGGAAGAACTGATGGTAGATTATGATAATGGAAGAATGCTGATGGAAGAAATGTGATGATGTCGCCAAATTTGGAGTCGATTTGTAAATGTTAGAGCTTTTAGTGGTTGATTTTGCACTTTTTTGGATGGAAACAATTGATTCAATGGTCAAATCAACTCCAATTTTCATAAAATTTTGTGGGATGATGAAGAATATGGAGTGGAGGAGTTGAGTGTTAGTTTTGTGAAAATTTGGATTCATTTGATGTGTTTTGTAACTCGATTTGTGCATTTTACAAATTTGTGCCGTATTCAAAAAATATGTGTGCAAAATGATTTTTGTTTTCACAAAACTTGATTTTATGATGTGTATGATGTGTGGATGAAATTTGGTGAGATTTTGAGGGGGTAAGCTACTATTTTGATCCCTTTTTTCTTCATGTCATTTTGGCGCTAGGTGCCCTGTTGCACCTGTGGTATCCTGTAGTCCTTGGTGCACTGGGTGCACTTGCGGTGCCCATGCATGCCTGTGGACCATAGGTACCATCCTATGCTTGAGTGCACTAGTTGTAGCTATAAATAGCTTGTAGGGTAGATTTGGAGGCTCATTTGTGCGTTTGAGAGTTTGTGAAGCTGCACTTGAGGAGTGGAGTGAATTGGTGAGGGAAGTGAGGTTGGTGGAAATCTATATGGGAGCTATGGCGGTGAAGGACGTAGATGTTGCTGGTGGAGTTGAGGCATGATTTGCCCTGGTAATGTTGAAAAACACTTTGTTCTTTTGTGCAAAAATTTTGAAGTTTTTTTTTTGAAATTAATACTAATGTAAAAATGTTTGTTGCTGTAGTTGAGGGAGATAGAGCCTCGACATCGGTTCTCTCCTCTCATTCTCGGGATGAGGAAGAAGCTTACGGAGGGTGATTGGGAGCTTTTGATGAAGGTGGGTTTGGAGGGAGTGGCTCGGTTGGATGTGGTGAGGGCGGATGATGGGTATCTCTCATATTTGATAGAGAGGTGGGATTCGGATAGGGGGACTTTTCAGTTGCCGACTAGGGAGGCTACTGTCACACTTGAGGATGTATATCACATCCTCAAGGTGCTAGTGGAGGGTGTGAAGGTGATGGTTGGGCATGATAAGAAGGTGGAGATGATGAAGATGTTTGGTGATCGATGGTGGGAGGTGAGGATGGGAGATGGGGGGATTTGCTATTTGAGCATGTACAAGGCTAAGGAGTTGGATGCACTCCGACCTTGATCATGTTCATGTTAGCGAACATAGTGCTCCCCAATAGCATGGGGTGTAGGTTCCCTTGGAACCTATTGGGATTGGTGAGTGACCTACTCACCAATCCAAGGGCGTATGCATGGGCTCCTACGTTATTGGCATAGTTATACTAGGAGCTATATGAGATTACATGGAGAGGGAGGAAGGGGATTGGATGCAACTTCCTTCTTTAGTGTTGGGCTTGGGAGCACTTTAGTGTAGCTCGACCAGAGGGGTTACCTTTCTAGGCATGGTAGATGGGTGAGCCCTATGCTAGGAGATGGGTAGTGGTTGAGGAGGTGCAACCGAGTTGGGAGGAGCATACCAACCAATGGTATAGGGATATGTGGGTAGGGTTGACTTTGGCTTAGGTGATATGGAGGCCATGGTGGGGAGCCATGTGGGAGGGTGATGAGGAGCAGCTATGGTGGGTGAGGTAAGCATGGTGGCTGGTTGGGAGGAGAGATGATGAGGTGGAGTACTTTTAGTACTCATGGGTGTTGAGGTAGTTTGGTTTGCCTCAGGGTGTGCTTGATGAGCCAGTGTTGTACCAGCATCGATGGGATGAGGTGGGGCTTCCATGTGTAGAGCCATGGAGGGTGCAGATAGAGGATGATGAGCAGTTGGAGGTCCTAGATGTAGATGATGTAGGAGTGACTCTAGAGTATGTAGCATGGTTTGGTACCCAACCAGTATGGGTGCCAAAGGTGGTGATGGGTGGGGATGCGACTAGGAGTCGAGGATGACTTCGAAGAGGATGAGGTCTCAGTGATCGATGAGTTAGAGGAGATCGAGGGGAGCATCACAATAGACTCTTAAGGTGGAGGTAGTGGAGGATGAGAGGGAGGATGATGAGGATATGGGAGAGATCTCCGAGGTGGCTAGGCTATGGGCTGAGGTGGAGCAACTTCATGAGGAGTGAGAGACTACGCTGGAGGCTCATAGGGAGTCTCTGGTAGGATGAGATGTGGTCATAGCTGGGTTGTGGGCTACCATAGCCTGGATGGAGGTAGAGCGACTAATAGATAGGGTAGGTGCGGGTGATCAGGAGATGGTCATGAGGCTCTAGGCAGAGATATTGGTGAGAGAGCATCATCATCAGATTGACTTACGGTGACTACATGCTAGTGAGACATATGCACACTCTTTGGAGGAGTTGTGCATGGCTTATCACATTCCTTTTCCGGATCCTCCATCATCCTCTAGGATCGAGTCATCGAGGCATACCTCATCTAGGTAGAGTTCTAGGTCTAGGGCTCCTACTAGGTCTCAGGGGTCCTCTCATGGACATTAGCTTAGTGCTTAGATGCACTTTTGTATATGAGCCTTGGTGCTCCATTTTAGCCTTTTTGGCACTCATTGTACATGTGATATTTTATATATATATACATGGATTTTATGTTTGTGTTATATTTTGTGTGAATGTTTTATGTGTATGCAATGCATGTTTTATGAAAATATTTTATGAATGTCTTATGGATGATTAATGCAAGCTAATCATGATGTGTATGCGTAGTGCTTATATGGATGATTAATGCAAGCTAAATTGTAAATTGATTATGGATGATTAATGCAAAACTATATGAGAGGAATGCATGATGTTCGAATGATCATTTATAGTTCAGAATTTTGTTGGCCATTTTTGTTCATTGTTTTGCAATCGGGGGCACCAAACTTGGTGGCGTTATGCGGGTTGATCCATGATGAAGACATGGATGTTGACATGGAAGAAGATATGGATGTTGATATGGAAGAAGATATGGATGTTGATATGGAAGAAGATATGGATGGAGGGATTTTCAGAGACTCAAACATACTAGTGTTATCAACCAAACTCACTAAATGTTGTCTAACTTTCTTTAGGACCAATGTGTGTGCAAGTGAAGTTCATGTACCAAATCTTGAGCATGACAATGACCCTAGGCAATCAAGAACCAATGTGTGTGCATGTGAAGTTCATTAACCCATTATGAGTAAATTAGGCATGACCTATTATGGAGAGGACCAAGAAGCTAGCTTGTCCGTATGTGCGGTCAGAGGTCTCCCTTTTTGGAAGAGAGACATGTCACCCCGCATGAGCTTACTCCACTACCAGTCAAGCATCTATAGCCCCGGTGGAGACTCACTCCATAGTCCAATGATCTGATATTTAGGCCTTGGGGATGACTACATAACTTTCTGAGGGAAATGTAGTACGATCCTTACAACTTTAGGGATCTATGGTGTGTGCATAGAAATTGTTAATTTTGGATAGAGCTTTGGGGAATCAGATTCTCAACCGAAGTGTGATGAGAATGTGACCCTATCCTTACTACTCTATATTTTGTGTTTATATTTGGAGAGCAACTGTGATAGTGGTGAAAACCACTATTTTTTATTTTGGACTATGTTGCATGATAGGACAAGTGAGGAATACCCTTTTCACTTCAAGGTGCCACCCAAGTATGGTGTTATCCCTCTTTGACTCAAAATGTTTTTAAGATGTGAAGAAGTGTGGTTGGTGCAAGATTATTTTTGGAATCAGTTGACAAGACTCAAGATTTTCTTAATGTGAAAAAGTGCTTTTGGTCCTAAAGAAAATTGGACATCTTTTTGGAGGTTGCTAGACACACTAGTAGTGGTTGAGTGACTGAAAACTTGGGGTTTATGATTTTTGACAAATGGGATTGTTGGCTTATGATATTGGAGAAAATTGCATAAATGCCAAAAAATAGGTACCCCCAATTATGGAAACTTGACTTTTTTATTTGGCCATATCATCACTACTATAAAATATCATTGAACGTGGGATGGGATGAATGCAATTTGCAAAATGAAGGAATGTAGTGAAATGCATATGAGATGTAAAATGTAGTGGAATGCATGTGGAATGAATGCAAATGGAATATGTATGCAATATGTATGAATGTAATGTAAAGATACCTATATGTAAATGCAATATGTATGCAATGGGAACATGCCTATGTGAATGATCTATTTTTTGTTTTTTTATTTTTTTTTTTTTTATATATGTATATATATACATATAAACATCATATTAAAAATAAAATGCATTTAAATGGATAAAATTAAGCTTGAAAATGAAGCATAGTACCATGAATTTGGGAAATTATGTATGGATAATCAATTAGAACAATGAATTTGACATGACTAGAAGTTTTTGGTAAAGTCTCTTCCTTGAAATATAAGGAGGATGGCATCCTTCTAAGCATTTTAGTTTTGAATCGGGATGTAAGGTGAGGTTGTGGACCACAAGACTAGGGTCAAGACTAGGCATATCCTTATAGGACCATGCAAACACATATTTCTTCTTCTTGAGGAGAGTAATGAATTGCTCTTGTTCATCGGATGATAGGATTTTTTCAAGCTTGACAATTTGGGGATTGTTAGGATCTGAACTAAGGTTCACTTCGATGGTATCTTCAATAGACATATGTGAACCTTCCTCAAGTTGATGTGGTGTTGGGATCAGATGAATGTCATCTAAGATGTCATCCAACTCTTCCTGCTTATCGTCATCTAACTCTTCCTGAAATACCTCGAGATTCTTGGTAGAAGATGGAGGTGAAGGTGGAGGGGAAGGAGGAATGTAGTTGGTAGAAGCCCTTAACAATTCCTCGGATAGGATAAACTCCAAAAAGGAGGGTGGGGAAGAAATCTGGTCCATGTCAACAAGGCTTATGTCAATTGGAATTGGCTTAGCCGGATTGTATGGATTGCGGAGTGGGGTGAATAAGTCAATAGGATTCATACTGACTTAGTAGGAGAAGATATGGATTGGAAGAATGGATGGGTGGAATGATTGGATTGGAACCGATGTTGAATCTTGTTAACCCTGGATAGCAACAACAAAACATGAAATTAAATGCTATGTACATGCAAAGAAATATTTTGTTTTTGTTTTGTTTTGAATATTTTGATTTTTATTTTTTGAATTTTTGAATGTTTATATACATATGTTACAAATTTTGGCTTGGTTGAATGGCTCAATGGAACTCAGGTGGGGGTGGTTCACTAGGTGGGTCAGCTTGTTCTTGTGGAAGAAGCAAGCGAAATATGGGTTGATGGATGGGAAATAGTCTGAGGTAAAACTCATCCTATTGGGTAAGGGGAACAATGGGCTGAAATTCCTCTTCAGAATCGTCAGAAGCATTGGACATAAGTTCATACTCTTCATAACTTTCATCATCAAAATCTGGAAGTGGGTAGGAAAAATTTAGTGGGTCTTCTTCTTCATTGAAGCTAAGCTCTTGAAGAGCTTGTTCAAGAGAAGTGGTTGAGGAAAATGGAAGGGGGGCTTTGTCTTCTTCATTGAGGCTAAGCCTTTGGAAGGCTTGCTCAAGGGAAGTGGTTGAGGAAAGTGGGGTATATCCCAAGCCTGAATGATCATGTGCTCCTCGATATGGGAAATCAATTATGTCATGTATCCCTTGTTCATGGGAACCTAGACCTTGACCTTACCAATTGACTATATGGAAGTAACGAGATGGAAATCCCATCATATTTTGTATGTTGGCACATCTTGGCTCTTTTGGTTCTTCATGCGGATTTTCCTCAATTGAGGAATCAATCCCTCCATAGACAAAGTTAATACTATTAGGAGTAGAGCTCATATCATAGACAACACCTATGGTTAAAGGAGGGTCACATGGGTGACCAAAATCCTTGGTTGTAGGGATGGCAAGAGGGGTAATGGTAACATCTTGGACCACGTATTCACCAATACTAGGACTAGTGATGTGGACCTCGACTTGGGATGAGGTGGTGGATGATGTGGAAATGGATGGCTCAGGATTGGAGGGGGCCATGGAAGGTGGTGGGGAGTTGAATATTTCACACTCCAAAAGTTTGACTTGTGAAACATCGGCTGATGGAGAAAGATTGGGTGATGGCTTGGAATTAGAAGAAGGTGGATGAGGCAATGATGATGAAGAAGAAATGGTTGTAGAAGAAGGAGTGGTTGAGGTGGATGATGTGGTGAAAGTGGATTGACCTTGACCACATGTACAAGAAGAAATGGATGATTGAGGGGGTTTGGTGATGGGTAACTCCTCAAAAATAGGAGCTTTGGAAGAAGATGTGGATGGATTAGAAGATGATGGGGATAAGAATAGGTGGGTGGAAGGCAACATGGATTCATAGGGGTTTGAAATGAAATTACAATACTTGAAAGGTTCTACATCCATGGGGATGCAATGGACTTGACCATCATGAACGTATTTCAAGCATTGGTGGAGAATTGATGGAACACATTTCATCTCCCTCATCCAAGGTCTACCAAGGAGTACATTGTATGCCATGGCCCCTTCCAAGATGTGGAACATAGTATGCAATATTCTGACCCCTACTTCAATGGGCAAAACAATAGTGCCAACTATGGTACACAAAGCATCGTTAAATGCTTTGAGGGTGAATGAGGACTTGGAAATATGGGAAGGTGGAAGTTTGAGGTTGCTAAGGGCAGTGGTAGTGATAATGTTGATGGATGAGCCAGTATCAATTAGGACTCTCTTAAATGGATTTTTTTCTATCAAGGCCATGATATGCAATGGAGGATCTATGGATTCTGAGGTCATTGACTTTATTTCAAAGTCATAGAAGGTGATGGATGGCTCCATGCATGTTCTAATGCTCCCTACAAATTTTTTGAAGGCATTAGAGTCTTGAGCTTCAAACTCAATAGATTTAAGAATTTCCATTAGGGCTTCTCTATGCCTAGGGGATTGTTGGATGAGCTCATATATGGACAATTTGGCTGAAGCCATTTTCAAACTTGTAGTTAACCGACTGCTTAGGGATACCGCTGGCCTTAGAGGATGATGGATGGGCTGATTGGGTGGACTAGAAAGATGGATTGGTGGGGATGGATTTGGAGAGGTTTGAATGGGTGGTGGATTTGAAGGTTGTGACATGTTTGGTTGTTGGGCATTTTGTTGATTTTGCCTTTGACCTCTTGTGACCACATGGACTGCTCCTACAAAATTTTGGTAATGTTGGACATGATTAACTTGGTTAGGAGGTGTGTGATGATTATTACCTCCTACATTAGTTTGGGCCTCTTCATGGTTGGGAAGAGGTGTTTGAAAAATTCCCAAATTTTGATTTTGTGGAGCTAGGGGGTTATCTGCCTTAATGGCCCCCAAGTCTATGAGGTCTTGAATGATGTTCTTAAAAATATTGCAAGTGTTGATATCATGACCATTTTGCCTATGGTATGGGTAAAATAGATGTTCCTTATAACTTCTGCTATGTTTGGTAGGGTCATCAGGCTTGATTTATGGTAAATCCAACTTGTTTGTTTCATACAACCTTTGGAAGATGGAAGAATATGACTCCGTTAAAGGAGTGTATTGGCATTGGGGTCGAGCATATTGTCGATGGGAGGGGTTTTCCATAGTTGGCACTGTGTTTTGTATCGTGAGTGCTTGAGTTACCAAGGGGACCGCATGATAAGCAATTTGTTGTGGTTGTTGCATGGGTTGTTGAGCCATTACGGGCTGGCTCATCACCACTTGATTTACTTGATTAGATGGACTAGCCGAAGAGGCTTGTGATGACTTATTTTGGCCTGATTGATTACTTCTAAATTGGCCCTTGTTTTACCATTCTTTATTTTTAGGCTTAATTACGCCCTCTTGGATTTTTATCTCCTCAATGATGCTAGCCTATGCTAAGGCTTCTTCAAATGAATGATAGGTATGAAGCTGAAGCATCCAAGAGATGGGTTTTAAGCAACTCTTGGTAAATAATTTGATGATTTCATCCATTGGGAGGGAGAATGGAAATTTGGTAATGACTGCCCTCCAATGGTTTCCAAATTCATAGATAGGTTCATCATCCCATTGTCTTAAGGCATATACATATGATAATGAAACCTTATTTTTGATGTTTAGGACAAAATGCTCAAAGAATAGGTCAATCAGTTGTGCAAAAGTATAAATACTATGAGTTGGTAGCTGATTAAACCACTCTATGGCATCTCCTCCTAATGTTTGAGGAAATATTTAGAGCATGAGAGCATTGTCGATTTGAATCTAAAAGCATGCATGAAAAAATGAGCTAACATGCTCCTTAGGGTCCTCGGTTCCCCTAAATTTGTCAAACTTCGGTAATGTAAAGTCTACTAGATATGGCGGTGATGGTACCAAAGGATGGATTGGTTGATGGATCAGTTGGCTTAAAGTTGATTTTTGGCTTGACATGCCAAGAGTGTTTTGCATCAACTGATCTATTTGTTTTTGCATGGCTTGAATCCTAAGATCTTCCCCAGGAATGTGGAAGCCTTGGATAACCTGATGATTTGGAGATGGACTAGAAGAAAAATGTTGGGGAGTGATTAGATGGTTTTGATGGAATTGATTGGTTTGAAATTTATGGGGGGAAGATTGATGGTTGAAAGAAGGAGAAGATTGATGAGGAGGAAGATTTTGGAAGAATTGGTTGGGTTGGCTAGAAGAAATTGTGATTGGAGGGGTTGGATTTTGAATTGGAGGTGGATTGGGGATGGACACCACCAAATATTGGGGTACCCAAGTTGAATTTTGGTTGGCCATGGTTGGTTGGGTTGAAACTATAGGAAGCATAGGATTTACATGAACTTGTTGTCTAGCATTTTGATGTTGTAGAAGCAATCTATTCATGAGACCCGATATGTCCTGAAGTTCTTGTTCGGACATGGAAGAAATTGACAAGGTTGTAGATAGATTAGAAGATGAAGGTATGGATGTGGATGGATTGGAGGAAATGGGCATGGGGCAAGTTGCACTTGATGTGGCAACTTGGGAGGTTGGTACCTATGAGGCAACATTAACATACTCCTCATACAAAGGATTGGAATAGGTTTGGGTATAGCTAGATGGAGGATGAGTGTTAAAAACACTTGGATTTTGTTGGGATGGACTAGGAGAAGAGGGCATACCATATTCATAGGCAGAATTAGGATATCCTCGGGTGGGGTTGGATGGACAGGATGTAGCCAATTCTGGTTGTTCAACATAGTCTTGGCTAATGGGTTCTAGGACATAGTTAGAAGACCTGTAGATGGCCTCTACCTTGTCCATGTCAATTTGGATGGATGGTTGCTCAATATTTTGGGGAATGGATCCCTCTTGTGGGAGAGATGGGTGAATGGGCCTAGATGGACTAGGTTGGATAGAATTGGAAGGGTTGGCTACTGAAGTAGCGGGTGTGTTTGTTATATTTTCCATTAAATTATTTTGATTTAATATCTTTGTTTGATTTTGAGTTAGAACCATAAAATAATTAAATCAAAATGCAATTTTAGGATTGTCAAATTAAATCTCCAAAACTAAAAATAAAGCTAAAGAATTTAGAAACAAAGAAAATAATCAATCCTAAGTTTCACCTTGTGTGGCTTACCTTATTCATTGATTATCTCTTTTTAGTGTAAATTCCTTTTAGAAATGATAGTTTTGTGTGTTTGATGTATCCTAATCTTGCTTAATGAAAAATAAAGGTGAAAAACTATGGTTGGATGGGGCAATGAGATTCTTGTTGGTGATGAAATCCAACAAGTTTTCTCGGGGGTAGTCCTAAGGTGTCTAAGGGCAGATATTGGTGGATGGAAATGACTGCCACCATCACCAAATCTCAAGCAATGGTTGGTGATGAAATCCAGCCACTACTATTTAAAGTGCAATGTGTTGTGTGTGATTAATTTTAAATTTTTCTATTCTCTATTGTGGACAAACAATGTTAAAGGTAATAGATTTCACAAATCTAAATTAGAATCCAACACATAAATGTAAATTTCTTCTAAAGAGTGTGAAGTACACCGCTTAAAACCCCCTACCTAGATAGCAATCGGAGGGTTCGTCCACCTCTCTACCAAAGGAGTCACCCAAGGGCAGGAATAATTTTTGCATTTAAGTATTGTTCCTACTTAGATAAGTAAAATAAGCAACCCTTAACTCCTAAGATGCAAATTCTAATTAATGCTTTTTACTTTCAAATGCAAACAGAAAGATGTAGGAATTATTTGAATTTGCAATTCTTTTCAAAATAGAAAACTCAAAATATGTGATGAATGAATGCACAGATGCCCTAAATGCAATATAAAATGAATTTATTTCTATATTACTTAATGTGTGTTCATTTTAAGCTTAAAATCTAAAAATAAATAGTGAAATAATGAAATACATAAAAATAAGAATTTGAATATAATGGTTGTAGGGCTTACCTGAAAGCCTAAGCTCTACTTCAAATCACTTCTAGGTGTAGTTGGGTACCTCTGTAGGCATAGTAAGGTGCCTGTGTAGGTACAATAGGGCACCTGTGGGGATCAGCAGGTGTCGTAGAGCGCCTATGCACCTATCTGCAAACTATCACAAGACCTTCTAAAAACCCTAACCGATGATTTTGACTAGTTTTTCGCTCTAAAAAACCCTATAAAATGGAACAACATAATGAAATTAGTACAACAAAGTAAATCAAAAAGTAGAACCCTTGTGGGGTCCCACCATGATCACCATTTGTGAAGTAAAAATATGACACTAAAATAAATATGAAAGTAAAATAATTTCAATGAACAAGAGATTGCACAAAAGATGATTTTATTCAATAAATGGGGGGAGCTAAGAAACTCCTTTGTTACAATTTATTTGTTCAAAATAATTTATTTTGATACAATAAATATAGGTGCTAGGGTTCTTTAAAACCCTAGCTACAAAACAAGTAGTGTCTCCAATGTATCTTGCTTCCAACAGGATGAGTGGGCTTCTGGTTATCCATAATTGGACCACTCTAGCTTCAATAGCTACTCAATAATCCTTGGTTGATGCTACCTGATCAACAAAAAAAAAAAAATTTGTTTTAAAAAAAATAAAATATACTTGCTATTTTGTTGCTCCATTGTATATTGATGGTAGGGTGCCCATATGACACTTGATGATCTTATGTGGTAAGGTTTGGTCTATGGTTGTGGGGACATCAGGCTCTGTGCTGCACCTATAGAATGTAGTAGGTGCTCTACAACACTTGTGGGATGAGGTAGGTGCTCGATAGCACCTATGGATTAGGGTTAGATCTATAGAAGTAGATTGGGGGGATGCGAAGGGCTCGATGGATGAACGACAATGGTGGTAGTGGAAATGGGCTACGAAGATGGTTGGAATCCAAAAATCCTAGGGCAAGCTAGGGTTTTTGGGGGAGGCTATGCTAGGGCACAACTAAGGTAATGTAGGTCGAATTCACTCAGAAAGCAAGAGCTCCAATAAAAGCTAGTTTGAACCAATTAGCAAAAGTTCCAGGGGTTGAGCATTGAGAATGCTCCTATTTATTATCAAGCCTAGGGTTTTCTTAGGGTTTTAGCTTAACACTTTTGATCATGTGGCTAATATTAAAGCGGATCCAAAGGCTGATATTAAACTTTAGGTGTGACACGGATTAAGGAGGATGGATGGCTGAGATTAGATCAGATCGGATGGTTGAGGTTAATTTGGCTTATAAATATATATTTTATAATAAATATATTAGAATATAATATAAAATATTATATTTAAATATAAATAATATAAAATAAACATAAATAAGTCAAATAGGGGTCGAAAAATGGTGGGAAAAGGCTAAAGTGGGCCATTGGATGGCGGGAAAGGCATGGAATGGCCAATTGAATGGCGGGAAAGGGTGATGGTGGACAAGTGGCTAGGATTTGGTGTCTAAAGTATCATCAAAAGTATAAGTTAGGACTATTCCACCAATTCAACATAGTTCCTTTTGGCATGACCTATAGGAGCCTAGTCCTTATATTTGGCTAGATTTCTTGATTTTTGTCATATTTGCATTCATAATGGATGGAGAAATTAGCTCAAAATTGAACGAGTTATTGATAAGTTTTTTTACAAGTAGAAATTCACTCCAATTTTAGAATGATTCACTTTTTTTGAGCCAATTGCTTGAGAAATCTTCTAAGTCCATTCCATGGAGCGATTTGCTCCAAATTAGTCATATTTGCACAAGTCAAATCGAAAGTGATTGAAGAAGGTTATAGACTTGATTTATCAATTCCAGTATTTAATTATATTTAAAATTAATATTTATGTATGATCTTAATAGGTGCTCTCTGAATAATAACTTTGACATAAACTTCAAAATATTAAAATTTTCATGAAGCAAGAAATCAAGACAACATCAAAATTACATCAAACCTCTTAGACCTCACTATAGTTTTACATATACCATGGGAAGGAAGCATGTAGGTAGGTTATGAGATTTTTTTCCCAAATATCATATCAACTACTTTAGAATAGTAAATTTTCTTCAAGTTGAATATAACAAGTTCTTAGCTTAGAATCTACAAATTGTTTTGTTAGGAAAGTCAATTTTCTTCCTAAATCCTCTTTGGAAATCAAATTTCCCTAATTTTGAAGTGATTTTCTTTGAGCGATTCACAAAGTCTCTTACTCTTCCAAATTTTTGGAAGTTAAACTTCTACTAGCAAATTACTTAAATCTACTAGCAAATCATTTGAATTTATTAGCGATTCAACACAACAAGTTTTATAATTTTTAAAATTTTAGGCCCAAAATATTGTCTATGGAGGTACATAGCTGTGGGTTTATGAATATGCACTCAAAGGTATAAAAATAAAGAAAATAACAACAACAAGAAAAGATAGTTGCGTATCATTGAATAAATACAAAAGGAAAAAAGAAGGAACAAAATGTGGCATGGGTAGATCAAGATGATCAAATTTAGGAGATTCCAATCTCTAATTCTATCTCTTCAAAAGGTAAAAGGACAATGGCCAATCCAATGAATCAAAGTCCTACATCTTAATATTTTTTCTTCCTTGGCTACCACATGAGTTATTCATCCATACCCACAAATCAAACTTGGATAAACACTAGTCCTTTATTAATACAATTTTTTTTATGGGATGTCCTTTGATGTAAATAACCCCATAAGTTATTCATTCTTTGTAACTTACCACCATGTAGTTCATGCAAGCAAAAATCCAACATATAGCACTTAAATTACACTACCTGCTAGTACAACTTTGACTCAAAGTCCATTTGGATCTAGTTTACCCAACACCTCCAACCCTCCCCAAAAATAATCCATAGCTCTAAATGTAGGATCTCTAGGACAAGTCATTACTAACCAAAGCTAGGGCCTTGTTAAAATTTATAAGTGTCAACTGGACAAATTGGAACACTAATAACATAGGAAAATCCCAAGGAATAAACGCCACCTCTAACTAGTTAGATACAACAAAAAACAAAATTTTCACCTCCTCTAAATTAATAATTTTCTATATAAGGATCACAATATCATCCTTAACTTCTAATGATGAGGAATGAAAGACATAAAATAAAATATAAATTATAATAGCCTTTCATATTAGTTGGTATCAAATCCCATGGATGTTTGGGCATGGATATATCCTCTATTCAAAGTTCTCTTTAAATGAGGCCTACATTGTGTATTCATATTTATCTAGTATTTATGTCCTTTGAGAGCCATGGGTGATCTTGCTCGAATAGCAGATAAGCACATTAAAACATGTGATCCTATTTCTCTCATATTTTATCTCATATGTATCTCTCCTCCTTGTACCATAATTGTTTGCAGCCCTTTGTTGAGCCCAGTTTGCTTCACTAGGTAGTATATGATTTTATGCCATGTGAGTTTGTACAATCACCCTCTCTTGAAGTTTTTAATGTCTCTATTATGAAATCATTCTAGCTAAGTGAAAAGTGGTCCACATGTAGAAAAGACAACAACACAACATGCATTACTATTGATTTTGCATGACAATGAGGTGTCAACAAAACATACACTGCCACAAAGTAAAATTTTATCGATAGATATTCTAGAGATTACTACCTTCGTACATGTGTTCCTCCTCTTAAACATCTATGTTCAACCTAGGACTTAGTGAATCATCAACACAAATAGTGGTGGAGGTCAAAAGCACTTGGAAATATTTCAACCATTGTCTTGGTTTTTCCATTCTATTAAAATCACAACAAATGCTTTGTTAGAAATAGATTATATTACATCATTTGGATCATGTAAATGTACCTTTCTTGGTACATACTTAGGACATTAGATTACTTTAGGGGGAAGTTATCTAGTTACTTCATGCAATGTAATAAATGCACAAGTGTCAAAGTGCAAGTTGTATATGTGCAAGTTATCCCTTGCACAACTAGGTAGAGTGTTGGCCAAGGAACCTATTTCCTATATAAAGGGCCATAGACATAGAGCAAGATATAGTAGTAGGAAGTAGTGTAGAATAGTGTGGTATGATGTAGCAGTGTGATGTAATGTGATGGAGTGTAATATGCTCAATGCCCATTCTTGAGTAGTAGCTTTATTCATGGAGTGTTCATTTCCTCCATAGCTACTTTTGTAAACATCTCCATCATTTCTATTTATAGTATATTTTTAGTCATCTCATAGATTTACTTTATTTCATATTATTCTGCATCTTGTGATTGCTATCTCCCATTACATGCTGCATCAAAATCTAACAGTGGTATCAGAGCCATGGTAGGTCAATAGGAAAACCACCATTATCATTGACCCTGAGTTTTTGTCAACCTGACGCGCCATTGGACCAGTCACTATCAAAAATTCTTAGAAGAGTCTAGGTGGTAGAATTAAGGAGAGCCACAAGTTAGGACTGAAAGAAATCTCAGTTTCTGGAATACTGAGATTGCATATGGCTAGAGTCTTTCCATAGAGTTTCAAGGGAAAACTTGTGAAGACTAGGACTCAACATTTGATCCACTAGTTTGATGAATCAACTAGTGAAGCTCATCTAAGAGATCTGGAGAAATTTACCTGAAGTTTATTTTATTATAGGGAATTAATTCTTAGATGATTGGGACACCTCCTACAATAGAAATCTAGGAGATTTCAACTTCGTTTCCCGAAGGTTGGAGTGCCTTCATAGTGCAGAGATTAGTTGTTACAAGAGAAGAATACTATAAAAGAGACTTCTGGAGAAGAATTGTGGTGAAGTTGGGAGATAGGAGATCTCCATTGCTAGATTGGAAACTTCACAAGAAGAAAAGGCCATAGAAGCCTTAATAAAGAAGGCCATAGAAGCCTTGATCTAGAAGAAAAGGCCATAGAAGCCTTGATCCAGAAGAAAAGGCCATAAAAGCCTTGATCCAAAGAAAATGCCATAGAAGCCTTGAAAAAAAGGCAAAAGCTTGATATAGAAACAAAAAAAAGGCCACAAAAGCCTTGATCCTGAAGAAGACTCTAGAAGAGAGTATCTAATTTAGAAGCAGATTTTAGTACTAATACTTTGTTGTAGGAATATGGAGATTCAGTGAGTTGGGAAAGCTTCCTACAAAAAGGATAGGAAGAGTATCTTCTTTAGAATCAATCCAACACCTGAAGCAAAAGAGATCAGGAGAAGATCTCATTGATGAAGAAGGACTAGGAGAGTCCTTCTCGAATACAGAGGTAGCAGAATTAGAGATCTAGGAGAAGATCTCACCACCAACACTTCCAGAAGTAGAAGGTTGAAGATAAGGTCTCAAGGAAGACTAGAAGAAGCTGCAAGGCCTTGGAGAGGCCTCTACGAGCATCCAGTAAAAGGCTTGGAGAGCCTTGTTGAAGAAATCATCAAAGGAGTTCCAAGGAGAACTCATTGGAGAAATTCACTATTGGAGATAGTGAAATATTTGGGACAATTATCACCATCCGACAACAATCCCAAGAAGAAGAATTTGGCAAGGAGTGCCAAATATTAGAAGACCTCAAGACATTCAAAATCTTGAGAAGAAGATCCTGTTTGAAGTCAGAATTTGATAAGAATCTTGAAGGAAGATTTAGATAGAAGAAGCCTACCAAATCTAGGAGATTTGGAGATTACCTCTCACAGCAAGAAGGCACCACTTCAGAATCAAATATCTCTTCAAATCTACAGCAAAAGGAGGAGACTACAAGAGGAGAACAAGCCACCAAAATCCTAGGCTCATGAAAGAGAGTTGGAGACCATATTTTGGTGAAGATGAAGTTGTTCAAGGTAGCCTACAGAGAGCTGCAAGATCTTACTCAAGGCAACAACTTGGTGATCTTAGACACCAAGATCTACATCCTCTATAGAAGTGGTAAAAAGGGCTTTCAAAAAAAGGTAAGCAACTATTGGTGCAAGTAGATTCATTAAGTGGATTACTTATCAGATTTGTTTAAGCACCTTGATTGGATTAAAGTTGCAAAAAGGAGAGTTGAATTAAGAGTCTTCAAAAGTGCAAAAAGAAAGGATTCTTTAAGGTTCATTTGCACTTTAGGAGTTGATTAGATTTTAGAATCTCAAACTATCTATCAACTACCTATCATCTACTTTGGAAAGAAAAATAAGACTAGCTCCTATTACCTTGCTTATAAAGAAATTATAGAATAATTCTTGAAGATTCATTTCAGATTATTCTTGATTAGTTGTAGTAAATTGATTAAGTGCATTATTTTTTAGAGTTGATTGGAGTGATAAGGTGAAATTTTTAGTGTAGTAGAAGTAAAATATTATTAGATTCATTTGCACTATTATATTGCTCTCAAATATTATTGTTTGTGTTCGTTAGAAGGGCACAAAAATAGAATTTGTCAAAGTGTCTAAAGACACTATTAGTGCACCTAGATATGCAACTTTGAAGTGGCCTAAGGAAGCCACAAAATCAGCTCAATCCTCCAAGCATTGGAGAAGAAAGTAACCACCAAAATAGCATCAAAAGAAGCCTCGAACGAGACTTGGTGAGTCTCAAGTTCAAAGCACAAGAAATAGTGCAAAAAAATACAACAAAAAGAGAGCTTCTATCATGTGGTTACAAGCTTGGATCCATTTATAAAATATCCAAGAAAAAATGGGAAGGTGTCTAATCAAAGAGACAACCTCAAAACCCCTATATTGCACTCAAGATTCTGCCTCAAAACCAGAAATTCAGATTTGTAAAGAGGAGTGCAAAAGAAGGTGCAATAAGGACATTTTGTATAAAAACTATTTTACATTATATTGCACTATCCTAATCTGGTTATACAAGGAGAGAAGGCAGATTTAAAGGTGCCTCAAAGGCACTACACTTACTGGAAAAACCAGTCGAAAGTGGTCGTATGCTAGCAGCCATCCAAGCCTAGCTCAAGGAGCCATTCAAAGGGCTCATTCTCCTCACATCCTGGATGGCCGAACCTACAAGATACAATATACAAAAGCAAAGGAAGAAACAACATCATTCAAGAGCAACATCATCTATGGAAGGAGGACATAAACAAGTAAGAAAGGAAGAGAAAATTGAAGCACCATTGGAGTGTCACTTACTCCACATCCACTCGCTGAAATCGGTGCTCAAAGCCTCTATATTGTTGCTCCATATCCCAGCTGAAAATAGTGCAGGTGAATGAAAGAAGAGTTGGGGATTTTTGAAGCTAAAAATATCTCCAAAGGGTCCATTTGAACCAAGAATAGAGATGACATCCATGCAGAGAAGAAAGTGACACTTATCACTAAAGGAAAACCCTAACGCTCAAATCAAGAGAGCACTCATCTTCAAGAGAGGAGTTACACGAACAAGCTGGTGCATTGAGTGTATGGGATACACTTGTCAATTGGGAGACCAAATATTTTGCTAAAGAATGTAATGTTCATACATTACAAGAAGGAAGACAAATATTTCTTTTGCACCAAACTCTCCTCAAGCGCTCGAAGGGAAATGAACGTGCCACTTGGCACTTCAGACAAGAATCTTCTCCATTTTAAGGACGTCAATGATCAAAGTTAGCAAGCAATCTTCATCTTCACATTTACTACCTCACCATCTGCGTGCATAGGTCCAAGTTGCAGCATGTCAAGAAGGTGATAGAGCCTTTAATGCTCAAGGCAACCGAAGTCAAGGGAAGAGTCTAAATGGTGCCATATTTGGAATGCTTTAAGCTCCAAGCGATTCCATTGGAGGGTACAGTCACAACATCCATGATATCTACGTCAATACTGCAGCCCAAGCTTCTCTAAAAACAACGCCGAATATTGCTTGGAGAAAGGTAAAATTTATTCCCATTTATAAGTGCTTTCTTTCCTTGGAGTTATAAGGTTTAAATTGAAGGAATTTAATTACATTGAAAGCCATACATCAAAGGGAATATTTTATCAAATAAATATAATATTTGCAATATAAAACCTAGGAGTAATAAGGGTTTCTACTTGGATAAATATTGAATATTTGCAAATATTATTGTGGTCTAATTTATCCAAATATTAGGGAGTCATAAGGGCTACTACATCAAATTAATTAATTGGAAAATTAGATACACTTAACCTAATTCCCAAAGGGTTATTTATAAAGAGAGTTTTTTCAAAGGTTGGATATTCATAATATTATTGTCTCAAACTTCTCAAAAGGAGACAAAAGATCCAACATTATAACCTCTTTAAAATTTGGGAAAAATGCTTAGTTCAATAGGAGCAATAAGGGATAATAGGAATTGATTTTGGTATTCTACAAAACTTTACAAAATCAATCAAATATTGAACTATAATTTACAAAAGCACTATATCTTATCCATAGCATACTAGGGAGTCATAAGGCATTCTACAAAATCTAAGGATTGATATTAGGGAATTTAAATGGCTTCAAACAAATTCTTCCTAGTAGAATCTCAATTACTCAAGGGTCCTAATTATTTTTCTTGGAAGAATAAAGTGAAAGCTATCTTGGTATATGAAAAACTATGGGATATCGTCAAAGGGAAAACACAAATACCTACCACAGATGATATTGAAATCCAAAAGTTCATAGAAAATGATTCAAAGGCACTAATGATAATAACCTTTGCTATCACTGATGAAATACAACCCTATATCAGTTCAGCAAAAACATCTTCAGATGCATGGACAAGCCTAGAGAAAATATTTGAAGGAAAGAATAAGGCAACTATTCTCCATCTTCAGACTCAACTTCATTCATTAAAAATGAATAATGGAGAAAGCATAGAACTGTTCCTAAGGAAGGTAGCAGATATCAAAGGGAAATTATTTACCTTAGGGGAAATAGTCAAGGATGAACTTCTTACTCAAATAACTATGAGAGCACTTCTAGACAACTATAAAAAGTTGGTAACATCTTTACAAGTTCTAAGTAAAGATACTTCTTTTGATGAATTAATCAATATTCTACAGGAATATGAAGTGGAAAATACAGGTAAAGATGAAATGTCTAACAATGCATTGTCATCTAAAGAAAATCCATAGGGAAACATTGCTACTTCATCAAAAGGATGGAAAGCATGGTACAACAGGTATTGTTAGATATGCAAGAGAAAAGGCCATAGCACCAACTACTGCAGGTTCAATCCCAAAAATTAGAATCAAGGAAATTAGATGAACAATGGGAATCAATTTTAGGCACAACAATATCAAAATCCTCATCAGCAACAATTTCAGCATCCAACCAATTACCCTCAATTGGAGTATCGAAAAAGAAATAAAAAAGGACATCTAGCTCAAAGGATAGAAGAAATTGAAGAACTGGAAGAATCGATAGATGATTTTGAAATCAAAGCTCTCTCAGCAAGAATGATAGATTATGAAGACACTAATCACTTGCTTGAACAGGTTGCAGAAAATAGAGAAGAAGATTCAGAATCTCAAGGATAGGAAGAAGATCCACATTGAAGACTAAAGTCTTCAATATCCAAATAATGTAATACAGGGGGTGTTAGAAATAGATTATATTACATCATTTGGATCATGTAAATGTACCTTTCTTGGTACATACTTAGGACATTAGATTACTTTAGGGGGAAGTTATCTAGTTACTTCATGCAATGTAATAAATGCACAAGTGTCAAAGTGCAAGTTGTATATGTGCAAGTTGTCCCTTGCACAACTAGGTAGAGTGTTGGCCAAGGAACCTATTTCCTATATAAAGGGCCATAGACATAGAGCAAGATATAGCAGTAGGAAGTAGTGTAGAACAATGTGGTGTGATGTAGGTGATGTAATGTGATGGAGTGTAATATGCTCAATGCCCATTCTTGAGCAGTAGCTTTATTCATGGAGTGTTCATTTCCTCCATAGCTACTTTTGTAAACATCTCCATAATTTCTATTTATAGTATATTTTTAGTCATCTCGCATATTTACTTTATTTCATATTATTTTGCATCTTGTGATTGCTATCTCCCATTACATGTTGCATCAAGAGCTAACATGTTTCTCTAACCACTTTTGCACTTTCTCTTGGTATACTATGGACTAGAATTTTTGGAGGGAGTTGAGTTCTATGTACCTATGTTGCTCCTTATCTTGTGAAAACCTTCTTCTCACTTGGTAGAGCAAGAATCTGGTGTATATAATATATTTTGGCCATTGAACTATTGATTAGGAAACTTTGGCAATGAATTTATAGTGAATATGGTATAAGTGAGAGGATCATCAAACTGTGATTGCATGCCTGAAAAATGCCTCCTCTAAAGACAGAGTTATTTAAAATGTGCTTGATTTGGATTTGGATTAGTAGTTGCTTGACTTGCCAATTATGTGATTTCTAAAAGAAAAGGTGGAGGAAGAAAGTGGGCTTCATGTGTAGATGCACAATTATGGCATCCAATAGAGGGAGAGTGAGAAAGACCAATCGATATGTGACAATTGCCATAATGGGAAAATTTTCCATGAAACCCATGATAGGTGTGTAGAGGGGGAAAATTGCCTACCACGTATAATTCCTAAAATTTGGATCCGCAAGAGAGAGAGATATCCTTGGGGTGAATCGTAGGGGCATGTTATTATCTACACTTGGTGCTAGGGGGGAAGGGTTCACCAAGAATGGTTTAAGGACTCATTCCAAGTCCTCTAGTTTTCAAGAATGTTTGATGTATTTGATTCAAGACAAACACCTAGATTTGGCCTTTCTAGATCTATGCTATAAAATATAAAGGACAATGCAAAAATATAGAATGCAAGAAGACAATAACTAACCCTAGAATTATTCTTTCTTTGAATGCTTTTCTAACCCTAGGGTTTCAAACAAATAACCTTTATGCAAGGGCTTATAAAGAGATGCACAAACAAAATTAACCCTAAGTGCTCACTATATGATGTTTATATTTCAAATGCCTAGAAACTAATTAAATAAATTTATATAAAATTAGATCTAGGGTTTACAATAAAAATATAAATCACTCAATAAAAAACCTAAAGACTAATCAGAATACTTAGCTTATCCGGTGATTTATCCTTGCCTTTATCCCTTTATCCAATGCTATCAACAATTCTTGTTCCTGCAAGATAACTTGATAAACACTTGAAAAATATGATTAGTGTTAGGGGGCCTACTTAGGCCATTGTATAGCAATACTTGGAGGTGCAAAAATAAAACCCCCTAGGTCCTTTTAGCTGACCTTTGATAAATAAAAGCAGAAATTGACCTTTGGAAGAAAATAAACATAATACAATACAACAGAATAAAATGATGGAACCACAGAATATAATGTACTACTATGCTCTAGATGTAGTCTAAAATGCAATGATGAAGTTTGGAATAGCAGTTTACCCCTATATTTGGCTTAGACGAGATCACACCCCATTACAGGCAATCGTAATAACGCATAGGTAGAATCGTGCCCTGAAGAGATTCGGGAATGATTTCGTAGAGATTATACAAAAAATAAAAGACAAGTGCGATGACTCGATTGCGTCACGCAAAAAATCTAAATATGCATGTAGAAGAGTGAATTCACTTGGTCGAGCATAGAAGCAAAACATAAGAGTTGAGACCTCCCAAATGGTTGATCTCTCCTTAGGTATTCAACACAAGTCCAACAAGAGTGAGCAACAAAAATCAACAATCCAATGCAGTAGAAAACCAATCAAACATCACACTTCAAAGTTAATTTACTTATAAAAGAAGAGAGATGCAAATCAATTAGCAAGTGCTTGAATAATAATCAATAACCATTAATGTCATTATTCATCATCATGCTCAAAGAATAAATTCAAACCCTCCTTATATAAAGGATTTGAAGGCGATATGGGTAGGAAAACCAAGGAGGGTTGACGTAAAACATGCCAAACCTGAAGAATTAGGGTTTTCTTGGACCAAACCCTAAAAAGGTAAAATCACGCCCTATTTAGATTGATCGTGATTTTAACTTTGCAAAGTCACACCCTGTCAAATGTGAGCACGATTTCGTATAGAGGGAGAAAAAGGGCAAAAGAGGGGGGAGAAGCCTAACCCTTGCCTTAGGCAAGTCTAGGGGTCTCCCATGAGGTTCTAGGAATATTGCCCACTAAAGTGGGTCAATTTTTTGTGTCTATATTTTGCCCCCTCTTTGATGCATTTAAGGCCAAGTAAATGCATCAAAGAAAGATGTAGATCCCTATATGCAAGAAGATAACAAGCACATAAAGAAGTGTCTAGGTTTAGATAAAACAATGATGCAAAAAGAGTATCACAAAGGACACTCTAGACTTTTGCATGCTAGGTGAGAAATTATTACCATTAATTCCTCTATGGCTAGGGTGCCCCCTTGAGTTTTGAAAGGAATGAATATTCCTTAAGAAACTCAAAAAAGGTAAGGAGAGAAAGAGCAAAACATGAAGAACAAAGCAAACAAACAAACAACAAAGCAAATATTACTGGGTATAGCATGAATCTAATGCAACTAGCATGAAATGCAGGAATGAAAATAGAATAAAGGGAAAGAAAGAAGAAGGAAAGAAAGGAAGGAAAGAGAAGAAGAACATGAAGAAGAATAATAAGAAGAATACAAAGGTCAACCATAGAAAATGAGAGAAGTTGATCAGAAACCATGAATGAGAGGTGTTATGCCCAATCGAATGGTCCAAATATGGAGTGAAAATTTGCTATGGGTGTAGTACCTGCTAAGATGCACAAATGGGCAAAAATATGGAGGGTAACATGTTATAGGGGATTTCTAAAATGATCAAATGATGGAGTGTAACCCGCTATGGATGATTGCTTGCTAGTGATTGGTATGGGGTGATTACCCACTAGGATGTATGTTGAGACCTACTAAAATGGCCAAGGAGTTTATCCTATAATGGGGTGTTGAGTCCATTGAGTCAAGAGAAGCATAACCCGATAGGGGAATACATTATTTCTGATGTAAATGATGTATTAGCAAGTACTACCCGATAGAGGTGTGTAAGAATATAGACCAATAAATATGAGCATAACATAAAGTGAGTGTGTGCATGTGTGAGAAGAAATAAGAGGAAGAAAAATTAGGAGCAAAGAACTGTGTGTGTGTGATGAGCATTATAATTTTTTTTCCAAGTCAAAGAATACAAGAAGAAAAGAGAATAAAAGAGCAAAATATTATGATAAGAGAATAAAGGATGAAAATGCATAGGCCCTAGGTTGGGGTTTCTCTAGGCATCAAAAACCTAGTGGATAGTGCAATGCATGTGAGCTATGACCTAACTAACTATCATCACATACCATTGTTGTGGATCCCGAGAATATATATGAACAAGCAGTCATGAGCAAGAAACAATGCAATAATGACAATCATAAATGTAAGAGAAACAAAATGTTCAAGGAATCATGCAAAGTATGACAGAGAATCATGCAATATGAGCGGGCAAACATATGAATATGATTTAAACTAAATGCAAAATACAGATGGTAGATAAAGCATAATATATTTTTAAATGCATTATATTCATAGGTTTTTAAAGTTCTTTACCATCTATAAAAGCCAAAAAATAGGCACCTGAGCCAAACTTAGCCGTTATGACAAAGGACCCTAGCCAATTGGACTAAAACTTACCTCGAAGATCAGCACAAGCATTGGTGTTCTTATATTTTTCCTTGAGGATAAGTTCCCCAACCTCAAAAGAACAATTGTAAACTTTATTGGAATAAGATCGTTGGAGTTTATCTTGGTAGGCTCACAAATGCTTTAAGGCATGAATGCAATTTTCATCCAGTAGCACCAATTGGTGCAAAAAATCTACACGATACTCATCGTTGATCGTGGCATCTTGCAACAAGATGCAAAATGAAGGAACCTCAAGTTCAAAAGGAAACACTACCTCAGACCCATATACCAAGACATATGGTGAGGTCCCTATAGGAGTACGCACACTAGTACGATAGGCCCACAAGGTAGGATAAAGCTAGATATGCTAGTCATGATTGATATTACTAACCAAATTTTTCAAGATCTTGATCAAGGACTTATTGGATGCTTCAACTTACCCATTACCCTGGGGGTAATAAGGAGTTGACCATCTGTGCTGAATCTTGTACTTAACATAAATATTATGAACATCCTTATTCTTGAAAGGAGTGTAATTATCAAAAAGAATCACCGAAGGAATCCCAAACCTACAAAGAATTTGGTTGAAGATGAACTTGGAAACTTGAGTTCCAGTCACCATAGCCAGGGGCATGGCTTCAACCCATTTAGTGAAATACTCAATCGCAGTAATGATAAACTTGTGACCATAAAATGACATTGGGTTAACTTTCCCAATAATTTCCAATACCCACATGGAGAATGGCCAAGGGGAAGAGATAACCTGAAGGTCCTAAGAAGGAGCATGGATGAGATGATCATGGCATTGACACTTGTCACAACACCAAACATAGTCACATATATATTTATCCATAGAAGGCCAATAGTACCCCATCCAAAGGAGCTTCTTGGCAATAGCATTACCGCTAAAATGACCTCCAAATGAACCTTCATGAGCATCACTAAGAACAATCCAGGTTTCATCAAAGTTAAGACATCTTAAGAGGATGCCTTTAAAAGAACATCGATACAAGGTGTTGTCAATTATGATGAATTAGCACACTCTTTTGTGCAAAATCTTATGTTGATTGTGATCCAAACCATTAGGCATCAAACCATCCTTAAAGAAACTAAAGATGTCATTATATAACAACTTAGATGGGGAAGCTTTGATGGTAAAACAATCTAACAAGACAAGATAAGAACCAAGCAATGTAGGTTCTTGGAGTTATCTAATGATAATTGATGCTTGATCATCTTCTAACTCTAGAGGGAACAAGGATGCAGCAACAACCATGACATCCACATGGAGGTTTGAGGATCTAGGGACATATTATATGGTTACTTGTTCAAACAAGGACAAAAACCTAGTGATAATATCCTTGTAAGGTTTAAGTTTATCATCTCGAGTCTGATAAAAATTGTTAATATAATTAACCACAAGTTGAGAGTCACCAAATATTGAAAGAAATCTAACTTACAAAGCTAAGGCAACTCTAAGACCAAGGATCAAAGATTCATATTCTACAGTGTTATTCATATAAGAGAAACAAGGTTTGAAGGACAAGGGGATGAGTTGCTTTTGTGGGGTGACTAGAATAACTCTAGCACCAATACCCTTAATGCATCGGGCTCCATAAAAAAAAAGAGTCCAAGACTCTGACTCTTCAATTTAGACATTGAAGCACTCATCGAGAAACTCAACAACTATAGGATGGACAACTTATAGGGGAGTGGAGGCTAACTGATCATAAATTACCTGACCCTTAATAGCCTTCTAACCTATAAAAGTTAAGTCAAAATGACTAAGGGCCAACACCCATTTAGAAGCTCAACATGAAAGATAGGATTTAGACATAAAATAGGGAAAAAGATCAAACTTTGCAACTACCAATGTCTTATGGCTGAGCAGGTAGTATATTAACTTTTGAGAAGCAAATATTACAATAGGTCAAAGCTTCTCTAAGGGAGTGTACCTGGTTTCATAGCTAACCAAATTTCTACTGATATAGTAGATAACTTGTTCTTTATTTTGATCATCATGTTGGGCCAACATGGCTCCCAAAGCATGAGCAATGGATGCTATATAAAGTATCAAATGCCTACCAGGCATAGGGGGAACTAAAATAAGTGGGGAAGTGAGATATTGTTTGAGATCCTCAAAAGATTTTTTACACTCAGAATCTCATCGAAAGACCACATATTTCTTAATAAGCTTAAGAAAGGACTGACACTTATCGGCTAACTAGGCAATGAACCAATAGATAGACTAAAGTTTACCCTATAGACTATGTAGTTCAGTCAAGGTGTAGGGAGAAGGCATATCAATGATGGCTATTATATTAGTGATATCTACTTCAATGCCTCACCTAGAAACTATGAAGCCTAACATCTTTCCAGATGTGACTCCGAACACACACTTAGTGGGTTTAAGATGAATCTTGTATTGTCGAAGCCTTTCAAATATTCATCTTAAATCATGAACATGATCCTTTCATTCTATGGAGTGAGCTAGAAGATCTTCCACATAGTCCTGGAGAATATCATGCATCATATCATGGAAAATATAAGTAATGGCCCACTGATAGATAGCTCCTATATTTTTTAGGCAAAAAGGCATGGCGTTCTAGTAGAAGGTTTCCCATGGAGTAGTGAATGTTGTCCTAGACTGATCCTCATGGGTAATCATAATCTGATTATAGCCTGAGAAACCATACATAAGTGAAAGAATTCCACATTTAGTAGTGAAATCTATAATATGATCTATGTTGGGCAAGGAAAAATCATCCTTGGGACATGCTAAGTTAATATCCCAAAAGTTGATATATATTCTGATTGTCCCTTCCTTCTTAGCTATAGGGATTACATTGGATATCCAATAAAAATAGTCGATAGTTTCTATAAAACTGATGTTAAGGAGTTTTTGGAGCTCTTCCTTGACTGAGAGGATGACCTTAGTATGCATCTTCCTAAGTTTTTTCTTAATAGGCTTAACACTAGGCTTAACTACCAAATGATGCATGAAAATGGAGGGATCAAGCCCCGTCATGTCGACATATGACCAAGCAAAGATATCTTGATATTATTATAATAAATTGGTTAATTTCTCTTGCTCATCCATGGACAAGGCCTTACCTAGCTTAAGTATACTAGGGGCTTCCTTAGTTCCTATATTCACATCTATGGTCTCCTCAATAAGGATGGACAAGTCATCCTCAAGAGGAGGTGGGGTAGGAATCACTCCTAAGTGCTCAAGGTCCTCGGGGGACATAGAACCAAAGTCCACTTGAGATCTAGAAGATTCAACCTACGTAGTGCAAGGGATAGACCTATCAAAGCAGATGTCATTATGAGGTGCATCCTCATATTTGGCATACTACTCAGGGGTTATGACTAAAAAATAAGGAGAGGATGACCCCTCATCCTCAACACTCCACTCTAAACTTTGATGAGATTTATCTAAGAGAGATTCTTGATAAGAAGAGTTGTCTTGATTTTGAGATGAGATATTGATTGGTAATTTCTTATCAAGTTTTTTAGGTTGCTTGGTTTTGTTAGATAAGTAATCTGATGAATGAAATTGAGCTAGATCATATGGTGAGCAAAATTCAAATGGATGAGGATCGCACAAGATAGAAATAGGTTATTTTTGAATTTAAATTTCACACATTGATGAAAAGGAGAAGAAACAACCTCCATCTCATGGATCCAAGGACATCCAAGAAGAAGATTTAAAGATGCAGGACAAGATACCACATAAAACAATGTATCTAAAATCTTGGGTCCAACTTTGAGGGGAAGTGATATGGTACCATAAGCTTCTTGGGACTCATTGTTGAAAGTTTTAATGATATCACTAGATTTAATTATATCTTCCTATTTTAATCCAAACTTTTGAAAGAAATGATATGTGCAAAAATTAAGGGAAGAACCATTATCAATCATAACTCTTTTGATAAAAGTATCCCCAATAAATGTAGTGATGTAAAGAGAAGAATCTTTTTGCAAGTCTAAGAAATAAATATTAGCATCCAAGAATGTGAGATGATGTATCCCAAGAGATCTTACGACATTGGCCATACCACTAGGGGGAATATTTGGAGGGACAAATTGTTGTTTCAAAATATTTATAAAGGATTCTCCATGAGTAGGAGAATTTTGTAACAGTTTCAAAAGAGAGATATTTACTGAGATCGCTAAATTTATTGATTTTGCACTGACTTTTTTGAAGTACTAGTTATCATTCCAACCATATTTATCTCATAATGGTGTGGTACACTTCTGTAAGATACTTGATTAGCTATATGTCTAATTACATTCTGATTAACAAATGGTTTTTGTTGTAAATTTCCCACATCAAGACATTCTACATCAATCAAATATTGAACCACATGTTTCAACTTCTTACAAGAATTTGTCCAAAGTCCATATACTCTATGATATGTACAATGTTGACCTACCTTATACCAATGAGTTGTTGTTGGAAATTTTGGGTTTGAGATCCTAACTCCTTGTCTATGAGTTGTCATTGATGTCAAAAGGAAATGGCATTAATGTTAAGAGGATGTGCTGGCTTCAAAGGTGAAAGATTCCAAGAGAATATTTTTAAGAGAATCCGAAGAGATTCCATTGGATAAAGTTTTTGGATAGGGTTTTTAATAAAACCAAGTTAAATGGTTTTTATTAAAACCAATGGAAGTTCTCTTTATTATTTAATTATTATTTAAAACCCTTCAAGGTTTTAATTAATTAATTATTTAATTAATTAAGGGAGAAATTATTTTTAATTTATTAAAAATACTTAAAGGTTTTTAAACCTTTTTTTATTCTTAATTTATTAAAATTAATTAAGGGTTTTTAAACCCTTTAGAAAGAAATTTCGATTAAATTCGAAATTACGTTTCTCTGTCGTCGACGTTTTCTAAAGTCCACGATTGGACTATAAATATGGGAAGGATCCTAAGGTTTAACTCTTCTTGAGAATTTTGAATGCATTAATTTTTGGCTGCGATCGATGCTCTGTTGACACCGCAGAAGAAGAGAGCTCGCGTTTGAAAAAAATTACGAAGTGCTTGTTCGTTGAAGTGGTAGGAAGTCTGTCTTAGACTTCGTTAGCCCCTTGTGGGCTAGTGGCAGCATAGGCTACGTTTGGGCTTTGCATAAGTGGAGGTCTACGTTTTGATTCCCACAGAGGGAGCTGTGCATGGATTAAGTCACGTTTTTGTTAAAATGTATTTTGTGCTACGTTTTTCGGATTCGTCAAAGGCAGCCATTCCACGATTTTTGGATTCGTCAAGGGCAGCCATTCCGCGATTTTCGGATTCTTCAAGGGCAGCCATTCTAAGGTGTGATTAATTTTTTGATATAATTTTTGGCTTTGTTTAGCATTGTTTAAAAGACATAGGAGAAATAAGGGGATATTTCTTTGGTTATATTTTTGAGATTAGTCTTTTGCTATGCTAAAGTTTAAAATGGAGATATAAGGTGTAAGTTTTGGTTGTTGTGTTTTTGACTTCTTTGGTGGTTGTTTTCAAAATAAGAGAAGCTAAAAGGTGTATTAAGGAAAGTTTTTATATGCTCATTTATCTTGGTTCTAACCCTAACTTGGTTGGAAGTTTGAGGGTTGTGTGTGGTGACAGCTTTAAGGGTCAATTTTCTTCTACTCCAATAAGGTATGGGCACATTCTTCTTATGAGTATGATTGGTGTATGTTTTCTGAAATAAGGTTGGAGTGAAAAGGTTTTCAACTAGGTTTTCTTTGATTGGGTGTAAATCCTATTTTCTGGTTTGTTGAAGACTACTTATGCATTGTTATCCTTAAGGAGAGTTTTTGATGAATGCATAATTTTTGGTTTGAGATAGTGGAAGCTTTGTGCACTAGGGTTTGTATTTGTGAGTCAAGCTACTTGCATTGAGTTGGTGGAACCCTTGGTTGGCTGTTTTGAGTTTTATGGTTGAGTTGCTTCCATAGAGGTTGTTTGATCAAGTTATTGCTTTACTTGATTCATGATATTGGGCTTACTCCATTGAGTTTATTTGAGCAAGTTATTATTTGCATTTGGTGATATTGTGTTGGTGGCTGTTTTGTTCAAATATCTTTGGAGGGAAAAGGATTTCTACTTGTTTCCTTTTCTTGTGATGATTGGTTGAATGCTTCAAGGTTAATGTTGAGTTGAATGATGTTGGTTAAACCTTGTCTATAAGCATTGTTGTTAAAGCCCTAATTGGTTGAGAAAAAATATTGGTTGTGGAAAGAACATGAGTAGCATTGTTATATGAGATATTGCATGTTTGGCAATTGTTGGGTTGTGTTTCATGTTCTTGAGAAAATCATACTACATCTATATTATTAATTTGAGATTGAGATTGAGTTGAGATTGATATTGAGAGTTAAATATAGAACATATTGAGTCTCTAACAATTCTCTTTATGTTTCTATGAGATTTGAGATTGAGATTGGGAGTTAAGTATAGAACATATTGAGTCTCTAACAATTCTCTTTATGCTTCTATGAGGTTGATGAATCACATTGGGTCTCTAACAATTCTCTTTGTGGGTTCATGCTAAGCAATATTTTTCTTGGTGAACTTGTGAGCTATTTTGGACAGGTTTCGTTGGGGACTTGTGAGCAGGTTTTGGACATGTTCCATTGGGGACTTGTGAGCAGGTTTTGAACAGGTTTCGGTGGGGACTTGTGAGCAAATTTGGACAGGTCCTAGCAGAGGACTTGTGAGCTGAGATTGATAGTTCTATCTGAGAACTTGAGGACATAGGTACATTGGTTCTATCAAAGAACCTGAGGACAGATTTGGCAAGTCTTTGAGAAGGCTTGTGGATAGAGGATTGATTTGTTCAAGAGTTGGACAGATCTTACAGACAGAGGAAGACTTGTACTAGACCGACTAACTATGTTTGGTACAAGTTGCTGAGCTGCTATGGACGTGATCATAGAAGGCAGAGGTCTCTTAGGCTAAGCATTAAGGGCAGGAGATCTTCGATGGAAAGGAGTTCCACGTGCTGGCAAGAGGTAGAGACAGTTGATATTCTGAGGGATCATATCCAGAGCAGAGGGGAAGGTATCTCCTTTGAGAAGAGGCTCATAAATTTAGATTGGGGGAAGGTATCTCCTTTGAGTAGAGGCTCATAAATTCAGATTGGGGGAAGGTATCTCCTTTGAGCAGAGGCTCATAAATTTAGATTGGGGGAAGGTATATCCTTTGAGCCGAGGCTCATAAACTTTGTAATTGGGAAGGTTTCCCAAATAACTTTGAGATAACTTTTAGAGAAAAGTTTTGTGGACATAGCCCAGGCATTCTAGGTGAACCACGTTAAAATTGGTGTCACTTTGTGGATGATTTTGTGCATTGCTTTGATATTGCTTTGGGTATATTACTTTACTATTTTGAAGTATAAAGGAAAAAGTAAAAATAGGTCTTATACTGTTCACCCCCCCTCTCAGTATAAGCTTGTGTTCTTCAGTTGTAGCATCTGGTTGTATTATGGGAGGTAACTCAATTGCATTGGCTTCTAAAAATTGTTTCAAACTACTTCCATAGACATATTAAGCCTTGTAAAATTCCTTTGTGGAGGTTTTTGAAGTACTATATTTTATAGGTTGTTAGTAAAATTATTAACAGATCTACTATCCATTCCACTATCACATCCTATGTGCTTATTCTTATATTGAGACTTAGTAGATTTCATATATTTGACTTTGAGTTGGCCTCTTCTGATAAGGGCATGTTCCACTTTTCTTGCTGAATCAATTACTTGATCAAAAGATGTAATAGTAGTAGTATCTAATGCATAAGATAACTATTCTTTTAAATTACCAATAAATATCTCAAGAATATATTTTTGAGGTAAATTATATCTCAAACGTCCAACTAAACTTCTCCAAAAAGCCAATAATTCTGAAAAGTTTTCTTCTTTTCTTTGTCTTATATTGTAAACATCTTTCATTGTTATTTATTTTTCAATATAAGCACCAAATTTTTGACCAAATAATTTTGCTATTTCTTCAAAGCTCTTCAAGGAATAATTGGGTAACCTAGAATACCACTCTAATGCCACACCACTAAAACTTTTAGGAAATATTTTAATTAACAATAGATTATCATAAATGAGATCATGACAAGCTATTCTAAATCTTCTCAAATGCTCAATTGAATCTTCTATCCCCTTATATATAGGTAAATTGGTATAGGAAAATTCTTAGGATAAGGCCTAGCAACAACAATAGGATCCAATGTATGATTACACATTTCCTTATAACTATAAGTAAAACTTGAAGGCCGAATCATCTTAACTTTTGAAACCAACTGCTTTACCTTATTTGTTAATTTTTGCACTTCTGGATCACTGTTATGTACTGTCCCCAGATTCCCTAAAGGAGGAGTGTTGGACATATTAATACTATTGAATTATGTGACATATTTTTAGAGAGGATGACTAACATTTTGTGGGATAGAGGCAACAATGTCGAGATAAACAAAGTAAGAGGAAAATTGAATATTTGGATGACACTACTAGTTGGAGGGACTTGTAGATTCCTTCCAATCTTGGTGGTTATAGTAGTGGCATAAGTTGTATGGTGAAAAATATTACCATAATTCAAATATTCACTTAGGAATTTATCATGAGATGGTCTAACTTCCTCAAGTAGGGCTTATTCCTCTAAATCTGCATCCAATGCATGCTTATGATATTTATAAAATGTCCACACAAGCTCAACGAATTTAAAAATAAGGTTCACATTAGGTACCTTAATAGTATCAATACTATTACCAATATCTTCTCCCTCAAAGTTAGGATTTATCTATCAATTTTATCATTCTCTTAAAAAATATCATTAGACCCTAAAAGCCTTCTTCCATTCCCAAGGCTGGAACCCATTGGAAAAGGAGAGAAAGACTAAGGTAAAAGGATGAGACTAAGACCTACAAAAAAAAGTGCCAAAAATTATTTTTTTAATATTTTATGATATAAACACACAAAATTAATGATCTTGATTAAGGTTTTAAAAGAAAAGGAGGTGTTCATATCGAGTTCACCAAATATGTAGAGGGGAACCTGCCCTACCATGTACAATTCCTAAAAGCTGGATCTGTAAGAGAGAGAAAGAGCCTTGGGATGAACTGTGGGGGCATGTTGTTCTCTACACTCAGTGCTAGGGGGGAAGGTTTTACCAAGAATGGTTTAAGGACTCATTCCAAGTCCTATGGTTTTCAAGAATATTTGATGTATTCGATTCAAGACAAATGCCTAAATTTGACCTTTCTAGATTTATGCTATAAAAGATAAAGGAAAATGCAAAAATAAAAAATGCAAGAAGACAAGAACTAATCCAAGAATGATTCTTTCTTTGAATACTTTTCTAACCCTAGGGTTTCAATAAGAGATGCACAAATAGAATTAACCCCAAGTGCACACTATATTCTGTTTATCTTTCAAATGCCTATAAATTAATTAGATATATTTCTATAAAATAAGATATAGGGTTTACAAAAAAAATATAAAGCACTCAAAAAACAACCTAAATACTAATTAGAATACTCAACTTATCCGGTGATTTATCCTCACCTTTATCATTTTATCCAATGCTATCAATAATTCCTATTCCTGCAATATAACTTGATAAACACTTGAAAAATATGATTAGCGTTAGGGGGTCTACTTAGGCCACTATATAGAAATTCTTGGAGGCACAAAATTCAAGCCCCCTAGGTCCTTTTAGCTGACCTTTGATAAATAAAAGCAGAAATTGACCTTTGTAAGAAAACAAACATAATACAATATAACAAAATAAAATGATGGAACCACATAATAAAATGTACTACTATGCTCTACATGTAGTCTAAAATGCAATGATGAAGTCTGGGACAATAGTTTACCCCCATATTTGGCTCAGGTGAGATAGTGCCCTGTAACATGCGACCGTGATAATGCACAAGCAAAATCATGCCCTGTAGAGAGATGGGCACAATTTCAAAGAGATTATACAAAAAATAAAAGACAAGTGTGATGAATTGATTATGTCACCCAAAAAATCTAAATATACATGTAGAAGAGCGAATTCACCTAGAAGATAGTGTAAAAGAAAAACAGAAGGGTTGAGACCTCCCGAATGTTTGATCTCTCCTTAGGGCTTCAACACAAGTCCACCAAGAGCGAGCAACAAAAATAAAAAATCCAATGCAACAAAAACCAATCAGACTTCACACTTCAAAGTTAACTTAATTACAAAAGAAGAAGAGAGATGCAGATCAATTAGCAAGCGCTTGAATAATACTCATTAATCATAATATCATTATTTGTTGTCATGCTCAAAGAATGAATTCAAACCCTCCTACTATAGCATATTTGAAGGTGATATAGGTAGGAAAACCAAGGAGGACCAACGTAAAACAAACAAAACCCAAAGAATTAGGGTTTTATTGGACCAAACCCTAAAAATGCAAAATCATACCCCATTCAGGTTGACCATGATTTTACCTATGCGAAGTCATGCCCCATCAAAGGTGAGCACGATTTCGCATAGAGGGAGAAGGGCAAAAGAGGGGGGGATAAGCCTAAACCTTGCCTTAGGCAAGTCTAGGGGGTCTCCCAAGAGGTTCTAGGAATATTTCCCACTAAAGTGGGTCAATTTTTCATGTCTACAAGGTGTACACTTATTATTCCTAAAAAGTGGTGGATTCATACACCATTTTATGGCCTAAGAAGACTTCAAAACTATGAATAGAGGTTTAATATTTGAATCATAAGGATAGGATTGTACATTGGTGATTGGAATTAGAAATAGCCATATAAAAAAATTATAAAATAAACATAAAAAAGAGAGGAAAGGCATAAAATAGTATTTTCTTATGTAATAAGTCATGTAGGAGAGATTTGGTTTTAATTGGGAGTGATTAGGTTAGGAAAACAAAATATTAGTCTTTATCAAAAATAAATAAATAGAGAGAACATTGTATTTGGGATACATGATCGATGGTACCTAACACTCCTAAACACTAAAGTAGTTATCTACTCTATAAAACCTACCCCATTTTAAACATCCCCCTAGCATTGACTAGAAGGACCATGGCTTCCAATTGGGCAAAAAATATGGTAGAGTTAGTTGTCATAGTTAGTTCATTAGTAAACAAGGTCAATAATATTCATGTCTATCTATATGTCAAAGTAAACACTCACCCTTAGGTCAAATATGAAGTTAAAATCTGTGATAGGTGTATGGTTAAAATTTGCATGCTTGACAAATACCTCCTCTAAAGAAAGAGTGAATTAAAATTTACTTGATTTAGATTTGGATTAATAGTTGCTTAAATTGCCGACTATGTGGCTAATTGCTAAAAGAAAAGGGGGAGGAAGAAATTGGGCTTCATGTGTAGATGCACAATTTTGGCATCCAATAGAGGGAGAGTGAGAAAGGTCAATTGAAATATGACAATTTACATGGTGGTAAAACATTCCATTAAACCCATGATAGGTGTATGGTTATTATTCCTCAAAAGCGATGGAGGAATACACCATTTTATGGCCTACGAAGACTTCAAAACTATGAATAGAGGTTTAATTTTTAAATCTTAAGGATAGAATTGTACATTGGTGATTGGAATTAGAAATAACCATATAAAAAATTAAAAAATAAACATAAAAAGAGAGGAAAGGCATAAATAGTGTTTTCTTATGTAATAAGTCATGTGTAGGAGATATTGGGTTTTAATTGGGAGTGATTAGATTAGGAAAATAAAATATTGGCCTTTATCAAAAATAAATAAATAGAGAGAATTTTGTATTTGGGATGCATGATTGATGGTACTTGACACTCCTAAACACTAAAATAGTGATTTAATCTATACCACCTATACCTAATTTTAACCTTCCCCTTGGCATTGACTAGAAGGGCCATGGCTTCCAATTTGGAAAAAAATATGGTAGTGTTATCTATAGTAGTTAGTGCATTAGTAGACAAGGTCAATAATATTCAAGTCTAGCTAGAAGTCAAAATAAACACTCACCCTCAAGCCAAATGCAAAGTTAAATCTATGATGGCTCTAGGGATCCCAAATTACTTAATAGTTGGATCCTAGCAATGGAAACTTGGTTCTTCTTCAGTTAAATATCTGAAGAGCACAATATCCCTTTTGCCAAGTTGAAACTTTCTGGAGTTTCTGATCTTTGAGCGATAACATGCACAAAATTTTCTTACCACATGGGATGAATTAGTTGCTAACTTGAAGGCCACATTTTATCCCTCTAATTATGATGATTATTTTCTCATTAAATGACTTCACTTGAGATAAGAAAGCCATATGTCTATGTAGGATTATATCTACCAATTTAATAGGTTGTGCATCATATTTCGTGTATTAGATCTAGCATTAGCTCTCATCGTGAAGTTTAAGAGTAGACTTCAAAAGAATTTGTTTAGAGATTTGAAGTACACTTCCTTTGTGACATTGGATGCAACCTCAATCAAGCACAATTAATAGAGGAGAAGTTAGAGGTACAATCAAGGGGATCTCAACAATCTATCTCACCAATAGTTTTTAAACCCTCTAGTCAATGTTGGCAAATGTGCCCAAAGATCTCACAGGTCAATATTTCTTAGGATCATATAATCACATTCACACATTCCATAATAACATCAATATTTCACAAAGTAAAAAACTTTATTGATAATAAAATTACATAACATAAACTCTCCATTACATAGCATAGAGCTTTATCATCAATATATAACTTTACATAAGACTCTTCAATACTCCTAACTTTTGCTCTCCTCAAACTCATGGGAGATGCAACCTTTCATATTCCTTACATTATGACAAAGTCTCTCATGATTACATAACTTTCTACTTCTAATATTGACACATCACACATGACTCTTCACTTACACACATGACACCTTTCACTCATATGTTGCAATACTTTATTTTCATAACATAAATCATTCACCAATATGCAAAAATATCAAATCATTCATATATAAATAATTAGCCACAATAAAAATTCATAAATGAGAGAGAGATAGATAATACCCTTAAGGTAGGGAAACACCAATAATAATCCTTAAATAAGGAATAACTCCACAAGTTCTCCCAATATGAGAGATCCACTTAAGGAGGGCAAAGTCCCATAAGCCACTTCATGGGCAAAGACAATTACATATGATTGATCTCCATGATAATTACAATGATAAATATCTCTTCTTTATATATCCATCTTCTTATTCTACTTTGGGGAGCCTACTACTAATATAATATAATATTATAATACAATCAACCTTGGGTTATGTGTGGCCCATGCCAACCCTTATACAATATAATAATATATCCCCAAATATCTATTCCTAGGTACCCTACCATGCCACTCTCCTTACAAATGTTTCATCCTCGAAACATGTGAAGAAACAAGAAAATATGATTTACTAAGCAATGTTACCAACTAGTACCAATCTCGATCGTCCATCCATCCAAGTGAAACACATTGATGTTGGTATGCCATTTTGTTGCTTGAGTATCCAAATATGATTCGTTGGCTCCACGCTTTTGCTATCATATTTTGATAGCTTGAATGATGGGTCCATTTGTTCCTTGATGCTGATGAACTGCTCTGAAAACTAAAATCACTATGCTTTCTCTGCTAAACACTACCATAGTTTATGCCCTTATGATTCCATGTGGAACCATAATATTGCTGCCTTGAGCCATGCCTCCAAGAATGTATCCGCTTATGATGGTGTGGATGGTGATATGGTGCAACCTTAATTTGATGTTCTACCTTCTTTGACTTCTCAAATTTTGGCTACATTGTTTTAAATTCTTCTACACATTGTTTATTCATGTTCTCTTTGTTTGGTGTGTTCTTATGCTCTTCTATCAAATCTTCCTTGGAATTTGTTACTATTGTTTTCATGGACTCAGTTGTTGCTACTTATTCCATGGAATCTGTTGTTGCTATTGCCTTCTTGGATTCTATTTTAGGTTCTTCAATTTGTTTCTCTACAACCACTTATTTATTTTCCTTGGATCCTTGCTCCTTAAACTAAGAAATATCCTACAATATTATCTTATTTTTCCTATACCATAACTTCATAAACTTATTTTGCACATTAATGTTAATAGTACCCAAAGAATCTAACCAAGTATAACCAAGAACAATATCCTCATCATCCATTCGAATAACATGAAAATATGAATGTAAAACATATTTATCCATGGTTATCTTCAAATATTAAAAAATATGAACATTCTCACTCTCAAGATGTGTGTCCTTAATTTTTATTGCTTGAACTTGCAACCTCTTAGTCAAAGCAATATTAATAAAATTATATCTACTACTAGGGTCAATGGAAATAATAACCCGTTCCTTTTGAATGCTTCCATGAAGTTGCAAAATATAAATTTTACATGACTTTAAACCTTTTTTATCCTTTGCTTGATTTTGAAAATCCAAATATGTGGCTTTATTCTTATCACCATCTTCCTTAAAATTTTTCTCTTTCTCCTTCTAGAGTAATTTTATTTCTTTTTCATAGTCTTCATTTTGTTTCTTAAAAACTTCCCATTCTCCTTTCACTCAATTTGAATTACTTGTAGTTTATTTTCAAGGCATTTGATGACATACATCAAGCTATCTATCTTTTTATTCCTTCCCTCAAGATCTCTCTTACAAACATCTAACTTTATTTGTAATTGAATAGGTTCCCATTTACTCAAGAATGCATGCTCCACTTCATCCCACGTGAAGTTATTTTTATGGGCACTATTAAAACTATACCACCAAGAGAAAGCTTCTCCTTCAAGATAGTGAGGAAGCATAAATTTCCAATAAGGTTGATACCATGTAATAATTTTCCACCAATCCTTAACATCAATATCATCTTCTCAATTAAACTTTTGCAGTGCCATAGTTGATGCCCTAATGCAACTATGATTTTTTTATAATATATAACACACCCTAATGCAAACTAGGGTTTTATGGAATAAACATATTCCCACTGATTTGAAGCTAAAATTCCATAGAGACAACTAGATCTACAATTTTTATTCCAAAAAAAATAAATTGCAACTATTTTTCTTACTCGAACTAACAATTTTTGTCTTTCAAAAAAACTGCGAATTGAAAATTCGTCACTGCCCTTTTCCAAATGTTTGACTTTAGAAGGTCATATCTCCCTCAATTTTTCTCATATTCCTTTATATGACCACTCATTTTAAATCTCTTCAAATTCTTCACAAACTAATCCAAAAATAGTCTAAATCAAATAAACTTTCGTAGAGATATGGCTCCTGAAAGATGTGATATTTTTTTTAGAAAAAATCTATAAAATTTGTCACTATCCTTGTTTCAAATGATTGAATTGAGAAGGTCGTATCTCCATAAATATTTCTTAGATTCCTTTATATGACCAGTCATTTTAAAGCTCTTCAAATTATGCACAAACTGATCCAACAATCACCTGAATCGGATAAAATTTTACAGAGATATGGCTCCTAAAAGATGAGATGTTTTCCAAAAAAAATCTACCCTAAATTCTACAATTCCACAAAAAAAATCTCCACTTTGCCAAAATTATTGCTATGATACCACTTGTTGCAATACTTTATTTTTATAACATAAATCATTCAATAATATGCAAAAATATCAAATCATTCATCCATAAATAATTATCCACAATAACAATTCACAAATGAGAGAGAGATAGATAATACCCTTAAGGTAGGGAAATACCAATAATAATCCTTAAATAAGGAATAACGCCACAAGTTATCCCAAGTTGAGAGAGCCACATAAGGAGGACAACGTCCCATAAGCTACTTCATGGGCAAATATGATTACATATGATTGATCTTCCTGATAATTACAATGACAAATATCTCTTCTTTATATATCCATCTTCTTATTCTACTTTGGAGAGCCTACTACTAGTATAATATAATATTATAATACAATCAACCTTGGCTTATGTGTGGCCCATGCCAAACCTTATACAATATAATAATATATCCCCAAATATCTATTCCTAAGTACCCTACCATAACTCTCTCTTGCACACATGACATGTTTCACTCATAAATCACACTTGCACACATGACACCTTTCACTCATAACTCTTACTTGATTACATAACACATAAACACACTTTACAAATTGACACCATTGACATAAATAATTAAACACACTCCTAATCTAAATATTTACAATTGTACTCAAGGTTCCAAATAATGCATTAAATCTAACACCCCCTATATTACATTATTTGGTGTGAAGGCTTTTGCCTTCAGTCTTCAACTCTAGTCTTTGTCTTATCTTCATATTTTGACTCATGCGTTGGTGTCCTGATGTTAACTTCGGTATTCCTCTATGTTTAAACATTGAAAAATTTCTTCTAGATCAATTCTTATAAGTCATCATAATAATAATATGTTTGAATCCAATGATTCTTTGAATTTAACACATGTTGGATGTACCAACATCTCCTCCTATTCATAACTATTGTGTGTTTATTCTTTAGTTACACCTAAATTTGTTTCATGTAGAAGATCATTTGCTATCATATGCCATAAATTATTTGTGTTGCAATTGATATCTTTTATCACTGGTTTTTACTTCAAGGTTTTGATCAACTCTTCTTGTTTTTCTTTAGAAATATCAAAAGTAAGCAATGCCATATATATTATCATACCTATATCAATAGGTAGTATAATGATATCTTTAGAATTTCCTTTTGCTTCAAAAAGTTTGAATGTAGATAATTGTCAAATATTGTAAACTTTCCATCTTTGTCCTCTTTGAAAATTAAAGACAATATCTTCTTAAATTTTATTGGGATATATCTTTGTTCGTCAAAATTCTCTATTAGATATTGTGTGTAATATTTTATTTTTTCTAACATCTCCTCACTATCTTCTAAAAATACAATTTGAATATTTTTTTTCCATTTATTTTCTTCTTCAAAATAAATTATTCAGTCAATTTTTAGAATTTAATTAATTTCAAAACATTCACTTCTTATGACTCCCTCTAACTTTAATTTCAAATTCTTCCTTCTAAAAAATGTTTAAATTTCAATTTTCTTGTTTTGTCTCCCAAATTCACAATTTCTCCTCCAAATTTTATTCAACTTAATGTTCAAATTAATCTTAATTCAAATATTTAATTCCTTATTTCTCCAGTCATTCATTCATTAATCAAATAAATCACTGCCTTATGTCTCTCAAAAATTATTTTAATTAAATATGCCCTAATAATGCACTTTAATTTAAAATATCATGTGCTTAAAAACCATGCAACTATTGTAAGGTGAATAATATACCTTTTACCAATGCTTTATCCTTAGCTAAGCACATCATCTTGCAAGCACATGTGGCACACTCATCTTGATTCTATGAAAATATTTAATTTTCTAATTTTCACACTATATTGAGTGTTATAAAATGCTCTTGTTACTAATAATACCTCTACATTATTGAATTTCTAGACTTAGGCTAATTTCAAGCAAAAATACAAGCGTTAATAAACACTTCTCCTTACCTTCCTAATTCTTCTGCTCACTCTAGAACAAAATGTGATTTTAGGCATTCATTCAACAATCTTCAAAATAATATGTCTCTTGGCTACATTCTTTGTTTAGACATTCATTCAATAGTCTACTAGAGCAATACGTCTCTCAACTACGTTATTCTTCCAAGCTTTCATTTAATAGTCTCCCAAAGCAACACAACTCTCGATTGCTTCTTATTTCTTTCGATTTAGTTTTTCTCTTTGTAATATTTCCTCCTTGTTTGCTTTGTACTTTAAACTTTGTTGCATTTCTTCTTAGATGCATCCACAAAATTCATTCATTAGAATGCACTCATATCTCCTTCACCATATCTCTTCTCATTTAAATATTCTCTCCAATAGTAAGCAATCATCCAACAATAACAAGTAGTATTCCATCAATATTCTCCAAATTATCCTTAATAAGAATATCTCTCCAACAAATTTCTCTCATGTTCTTCAAATCTGACCTCTAGTAGCTCCAAATATTCCTCCTTTAGAATTTCTCCACTCTAGTAACTTATCAACAATTTTCTTTGTCCTCCAATCAACTGCTCCAAAAAAATCTACTAACTCCTCTAGTCTGCTTCACATTTTCTAAATTCCTCCTTCACACTTCTTCTTCAATCATTTCTTCTCACTAATTTTCTTCTTCAGTATTATTTCTTCCTCATACAAACTCACACATTCACCAATATATTTTTCTTACAATATCCTTCTCTCTCTCTCTCTATCCTAGATAGGACTTACTAAAGTGGCTATGACTAGTGTAGCTCTGAACCGAGATGAATTTTACCAAGGTGGATTTGATACTACTGATGGTAAATGTGCCCAAAGATATCAAAGGTTAATATTTCTTAGGATTGCATAATCACATTAACATAATCTCATTCCCTAATAAAATCAATATATCACAAAGTAAAAAACTTTATTGATAATCAAATTTAAAAACATAAACTCTCTAGTACATAGCATAGAGCTTTGTCATCAATATATAACTTTACATAAGACTCTTCAATACTCCTAAATTTTGCTCTCCTTAAACTCATGAGAGATGCAACCTTTCATATTATTTACATTATGATGAAGTATCTCATGAATATATATTTTTCTACATTTAATTTTGACACATCACACATGACTCTTCACTTACACACATGACACCTTTCACTCATAACTCCTACATTATTACATGACACATAAAAATACTTTACAACTTGACACCCACTATCAATATAAATAATTAAACACACTCCTAATCTAAATATTTACAATGGTACTCAAGGTACCAAATAATGTAGTACCTACCATAATCATCAACAAGTACTGAAGATGAAAAAATATACTTCTTTCCCCCCTTCTTCTTCCTATTCACCCTCTTCTTCTCCTCCACTGTATTATTCATCCTCTTCTCATAAGCCTTCTCCTTTCTTTGATGTTAACAAATTTTGTACTTAGTGTAAGAGGAAGGGCCATGTAAACTCTAATTATTTTTATCTAAAGAAGAAAAAATTGATTGTACAGTCACCTAATGATGAGGGACAAAATAATGTTCCCATTTAGGATTATGTAGAAGACATAACCTATGACGAGTTAAAAGGTAGTATCAATAATTCCACATTACTCAATAATTATTCTTCTATAAGGGAATATCACTCTTTATTTATTGCACATGCTCATCTTACTCATGACTTTTTTGTATATTGTATCATCGATAATGGCTCACAAAAAACTTGATTGTGAAGTTTATTGTTGACAAGCTGTAACTTCCAATAGCCCCATACCTTCATCCCTATTCACATGGATGGAAGGATAGTAATACCACCACAAAATTCACATACACCTACATTGTATCCTTTAATTTTGGCTTAAAATTTAGGGATACTATCACATGCGATGTGACCCCCATGGATTATTATGGATTGTTGCTTGGAAAACCCTATCAATATGATAGGAAGGCTTGATATGATGCATACAATAAAACATACACTTTATAACATGAGTACAAAACCTTCCTCATTTTATGCACTAATAACACCACACATCTAGTCCACACTAATATCCATTAGGTACAAAAGATTACATTAGTTGTCAATAGACCACAATGTGAGGACACTTAAGCAAAAGCCCTCCTGTCCACTCAACATGTTGAACCTCTTTAGAAAAATATCATAAATCACTTATAATCACTCTTATTCTTGTTCTTGTTCTTTCTCCTACTCTTGCTTTTGCTCCTACTCCTACTTCTACTCTATATTTGGTATACATTCTTTAACATCTTGCCACCTTGCAATATTTTCAAATCTAGGAGGTATATCCTCTAATTTATGGTGGTCATTTTGGAGAGCCACCCACACTGCTTCATTTTTTCTATATTCCTAGATTCTTTAGGAAAAGACTCCTCCATCACAACCATCATTCATGGAAAATTATAATGTTCAACTTGGAGGAAACACTTGGATTTACTTGGGAATAATCATAATAAAGATTCACTAAACCCCTCGGGGTTCTTCTAGCTTCTATATTTAGCATGTTGATTCTCTAACTAGATGACTTGTGATTGTCTTCCTTTTTGTATGTATTGTAGTCTAATGCTTTTGTTGTTGGGAGGAATTATGAGGAACATAAGACATCAAACACAATATAAAATATAATAGCCTTCCATAAAATATTAAATATATGTAATATTAAGCATATGCAAGAATAAAAATTACCTTCTAGAAAGGCCATAGTCAGTTGAAACATGTAAATTAGACAAGACATTAATGAAATCTGACTTTTATATAACTTCCCAAACTACCTACAATTAAATTGACCTTATTTCATCTACTCTTGCATGGATTTTATCTATAAATATAGCTATTGAGAATAAAATAAGCACATTTTGGAGTTCCATATCAATAAAAAATGATGAGGAATAAAATACATCAAATAAAATATAAACTACAATAGCCTTCCTTAAAATATTACATATATTTTATATTTTATGGAAGGCTATACATTTTATATTTTATTTGATGTCTTTTGTTCTTCATCATATAGACATGCAACCTCCTCTAAATCAACAATGGTATTATAAAAATACTCTTCTCTACCCCCTCCTTCCATATGTTGAATCATCATTGTCATCTACCTTATTACACTCCATACAAGTATCCTCCATACTTGTATCAAGGTTTCATGGTATACCCTTATCCACCACAACAATAGTATGATCAACATCCTCCACAAAATAATCTAAAACCTCCACCTAGATCTAAAAATAAAATTCTTGATTAGACCTATCATGGATCATTAAACTTGACTACTTATTCTCCTATCCTACTTGTTGCTATAAAAGAATTACCTAATTTTGATGGAAGTTGGAATAAGATAACATTGGATCACCTTAGTGAGTTGTTTGCACTCAATTCAATTCATCACATTTAAGAGGAGGAAAATATGTGTTGGATTATATTACATTATTTAGTACATGCTAATGTACCCCCATTGTACCTTCATGGCATATTTGTAAATAGTAGATTAGGGTTGAGTCATAGTTTAGAGTGTGATTTCTATTTCTCCTTTTATGAAAGCATGAATGTGCAAGAAATGCACAAGTATCATGTAAAGTTGTAATATGCAATAAATGCACAAGTATCATGTGAGTTAGAGTGCAAGTGTATATTGAGTAAATATACACAAGTCTCTTTATGTAATAGTAAAAATATGTAGTGTAAATATGTGCACATGTGTCTTAGAAAAGAAAGTGCAAGTAGAAGTGTAAGAGTTATTTATAGATGTGCATATGTTATAGAGTCAAGTGTTCATCAAGTATGCATGTGACAAGTAGATAAGCTAAGAGTCATGAGACTTGGCATATGGAGATAAATAGTCTAGTACTTGAAGTGTCATAACACTATGGCTTTATTATGGAGATAATAATCCATAAATAGATAGAGAGAACATACAATTCATATATCTCATTGTCAGATTGTAAGAGAAAGAGGAGTAATAAAGCTTGTATACATTTTGAGAAATTAATATTGTAAGTTATTCTACATGCATAGTACATGTATGATTTAGGCTATTTACATTCATATTTCAACATATTATTGAATGTTATTTGATTTGTTTTGGTAGGTAATAGTATGTATTATATTTATCTGCAGGGTTGAAGGGATCCAATTGCTATTTACATAAGGCGGTCATATTACCAAAGATACAAAAATTGAACAATCCTAGAACCATAGGGATGAATTGGATGAACAAAAGCAGCTGACTTGAACAACAACAAAACTAACCCAGTCCGAAATCTAATCAAAATAGACTGAAACATACATACATACAAAGGTAAATACATTACTTGTTAGTACATACTGCGAAGAGAGAAAGATATTACAAAGCAATCCTAGCAAGACCAAAAAGACATGAAAAACAATCCTCCATACATTCAACTCCTGATTTACTAGGAGTCTACTCCATACTCATGATTATCAAAATTATCCCAGTTCTTTGTAAGAAGAGTGTTGAGGGAAGCCAGGAGATATTGAATTTCCTTGATGGTGTGCGAGAAAATGACACAAGCTTCCTTGACCATATTGGCATCCACCATAAGTTTCTCAACAACACTGGAAACATGGTTGATAGTTTTGGTTCATAAAGCAGAAACAACATCAAACCTATCATTCTCCTCCTCATCCAAGATAACTTGTTATTTTATTTATTATAAGCTTTAATATACATATTAATTTTATCATATTATTATACTCATCTTCTATTTATATTGACCTTGATATTATTATATTGTGGCTATTTTATATTTGGGATCTGTGTGATATAACCTATGATATTTTGTGGTAGTATAAGGATTGAAAATCCATTAGTGATATCAAATATACCACCTGAATCTATCCATATTGATAACGTTTATTTTATTAGCCACCATTTTAATTGATTTTATCCAGTTTGATAAAGTCGATTAAGAGTCTGTCTACTTTGAAGGCAATGATTCTCAGACTCCATTTTAAAGGTCATATTGAGTAGAAATGCTAGAGTATTTCCATGGTTGAATAATAACCAATTAAGACTTGAAGTCAACTATATTATTCAAGGACATAGATATCCCTTCACATTGAATTCAATAGAAAGTTTGAGATTTAGGGACAAATATCCCTTGACATTGAATTCAATAGATTTAGGGATATAGATATCCTTTAACATTGAATTCAATAGAAATTTTGATATTCAAGGACATAGATATACCTTGACATTGATTATAATCAACTTAGAAGAAATTTGAAGATTCAAGGACATTTAAACTCACCTTGACAATATATTAGAAGTAAATTATATTAAATATTTCATATTTCAAATAAGAGAGAAAGCAACAGAATTTTGATAAGCTTCCCTTATCAGATAGAGAAGAGTTTAAGATTCCAAGTACAAAGATAAGAAAACAGAGAGAAGAAGAATAGCACTAGAGTGCAATTGCAAATAAAAAAGAAAAATCAAAACTAAAAGTTGTAGTATTCAAAGCTTCCTAACATAAATAAGAAAGCAACAAAAAGGAAGAAGATAGATATATGAATATCTGATATATCAATCTCAAATAACTATAAAGAAACACATAACTTACTTTACATAGCTTCAAGCATTAGAATCTACATTTATTGAAGAGTTGTAAGATATTAATAAGTTTTAGTTCATAAGGATATTGACCTTGAAACCAAAATATTTTTTAGATAATAAGGATATTGACCTCAAAATGAGAAGAAGATTCAGGTCATAAGAGTATTGACCTTGACACTAGAAGAAAATTCAAATCACAAAGATATTGACCTTGGTAATAGAAGTAATTTTAGGTCATATTGACCCTGATGTTGGCCCAAGAAGCCAATATAGAAGAAAAAATATTATTCGCAGAAAGTGAGAAATAGAAGGTAAAATAGAAGAAGATGTATAATGTATTTGATATAAATTCGAATCAAGAATCTAGGAAGAAGAAGGAAATATTTATATTACAAAAAATTTAATATTGTGGAAGAGAGAAATTTTCATATTGTAGAAGGTTTTATATTGCATACAATACATTGTAAAGAATAAGTGAAAGTTATATATAGAAAAAAACCATAACAGAGCATTGCAACATACAAGAGGAATGATACAGTAGAGGGTAGTATTCAAAGGCATCAATAGAGGATAATATTCAAGAATCCCATAACAAAGGAAATAGAAACATTAAGTATTACAACAAGCCAAAAATAAAGTTTAATGTTCAAGGAGCATTAGTCTTAAAGTAGTGTAACTGCAATGTAGAGCAATATTAAAGCATAAACCTACAAACACATAATAAATATTAATGCAAGCTAGCATTAGAAAATAGTACAACAAAAATTAGAGAGCTTGGAAATAATAACAAGTCAAAGTTAGAAACAATCATAGTGCAAGCCAGAGAAAACCAACACAGAAGTGAAACATAAAAACTGAAGATCTTGGAATTGTAACAACAAACCAACCAACATAGAAGTCAAAGCAGTATAAGATTTGAAGCCAAAACAATAAATTAATAGAACAAATACAACAAGCAAGGTGAAATGTTGAGGATGTTAGCAATAAGAAGGGAGTTGTTTAGTGCCAAGTATGTTGAGTAGGCAATATCATTGCCTGAGAAATTCACAAAAGAAGTAACATTCAAAATATTATCTAAGGAGGTGAAATATTTATTAAATATTTCTTCATGCATGTATCCATGTTGCAAGTATAATAAGTTCTTGAGGCTTATGAAAGAAGGATCACATGAGCAATGGATCAGAGGTGCAAGAGAAACATCAAAGCAAGGATGTGTGTAGCCGAGTCAAAGTGCATACAAAATAAGCTTTGGAAGATTAGTTAAATAATTATGACTTATGAAGTTATAAGGTTCATATAATTAATTTTTTATATTTGGAGTGTAATTAAGTTTGATTTTGGAGTTATAAGGGTTAGATAAATTTATTTTATAATATTAGAGTTTTTTGAATTTTATAATTTTTGGAGTGGTAAGTTGTTTAAAAGTTTTTTAGTGTTTTATAAGTTTAGAGGATAAGGAATTAGACTAGCTACTTTGTTTATTTGAAAGTTTTTAAGGTTTTTTAAGTTTGAAGAAATTTGAAGTATTCTCAATTTTGGAGTTTTATTTTTGAAAAAAATTAAAATTAAAAAGTTTTATATTTTTTAAACTTTATATATTTGTTTCAACATCAAAGGATTATGAAAAATAAAATTTGCAAATTTCATATTATTTTTCTAAACAAGGGAGCCATAAGGTTTACTACTCCATAGGAATTAAATTAGTGAATCCATATTATTTAAACCTAGGAGTTATAAGGTTTGCTACTTCAAAAGAATCAAAGTTGCATAACAATATAGAATCCATAATTAAAAAGGAAAAAGTAGAAGTCATAAAATTTGGGATTAAGAATTTGATTGAAAATATAAAGGAAAGATAGATATGGTATTACAATTCATCTATAGAGAAGCCATGGATGAAAATTTTGAGATATTTGAATACTATTTACATGCAAGACTTGTTGAAGTAATTGATAATGTAAAGGATAATATTATGATACCTCTAGATATTGGTAGCATAATGTATATGACATTATCTTCACGTAAGGTTTAGGTGAAAATTTGAAACAAAAAGAGTTGATTGAAACTCTTAAGAAGAAAGTGGAAATTGATGAATCATTTCTAGAAATGATATTTCATTCTTCATGTAGTATTGACATTCCAAGTTCATCTAATTTAAGAAATTATTATGATGCTCTAAGTGAATATTCAAAAGTTACTACACAGGAAAAGAAGGATTCAAATGATTCTAAGATCAGGAAAAAAGAAAATATTCTTATACATAAATATGATGATAATAAGAGAGTTCAATCAGTTTGTGATCTAGAGGATTCAAAGTCTAAAGAAAAAGCTAAAATCAAATAATTTGAAGATGAACTCAAAGAAAAAATCAAGTAAGAAGATGAACCTGATGGATCTCAAACATGCGATCATATGCAATGCAAGGTCACTTGAATATTGAAGACAAAGATGAAGACCATGATTGAAGACTAAAGTCTTCAATAACCAAATAATGTAATACAAGGGGGTGTTAGAGTATATTAAATTATTTGGTACATGCTAATTTAACCCCATGGTACCTTCATGGTACATTTATAAATAGTATATTAAGGTTGAGTCATAGTTTAGAGTGTGATTTATATTTTCCCTTTTATGTAAGTGTGAATGTGCAAGAAATGCACAAGTGTCATGTGAATTAGAGTGTAATTTTAGGTTGAGTAAATGTGCACAAGTGTATTATATGTAAGAGTGCAAATATGTAATGTAAATATGTGCACAAGTATCTTAGATTAGAGAGTGCAAGTAGAAGTGTAAGAGTCATGTATAGGTGTGCATATGTTATAGAGTCAAGTGTTCATCAAGTATGCAAGTGGCAAGTAGATAAGCCAAGAGTCATGAGACTTGGAATATGGAGAGCAATAGTCTAGTACTTGAAGAGTCATATCACTATGACTATATTATGGAGATAATGCTCCATAGATAGATAGAAAGAACATACAATTCATATATCTCATTATCATATTGTAAGAAAAATAGGAGTAATAAAGCTTGTATACATTTTGAGCAATTAATATTGTAAATTGTTCTACATGCATGATTTAGGCTATTTACATTCATATTTTAGCATATTATTGAATGCTATTTGATTTATTATAAGCCTTGATATACATATTAAGTTTCTCATATTATTCTACTCATATTATCTTCATATTGACCTTGATGTTACTATATGTGGCTATTTTATATTTGGGACCTGTGTGATATAACCTATGATATTTTCTGGTAGTATAAGGCTTGAAAAACCATAAATATGCTATGCTTATTGATTTATTATTTTAGTGATAAATCTACATTATGTTATAGGGGTTTGAATAATTATTTTATCACTAGTTGATCATCAAACATAGAACTAATAATGCATAGAGTTGTTAGTATGGATAATGGTTATTATGTTTTCTCTTAATTGAATACAATGCAAAGACACCCTAAAAAGAATATACATGATTCTAACACCAGATTATTGAGGACCTTAAATCTAATTATGCAAAATTTAGGTCTAATGAAGAATAAGCAATGCCTTATTATATCAAGGATTTACAATCTAACCTAGCTTTAATGATTTGTAACGCTAATCAAAACACACTAGTTGCAACTTTTGAATAAGTAGCCCATGTAGAAGATGTTTTAATCAGGGTAGGTAAATTACCACCTACCCTACCTATGACATACATTATTGATGTTGCTCAAAAATCATCAATCTATAGACCTACACCTCCCATTTTCTCCATTCCATATACTCACTAGCTATCGCTGCTAACCCATCACCATATTTGTACATTGTCATACATGCTAGTCAAAAATCATTATCGATTGTTGCATTTTAGCCACAATTACTATCCCTTTCCACTTCACTAAATACCAATGATGATTCCTCTAGTAAACTTAAAATGAGAGAGGTATTAAAAGTACTAAAACCATAGTAAATTAGGATAATGTTAAAAAGATAAAATGAAAATAACCTTAGAACTAGTAACATTAGAGGACCCCTTAGCTCATTAAGGATCAAGTGCTTCTATAAAATATAAACCATGGAACAAATCAAGTTCAAAATAACATGGTGAATGCCAATTCAAAGGTCAATACACTATTGTGTTTTCCATGTAATGTGGGGCACAATCCTACAAAGTGTGCTATAACCATACGGTATTCCCACATGAACCAATATAACTATTAATTATAATCTCAATAGGACATTGTCTTAGATCAAATTTCAACTACAATAAATCAACCTAGATACCAATAGCCTCAACTACAATAGTCAGTCCCCATCTTGCCAAACCCTAATAATGTAATATTTTTCAACTTTAGCATTGTTAAAATAAATAAATATTTTACGTTTGAGGACAATGCTATATGCATAAATCAATAAGGGCTTGGGATTAGACACAAGACAAAATCAATTGAAGAGAAACCCTCAACCCAAAATTAATCTTAAGCAAATAAGGACACAATAGTACTTAAGAGAGGAGGGTTTTTATTACATTTTAAAGTTTAAGGGTTGGTAGTTGCAAAACAAGAGAAATAGAAGAAAAATAAAAAAAGCGTTGCAAGCATGGCTCAAGCAGAGGTAAGATCAATAAGGATAAAAAAACAAATAATAAAAAAGAGATAAAATAAAGGAATATAGAAGCACCAAATAAATCCATTGAAAAGAGGAGTGATAAGGAAAGAGACCAAATTTAAAAGGAGAAAAAATGATGTCTGAGATACCCTTCTATTGTGAGTGAAGGTTGTGCAATGGCTACAAGGTAATATAAAAAGTTTACTATTGAAGAGAAATAATACCCTCATAAAAAAATTCTAGAAAAACAATAATTGTAGAATCAAAGGAAAAACATAGAAGAACACATTACACAAGAATTTATCCTGGGAAACCCTTTCGAGAAAATTCCTAGCAAGAATATTTTCTTATTGTATAAACTTGACCATATTCAATACAATAATATCCTTTCGCTCACTTTTCGCTTGTGATTACATTTCTTGCAAATTCATTACCAAACCCTCATGCAAGTGCTGCTTTATATACCAACAACATAAGAAGGGATTTTACAATACCATGGACACAAAACCATGGGCTGAAATTACATTAACCTAAAAACACCTATATGGGTATAAAAATATATTAAACCCCCCAAAAAAATTTCTTGAGGGCTAATTCCCCTGGACCTCCAAATGGGGGCCACCACCCCCTTACCCCCGTCAAGGCTCGACCTGACCTTGAACCCCGGTGAGGAAATTTTTACAGATTTAACCCCTCCTAAATAACATGGAAAATATTCAACATAATTCCAACACTCTCTCACTTGTTTAATACTTTTCATAGGGGCTAATAACTTCCATTGTCAACTGTCAAGGGCAACCATACCCATAGATCTTCTACACAAAGAAATTTTTTGAGCAACTACAGCCTTTGTTAATGAATCAACAACATTCTTCTTTGTATCAACTTTACTTAGTATAACATAGTTCCCTTCAACCATATATTTCATTAAATGGTACTTGATATCAATATGTGTTGACAAATCATGAAAACCAGGATCGTTTTCTAGAAATATTGCACTTGACTATAACTATCAATTCTCACAATATTTTGCTTAATACCAACTATTGAACATAACCTCTATAGCTACAATGCTTCTTTATAGGTATGAATTACTGTAATATAATCTGCTTCTATAGTGGATAAAGCAACATCTGATTTCTTTTTACTCATCCAAATTACTACCCCTCCAAATAGCCTGAACACATAAGCACTTGTGGATCTTCTCTTGTCAATATCTCTAGCCTAGTCAGCATCCACAAACCCTTATGGATTTATAATATTATTCTCCAATTTTTCCTTCATAACAGATAGCATAATATATAGTTCCATGCAAGTATCTGAAGATCCTCTTCACATCAGTTCAATGTTTATTTCCTAGATTGGATATATATCTGCTAACTACTCCCACTGCATGTGCAATATTAGGTCTAGTACATACCATTGTATACATAAGATTTCCTACAATACTAGCATTAATTAATTTCTTCAACTTCCTCTTCTAATTTAGGACACAGTTCAACATACAAATTTTGACCAATGGATATGGAGGACATACTAAACCATTGTAGTACCAAATCAACATATTTTCTTTGATTTAACTATAACTTTCTATTTGTACAATCCTTTATTATTTCCATACCCAAAATAAATTTTGCAACACCCAAATCCTTCATGTCAAATTTAGAAGATAGATTTTAGTAATTTTATCATATTCTTATTGTTACCAATTAACAACATGTCATCCACATACAATACAACAATAACAAAATTTTCACCTTCTTTTTGAAATATACACATGGATATGCTTTGATTTTTCCAAGCCCAAGTGTCAAAACAAATCTATCAAAATTTTGGTTCCACATCCTTGGAGACTGCTTCAACCCATAAAGAGACTTCTTCAACTTGCATACCAAGTCCTCCTTACCTTTTACCCTTAAGTAATATGGTTCTATATATATATATATATATATATATATATATATATATATATATATATATATATATATATATATATATATATATATATATATGTCTTCATCAAGTTCACCATGTAGAAAAACTATATTTACATCCATCTATTCTATTTCAAAATCAAAAGCAACAAAAATAGCCAACATAACTCTAATTGATGTTAGTTTAGCCACATGAGAAAAAAATCTCACCAAAGTCAATTTCCTCAACTTGAGAAAATCCTTTTGCTACCAAGCGAGCTTTGTACTTCTTCAAATTTCCTTCTACATTGTACTTCTTCTTGAATAACCACTTACAACCAATAGGCTTTCTACCAAGGGGTAATTTCACCAAGTGCCATGTCTAATTTTAATCCAAAGACTTCATTTCTTCTTCCATAACCCTTTTCCAAGACTTATTCTCACTTGATTGAAGTACCTCCTATGTAGTCTTGGGTTCTTCATCAGTAACTGATAAATTAAATGCAGAACAAAAATTTGAAGGGTTATACTTTTCTGGGAGTCTTCTCACTTGATCTAATCTCCTCAAAATTGGAGTTCTAGGTTCTGCACCTTCATCTTACTCCTTACCCTCTTCTTTTGAATATTCCTCTTCAAAATCTCTTTACAATTCATATTCTTCTATAGCATCAGGTTCTATCATAGGTTCTTCGTCCTATTATAATTTTACCTGAACTATTTTTGGTTCTTTTCTTGGTTGCATTTCTTATTTTGGAACCCCTTTTGTTTCTCTAAAGATCACATTACAACTGTAAGTAATCTTCTATGTTTCTAGATTCCACAACTTATATCCTTTCACACTAGTACTATAACCCAAAAATAAGTATTTCTCAGATTTATAGTCTAGCTTAGTCATTTTATCTTTTGGGATATACATTTAAGCTTCACAACCAAAAACCTTTATATGACCGAGAGAGGGTTTCTTACCATTCCACACAACCTATGGAGTTTTGTCCACCAAAGCTGAGGTAGGAGATCTATTGGTGAGGTAGCAAGCAGTTAACATGGATTCTACCCAGAATTTATTTTCTAACCTTACATCACTTAGCATACTTCTAGCCTTATCCATCAATGTTCTATTCATTCATTCTACAACTCCATTATGTTGTAGAGTATATAGATTTGTTCTATGCCTTTCTATTTCGCAGTCTTTGCAAAAGTACTCAAATTCATTAGAAAAATATTCACCACCATTATAACTTATCAAAATATTTATATTTTTTTTTCTATTTGATTTTCTACAAGAGCCTTGAACTCTTTAAATTTATTGAAAACATAAAATTTGTACCGTAAAAAGTATACCCAGATATTTCTTTAGAAGTCATCTATAAATGTAACAAAATAGATGGATTTACCTAGTGATGGTAATTTTGCAGGTCCAAACACCTCACTTTGAACTAGATGCAAAATTTCTTCAGATCTTGTAGCACTACTTGAAAAATTAACTTTGGTTTGCTTTCCAAAAATATAGTGCTCACAAAAATCAAAATTTAATGGGCAATCAAAAATTCCTTCAACCTTACCTTTCATTTTAAATATTTGAAGGTATTTCTCATCAATGTACCCCATGCATTTATGCCACTATATTGTCTTCACTATATGAATACTTAGAGCTTCTTTTACTATATTAATTTCCTCTACAATTGAAGAGTTATTGCAATCAATACTTACAATGTTTACCTCAAGTTTGAACAAAGTTCCTGTACAAACTCTCCTTGCTAACACTAAGAATACATGAACCATCTTGTAGCTATCCTTATTGAATTCCACAGTCACACCCGTATCATTCGTCTTATTAATAGATATAAGATTACTTGCCAAACTTGAAATATGCAGTACACTAGGAAGTGTTTTAACTCTTCCATATTTTAACCTCAATTTGACTCTTCCTCAACCTAATATTTTTTGTGTCGAATTGTCTCCAAAGAAGACTTCATCTCCATTTATATTTTTATATTCATATAACCCCTCCCTATTAGGATTCATATAAAAAGAAGCACCTAAGTCAATCAACCATGAGTCATGATGTTCACTTGAGCATGTTGCAGCTACGAACAAATCCCTTGAATATTCATTTGTAGTCTTCATTTCTATAGATGTTCCTTCATCAAAAATTTTATATCTACAATATTTTTTATAATTCTCTATTTTGCCACACTTCCAACATTTCCTTTTATAAAGAACATAAAATTTTCCCTTATATTTTGATCTCCTTTCTCCTGATTTATTTTTCTTCTTTCTTGAGAATGACCTCCCATAACCAAGGCATCCTTATGATAATAATCCTCATAATATTTTCTACTCATTTCCTCATATAACAATATTACTACTATATCCTCTACTTTAAATATAGAAGTAGTATTGGAGATAGCCATAACTAGGTTATCCCAGGATTCAGGTAATGAACAAAGTAAAGTAATACACTTTTCCTCTTCATACATTTTTACATCTATAAAATTTAATTGACTTACCATAGTGTTAAAAGCATTCAAATATTCAGTCACAGAGTCATCATCATTCATCCAAAGAGAATACAACTTATTTCAAAGAAAGAGTTTATTTACCAGTGACTTTGTCTGATATAGTGCTCCTAGCTTTCCCATAACAAATTTATCATGGCCTTTGTTGATACATTCAAAATTATTAAATTAGATAAGCACAATATGATAGAGTTCCTTACCTTCCTATTGATATTTAGCCATTCCTCATTTGTCGTTCCTATTGGTTTTACTCCCGAGACTATCACCCACTGATCTTTATCCACCAATAGATCCTCCATCTTGAGTTTCCATAACTCAAAATTTTGTCCATTGAATTTTTTGATCTTCACCTGTACGCTTCCTACTATTTTTCTTCATCCAAATTATTTTGCGCACTGCTTTCTCTCAAGAATCAATTTATCCTAGGTTTGAAACCCGTATTTCTCAAATAAATCTAAAATATAGCTCTGATACCGAAAGAAGAGAAATAATACCCTGATAAACAAATTCTAAAAAAATAGTAATTACAAAATCATAGAAAAATAAATATGAAAACATTACACAAAACTTTATCTTGGGAAACCCTTTTGAGAAAATTCCTAGCAAGAATATTTTCTTATTGTATAAAATTGATCGTATCTAATACAATAATATCCTTTCCCTCGCTTTTCACTTGCAATTACATTTCTTGTAAATTCATTACCAAACCCTCATGCAAGTGTTGCTTTATATACCAACAACACAAGAAGGGGTTTTACAATATCATGGGCACAAAACCATGGGATGATATTACATTAACCCAAAAACACCCATATGGGTCTAAAAATAGATTAAACCCCCCAAAACAATTTCTCAGGGGCTAACACCCATAGACCTCCAAACGAGGGCTACCACCCTCGTACCCCTACTCAGGGCCTGACATAGCCCCGAACCCCAATGAGGAAATTTTTACAGAGTGTAAATTCCTTTCAGAGTTAACCCCTCCTGAATAAAATGGAAAATATTCAACATAATTCCAACATTCTCCCACTTGTTGAATACTTTCCATAGGGACTGATAACTTCCATTGTCAATTGTCAAAACCAAGCAAAAAAAAATCTAACTGCTATCCAAGTCAATGTGGTTGACATACTAAATGTATCAAAGCCTAAAAAATTGAAGCTCCCTCCATTTAATGTGACCTTGAAGATAAAATATTACCTATTAAGGAGTTGTATAGTCAATTCGAGGTTAATAGTAATAGTAATGCCAAAATTTGTCTATGAAGAAATTTAGTTAATCTACACTAAGACAACTAGGAATCTAATCCATATGGATGGAAATAGGGTGAATGTAGTGGAAAATTTTAAATATCTCATCATTACTATATCAAAACACTCAAAAGTGGTAGTAGTATATGAGGTAACAGTTTCTAGTCTTCTCCCATACTTTAGGATGTTACGGTATAGATATTGGACACATAAATTATTGAGGGATGAACACTTGGTGATGGATTATACCACCCAAAGATACCTAGAGAGGGGAAGATGATCTAGATTGAGAATGGACCTCAATAAAACTACCTAGTATATAAATTAGATGAGGATGGTATGGTGAATTAGAATGAACTCAATTTTGTAGATCATGATAAAGGACTTGAAGATGATCAACCTCTAAGATAGATATGATAACTAGTATGCTTTAAGATGAAGAATACCTAGAGGTTGTTTTTGAGGAGATTGAGATTAAATATTACCTCATTTTATAAGAACCATCTAACATCTGAGCTCTTATATTATGGGAGTTGATAACAATTATACCATGCACTTTGATGGTGCTAGAACCAAAAATAGGGATTGGACTGACATTCAATTCATTGATCCATGAGGAGTACAAACCAATTTTAAATGTCAATTTATATTTAATTACTTAAAATATATAGCTAAATACGAGGTATTATGCATCAATTTAAGAAAAACTAAAATATGGGGATCAAGAACCTGAGGCTATCTAATGACACTAAATTAGTCATACTAAGTTAATTCTAAATGTGCTACAAAGAATAAGCATTTGAAATCGTATAAACATTGAGTTTGGTTTTTGCTAGAGAGATTTGATACATACGAGATTAAGACAATGCCTAGATAATTGAATGCTAAAGTAGATGATGGTAAGATTTTATCCCACCACTTGTTGGAGAAGTAATCCAAAGTTATATCACTTAAGGACACTTGGCAGTTAGGCAACAACATTTAGACTTTATGACTTTATGTAATTTTACTTTATGTCTTCCAGCTGTATACCCTATATGGGTACCTATAGTTAAGTTAATTTTAGGGTTTCTCTTATGAGTGTAGTATTACTTTTTATCATATTTATGTACTCATTTTTATATATGGGTCATTCACTTGTGTGCTACTACATATATTTTTGGGTCACCATGACCAAGTTAATAAGAAGTATCAGTTGCTACTATTTTTAGTGTTATTGTCTAAATATGTGAATGCTAAGTGACCTGTAACATGGTATGAGAGCTTGTACAATGTGAGTGTGGAAGGCTTGTAGGATCTTATATACCTACATTTACTATGTAGGAATTTGAGATCCATGTTTGTAGCCTTGTGAGTAAAGGATGTGTTGTGAGATCTAGAGAGTGCATGCCCAAATATAGGAAGCCTAAGTACAAATTTATTGTTAAACATTTAGATTTGTGAGATCTGTGTAATTATAGTATGTTTTGTAGTGAGATCTATGTGTAAATGAGGTGCACAAATGGTAGAAATATTAAAAAATTAAAAAAAAAGAGGAGTCAAGCATTGAGTGAAAGAGGCCACGTGACTAAGATCCAAATAGTCGATCTTACCCCTATCTACTAGAAAAGAATAGATGAATATCTAAGTGTGGTGGACAAGAAAATAGACTAAATAAAAATGGTCAATACATGTAGTTGGAGTGTGGACTAGGTGCAATCATAGGCAGGCTCTAGTTTGAGTCATAGGAAAATGTTCAATGTGTACAATGTGATGGTAGCAATGTAGGCAAAAATTAAAAAAGGTGTAGCTGCAGATTGAGAACTAGATGCTGCTATTTTCCTAGTGTGAACATAGTGGGTGAAGGTTCATTAGGGACCTACCAATGAAAAATGTAGAACACATGGAGGAGTTAGGCCAACGATAAACAAGAGGTCCATGAAAGATTAAAAAACTTTAATTGGCATAAGGTCTTATTTTTAAAAATATAATTTTTCATATCATTTGATTGACTGTGGTTAGGATTTAACCACATTTTTTATGATCATATTATTGTGGTTTAAGGATAGTGGGTTGTGGGTCCCACTTATGTTTTATTAAAAAATTCTTTAGTTGTAAATTTTTTTTGCAAAAATATGGGTTGGAAAATATTTTTTGATGTTTTTAAAAATTTTGTCTGTATCGTCTATATAGTACAAAATTTGTATGGTACAATACATATCTATGAAGGGTCTATGAAAATTTCTTGCCTTTGGGGTCCTTGTATCCAAAATAGATAAAGTTATATGTCAAGATACTTGAGGAAGCTAATTTTGAGGTTTGTTCTGGCATCTGGTGTAGTTTATAAGAGCTCTAGGTGAAAAGTGTTCCAATTTAGGGTATTGTGAGAATTTTTTAGTAAATTTTGATCCTAGATTATGATTTATGACCACGATAGATAAAGGTAGACAGTTTGAGAAATTGACATGATATAATTACTCTATGTAAGAGTGCCTATGGGAGCTGGTTTCAATATTAGAGAAAGAGCCTACTAATGATGCACAATTGGTATATTAGAACAAGTGAGACACAAAGGCAATTGGTATAACTGGCTAACACATATCTATAGATTTATAATACTTGGTTAGAGACAACAAGAGCATAACAAAAGCATAAAAATAAATGAAGAAAGAACTCACTCTAGTGTTGAATTCCTACATAACTGACCTCAAACAAAAGCTGATAAAATTTAGATGGAAAAGGGTGAGGCCATTATAGCATACATGACAAGATTGGATCAACTAGAAATCCAACTGATAGAAGTTGATTTCAAGATTGAAGACAAAGAACTAGTGGAGATATAGATATTTTTCTATGGTATGCTGGACGACAAGGAGTTGAATAGATTCATATACACCCTTAAAAAGTTTGATTTGTATAAGGATCTAAAGCTGCACAAAGCATACCAAGAAGTGTTGCAATATGAGGAGAGATTCATGTAAAACATAGAGTAGTCAGAAGCTGTGTTACTATAGGCCGTAGAGGTCATAGCCATGGAATATGGAGTTCTAGAGGGAATTTTAGAGGTAAAGGTCAAAATCCCAACCAACAGGAACATGATGGTAATCAACAACAAAATAATAACCAAAGTGGCACCTCTAGAGGTAAATCTAGAAGTGCCTATAAATTTTATGGTTGTATTCGTCATCGAGCATGCCATAGCTATGGGAAATACAACACTTTTAGAGCAAGTGTCCTAAGAAAGTAAAAAATCAATCCAATATAACACAAGAAAAGGAGATAGAAGAAGAGATGGATGATTATTTCTTGTATTCAGGTTGCACTCTAGCTAATGAGTTGGATTGGCTTATAGACTCTGGTGCATAAAAGCACATAAATTTAAAAAATAAAGTCTTCACAGAATTGGGACCTTATGTTCATTTCCCTATTATTACTATTTATAACACTAAGTATGAGGTAGAGGATAAGGGCACAATTCCCATTTTTATTAAAGATATGAGGAGAGTTGCATTAAAATAAGTCCTCTATGTGCCTATTGTGACTGCTAGCCTACTATCCATTGCATAATTATATACAAAAGGTATTATATGTGAATTTGTAGATGATAAATGCAGGGTTATAAAAGGAGGAAAAATAGTTTGTGATGGCCAAATTGTAGGTGGTGTCTATAAATTAAATACAACTTCAAGAGAAGTTTGTGTTACAAGTGAATTAGTGATATAATTGCGACAACAAAGGCTAGAACACTTCAACATGGACAAATTGGTGAAGCTACCAAGTTTGGTACAAGGTATACCTAAATTAAGGAGAGTGTAGAAGGTATGCAAAGGCTACCAATATGGGAAGCAAAATAGGAATAAATTTTTTAAAGAAATTCATTGGTTGGTAGAAAAGCCATTTAAGCTTATTCATAATGATTTACGTGGTCCAATGAGTTTACATTCATTGAGTGGCTCAAGGTACCTACTCACTTTCATTGATGATTATTATAAATATGGATGAGGATACTATCTAAAGAACAAGTCAGAGACATTGGAAAAAATTAAGGATTTCAAAAAACTGGTTGAAAACTAGTTCAAATGTAAGATTAAATTGTTAAGGAAAGATAGAAGTGGATAATTTACATTAAATAAATTTGAAAATTACTACAAATTGGGATCCACCACAAAATATCTACAACTTACAACCCATAACAAAATGGAGTAGTAGAGAGAAAAAACATAACGTTATGTGAGATGAATCAGTGCATATTAGAAAGTAGGAAGCTTCCTAGATATTTCTAGGCTAAAACTATAAGGAATACTATTCATATTACCAACAAATGTCCAACAAAGGTAGTTGCTGGGAAGACACCTTTTGAGGTATTGCATGGTAAAAAAACCAAATATCAACTATTTTAGAATTTTTGGATGGACAACCTATGCACATATACCAGATGTGAAGCAATCAAAGCTTGAAAAAAGACTATACAATGTATATTTATTGGGTATAATGAGCAATAAAAGGCCTACAAGATATATGCCATTGAGATTTGCAAGCTGATTATGAGTAGAGATGTCAAATTGGATGAGTCTTTTGTTGAGGATATAATAAATTTATAGCCTGAACAACAATATAATGGATACACATATGCACCAATAGAATTTAGAAATGGTATTTTAGAAGAGGTAATTGAAGTTAAGGATGCATTCACCAACCTATTACCTCTTGTTCCAATAAATTCTAGCCCAAAAATAGGATCAATTGCTAAAAACAACTCTAATTTTAGTAACCAAACAGGTTCTAAAAATAATTTCCCAAATGGATACTATGTGCCTTCTCATGCTCAGATGTCAAGGACCACATATCTAGAGTCTATATTGTAGGATGCCCAAAGGATGGATATCACTAATCCATTGAGTAATCCCAGGCTAAGAAGCCAAGGGAGAGTAAATTTTGCACTTATGACAAAAGTGCAGATTGTTGATGAGCCTCAGAATTTTAAAGAGGCTAACAGATTGGAGATGTGGCAAAATGCCATGAAGTATGAGTACAATTCTATTATGTAAAAATAGACTTGGGAGCTATACAAGTTGCTTTTTGGTAAGAATTTGGTTAGCAATAAGTGGTTGTACAAAGTGAAATACAGGGTAGATGACAGCATAGACAAATACAAAGCCAGACTTGTTGCATGTGGTTTCACCTAGAAGTATGGTGAAGACTACCAGGAGACCTTTGCATCTGTTGCAAAACTGACAATAGTGAGAATAGTTCTAGTAGTTGTAGCTAAATAATCTTGGTCCATTCATCAAATGGATGTCAAGAGTGCTTTCCTAAATGGATATTTAAAGGAGGAAATATACATTTGGTGTGCAAGTTGAAGAAGGCTTTGTATGGCCTGAAGCGGGCTCCAAGAGCCTGGTATGAGAAGATAGACTCATACTTGTTACATAATGGTTTCAATAAGTCATTTGTTGATTCCAACTTATATGTGCAGCATTATGGAGACCAAATTGTGCTGATTGTGGTATATGTAGATGACTTGATCATCATAGGCAGTGATGACAAGTTAATTAAGCAAGTCAAATCATAACTAAAGCAACAATTTTAGATTTCAAACTTGGGACTATTGCATTACTATTTGGGTATGGAGATATGGCAGCTTGATGAGGGAGTGCATTTCTCTCAAACTAAGTATGCCAAGGACTTGCTGCACATGTTTAGATTGGAAGACAACAAAATCATGAGCACACCTATGGAGGTAAATCTAAAGTTGAGTAAGTATGACAAATATAACCTAGTAGATGAGTCAATTTACAAAATTCTAGTGGGCATCCTAATCTATCTTATAGCCATTATATTGGAGATCAGCTATGTTGTTAGCATGGTTTCCAGATTCATGCATGAACCTAAGGGGGTTCATTGGAAGTCTACTAAAAGGATTCTAATGTACATTAAAGGTAACCTAGGATATGGTATCTTCTATAGCAAAAAAGTTGACCTGAATTTAGTTGCATACAGTGATGTAGATTGGGCTTAGTTCTATCAATGACTAAAAATCATTATCAGGTAAATTTTTCTAGCTTGGCATAGGAGCAATTAACTAGTTGAGCAAGAAGCAAAATATAGTGGTATTGTCAACCATATAAGTAGAATACAAGGCTCTATCCAACGTAGGACAAGAAATAGTGTGGTTGAGGGAAATTTAAAAAAAGATCAAGATAGGTGTTGATGGACCAACAGTAATTTATTGTGATAATAAAAGTGCCATTGATTTGGCAAAAAATATAGTATTTCATATCAGGACAAAGCATATTGAGATTCACACCATTATATCAAGTGAGTGGTTGTAGAACAAAAAATTTATCCCTGGCATTGCAACATAGAGGAGTAGACAATAGACATGCTAACTAAGTCTCTTAGCCTAGAAAATTTTATCAAGTTTCAAATGAAACTAGGAGTGAAGGACTTAGTATTAAGAGGGGGTGTGGGAGAAGTAATCCAAAGTCCTATCACTTAAGGACACTTGGCAATTAGAAAATATTTTGACTTTATGACTTTATGCAATTTCACTTTATTTGTTCCAATTGTATACCCTATATGGGTAACTATAGTTAAGTTATATTTAGGTTTTATATTATGCATGTAGTGTTCCTTATTAGCATATTTATGTACTCATTTTTTAGATATAGGTCATTCACTTGTGTACTGCTACATATTTATTTTTGGATCACCATGCCTAGGTTAATGAGAAGTATCAGTTGCTACTATTTTTAGTGTTATTATCTGAATGCATGAATGCTAAGGGATCTATAACACAACCAACATGTGGGATAATCTAAAATATCTAAAAGTAGTGTTCAAGCTAGCCATCCTTGATAATTTTGATCATTGGAAAAATTTTAACAATAATGAGCAAATAGTTGAGTTACTCATTACAAAATCCCTACATGCTAAGGATGAAATTAAATATATGGTTATACAACTAAAAACCAATCAAAACCAAGAGGATTAATTACTTTGAAAAGCCTATTCAACCTAGATAACAATGTGAAAATGTCTAGCATCAAGGTGAAATATTCCTCCTATTATCCTATTGAAGTTGCTAAAGGAAAGAGTTTGCTACTTGGAGAGGAATGTATTGAAGAAGAGATCAGCCTATTTAAAGAGTTGTGTGGAAAATATGAGGATATCATTGCATGGTATTATGAATATTTGAAAGTATATAATAAAAATATTATAGAGCATATCATTGAATTAGAACTAGAAGAAAAGCCTTTTTGATAGAAACAATGGTCAGTTAATCCTAAAATTGATAAAATGATGAAGAAAGAGCTCTTGAATCTCTTATAGGATCGAATTATATTTTCCATCAAGAATTATACTTGGGTGACCAACATGGTTCTAGTTTGAAACAAGAATGGTGATACAAGTTTGTGTGTTGAATCCAAGAACCTAAAAAAAACATTATTGAAGGATCATTACCCATTGTATGCTATAGATAAGATTTTGTAGAAAGTGGTACAATCATAAATGATGTCACCAAGGTCATAAATGTTATACCTTCTAAATAGTTTCTTAAGATATAATTGGATTCAGGTTAAGGATGAAGAACAACATAAGATGATATTAGCCACTAAATGAGGAGTCTTTGCTTATTAGAGGATGCCATTTGAGATATCAAATATAGGATCAACTTTCCAAAGGATATGGATGCTGTATTCATAAAGCTAATTGGTGAGATTAACCTCATATACTTTAATGATCTTACTGTATATTCCAGATAGGAATAATCTTATTAAACATCTTAAGTTTGTCTTTCAAAGTTATAGGGGATATGGTATCTTTCTTAATCCTAAGAAAAGCATTAATGAAGGATAATTACCCATTGTCTGCTATAGATAAGATTTTGTAGAAAGTGGTACAATCATAAATGTTGTCACCAAGGTCATAAATGCTATACCTTCTAAATAGTTTCTTAAGATATAATTATAATTAGGTTAATGATGATGAACAACATAATATGATCTTAGCCACTAAATGGGGAGCCTTTTCTTATTAGCGGATGTCATTTGAGATATCAAATATAGGATCAACTTTCCAAAGGATATGGATGTTGTATTCATAAGGCTAATTGGTGAGATAATCCTCATTTACTTTAATGATCTGACTGTATATTCCAAAGATAGGAATAAGCATATTAAACATCTTAAGTTTTTATTTCAAAGTTATATGGGATATGGTATATTGCTTAATATTTATAGTGTAATAAGGTAAGGTACTAGCTTATGTGATGTCAAAAGACATCCTGACCATAGAACCTAATAGTATTAAGGCCATCCAATGCCTCCTCTTTTCCACCTCAGTAAAAGGAATTTAGTCCTTCCTAGGTCAAATATAGTTCATCACTAAGTTCATAACCAATTTCATCCATATAGTTCAATCAATCCTAGAAATTTTAAGAAAGATGTTACCCTAACCTAGATAAATGAAGGCAATGAAGCTTTTCAAGATATCAAAGATACAATCACTAGAGTACTGGTCCTAGAAAATCCTAATTTTTTCAAGGACTTAAAGCTCTATGTATTTGGGACAAAAAAAAGTATTCTTGTAGTCCTAACTCAAAATAATGACAATGATAAAGAACACCTGATCTCATTTATGAGTTAAGTCTTCCATAACTATGAAGAAAGATATATCATTATAAAAAATTGGTGTTTGTTATCATGAATTATCTTAAAAAGTTTAGGTATAACCTATCATAGAGAAGAATCATTATATGTGTAGTTCACCCTAATGTTCGATCTACTGTACTTCATGGTGAATTAGGGAAACAGAGAGATGAAAGGATAAATAAAATTTAAGAATTTGATATTAAAATAGAACCCACCAAGCTCATTAGAGGTATATATTTGTGTGAAAATCTAGAATTGTCTATTATAAATGATCAAGACACCCTGGTAGAAGAACTAGAGCTTGATGACCAAATTAAAAGAAAACTAGATAAATGTAAAATAATTTCCTACTTAATCTTTAGAAGAAAGCAATGAAAAATATACCTAGAACTTTCAATTCAAAAAAGAAATTAAACATTTAAAATTACTACAGTAGTATATAAAAATTAGAAAATAACATATAACTCACATAGGACACAACATATACCATTGGAAAAACCTTTTCAAACACTAGACTATCTTCACCAAACTCTTCAACCACTAGACCATATTCTCCAAACTCTTCTAAGCAACTTTCTAACCATGGTCTTATCTATGACAAGGAAAATTTTCACATCCACATGAATCCTGAATTTTAGTGTTACAATTTGGTAAATTTATCTTCATGGATTGTTCAAATATTTATTGGGCATTTAATTTTTCAAGTCTTTACCTTCAAGGCTCTCAACTAGCTATGATCGAACTAGAGAATTCACATTGAAAAATTAGTTGTAGCATGTAGTGTAAAAACATTAAGTATTCTAGCCCACAAATATTAGAGACTCTTAGTGTCAAATAGACAACATTCTAGCCCCTATAAGTCTTTAATATTTGCTTTGATAGTTTCCTCTGGTGATATCTTGACACAACACATTCTTAAGTATTTTTCGAGTAGATATATTAGAAGCACATATGGCATGTTTTTAGATGGTGATGGTTGTCCCTTCTTGATTAGCACTCCTCATAACTCCTTTCTTTGTTGTTGCATCACACATACTCTCCTCTACTTCGATACAAGATGATGGAATCAGAGAGGAAGAAAACCATAAAATAATTATAAATAGATCAATAGAATGCATTTCACCAGTTCAAAATAATGTACAACTTTTACACATATACAAGATGGTGTCTCTTAGTTTCAAGAGACCATGTTTCAGAGACTAGCATGATTTCCCTTCATATTATATGAATTATTGAGGATGATTAAAATAATGTAATAATTACTTTATAATATTATGCAGATATGCCAAGTTTAGACCCTTATTTAGTAGTCCATTATCTAGTTGTTAAACATAGCATAAAACTCGTAAAACAAAAATTAAAAAAAATGAAATCTAATGTCCTCCTTGTTTAAGAGTACAAAATCTCCTCGATGTAGGATTTATCAAGATGTTAAATTGCTATGTTTGTATTTCCAACATTATACTAATTTCCAAGAAAATTGTAAATATTAGAATGTGTATACATTTTTTCGACATCAATAAAGCTTATCCCAAAGATGATTTTATCCTCCCTAGTATTGACATTATTATCGATTTTATAGTAGGCTATATGATTCTATCTTTAATTGATGGGTTCTCAAGATCTAGCCAAATAAAAATTCTCTTGGACTAGCATAAATATCCTTCAATACCCTATTGGGAATCTTCTACAACCAAGTCATGGTCTTTGGTCTAAATAAAATAGGAGCTACCTACTAGTGAGTTATGATCTATATCTTCCATGATTTGATACATGATATTATGGAAGACTACATTGATGATATCCTTGGTTTATCACTCAAATGTGAGGGTCACATTCAAGCCATTATATGTATTTTTGAAAGGCTAACGGAGTACAGGGTATGCTTAAATACTCAAAATTGTATCTTTGGATTGACATTGAGAAAGATTCCAGAATTCATCATGTCTTGTAGAGGCATAAGAGTGGATCTTGATAAGATATAAACAATCATCAATATGCCATCGCCTCAAAATTTAACTCAACTTCATGATATTCAAGGTAATATTCAATCCATTAGAATATTTATCTCCTAGCTTACCAATAAATATCATCCTTTTACCAAACTATTGAGAAAATATGTGATATTAAAATGGGTTGATGAATATTAGGCTATGTTTTATGCCATAAGACCCTATCTTGTCTCATATCATCCTTATCCCACTTAATATTAATAAGATATTGTTACTCTATATAGTTACAACTAACTATGCTTTAGGATACATGTTGGCCCAATACAATGACCAACATAAAGAGAGGACCATCCTCTATATTAGCCAAAGTTTAATTAATTATGAGGTCAAATATATCCCTTTGGAAAAGCTTTGTTTAACTATAGTTTTTTCTTATAAAAATCTTAGACATTATATGATGAGTCACAAGACCTTTGTCATTACAAGGGTAGAACCATTGCGATACCTCATTTTCAAACCTCATCCTCAAGGAGAACCACTAAGTGGTTTATTATGTTTAGAAAATTTAATTTAGGATTCATTAATAAAAAATCTATGAAATATTAAGTGATTATTGAATAATAAGCAAATTTATTTTTAGAAGTAAGCCAAACATTAGTGGTATACTTACCTGATGAATCCATCTTTAACATTATCTTTAAGGAGAAAAAGGTATATTATTGGACCTTGTAATTTGATGGTGTGTGCTTTGTTAAGGGATTAAAGGTAGGAGTCATTCTAATTACTACTCAACAAAAAATAATCCTTTTGTATTTTAAGCTTAGGTTTGAACCAATAATATAAAAGAGTATGAAGCCATTATTTTAGGACTTCATGCCATTAGGAATCTTAATGTCAAAATCCTTTCCATCTTTGGATATTTCCAACTGAGAGTCAACTAGGTCAGTGGGATATATCAAACTAAGGATGATAAATTTTGACCATATAAAGAGATATCAATAAGCTTATGACTACTTTTAGTAAAGTTACTAATGATGCCATATCTAGATATAGTAACCACCATGTGGATGCTATGGACTCCACAAAATCCCTCATCTCATTAGATCTTGATGATAACTAAGCTACAATAATTATCAAGTAAATCATACATCCTACAACCCTATAAATAACTCTAGTCCCTTTAGAGGTATTTAACCTTGAAGGAACCTCACGCTTTAGTCCTTGGTATGAGGACATCTATGATTACCTTAAAGATAGCACTTTCCTCGAGGTTTTTTAATTAGTTATTTAAATGACTCATCTTGTAAGCCACAATCATCCTCATTTATTATCAATAAAACTGAATCTAGTGTGTGAGACTATCTCTTCCTCATATCCAATGTATTTAAACTCATCTACAATAAACCAATGAATATTAATGTTTTATAATTATCCCTAATACAATCATATCACTCTCTCAAGCAAAACTTAAATTCAACATCTAATATTCAATCAAATAAGTAAACTAAAATCCAATATCTAATCTTCAATCAAACAAGCAATCTAAATTCTAACATTTAATTTTCAATCAAATGATATAAAATAAATCTATATTCATCAATCAATTTTATGTTTCACTCAATCAATTCTAATATTTAATATCTCACCTAAAAACCTTAACAAATGATCTTGGTGATAAAAGAATCACTAACTTTATAAAAGAACCAACACTTTTATTAATGGCCATGCTTTTATTTTAAAAGCATTATTGGATAAAAAAGTACTATGAAGTAGCAATGTCAATGCACAAAAGCATTAAAATTTTATAATTTCATAAACCTACATTAAACAAATCTAAGTTGTTCAAAGCACATATTATCCAACTCTACTCCTCCTAGAATGGGTGATAAAATTAGCTTATTGTGATGCCTTAGCCACTAGTTACAAGCCATATAAAATCATAGGAAATAAGGGGATCAAAGCTCTATTTTCTTATATTTCATAGTAAAAATATTTTTTTACCCCAAAATTACTTATAACCCTATCATGTCTTACATTTTTAATATTAAATCAATTGTCTCTCTTCATTAATTCTTGTGTGCAAGTTAGTATAATCAAGTTTTCTCATTCTCTCAACTTCTCTCCTCAAATATTTGAGGGGTCATACATAGGCATATTAAAATTTTAACAATTTACCATAATTAATGATCTTCATGATATATCAAGTCTTAAGTCATAATTAAATTAAAGATCAAATCAAGTAATAATCTAAGCCAAACTTAGTTTCCCAAGAAGGTACTTGTTCCTCTATTTTTTGATACATTCACCTTCAAACAAACATATAATAAAGAAGTAAATGTAGACACCTAAAATTAATCCTATTGAGTTCAAATTATATTTGTTATTGATCATCACATTAGACTATTTAAATCATGTCGAGTTCAATAAATACTAATACTTAAACATTTATTGACTATTCATCAATATTTAATCCTTAACTTAAACTTATCAATAATATCAAGAGAATTAATCAAATTCAATTTAACCAAAGTTAATAATTTTTTTTTTATCGGTGTAACATGCAGGGAAGGGCTATGCAAGGGACTTACTTGGGGAGTCTTGTTCCACTTCCCTTCAGCCCTTCTCTGGCCCTATCCTAGGTTCCTATTCTTGTCCCAACTTCCTTGGCACTTCCTTAACCCTTTCTCCTTGGCAGTATGGTGTTGCAGATGATCTCCTTGGTGTGGGAGGTCACTTTTCCATTTGGCTACCCCTTTCCTCACCCTTTGGTAAGGTTTCCTTTCAGTTTCTAGGTTCTGGGATGGTTTTGGGGTTTTCCCTGGGACCTTCCCTGGATTTTCTAGGTTGCTTCAGGGATCTCTTTCCTTGGAGTTCTCAAATTTTCCTAGGTTTTTGCAGGTGCCTTCTTGATGCCAGCTTTCTATGGTTCTTTAGGTGTGGACTGCTGTGGCTGTGGGAGTGTGGCTTCATGAACATTTTTGCACATCATATTTTTGGTTTTTAGGGGGACCATGTGCTTTCTATTGTGACTATTTCCTTTTGTATTGATGTTGTGGATTCAGTGGGCTCTCAATAGTTTTTATGGCCTTGCCTAGGGGCCTCTGGTTTGCTTGTTGTTGTGTTCCTAATGAACTTCCTCATATGTTTCCCTAAAGCTGTTCATTTGTGGTGTTGAAGGTTGTCTAGGATTTTTGGTTGCTTCCTCTCTGTTTGGGAAATGTCTACAATTGGTTTTCCCTGTGATTCCTTCCTTTTGGGTTCCTTGGGAACTTTCCTGTGTCTTTCCTATGGTTTGCTAGTCTGCGCCTACTTCTTCCTCTGCTCAGCTGATGTCTTCGTTGGCTCCTCTCTTATATGCAAGAGGATTTCATGGCCCGTGGAAATCCTTAGATTGCTATTCCAATTTCCAAACTTGTGAGGGATGCGATTTCTTCTCAATTTACTTGATCTTCTGGCATCCCTATTTGTTTCCCATCCCTTCTTGGGTGGGTTTTACTAATTTTGTAGTCTCTCTACTCCACCCTCTGGTGTAGGGTGGTTTTTATGTAATTTTTATAGTTTACTGGAGGATTTTACCTAGTTTCTAGTTCTCCCCTGCATGGGATGTTCCTCTTCTCCCAGTTGCTAGTTTTCCCTTGTGTGGGATGTTGTATTTTACTAGTTTCTAGTTTCCCCTGCATGGGTTGGTGCCTGTTTCATTTTCCTGCCTTTGGGGTTGTTCAATTTTGGCTTTAGGCAAGCTTATCCATTTATTTTTTCCGTATTTCTTTTTCTCGCTAGGTAGGCTTTTCAAATTTTTGTTTCCTGCTCTTCCTTCCTGAAGGCTTCCGTTTTGCCTTCTTGAAGGTTTTCCTACTAGCTTTCCTCAAGCCTTTCCTTTTGTGCTTCCTTAGAATTTCCTGTGACCTTTCCTGGGGCTTTTCCTATTGAAGTCTGATGACTTGTTGTAATAAGGTTTTGGGTCCCTTGATAAAAACCCACTTTAATTTAATTTAACCAACAAAAATAATACTTTTTCTTTATCAATTAATATTAGTCATGGTCAAGTGTCATTAGCTCAACCGGTTAGATTCCTCAACATGTCAAGGAGACCTAGGTTCGAATATTTCTAAATGATACATGGATACTATCCAATAGTTGTTATAATACCACTATGTGGTGATGATGTAATATGGATGGCACCCATTTCAATTCTATATAACCTAAAAAAAGAAAAAATATTAGTGATGACCAATTATAATTTAGGTGATGATAATGTTCAAAATTAGAAAATTATTTGATTGATACCATGCCAAATCACCAACCCACTAATCAATATCTTTGTGATACATGCATTTCTTTTATACTAGTGTCATAACAATTTCATTAGAGTAACACTTTTATTCAAAAATAACAAAAAGAAAAAATAGATAGTCAACTACCACTGATTGTCTACATCCAACTTATCCAAGTGTATTCTTGCTTCTCCCTAATGGATACCTCTAACTTGGCAACTTTTCACACAATCCACAAAGTAAGACCAACTTGGAAACTTATTCATTTTTTATAAGGTAGCCTTATTCCCTCCAAGTTATGTCCCAACTTATTAACAAAGTTAAAATTCAACTTTTAGATATACTTGACAACGAAGCTATTAAAGATCTTGGCAACTCTAAGACATTGGAGATTTTATATTATTTAATTAATGTCTTGTATATCTATTTTCTTCTAATCTATTCACTCACAACTATCAACCTTTGAATTTTATCTCATTATAACTATGACTATTAACTCATTACAACTATCTACCATAGCTTTTATGATTTTGTATCTAGAGTATTCAGAGTGATATTAAATAATTTTTTAAATCATTATGCTTTAGTAAAACTCAAAGTTATTTATTATATTTTTATCTTACATGCAATAACATAAAATATTTCTTGATATTTTAGTATAGGTTTATAGGTTATAAGTTGGAATTCTAGACCAAGATCCATACTCTTTGTTTTTACCTTAAAAAAAATAACACTAGTAACAAGTGACACTTCTATTAGTGTGGCCATAGATTTGTTAGTGACATTTTTCCCTGATGATTTTGTCAAGAACCTTTTATAATGCATATTTCCAAATAATATATATCATAATATTACCCATCCTTATACTTTTCATTTATTTATATTTAGAAATGAATATTTAACTATTGCATTAGTGTAATCCTTTAATTTAATTAAATCTTGGGTATTTAATCATGTTCATAATTGAATGCTTTATTTTGCTAACACATTATGTTAGATTAATTTCTATTTTGTGTATATTATATTATTACAAGTGTTAGAGAGGAGTAAAAACCAACCACTTATATCTGGTAAACATATAAAAGTAACATTGTAAGTAATTAAAACACTTCCCATGACCACAACCTTATATAAATATCTTCATCATCAACAAACATGTAAAGAAATTAGTTATAGCTTCTAAACCTTCTCCTTTTTCAACAATTTAAAAAAAATTAAGTGAACAAGTCAAGCCCCTTTTTGTATTGTGTGTAGGTTTTTAAGACATAGTCATATAAGAGAGATAGATCAAATGCTCATGTATAAGCTTCTAGAATTAGATGCACATAGTCTTTTTTCCTATTTTCTTAGGATAATTGCATCTATTTTTCTATTTATAAAATTCAAAAGGATAATCCTTTATGGTTTGCATCTAAGTCATGATAGAAAAGGAGGAAATTGCATGATAGAAAATCTTCTTAGAACTTCATCCTTTGTATTTCATTCATGGAATAGTTAAGAATTAACTTAACGATTTAATGTTAGAACTTACCTTAAATATTGTATTTTTACTGCATTAGCATTTCAAATAGTAGCATTTACCTATAATAACACTTCTATTAGCATGATATCACTTTTGTTATCATGGTATATATTTGGTGCTTTGGTGAAAGTTAAAAAAATAGATTAAATTAACTATAAATATTAAGTTCTCTTTTAAATCATCTACATTAACTATTATAACAATAAATATTATGCATTTGAAAAGCATCTTACATCTCAAAGAATCCAAGAGTCATTTAAGTTCATAGTCATTTTGGTATAAAGCCATCAAAATTTAAATTTTTATCATACAATTTCATCTTCTTTGGTTGAGTTTTAATTTATGTAAACAATTTCTTGTATTTCTTACCTCTTTAGTTAATTACAAATTTTTCTTACATAAAGTACTTAAAAAAGGGATGTAGTCATGTTTAGATCTAATATATTTATCATGCAACTTAACATAGCTTGTTTCTCCATCTAATCGAGGTGTGACACTTTGCTTATAGAACTAATATTCTAGCAAACCTGTTAACTTGTTTGCGGTTGACCTTCTATAATATGAAATGTGATATATGATATTATAAGTTTAATACATACCAATACAACATAACTTAAATTTTTTATTAAGAATATATAGACATGGTAGACATATCTCTTTTAGATGTTATTTTATATACTATATATCTCTCCATAGAGATGATTTGTACATTTCATTTATTTCTTAACAAAACAATATGATTTCTTACATTGTTTTTATATCTATTATTTTATTTATGATTTTAATAAGATTGTGTCATCCAAACCATCTGTATCATATATATGACATAGTATCATATATGCAATGTGATATATTATATCACATGTTATGGAATTTATTACTCATTTTCTTACATACATCTCTCTCTTTACACACACACAAATACAACTACAACTTACCAAAAAAAAAGATTAGATACTGGATTTTAGGTTACTTATTTGATTGAAGATTAGATGTTGTATTTTAGTTTTTCTTGAGAGAGTGATATGATTTGATTAGGGATTTTAATAAAACCAAATTACTCAACCAAAAATAACCATCATTTTTTTAAAAAACTTACATACATATGAGAGTCTTATATATATATATATATTATGCAATGTGGTATATTATATCATATATTATAGAATTTAGCACTCGAATGCTTACATCCTCCATGAAAGTTAATGTATTTTTCCATTTGATGAATATTAAGGTTTGCCCATGAGATTGGAACATTGGTTTATGTTATCAAATTCTTCACTCCCAATCAAATTCCCTAAACCTCATGGAAATTTTTTAAGGTTCACCGATGGTAAAATGAAACTCTTTGTTCCCAAACACTAGAACCCTTCGTTTATGATGTGAAACTTTTTCTTCCCATTATCACCTCAAACCCCTTTGACACATTGTTCACTATGTAAAATATTACAACATATGTAGATTTTATTATTTATATTCCTATATCCAAATAAATTAATCTATATGCTTCTAAGTATATGATCATAATGAATACTAAGTAGCCTATTTTTTCCTAGACCTATCTAAAAATGACTATATATATTTGGATTGGATCCCTAAACCCATTTTTTTCCTAGACCTATCCAATAAGGGGTTTTGAAAGTATCCCCAAACCATTTACAATTGGATCACAATATAAGTAATAAAATTCAAAAGATAATATTTTTGAGAAAAGTAATGATCATCAAAACCAAGGAGACAACCTCCATAGAACCAACTACAAAGAAATAAATATTTGAAAAATGTTTTCCCATCAGAACTAAGAAAAGCTGGCACATGAAAAAATGAGCTTACATCTTTGAACAAGAACAGGGAAAAATCAGGCCCCATCTAAAACATAATAGCAAATTCAAATATGAAACTTGAATATCACTCGAAAGTGAAACTGAGATCTCCTACATGAGGAGCAGCACAAACAAGGAAAACCTACCAAGAGGAGCCTTCCAAGAAATTGAAAGATAGTTTAGTAACACTAGAATATTTCCATAGGCCATGATATATCACTACAAAGAAGACAAAGAGCACAACCAAAAGGTGAGAAACCCCAAGAATATTCTATCCACAATGGTACCTCATGATTGGAAGGGAAAATATAACATAGGGACTATCATCATGAGACCATCTTCTACAACAGACATGCACACACTAGGTCCCCCACCCAAAGACTAAAATAAATTATAAAATAATCCTTCCAGACAACCACCCATACCATATCTACACCCAGCCTCACTATCTATCCATCCAGGAAGAAAAATTAAGGCACCTTCAACCACAACTATGTAAGAAGCATAGGGTCCATCTTAAAGACTAGAAAGAAGTTGTAGAGAAAAATATTACAGGAGAATCTTGACTAGACAAAAAATAGGATCTTTTGAGAGATCCTAAACCTGCTCCAAAAAACCCATCCCAAAAATAGCCCCATGAGCCACTCAATTATGGATGATAAAAGCATGGTCCATCCTAAAGACCAAGAAATATGTATAGAGTAAACCCCAAGCTATAACAAAAGAGGTAAATAGAAAAGCTAAAGCTCCCTTTCGAAAGCTTAGCTTTAGAGATGAACGAAGGAAAACCTCCTTACGAATAGTGATAAAGCATGAAATCCTCTTCTAAAACCTAGAAATATCCTTCGAGAAAGGTTCCACAACTCCAATACCCAAGTTGAGCTAACTAAAAACCATCCACCATCAAAGGCCACCAAGGAAGTTTTTTTGGGTTGATCCAGCCAAGCAACTACACTCGCGTCAAAGACCCAAGGAAGATCCCAGGAAGCAAAGACCCTCAAAACTGAAACAAAGGATGGAGTAGGAAATTTTAATTGGTGATATCACATCCATATGGGAGGTTGCCTACTCCATCAGAATTATCCCGAGAAGAGACGATTCTAAAATCTCACCAGGAAAAGATAGTCCCAAAAATACACCAAGCCCTAGGAGAAAGCAAAAACCCTCAAACTTGGGGTAAAGGGGAAGTAGGAATAAATGAATCAAGGACCTCCCATCCATATGGGAAGCCATCTATTCCACCAACATCATCCCAAAAAGATAAGTTCCCGAAAATGTAAGAAGCACCAAGAGCAAATCCAGAACCAGGGTAGAGGAGGGAGTAGAAAATCTAAAATAGGGACCTCTTGCCCAAAGCAGGAGGTCCCAAAAATGACTATAAATATTAATATTAAGCTCCCAATTTTTATAAAAATGTCAATATTTTATTTGATAATTTTTTTGTGATCTTGACTCAAGTAATAATGAATATAAAAAATATTAATTATCCATAATGAACATAAATAATGAAAAGTGACAAGGATAAGGAGCTAAAAAGACATGGATATACCAATGGTATGTAATATTATGAAAGATTATTAATGAATAGAATAACAATACCTACTCATAATATAGGTAAGATAAAAAGAGGAAAACCCTCAAATTATCAAGCAAAATCCAAAGAAGCAAGAGCAAACATAGAGAAAGGAACACAAACTAAGTTGGTTGAACATCTCTTTACCAAACAATAAAATAATATTTGTAGTTCACAGGCATGGCTAATAGATCCTAATGAGATATGATTATCATCTCATGTAATTTAAGGGATGCTAATGCTCCCTCAAAGTATAGGTGTATCAAGGACCACTGTTTAAGTAATAACCCTCATATTATTTGTATTCAGGAAACTAAAATTATAAAAGAAGTTTCAAAAAATATGAAAGCAGTATGGGTGAGATGTGAATGGGATGCTATGGATTTAGGAGTGGTATGGGTAATTCTAACTTGTTGGAATATTAATATAGCCTCCTATGTAACAATTCATAAAACTAGGTATTGGATAGCCTCTTTAGTCACATGTTACTTTGCAAATATTTATTTCATCCTTATCAATGCCTATAGATCTACAACCCAGTCAGGTAGATTAGAAGTTTGGAGTGAAATTAAAACCTTTATGAGAAGTAAATACCAATAAATACGATTCATTATCATAGGAAATTTTAATTCCATAACCAAGCTGAATGAAAAATTTAGGGGAATTAGAAAATTAACTTTAAGTATGAGAGATTTCTTAGATTTTATTCAAAATAATAATCTATGGGAGGTTGAGTTTGAAGAAGATAACTATACCATTGAACTAAGCATGACACTGAGAGGGGGGTGAATCAGTGTGTATTAAAAATTTTAATCCAACTACGAAATCAAATCAAAACAAGCAATCACACAAACATGCATCACATAACACCAGATTTATAGTGGAAACCCGATGTGGGAAAAACCACTGTGCCAATGGACTGTTTGGACTCCCATCCAAATCCAACCTCAAAAATATTTGGTCTTTACAATATTTTTGTAGCACCCACTACAGGGAATGGCACCAACCAACCCGGACTTTAGCAACACCAACTGCAAGGAGCACCGACCCCTGTTGCCAAGCACCCACTAGGCAAAAATACAAAGCTCTGGTAGAAGAAGTTTATCCCTGACAATAAGACCCTGAGTGGTCTAGCACACTGAATCTCTCTGTATACACTCTGCTCACCAAACAATCCCACTGATCATTTCACACTCTGAGCCCATTGACAATCTGAATCCCTATTCTCTGCATACAAAACAAAACCCTCTTCCTCAAACTCAACAAAACCCTCTTCACACAAAAATAAAAATTTGGACCATAAGATGATGTTTTCAGCCTTGAATAATGTCTCCTATAGGAGACATGACAAAAATTGTAGATCTTCGAATTCTGCACGATCTGGAAAAAAATGGGCTCAAACGGACGCCTGGATCAAAAGTTATGGCCAAAATACTAGAGACACCTTTTTATTCCATGCATAAAAAAAACCTTTGTTTTATGACTGCATCTCTTCATTTCAAAAACAACCCCAAACTTACACTCAACTTCAAGAATTCATCAGAATACTTCAATCCACAATTCTCAACCCGCAACTTCTTATTCTCCTCACAATACATTGGCAGTCACACCTTTTCATATATCATCCATCCTGCTTTTCATGCCCTGGCTACACACATATTTTTCTTTTTGTACACAAAAAAAAATCGTATTCCCCTATTTTTATTTTCACACTATACTTGTTGTGCACTATACTTTTTCTTCTTCCATACGTTTACTATCAAGAGTCTTCGGTTACATATACAAAAGGTAAAAACTCCCCATTAAAAATCTTGTCTAAAATTAGCTTTCAAAGATTCCAACCCTTTTAAAAATGTAACACCTTTAATTCCACATACACACACTTGTCAAAAAAAATCTGCTTTTTGTAACTGCCATACTAATTGCATATCTTCCAATCAATGCAATCCACTAAATTTGGATTTATCTTTATCAAAACTCCCATTTTCAAAACTGCCAAAAAGTGATGACAGGGCAAATTGCAACAGTCATAACTTCCTCCTCAAATTTCCAAACAGGTTAAAATTTGAAACATGTATTCTTGGTCAAACCAACTACCTCCAGTTTAAATTTCAGCTTTTAAATCTTCACGTATTATTCACAGTACCTCCGATAAGATGGCCTTTTACGTAGTTTTGATACCTGTCTAAAACTGCCAAAAACTAGAAAAAGTGCTCCGGAGCCATTTTGCAACTATCACCGTTTCCTCCTCAGATCTCTGTTTGGACTAAAATTTAAAAATTATGCTCTCGGTACATCCGACTACCTCCAATAAAAATTTTGAAGTCTGATTCCTCACGGATTGCTTAATATACCTCCGACAAAGTGGCCTCCGATGCTGATTTTACACCTATCACATAAAGTACAAAATCATCCAACAAGGTACCGACGATGCAACCGATCGGTCTAAACACTGATCTAACATCACCAAAACTATCCTGACCTATTTCCCGACTCACCGACATGCTCAACACTATGTCGGGCTATCCAACACAGTCCATTGGCACTTATGAGCAACATTTGCAACATTTGCAACTTTTGACAACTTTTGTAACTTTTGCAATTTCGCACAAACCACTTGCAACACCTTCACCCGAGCATCAAACATGTCCTCACAAGCTCCGAACACCTTACCGCTGCACCAACCAAGTCCAACTGAGTGTGTTGACAACAATGACAACACCTTGCTCAACAATCTCCCCCTTTGGAATTGTTGGCAACACACGAACTTTTTCTTGTAACTCTTCTCCCCCTTTGACAACAATGACAAAGGGCTGCTGCAAACTCCCCCTGAGTCCATACACAACATTCTCAGGCAAAAATTAGTACCAAGCAATAGTTGCAAATAGGAGCAAAAATATAAAATAGTGAAAAATTGCTCCCCCTAAGAATGTGGTCCCGATAGCGGTCTAGTGCTTGGGAAGTGTAACCACTCCCAATTTCTTGCGAAGATATTCAAAAACTTCCTTGGGCAATGGTTTTGTGAAAATATCCGCTACCTGCTCTGTCGTAGGAACAAAATCCAACTTGACTTCACCTTCTGCGACTTTCTCCTTCAAGAAATGGTACTTGATAGCTATATGCTTCATGCGGGAATGCATCACTGGATTCTTCGAGATGTTAATAGCACTTGTGTTATCACACATGACTAAAATAGGCTCACTGAAATGAATTCCAAGGTCTTTTAGAGTTTGCTTCATCCATAGTACTTGTGTGCAACATGATGCCACTGCAATATACTCTACCTCTGTTGTAGACAAGGAAACTGACTCCTGCTTTTTGTTGTGCCATGCTACAAGATTGTCACCAAGATAAAATGCACCTCCACTGGTGCTCTTCCTATCATCAATGCATCCAGCCCAATATGCATCTGAATATGCAATAAGAGTGAAGTCCTTACCTTTTGGATACCATAACCCATACTCCATTGTGCCTTTAAGGTACCAAAAAATTTGTTTTACAACTGTAACATGAGTCTCCTTAGGACTGGCTTGAAATCATGCAACCATACACACTACCTGCAAAATATCTGGTCTAGTAGCAGTTAAGTACAACAAGCTCCCAATCATGGATCTATACATGGTTTGATCTACAGGTGGTGACTTGTCATCCTTGCTCAACTTACAACCTGTTGTCATGGGAGTACTGACTAGCTTGCAATATTCCATTGTAAACTTCTTTAACATCTCTTTCACATATTTGATTTGAGAAATGAATATGCCCTTCTCTAGTTGATTAACTTGCAAACCAAGAAAATAAGAAAGCTCACCAATCATTGACATCTCAAACTCATTTTGCATCTTACTTGCAAAATCTTTGCACAATTCATCTTTGCTACCTCCAAATATGATGTCATCTACATACACAACAACAATAATTTGATGATCATTTTCAATTTTAACATACAAATTGTTGTCCACCATACCTTTCTTGAAACCTTGTTGCTGGAGATAGTTGTCTAGCCTTGCATACCATGCTCGGGGTGCCTGTTTCAAACCATATAAAGCCTTCTTCAACCTGCAAACCATGTTAGGATCATCTCCTAGCTGAAAACCATCTGGTTGCTCAATGTATACCTCTTCCTCAAGTTTGCCATTCAAAAAAGCTGACTTTACATCCATCTGATAAACTCTGAAATTCTTGTAAACAACCAATGCAAGAAATATTCTTATTGCTTCTAGTCATGCTACAGGTGCAAAAGTTTCTTCAAAATCAATACCTTCAACCTGTGCATATCCTTTGCATACTAACCTTACCTTATTTCTGACAACCTGTCCATATTCATTTAGCTTGTTCCGAAAAACCCACTTGGTACCTATCACGTTCTTGTTTACTGGTCTTGACACTAGCTCCCAAGTCTTGTTCTTTTCAATCTGGTTCAACTCTTCTTCCATTGCCTTTACCCAATTTTCATCTTTACTTGCTTCTGCAACATTTTTGGGTTCAATATTGGATAATAGAGAATAGGCTCTTACAATTTTTCTTCTTGTATGAACACCAACTTTGGGATCTCCAATTATTTGTTCTTCGGGATGATCTTTTTGCCAAGTTACGGATTTGGATTTCTTGTCCTTTTCTTTGTCTTCCTCTGATTCCTCCTCTTTTGATTCACTTTTTGTCTCCTCATCTTTCTTCTCTTCCTTTTCTCCTTCGATTGTCTCTTCATAAATAGGAAATTTTTCTTCATTGCTTGTTGGTAGTTCTCTCCTTTCATCAACTTTGACATCAACACTTTCAACAATTTTTCTTAGCCTTTTATTGTAGCATTTATATGCTTTGCTTTTTGTCGAATAACCAAGAAAGATACCTTCATCCGCTCTATCCTCGAACTTGCCAAGATTGTCTTCGGTTCTTCTGATGTAGCACTTACTGCCAAATACCTTGAAATGTTTCATTGTTGCTTTTCTACCGAACCACATCTCATATGGAGTTTTGCTTTCATTTGGCCTCAACATGCACCTATTTTGAATGTAAACCATTGTATGAACTACCTCTTTCTAGAACCTATCAGCTACTTTGCTCTCGGTTAGCATTGTTCTAGCCATTTCCTACACTGCTCTATTTTTTCTTTCCACAACACCATTTTGCTGAGGTGTCCTAGCTACAGAAAATTATCTCCTGATACCAAATTTTTCACAATACTCTATAAAATATTCTGAAATAAATTCACCTCCTCTGTCTGATCTCAGGCATTTAATTCTTCTCCCAGTCTGATTCTCAACTAAGTTTTTGAATATTTTGAACATTTCAAGAGCTTCTGATTTATGTTTCAAAAATAGTACCCATGTCATCCTGGAATAGTCATCTATGCACAACATGAAGTATTTATCACCATTTATACTCTGAGTTCTCATAGGCCCACACAAATCAGTATGCACCAGCTCCAATGGTTTTCCAGTATAGTGTTCTTTTGCCTTGAAAGATGTTCTAGTTTGCTTACCTTTCTGACATGATGCACAAATATTGTTTGATGGCTTGGAAATGTTGGGAATGTCTCTTACCGCTTTCTTCGAGCTGATTTTTACTAAATTGTCGAAGTTGATATGACCAAGTCTCTTGTGCCACAACCAATTTTCATTTTCATGTCCAAGCAAGCAAGATCCTTCTAAGGTCTCTATGAGAGTGTACAAATTGCTAGATGTTCTTGTTCCAAATGCTATCAATTTACCACTATTTGCCTTTCTGATTTCACATCCCTACCTTTTAAAAATCACATCATGACCTCTATCACAAATTTGACTCATGCTCAATAGATTATGCTTTAGTCCAACCACAAACAAGACTTCTTCTGACTTGATTTTTCTATTGTTGATATTAACCGTACCTCTGCCAACTATCTTAGCTCCATCATTATTTCCGAATTTGACTGAGCCACCTTCATATTGCTACAATTTTTCAAATTTTTGTTTGTCCCCGGTCATGTGACTAGAACATCCACTGTCAAGTATCCATGGTGCGGGTTTATTCTGTGCCTTGAATGTTGTCTGTACAATTAAAGACTCCTTGTCTTCCTTTGGTTGTTCTTTCTTTTTCCAAACTTGTTTGTCCTTTGCCTTGGATTCTTGTATTGTCTTATGATTTTCAGCTGATTGATCATGATTGTCTGATATTTTTCTATTTTGTTTCCTTGAGTCTGGCTGAAATCTTCTTTCCTAAAAAATATTTGATGCAAACACACTTCTACAAAATTTTGCAATATGCCCAAAATTATGATATTTATAACATTCCACAGAATAGTCCACCAATGGTGCAAAGAAATTCTTACTCACAAAATTTCTTGGTGCGACATTAAACTTGCAATCTGAAATCTTGTGACCATAAGCATTGCATTTAAAATAGTAACCAAAAAAGAAATAGTTGAACCTGGTTTGTGGTCTTTGCCATGTAGTTGCAGGCGTCATGAATCTTCTTCTCCTTTGAACATTAGTGAAGTCATCACTATCTACATTCTTTTCATGCCTTGGCTCATTGTCTTCTCTTACTGGATTTGACTTTGCTTGATCAACTTGTGTTTTCTTTTCTTCAGTCTTTGTAGATTTTGCATTGGTTGCTTTTGGTTTATTTGACGTTTCTCCTTCTTCAAAACCCAAACCGAATCTAATGGGTGTAGTTCTCTGGTTCTTTATGATCTCATCCAGCTTCATAGAACTCCCTTCAAGTTTGTGATAAGAATTAATTTTTTGATTCATCTCTTCTAACTGCAACCTTAAACCAACAATCTCTTCTTCTAATTTGCTACAATTTTCTACTTTCATGGTTAATTGCACTTCAAGATCTTCGAAGATATTTCTGAATTCTTCTATTTGCACCTTCAAAGTTGCTATGATTTCATTTGCATCCTCAAGCTTTCTTGAAGTTTTCTTGTGCCTTTTTCTTTCTGCCTTCAATTCATCTAGAGCTGCAACCAATTCTGCTTCCAGATTAACTTCTGCATCTATTTCTTCTTCATTAAATTCCTCTTCTTCTTTCAGCTTTTCTTCTTCAACTACCATGAAAAGAGCTTCACTTGTTTCTTCCTCAGAGTTCTCACTGGAGCTGTCTTCGGATGAATTGACATTCTTGGAGATGAAACTTTTATTCTTGGATTTACCTTTTCTAAAATTTGACATCTTCTTCCTGTCCCCTCTTTCTCTATGTGATCCTTCATCATTGCTATTCCTTTCATTGTAAGGACATTTAGCTATGAAATGTCCAACACTTCCATAGTTGAAGCATTTGAATGGTAATTTTCCTTTGTATTTTCCTTTACCTTTTTTTAGCTTTCTCACAAAGTTAGCTTCCATTTCATCTGACATTTCATCTTCATCAGATTCTAGTTTAGCTTTGATGTTCTTCTGAGCTTTAAATGTTGCTTCTCTGTCAGTAGATTTAGCTTTTCCTATTCTCATCTCATAAGCAGTCAAAGAGCCATGCATCTCATCCATAGTAAGACTATTCAAATCCTTTGCTTCTTCTATAGCAGAAACTTTAGAATCAAATCTTTGAGGAAGAGATCTTAATACCTTTTTGATGATTATCGAGTCTTTGATTTCCTCTCCAAGTCCTCTGATAGCATTGATGACTTCATTTACTCTTAACAGGTAGGCCTCTATATTCTCATCTTCATTCATTTTTAGCCCTTCAAATTGTGCTCTATGTGTCTACAATTTAGCTTCCTTAATCTTGTCGTCTCCTTCATGAATGCTCTTCAACTTATCCCAAATTTCCTTGGTGGTCTTGCATCCCATAAATTTTACCATTTCACTGTCAACTAATCCACACATGATAGCATTCTTAGCTTTCGAATCATTCTCAAATAGTTTCTTTGTCACAACATCAATCGAAGGAGTAGAGGGTATTGTATATCCATTATTTATTGATTCCCAAATATCGTATCCCAAAGCACAAAGATATGTCTACATTCTGAGTCTCCAAAAAGTGTAGTTGGTTCCATCGAATAATGATGCTTTGTTTGAGGAGAAGCCTTCACCACTTGCCATTGTGTCACTTCCAAGATCACCCTAGCCGATTGAGCCTGTTCAAGAACCTTGATCTGATACCAATTGTTGAACTAAGCGTGACACTGAGAGGGGGGTGAATCAGTGTGTATTAAAAATTTTAATCCAACTACGAAATCAAATCAAAATAAGCAATCACACAAACATGCATCACATAACACCAGATTTATAGTGGAAACCCGATGTGGGAAAAACCATTATGCCAATGGACTGTTTGGACTCCCATCCAAATCCAACCTCAAAAATATTTGGTCTTTACAATATTTTTGTAGCACCCACTATAGGGAATGACACCAACCAACCCAAACTTTAGCAACACCAACTGCAAGGAGCACCGACCCTTGTTGCCAAGCACCCACTAGGCAAAAATACAAAGCTCTGGTAGAAGAAGTTTATCCCTGATAATAAGACCCTGAGTGGTCTAGCACATTGAATCTCTCTGTACACACTCTGCTCACCGAACAATCCCACTGATCATTTCACACTCTGAGCCCATTGACAATCTGAATCCCTATTCTCTGCATACAAAACAAAACCCTCTTCCTCAAACTCAACAAAACCCTCTTCACACAAAAATAAAAATTTGGACCATAAGATGACATTTTCAGCCTTGAATAATATCTCCTATAGGAGACATGACAAAAATTGTAGATCTTCAAATTCTGCATGATCTAGAAAAAAATGGGCTCAAACGGACGCCTGGATCAAAAGTTATGGCCAAAATACGAGAGACACCTTTTTATTCCATGCATAAAAAAAAACCCTTGTTTTATGACTGCATCTCTTCATTTCAAAAACAACCCCAAACTTACACTCAACTTCAAGAATTCATCAGAATACTTCAATCCACAATTCTCAACCCGCAACTTCTTATTCTCCTCACAATACATTGGCAGTCACACCTTTTCATATATCATCCATCCTACTTTTCATGCCCTGGCTACACACATATTTTTCTTTTTGTACACAAAACAAAATCGTATTCCCCTATTTTTATTTTCACACTATACTTGTTGTGCACTATACTTTTTCTTCTTCCATACGTTTACTATCAAGAGTCTTCGGTTACATATACAAAAGGCAAAAACTCCCCATTAAAAATCTTGTCTAAAATTAGCTTTCAAAGATTCCAACCCTTTTAAAAATGTAACACCTTTAATTCCACATACACACACTTGTCAAACAAAATCTGCTTTTTGTAACTACCATACTAATTGCATATCTTCCAATCAATGCAATCCACTAAATTTGGATTTATCTTTATCAAAACTCCCATTTTCAAAACTGCCAAAAAGTGATGATAGGGCAAATTGCAATAGTCATAACTTCCTCCTCAAATTTCCAAATAGGTTAAAATTTGAAACATGTATTCTTGGTCAAACCGACTACCTCTAGTTTAAATTTTAGCTTTTAACTCTTCATGGATTATTCATAGTACCTCCGATAATATGGCCTTTTACGTAGTTTTGATACCTATCTAAAACTGCCAAAAACTGGAAAAAGTGCTCCGGAGCCATTTTGCAACTATCACCGTTTCCTCCTCAGATATTCGTTTGGACTAAAATTTAAAAATTATGCTCTCGGTACATCCGACTACCTCTAGTAAAAATTTTGAATTCTGATTCCTCATGGATTGCTTAATATACCTCCGACAAAGTGGCCTCCGATGCTGATTTTACACCTGTCATAAAGTACAAAATCATCCAACAAGGTACCGATGATGCAACCGACCAGTCTAAACACTGATCTAACATCACCAACACTATCCTGACCTATTTCTTGACTCATCGACATGCTCAACACTGTGTCGGGCTATCCAACACAGTCCATTGGCACTTATGAGCAACATTTGCAACTTTTGACAACTTTTGTAACTTTTGCAATTTCGCACAAACCACTTGCAACACCTTCACCCGAGCATCAAACATGTCCTCACAAGCTCCGAACACCTTACCGCTGCACCAACCAAGTCCAACTGAGTGTGTTGACAACAATGACAACACCTTGCTCAACATATACATGGACCAATAATAAGAGAGACCAAAACCTAATAGAAGATAAATTACACGGATGCATACTCTAAGATCATTGTCTAGATGAAGGGATTTATGTTAAAATTAATACCTTAACAAGGATTGGTTCAGATCACTGGCCAATAAAAGTTAAAATGGTGGTAAGTGAATTAAAATAGATCATATTTTAAATATGAGCATATGTGGGAAGACCATCCTTAATTTTTTGATATGATAGCACAAAAATGAAATTATTTAAGAAATAGTGGGTTGTATGCACTTCCAAAACAAATTAAACCAATGACATCTAGATTAAAAGAATGGAACAAGAACACTTTTGGAAATATTTTTGAGAAGAAAGAAGAACTAAAAGATAAAATTTCAAAATTCTAAAAAGGTGATCATAATAATCCAAGATCGGAGAAAAGGGAATTGCTTAGTGAATATCATAATATTTTGAGTAAGGAAGAAAATTTTGGATATTAGAATCAAGACATAGTTAAAAAGGGACAAAAATACAAATTTTATTCATAGGATGGCTATAGAATAGAGATTAACATCTAGAATTAGTAGAAATAAATCAATATAAGGGGTTTGGATTGAAGACCAAAGTGAAATTAGAAAAGAGAGAAGGCATTTTTATCATAATATTCTAGGAATCAGAGGACTTTGAAGTTCTTAATGATAAACTTCTTCAAGAAGTACCTTCAATTATAATGAATGAATACAATAGGAAAATGATGGAGCCTATCACTCTAGAAGAAGTTCATTTAGCTCTTTTCTCTTTTAATGAGGATAAATACTTAGGTTCAGATGGGTTCTCTACAATATTTTATCAACATAATTGGGATATAGCAAAGGATTCTTTATTGGTGGCAGTGGAACAATCTAGGGTAAAACAATACATACCTTATAAAATAAATGCAACTTATCTTATCTTGATTTCAAAAAATAAGGATACTGAATTATTTGATTCATTTAGACCCATAAACCTATGTAATATGGTATATAATATTATCTCCATGGTGCTGGTGAATTGATTAAGGCCATTGATAGATAAAATTATTTTAGAAAAGCAAGGAGGATTTGTGAAAAGGAGACAGATTCTAGAGGGGATCATAGTAGCTCATGAACTTATATATTCAACAAATTCAAGAAAAGAGAAATAAATTATCTTAAAACTTGATATGTGTAAGGCCTATTATAGGATTAAATGGGATTTTCTTTTTGCAGTATTAGAAAAGTTTGAATTTGGAAAAAAATTGGTTAGATGAGTTAAAACCTATCTTTATAGTTTCATATTTAGTGTTGGTCAATGGGTTAGTAATAAAATTATTTAAAACCAAGAGAGGTATTAGACAGGGATATCCTCTATCATCATATCTATTCATTATTATAGAAGAGATTTTGGGTAGGAACTTGAAGAAGGCTAACAAAGATGACCTTGTAAGTGGATTTAAGGCTAGTGATAACATTGACAACACCACCCATAAATAGTTTGTAGATGATACAACCCTTTTTGGGAAGGCAAGAATAAATGAGGCCAAAGCTTTGAATAACTTATTAAAGGAATATGAAAGAGTATCAAGACAAAAATTTAATAGGATAAAATCTAAAATTTACTTCCTAAACACTCTAGCTAAAATAAAAGTAGGAATTTGTAGGTTACTCCAAATGGAGGACGTAAATTTTCTAGCAACTTATCTAGGGATACCCCTATTTGAGGGGATAATGAGGATAGAATTATGGAATCCAATTATAATTAAAGTTTAGAATAAACTACCGATATAGAAATGTAGATGGTTAGAGTTAGTAGGAAGAGTTCAACTAATTAAGTCAGTCTTACATGCCATTCCAACATATTATATGCCATTGTATACTATGCCAAAATCAATAGAAAAAATAAATCTATATTATGTGATCCTTTTTATAATCAGGATTACATGATAAAAGGAAATTTCCTTTGGTGAAATGGATCAAGGTGTGTAATGATAAAACTAGGAGAGGTCTTAGTTTAAGAGTTCTTAGAGAAACAAACTTAGCTCTTAGAGGAAAAGTAATATGGAGATTGTATAAAGAGGTTCAAAGACAACGGACAAGAATTCTTCTAAGTATATTGAGCGCAATGACCCAATATTAAAATTTACTACATTCTCTCTACCAAATGATTCTACACTTTAAAATAGTTAAAAAAAATCTATTGATCTAGTGATTAAAGGTTTAAGATATGTGGTGGGAAGTGGAGAAAATATTTCTATTTGGATGGATACTTGGTGTGACAAAAAAATCACTCAATCTAGATCCAATTTTGAAACCTTGGATGAAATTACTTTAAAATAAATATGGTGATAGGGTTTCAAATATTTTGTACAAGGATCAAGAAGGAAGATACAAATGGAAAAAATATTTTTTTACAAGTATACAGGATATTGATGCTAGGAGGCAATTGTGTGGAAAGATAACAACAATGATTATTTCGAGGGGACCAAAGAATAAATTGATTTGGGAGTTGAATAACTCAAGAGAATACACAACAAGAAGTGGATATAATGTAAAGCATAAACAAAATAGAAATATTGCAAGAATATGAAGAGATATATTAGATAGCCTAAGCATTCCTAAAGTCAAAATTTTTGTTTGGCTAGTAGGTCATAGAAGAATTTTATCCTAGGATAATCTTATGAAAAGGGGTTTTCATGGCCCCTCATAATGTTTTCTTTGTAAAAAAGAGGAGGAGAGTATAGACCATCTCTTGGGATATTGCTCAATAGTCTGGAAACTATGAAAATAGATTCTTAATATGTTTGGTAAATGCATGGTGATGAATAGTAGAATTGAAGAATGATTAAAGCAATGACAGAGCACTTTTAAAAGTGAGTATTTACAAAAAATATGGCTATATAAAAAGATACAATACTTTGGACTGTATGGCTAGAAAAAAATAGAAAAATAGAAAAATATTTAAAGGAAAGAAAAGTAATTTTAAGGTAATAAAAAGGAAGATATGTTTAGCCATAGAGGAGTCTAATCCAACCCTATAAACTCACCCAATCCCTAATCTAGAAGCAGAGAGCCTTGATATATGGAGTCAAGTCATGTTAGGATCCCACATCCTAACATTTTTTTATTATTATTAATAGTATAATTAATTATTATATTGGCTCATAAAGTGAACCTTCACATTGTAATCAATGTAGCATTAGGATAGTTAGGCTATAATAATGTGTATAGTAGAAACAATAGATATAAAAGAAGCCCCCTCGAAGTGGCCTACGATTCTTGATCATTTATTTATTAAATTTATATTTAAAACTCAGGGTTTAACATTTGATATCAGAGCGATTCTGGATTCTATAAGCAGTCTACTATAACAATGCAAGAAGAAATGTCATGCTCCCATCAACACAGGAGAGATTTTATTTACAACAATACAGGCATAAAGATATATCAGGAGTTTAAAATGACAACATTGATAGCCTATGTACAGTGTCTAAACAAAACCTGTGTATGTATTTAAAGTTCCAAAATATCTCACACTTCCTTTTTAAGTTTTGTGTTTTCCTTACAAAAGAAGCAAGCGATGAATAGAAAAATTTTACGTGACAAAGTGCACTTTCTTCATACAACCTTGTCACTAGCTTGTATAATGATATTTGCGTGTTCAACAAATTTTACAAGAGTATACATCGATTTTAGCTTGAGCTATCCATAAATCTACGTGCGTAGGCATATAAGATATAGTGAACCCACCCCTCACCTCATGAACATAGTTGCTTCATGGTGAAATCATAGCACCAAGAGACCTTACAAATGACACAAAGGCTAAATTCAACTTGAAAGCAAAAATATTTCCAAGTAGAAAGCCGAAAACTAACTGGATTCTCTCGGTGATGAAATTGTTTTATGATCAATGATAAATAATCGTTTGACATCAGCACAACTTTAGTAAATTAATCGATTGTCGTGAAGGAATTTGGAAGACAAAAAAAAATATTAATAAATTTATCCTAAGGTTAAAAATCAACCCTAAACCCTTACAAATCGAAATCTAACATGTGAAGGTATCCACGATATTGAGTTCAAGCTATTATTTCTCTATTCGCTATTTCTCATTATTGTGCAAGATACAATTATATTTTTTGAGAAATTATCCCACCTTGGCCATGTAGAGGAAAGGAATTTATATTCACTCTCTCACAAATTAAACCTTGACCACCTTGTGGTGTTCATGTCTACTCTCTTTTCTCATGTGCCCATAAATTCCAAAGCTTTGCAATTCTACCTCATGTTTTGTGTGTTAGTATCATCTAGTATCCTGCGTATAAGTTCCCTTTGTATCGCTCATACATTTTTGTACCTATGAAGCCTATGTCTTATCAGTGTTGTCAAGTCCAAGATCTCACTGTCAAGTCTCACCCCAAAATCTATGTAGTCTATACCACGCCCGTCCACAGTACTCATCTTATCCTATCCTGTCAAAACCCATGTCCTCATCCCCTGTGGCCATGGTCACCGATTTGTGTCCTCGTACCTTATGGCTGTTGTCACCTTATTCATGTACCTTGTCAACATTTGTGATGCAAACTAGCATTTGGCTCCACACTTAAATCCAAAAATTTGAAATTTACCTGTTGGATAATTCAAATAGATTTGATCGTTGGAGAACTACAAAAAAAAATTCAATTTTATTTTTATTTTTTGACCACACAAAATTTCAAAATTCAAATTAAATTTTTGGGCATCACCTTTAGAGAATATTACCAAAATGGTCAAGGGAAGAAGATCTCAAGACCCTAGTTTAGAAAAATTGGATCATGATATTCAATAAATCAAGGACCTACTTTTGCAAGTTAATTTCAAGCATATTATTTAGGAAATAGAGGTAAGTATGGCTAGATTAAATACTCAATATGACTATTTAAATCAAAATTTGGCACAAGTACAATAAATCATGCAATCAGCTGTAGCTAATTAGTCTTAAAATACACAAGGTTAAGTCTTCCCACAATCTTCAAGGTAAACTGGAGGATCAACACATCAGACACTCATTGGGGGCTAAAAAATATCTATCCTTCCAAGAACAACTAAGTTAGATTTTCCTAAATTTGAGGGACGAGATACCACTAGCTAGATCTATCGGGTGGAACAATATTTATTATTGAACTAGATTCCTAAGGTACAAAAAGTCTGAATTGCATCATTCTACCTCGAGCATGATGCTATCCAATGGTACCAATGGTATGAAAATACTAATGAAACTCCTACTTGGGGGACTTTACAAGGAATTTGTTAGTTTTATTTGGCCCAAGTAATTTCGAAGACTTCACAGGAGATCTCATCAAACTACGTTAAATCACTTCAGTGCACGAGTACTAGGATTAATTCAAGAAGCTCACAAATTGCACAATAGGGTTGGATGCATCATTTTTAAAAGTTGCTTCATTAGTGGGTTGAGATAAGAACTTCGAGTGGAAGTGAAGATGTTCAATCCTAGCACCATGATGGAGGCCATTGGATTAGCCAAGTTAGCTAAAGATAAAATGCTCAGCATCCACATAGGAAGGAACCTATTAAAAAATCACAAGTTATACACACTACCCTAGAATCTAATCAGCCCTTACCAGTTAAGCGAATCAACCCAGAGGAAATGAAGGAACATCGGATGAAAGACATATGCTATAATTGTGATGCAAAATATGGACCAAATGATAGAAGCACTACGTAGAAGTTGTATTTATTAAATACTGTTGATCCTTGTCACTCCATAGAGAAATAATATAAGGTAGAAGTGGAAGAAGTGATAAATGCACTTGATAACAACCATGATGATATTCCCAAAATTTCTTTCAATGCTATCACAGGATTTTCTTCTCCATAAACTATGAAAGTTTGATGGCACTTCAAACGATAAAATCTCATTATGCTCATTGATTCCATAAGTACACATAATTTCATTGACCCAAGTGTGGTGAAACAGGATAATTATTATATACAACCTTCTAATAGTTTTGAGGTGATGGTTGGTACTAGGAGATAAATTATCTGTGAAGGGAAGTTTTACAATGTCAAGCTCACCTTGGGTGACTACAATATGAAAAGTTAAATGTATGCACTTCCATTGGGAGGATGTGAAGTTGTTCTAGGGGCTCAATGGTTGCAAAAAATCGGGCTAATACTCTAGGATTCTACAATATTATGGATGTAATTCATAGTTAACACATAGAAATACACTCTAAAAGTACTACAAGCAGGTTCCTCATAGATAGTGAGTTCTCACCATATGGAAAAACTTGTTTGATAATGAGGCAAAGGGATGATTGCATAATTATTTTCTATTCAATCAATAAGGGAAGAACAAGATGAAGTAGAAGAGTTACAACAACTTTTGACACATCACTCCCGAGTATTGGAAGAACTAAAAGGGTTACCCACCACTGTAGTAAAAAAATGTTAGAATAAGTGAATATTCTCTTAAGTTCAACTAGGAGAGACACACTTGAGTTTTCACTCCTCCATGTGTTAGGAGAACTCTCAGTGGTGTCTTCATCAGGTTTGATGAGTTGTCTTAAGGAGAGACACACTTGAGTTTCCACTCCTCATGTGTCAGGAGAAATCTCAATGGTGTCTTCATCAGGTTTGATGAGTTGTAATCCAATGACTAAAACCATTAAAAAATTATAGTTTCCCTCAAGTAAGGGCAAGTTTTTGGAGGCACTTGGTATAAAGGCCTGGCAAATATTTTTCAATTTTCCTCTTTATTTTGGGACTCTCTCTCATTGATATTTTCTCTCTCATAAGGGCAAGTATTGAGAACACCCAATTTAATCTGGTTGATATCTCTGCATTTCAATCCAAACACCCTTGACAAATTCTTCTCTATACTTACAGTTTTCCTTAAGTAAGGATGTATATTGTGAGGAACTAAGAGGATTTGGCACTCTAAAGAAAACAATATTACAACCTCATTATACTTATAGTTTCCCTCTCGTTATGGCGGGTATATTGAGTTTTCTAATATTGAAAAGCTTCATATCTTTTCCTTATAACAATTGCATTAATCAATTAATTGAAGTTCTAAGGGGGGATACATTGGTTAATTAAAACTTCAATTTTTATCTTGTGTTAAAATTATGAATTCAATTGAACCTCTCACCCCTCATAAATTTCACTCATGGGAACCCAAAATTTTAAATCTCTTTCTATTTCAAAGAAAAGAGTCATTTGTAACCTAATAATAAAATTCCTTTTTATTTTTTGTTGTTTTGTCTTTTAGGGAGGGTGTATTCTTCTAGATTTATTTATAGTAGCCTTTAATTTTTAGAGGTATATATTGTTTATAAAATCTCTAAAAAATATAAGAAGATATTCACTAACTTCATGCCCACCCTCATTTATATCAAAACAAATATTTTTTTATTTTATTTTAAAATGTTTTATAGGATCTTTACTGGCAATTCCATTACATTGGTATACAAAATATATACCTATATACATTACCTAAAGAAGATTATTAAAACTCAAAAAATATATTTTTGGTCAACCAAATCTCTCATTTCACTTCAATTTCTCTTTTGAAGTTAATGGAGGCCTCATTGACACGCGATCATAGGGGTATTTATAGTCGTCGAAAAGGTTTTTTCGAGATTGACACAATGGTGGTGTCCATTTTCAGTTTCAAGACTATTTTCAATGATGTTTTTAAAATTGAAAATTATTGTATCATGGAGTGCACTCTCGGTTGAACTCGACACTCCCAGCATTGGTGCCCTTGTTTTGTTGGTTGTCCATTTTTTGGACCTTGTTATTCACCATATTGTGTCATACAGGTGGATACCACTACTTATGCTTGCGAAGTCAATTTGGACATCCCTTGCAGTTTTTGTGGTTCTTTATCCATCCTATTTTCACATTCCTTTTTGTGAGACACTTTGGTTTCAAGGGATTTTTTTAGTAAAACATTCATTTTTATGAGACACTTTGGTTTAATGGTTGACAAGCACAATTTTGGGAGTATGAATTATTTTTTGCAATAAATCTCAAAATTTTGAGACATTTGATGGGTCCATTGTAGGCTTCTTAATGGAATTTGTCCTAAGGGGGGTTGAAGTGCACATCTTCCTTCCTCTCAATCCTCCATGCACATATTCCTTATTATTCTATTCCAGCAAGTGGTTTCCCCTTGAGGTTTTCTACCATTTCCCTATTTTGGACCTTATTTCAGCCCATTGTACTCATATAGGTGGAAACCATACACTCATGCTTGTGGAGCCATTTTTGGACTACCCATGCGATTTTTGTGGTTCTATATCCATCCTATCTTCACTTTGGTTTTAAGAGACTTTTCTTTAAATGATCTTTATTTTTTTGATCACATGTTGTAAATGAGTACCTTATCAGGCCTTGCTATCGAGACTCATATTTGTGGCTATACCATCTCTATTGTACATGAGTACCTTATTAGGCCTTGGTACCGGGACTCATCTTATGTAGGTATGCCACATATTGTTTATTCCTTTTTTCACTTACCCCTACTATCAGTTAAAAGGAGGTGTTAAAGTATCTTGGTGCACAAATTTTTTTCACCTCTCTCTCATTCTTCTAGTTCAATAGGGGATAATATTCGCCATTCGAAGACATGCCTCTTCTTATTATTCTTAGAAGCACTTCATTCAACAACATATTCAAAGAGGAGAAATACACTTGGACTATATTCCAACTGAAAATTAAATTGCAGATATCTTCACCAAGGTATTTCCTTCTCCACGTTACCTTCACTTGTGAGATAATATTAGAGTAATCAACTATATTGATTGGTTTTATGAGGACATTCTTCGCCATACGAAGACAAGCCTCACTTCTTCTAATAGTTGGTTTTTCCCCACAGGGTTTTTTTCACCAACTATATATTATATATGAGTACCTAATCAGGCCAAGTTGTCAGGACTCATATTTCTTTTTGTATAAAAAGGACAATCTTCACCATATGAAGACAAGCCTCTCTTCTTTTAACAGTTGGTTTTTCCCCATGGTTTTTTTTTTTCACCAACTATATATTGTATATGAGTACCTAATTAGACCAAGTTATCGGGACTCATATTTATTTTTGTATAAAGAGAACAATCTTTGAAAAACGAAGACAAGCCTCTCTTCTTCTCATAGTTGGTTTTTCCCCATAGGGGTTTTTTCACCAATTATTTATTGTATTAAGAGGATAATATTCGCCATACAAAGACAATCCTCTTACTTTCGTTTTTTCCATTGGGTTTTTACCATCTCTACAAAAAGAAGTCTTTGTACATGACTACCTCATCAGGCCTTGTTGTCAGGACTCATTTGTATGAATCTCCCCTAGTATCACTTAAGGGGGGACATTAGAATAAGTGAATATTCTCTTAAGTTCAACTAGGAGAGACACACTTGAGTTTCCACTCCTTCATGTGTCATGATAAATCTCAATGGTGTCTTCATCAGGTTTGATGAGTTGTCTTAAGGAGATACACACTTGAGTTTCCACTCCTCCATGTTCTAGGAGAACTCTTAGTGGTGTTTTCATCAGGTTTGATGAGTTGTTGTAATCCAATGGATCTCAATGATCAACTTTGCTATTTATACAAAGTTGATCCTTGGAATAAATCAATCAGTTTCACTCTTCTCTTCATCTTTTGTAATGTTGTGCATATCTATTATTGTGAAATTCTTACAAAAAATGCTATACAACTTCTTCCAAGAAATCAATTATCAAATATTTGGCCTTACCGATATCCTTGCTTACAGATTAGTGAACTTACAAAATTTGTGCAAGCACTCTCTTTACTAGTACCAAGAATGGCTCCATTGTGGTCAAACTTGAAGTAGTCTCGGCACGATGTACCTGTCCTCTTTGCTATCGCATTATCACCAAAGTCCTAGTTCAATGGCAGTGATTGGCACCTAAGGATGCTCCTTGGGATGTACTTCATCAAATTTTGCAACAATTTACCTAGTTCTAACTTTGAGGATAAAGTTTTTTTTTAGGAAGGGTGGCTTGTTAGGATCCCACATCCTAAAATTTATTTATTATTATTAATAGTATAATTAATTATTATATTGGCTCATAAAGTGAACTGTCACATTGTAATCAACGTAGCGTTAGGATAGTTAGGCTATAATAATGTGTACGAGTAGAAAAAAATAGGCACAAAAGAAGAATATTATTTTATTATATAATATTTCAGGAGGAAGCCCCCTTAAAGTGGCCTACGATTCTTGATCATTTATTTATTAAATTTATATTTAAACCTCAAGGGTTTAACAAGTCATCAAATGGAATTATGATGTTGGGAACAAGAGAAACAAAAATAAGGTAAAGAATATAAAATGGAAACCACTAGACATAAAGTTAGTCAAGTTAAATTTTAATGGAGTATCTAAAGGAAATCCAAGACTAGCAGCAGGAGGAGGAATAATTGGAATTAATAAAGGAGAGATTTTTCTCATTACGCTTTCAGTGGATTTAAGACAAATAATGAAGTTGAAGCTTGGACGACTTTAGAAGGGTTAAAAATATGTAAACAAATGAAATGTAATATAGTATGGATAGAAGGTGATTCACTCAATAATAAATGTAATTTTGAGGAAAGCAAAGACTCCTTGGAACACATAAGAGAAAATTATGGAGATTCAATATCTTGCTAAAGAGTTTAAAGAAATTAAGTTTACACATATATTAAAAGAAGGAAACAAATATATAGACACGCTAGCCAATAGAGGGTTTTTTAATTGAGAATGATCAAGTTAAATTATCTTTTCTATGGTTAGAGAAAGTAGTAAGTTTAGTTGAAGGTGACAATAAAATATTGACTACCTAAATCAAATAATGATTAAGATTTACTTTATTATTTTCCATTGGTAATATTTGCTTTATTTTATAACATTAATATATTTTTATATAAACTATTTATTATAATTTTTGTGGTTGCACTTGTACTTTAGGAAGGAAACTAGCAATCTAGATTTGATAAAGCAGACTATGATAGTGTAATATTTTAGAAATATTACTCTAGTAATATGCAATGCATAGATAGTAGAGGTGAAGTTTTGGTATTGTGAAGGATGCTAAACAAGAATTCAAACATTTTATTTAAAATAATGTAAGTTTTTAGCTATAGCATCTCAATTGAAATGATAAGTGAATCTATTTGTAAACTCTCAAGCTCTAAAGAGGAGAGAAGAGAGTTGTGTTTTGTCAAAGGTGTTAGGACCAGAGTACAACACCTTATTCTCCACCCAAAAAAATATATTTTATTTTAAAATATTTAAATATAAAATATTTAATTTCTTTCATTCTATAATCTTATTTTTTAAAATTAAAATTTTTAATTTTCAATTTTCAACTAATATTATTTTAAACTTTATCCAATAATCATAAATCTTTGAGTGGATATAAACAAAATTAGTTGCATCTAAGATAAACTAAATGCAAAATTTAAATTAATTCAGTATTAATTTATTATTATTATTTTAAAAAATATAGAATTGAAATTCATGCCCTTTATGAATGGTAACAGTATTAAGCTCTGCTTGTAAAGACTCAAATTTAATTTACATGGAAGGAAGCATCCAATATACCTCCAACTGAATGGTTTGATTATTATTATTATATTAAAAAAACACTGACGGACCAATTTGTCCATCTAAGTCTACATTTCAAACTACTTAGAAGTATGATTATTCAACAATAATACTACAAATTTTTACTTTGTAAAGCTTGCAAAATTGAATCTGGAAAACTATGGTTATCTTAGTAGTGGTTCTTCAATAGATGCAAAACTTCGATGATTGGGTTGTTCTCCAAAATAAAAATAAACAACTATTCTGCCAAAAAGACTCAAACACAGAGACACCACTCATCTGCACATAAATTTCATGTTTATAGTAACCGTCACTCATTTTAAAATGTATGGAAAATACCAACCAGGTTTTTCTTTTGTAGGCCCAACGAGTGCCCCATAAAAATAATGGAATCAATTCTTACTACTATCATCTATAGTTTTCCTTGAACAAGCAGACATTAATGTTTTTTTTTTTCCTTTTAAAACACCAAATTTTTAAAATAGCTTAAACAAGTTTTCTCTACCGTATAGTTATATGCTTGTATTAGTTTTGTTAAGCTTGAACTTAAGCAGGGAAACTAGTTAGAAAAAATATATAAATTCAACATTATTTACAAGCTAGAAGAATTTAGGGTTAATACAACGTATAACATTTAGGGTTAATTGTAAGACCCAACCAGTAAGGCGAGTTGGGCACTGCAAGGCCGTATTGGGCAGCAGAACGGATGAGATCCATAAGTGAGATTCCGCTCTCGATCCTCATTCTCATGGTGGAAATGTCAATAGAAACAACATGGTCTAGATCTCGGGTGCTGATAATAAGGCCGGAGTCTCCGCCTGGGCACACCAGCTTGGTAATACTGTGAGAATATCCGGTCATCACCCTCATCTTCTAGTTTATCTCAACAGGGTGGGTGATGTGATCTATTGGTAAGGAGGTCACTTGCATTATCAGTAATTTGGTCTACTGGTAAGGACGTCACTTGCATTATCAGTGATGTGGTCTACTGGCAAGGACGCCACTTGCATTTTGGGTGATGTAATCTATTGGTAAGGAGACCACTTGCATTATCAGTAATCTGGTCTACTGGTAAGGACGTCACTTGCATTATCAGTGATGTGGTCTACTGGCAAGGACGCCACTTGCATTTTGGGTGATGTAATCTATTGGTAAGGAGACCACTTGCATTATCAGTAATCTGGTCTACTGGTAAGGACGTCACTTGCATTATCAGTGATGTGGTCTACTGGCAAGGACGCCACTTGCATTTTCTGTGATGTGATTAGGTTCAATTCCCACAACGGATATATATGTATAAAAAGTATTTACCATGGCCAAAAGCTCAACTTCGGTTGAAGGGAAAATTGAACGTTATGAAACCTTAGCTATTTCCTACAAATTTATATTTCCCGTTTCGTATTCAATTTCGTTTTCTTACGACCCTGCAATTTATTATTGATCAACATTAGACCATGTTACTCTGATAAATGCCAACTCTGATCGGTTAACATTTAGGAATGGCGTAAGAATATATCGTTTCATGAACGATGCCCTCCGTGTGTCCTTGTCGCCATTATAAGACGCTGAAATGCGAATATATTGGGGATATCGAAATGACAATGCAGTTTTAGAAGGGTTAAGCAAAAAAAATGGTAACAGATTATTTGGCAACGTTGTTTTTTTTTTTTTTTTTTTTTCAATTTCTCGTAATTATATGAGCTTCCACTTTATATAGCTTTTATAATTTTTTTGATAAAAGAACAATTCATTATCTTTGGCTGAAGGGGTTATAGATCAAAACATTGAACATAAAAAGGTTAAAACCCCCCAAAAGTTGCATATTTTTAATGATTTTTAATTTAAGGGTGATTTTGATATTTGTTACATCATATTCTTTTACGGAAGTAGTGATTTTGATATTTCTTACCTGAAGCAGTCTCATTCTTAGTGTAACCATGCTTTGAATCCATAGAACTTATATTTATTGGAAGCGGTCTTAATTATAAGTTGAATCTATAGAACCTAGGTTGTCTAACTTGTATGACAGTTTTTATATTAATATATATTTTTAATGAGTTTACACAAAGGTTTTGGTTTCCTCGTATTTTTTAGTACAATTAAATTAGTTTTAATTTTTTTTTTTTCTTTTCTAAATGCAATTTTAAGTTAAAAAAAATAGTACATTGTACATTGTAATTCTACACTACTTTGATTTATTTTTGGATTATATTAAAGGAATCATTTTTTTTTTTTAATACTAGAGGAATTAGTAACTCCATACAATTTTTTATGCAGGTCCGAATCTTGCTTGACACTTACAATTTTCTACATATCTTCGTGGGTTCGAATCTTGCTCGACACGCACAATCTCTGGCTCGAC